>JANXHW010000001.1:267815349-268415349 GCA_026170595.1 Plestiodon gilberti rubricaudatus
CATTTGTACATATATTTTTCCAAATATGTATGTTCTTGGATGCTCTTAAATTCCCCAAGTAGAAAGAAATGCTTTCTACAGAACTGCTTATTTCCAGTAACCCACATCAGAGTTGACACATGAAAAATGGTGAAATTACTGAAGGTAGTCCAGCCTGAATAAGGACTACCTTATTAGTTCAGGTACTTGCATCTCCCTAATTTTCATATTAATCATGCACCCATCTTTCTTTGAAATAGGGCCATCATGCTTCATGTCAGAATTTAGCATGTAAGTAAAATTCATAGTGCTTCAAATCCCACTCGAAAATATTTGCCTGGTGAGAACAGAGTGACTAATTTTATTATTCTTAACAAAACATCAGAGTTTGGGGATTTTTTTAAAAAAATAACCTTTTGGATATAGAATAGAAATATGTCCAATATCACTTCTCAAAATTTAAAGCAACTAGACAGACTCTTAGAAAAAATTTAAACAACCACATATTCTTATTTAAGAGAGATGCTACACACTGTAATGTATCTATGTTATATATTTCTCATCAATTTTTACAGTTTCCACTGATTAAATATATATTGACTCATAAAGTATTACCATTACAACAATTGTCAGCAGATGCAGGAGTATGCCATTTAAATATTAACTATCATATAAAAATGGCAGCTTGATTGTATGGAAACAGTAATCTCATGCTTGTTATTGCCACATTTCCCTAATGCATCAGAAGTGGCCACAAAAAAAATTACCTTTCATATATACCCACTACTTGCAATACATAGGTTATTTAAAATAACTTTTATTTAACTTATAATTTTATTTATCCCTAAAATTTAGGGTTTTATTTTTTTAATTTTAACTGTGTGAATTGTTAAGATGAAAAAGTATGGTGTATGGATAAAAGCATGTTTTGTGCATAAGAAATTATATGCACTATCTAAGGAAATGAGAATAGCATGATGGAAAAAGAAAAAAATGCAAACAAAAGCATATGCAAACAAGACTACAAACACTGCATTTCCTTGCACCCAAGAGGTGCCCTTCTGTAAAAAGCCCCATGTTATTTGCAAAGGATCCACTCTACAACAGTATTTCTTTGTTTAAAATAAAGAAAATGTTGTGTACTTGAATCCTGTCAGAAACTGTAAGAAGCATTCTTTGGCACTAATACAAAGCAATCCCTTTCGTATGTTAACTCTATTATTACAATGTATAGACACTTCATAGACCATTAAAACCATCTAGTAACTGATAGGTAATTGCTCATTTGCTGACTATAGCAATGTACATCAGACAGAAGCTTAGAGAGAAGCCATACTTCCTTCTTAATGTAACATGTAGGACTTGCTGCTACTGTACCACTTACTCCAAGCACATCGTTTTAAATGCAAACAATCACTTTCTGCCTGACTTCTACTTTCAGCATTTAAAGCACCACAAATCCGCATGCATGTATTGTATTCCTACTGAGGGTTGCATAAGGATTTCAAAATCATATCAAATAATATGGAGATATTACTGTATAAAAATATACTAGGAGTAAGGAGTAAGTTTACCCTAGGTAGTACATAGCCAGGATTATAAACGTTTGAGGCCCATAGTAGCATAATTATCCAGTGACGTTAAATACATTCAGATAGGAGCAGACTCCACCTCATCCCACCACACACCAAATGCATCTGGCCCAGTTGTCCCCCAATAGACTGAAGGATACACAACACAACATGGGAAGTAATCTGACTGATAGCCAAGCCCACTGAGTGAATTTCTGACCCATCCCTTACTCCCCAACTCTACTGGTTGCAAATATGTCACCACGCACAGAACGTTTTTGGGGACCCAAAAGATCCCATACGGGCAACTATAAGACAAAATTATGCACCCTCTCAGAAATAACACAAATATATATTAATTATCAGATCTTTAAATTCTGAAGTACAGAAAAACCAGTTAAATACTAAGCTGTTTGAAATATCTATATGCTAAAAGCAGGATTAAAATGGTAATTGTTTTATCTTTATTGCAGAATCTTACATTATAGAGATTTTGACTAAACAAATTAAATTGCTTATTTATTCAAGTGTCCAAATCAATGAAAGTAAATCAGTATTTTAAAAAACATTCCTAGGTTTCAAAACACCCACACACACTCTTAAAAAAAAAAACCCTCAAGGTTTCTACACATTCGCCTTGAAGGTAAAAGATTAATTGCATTAACTGATTAACTAACAAACATGCTTCGTCTAATTACTGTAAGTACCAAAAGACAACAGAACAATTTTAAATGTACTGTATAATGTGCCTTGAAACCACTTTTTTTTGTCTCATTACATGTCTAAGTAACAGTCACTAAAGTTGTGTTCCTTATGTTTACCATAAAAATACTTTAAAGAAATTGTTACCTCATTGGCCAGTTCCAATAATACAGGAGAAGATTCATTTTTAATCACTCCATTCAGGTACCTAGGCAAGACAAATATTACCGTAAATAATGTTGCAGATTCAAAGAAAAGGCTGCCACTGAAGTCTCAGTATCTCTGTTCCTCTCAGGGCAAATGCCAGAAAGAAACTGGCTGGAGAACACATTAGCATAAAATATAAATATTTGAAAAACAGTTCCCAATGACTAAAGTTTACTATTGCTTCTCATTCATAAGAAAATAATAAATATCTTCATTATATCATCATTAAAAACTCTGCAAGGGAAAACAGAAGTATCTGACATTAGACTGTAGAACATTATAGCTACTTTATTGAATGACACTCAGGAGAACAAGATTGCTATTTTTAGCAGCTAAATTTTTATGATCAATGTCTGATAGCAGAGCTGGAGAAGTGGGGAGGGAAAGACAATTAGCCTGAAAATCCTCTGATTGCTAGACATCTCTCCATATCATCACAGAGAGTGTTTTAGTTTGTCTGCAGTGTTAAATGAGCAGGTATCAGCGCAGAGTTCAAACTGATTTAGTACACATACGATCTGACGTATCTGGGGACTGGGACATGACACACATGACCATGGACCCTCTGTAGAAAAAGGAGCCTCTACAGATGCCAAGTCAGGAGGAATCTCTGCCAGGGATCCTGAAGACCCAGACTCATCTTGAGGACCAGTCTGAGCAAGTGCACTCTACTGGTCCCCCGGGGGAAGTGGGCAATGTCCAAATATACCTCTGAGATCATGATACAGTGTTCCTCAGTGAGAAACCAGAATCTATAGCTTCACAGCCTCCCCAACTTCTTAGGACCACAATTTTCCTGCAATTATTTAAATTTCAGCAGTTAAAACAGAGGGCATATTTGGAGGCCATTCTTATGGGTGGAATGCAAGAATACAACCTAGGGATTTAAATTTCAGCTAGCTCTCAGTTAAGAGGTGTGTTTTATTTATTCAGCAAGTTGGCCCTGTTCTTTAGATGATCACTTGAGCTTAGACCTTCAGCAAAGTCATTATTGCTTTGACACGGACCTCTTACTAGGAGCTCTCCCAGAACATGCAGAACTACAGATTTCGACCAGTTGTTTGGATCAGATCTGACTGATGCCTAGTGTAATAGAGCTTCCCTTTCAGCTAAGGCTAAGCCCTGTTCTCTGTGGGATCTCATTCAGTCCAGACAGAAAATGACCTATTCCCCTTTAATTTTTACCTGGTCAAGTGTTGGGCATTAGCGGTTTCAAGAAGAAAAAATACTGTTTGTCCAGTTAGGTGATTGTTGACTATTTAATGCTTTAATTTATTAGGCTGGTTCTCATAAAGGCATTACTCTAATTCAGATTGTTTATTAGGGCTGTTAACAAAGAACGAGAGAAACTTAATTAGCATAAGTTCATAAATGATGAATGTGAAACAGTTAACTGGGTACTTCCTTGAACTAGACACAATAATCTTGATAGAACAGTAGGTGTAAAATAGTTTAGAAGGGGTGCAGCACACCACTGGCGTCGACAGGGGGAAGCGGGGGGGCGGGCCGCCGGGGGGCATCGCGCATATAGGGGTGACGCGCGATCCCCCCCACTTACAGTTTTTAGTTGGAGGCAGGCCCGCCCGCCCTCCCCTGTGTCCGTTTGGCTCCAAAATGAGCCGAAAACGGAGCGGGGAGGGTGCTCTGCTCCTGCGTGTGACGTCACGCGCGGGGGCGGAGCCTCCCCCTTAAGGGCGACGCGCGACCCCGCTCTGGGGTGACGCGCATCGTAGCGACGCAACTGCAGCACACTGTTATATTACACATATCATAAGATCCATATTCTGCATCCTTTTAGATTGTGAGGACAGGGAACCATTTACTTACTTGGTTCTGTAAAATCGCTTTGTGAACTTTTTTTGTTGAAAAGTAGTACATAAATATTCTTAACGCTACTACTACTAATAGTAGGAACTCTGCATGCTAGGAGAGAGGCAAAGGTTCCCATGTTTAGATTGATTCATTGCCAGCAGAAATTCTAGGCATTGAAAATGCTGGCGGTTTTTATCCATGCCCATCCCTCACATCAAGTAAGTCAGTTGGTATACCTTTCCTTGATCATACTTTGGGCACATTTAGTTCCAACAGAGATTGCTACAGAAACAGAAACATTAAAGGGAGAAGCGTAATGTTGTTGGGAAAGCAAGCAGAGTGCGCCAGCAGCTGTGACTTCCTTTCTGTATAATCAACAAAGAAAGCTACTTATGGCCCAATCTTCATCTTTGGCCCGGCCTGCAGGGTGCAGTGGCACTGATGCAGCCTCTGCTGCATCCTGCGGGTCAGCCAGGGACCATGGCATGATGGAGAGGTAAGTAAACAAAATTCTTGTCTATTCTGCCATGCCATGGTCTTCAATAGCTCTACTCTGATGTGCACTCTTTGGATGATGCAAGCCTGAGTGGACCCAAGGGGTGTGTGGCAAGGCCAGGCGGAGAGCATAGGATAGTGGCAGTGCCATTACGGGCAATAACCACCCTCTGTGCTCCCCGACACCTCCTGGCAGCCCCAATTCCCACCTGGATCATCCCCCTCTCTGCCCATAGCCCTGCCCCCATGCCAACTCACCTTTGTCAGTGGCTCGGCACTCCAGTGGGGTGCCTTTCAAGCTGATGGCCTTGCTATGCGTGTTGTTGTTGAAGCTGCGGCGCCAACGGAGCGGGCCTTCCACTGACGGAATGCTCATTCCACCAGAGGAAGGCATCCATAGGACTGGGCTGTTAACTCTACTATACCAATTGCTGAAGCAAGTGCAATTAACAATGTTGCATGCCGGGTCACAAGGCTGTGACACACTGCAGGCGAAGCGATGCAAAGCGGGAAGGAAATCACATAGCCTTCGCATTGCGTCACCCATCGATGCTTCCTGTCTATACTGCAGCAGCACTCCGCACAGCAAAGTCTTCTCAGATTGGTCACTTGATTCTGACTGAGTGTTAACTTCGCATCACGCCCCACTGCACTGAACTCGCATGCTGATTGGTCGAAGTTCAATATTTTCGACTCCTGTCATATGACTCCGTGTGCTCACGTGCAAAGCCACACAGAACAGGAGACTGCAAGACACACCGCTCGCATGCACCCGCACAGTGCTGCCTTCCTGCATTGCAATGCATTGCAATGCATCGCCTGCAATATGTTACGGGTTTAAGTAAAATTAGCTCCCAAGTACAAATTTAGAAATAGTGCTTATTATGGAAGGGGTGGTGGCAGGTCCTTCAACACTAACTAGACCAGAAGCCACCACTGCTGCTCTGCATGGTAGGGGACTGAAAGAATACAGCATGCAATTTGGATAAAGACAATCTAGAAAGAAGATGAAAACCAACTCATTGCTTTGCAGAGTTTATCTACCTCCAAATGAACCCAATCATCATAGGTCTCAACAGGTATAATTGTGTTTTCTGTAAAACAGACACCTGAATTTGTGTGGAACAGCTGATTATAACAATCAGGAAAATAACCATATTATGGTGTAAAAAATATGCACATTACAGCAAATATCCAGTTTGGGAAACGCTTACCTGCCCCTGTATAGATATTTCCAAAACATGGGGAATAACTCCAGTGGATGCTAACAATTTTGGTCAACGTTCACGACTGCATCTCTGCATCTTCAGACATTTGGACTTAATTTGTGAAATCATCAACATTTATATGTGAATGTTAACATTAACTAAATAGAGAAATTCACTGTAACATGCGTCTTCTGTAAGTAAGTTAATACTGCAAATTGCACATCTGCTTTATTGTCTAGATTGATTATCCTTTGTCCAGTTAAGAGACAAAAAAAAACTTGCTTCTTCAAGCAAAAACTCATAAGAAGTAGACCAGATCATATGCCACTTCATTAAAACACTGAGGACATTTTCCCAAGGCTTGTATGGATGTTATAAAACAATGCCATTGGTAGCTGCCACAGGAGCCAATATGTGGATGCTACAGAAGACAAAAATGAAACAAAAAGGGTGAGATAAGTTATTTTGCATTCATGCTTCTAATATACAATCTTAAAAGTCTCAAAAAACCCTGACTGAGTCAGTTCTCTGTACTCTCTCTCAGCTGATATCCATCTCCTGCCTTCCGGCAAGCAAATAGCTTGGGGACTTCCTTAGCAGAAAGCTGTACCATGCCAGCCTAACTTCCTCTTAAACAGTGATTTGTAACATCAATTGCAACAAGCTGGGTAAGCAAGGTTTGTTATACCAAAAAAAAAGAGGACAGGGTAAGAAATTATGATATTTGCTATTGGATTTTAATTATTAGCTTTAATTTTCTTAAGGTATTTTAATTACTTATGAAGTCTTCACTCAGCCTGGATTCTCTTTGTGAGCCTGAGAGAAGGAAGTCTGGACTGCAGTGCCACTAAGAAAGTGGTACATTTACCTTTGCTATTCACGTGAAGCCGATTGCATTCTTTAAGTTGCACATAAGAACAACCCGGCTGTATCAGGTCAAAGGCCCATCTAGTTAAGCATCCTGTTTTCCCCAGTAGCCTATCAGATGCCTCTGGAAAGCCCACAGGCATGCCTCTGTCCTGCCATCGCTCCCCCACAACTGCCACTCAGAGCATTCTGCTGAGGAACCTGGAGGCAGCGCATAGCCATCATGACCAGTAGTCATTGATAGATGTATTTTTCATGCATTTGTCTAATCTCCTTTTTAAGCCAGCAACGCTAGTGGCCAGAACTATATCTTGTGGTAACCAATTCCTAAGATTTTTTACGTGCTGTGTGAAGAAGCACTTCCTTTTGACTGTCCTGAGTTCCATGGATTGGAATGGACAATGGATTGTCCATTGAAACTGCCAGTCAGTTTCAATGGACAATCCCAAATTCACGTGTTGTAAGAGGAGGAGAAAAAAAAACCTTCTCTATCCACTCTCTTCATAGTATGCATAATAGTCTCAATCCTGTCCCCACATCTTCCACTGCAAACAACTAAAACCAACAAGTGAAAATGCACATTCAGCCCAATATTGCCTTTAGTTTTTTAATCAACAATGAAATGAATGCAATTACACTTTCTAATAAAACTCGACAGAAAATGAGACAAAGATTAGTGTAAGCCTTCTATAATAGCCAAATGCCCAATCAGCAAAGGAGATCCACGAGCACACCAGATGCACATACACATCACAATGGTCATCCAGATGGGGGCGCACATGCCGCAAAGCACAACTATAGTTAGATCGGAGCATAAGAGAATAGAACAATGTGTGGCTCAGTTTTATTTATTTGATGTATATTAATCAAATAAATATGGAACACTTAACTAGTTTGGTTGAAATAACTGAAACAGTTAGATGAATGGTTATATAGTTAATTATTCCACCGTTGGAAATGATTACTATTAAACTCACTGGGGACCAAAAATATCTCCACTGTAGTATGCGTTTTGCTCTGAACTTACTGACCTGTTATTCTCAATCCATGTACCACATTCCTGCCAAATCTGACTACTTGCAGCACAGGTCAGTATGTGACCTAAGCAGCTTGCCTCTATAATTTACATAAATGAATCAAAGGGGGGAAAAGACAACTTTTCACTCTAAAATCACAGTTGGTCTTGGAGAAAAGGCTAAAAAAGAAAAGAAAAAAGGCAGCCCACTGATGAAAATGGAATGAATGAAGGAAGACCCAACATTAAGCTCTCTTTGAATGAGAATTGTTCTTAATTTTATATGCATCATCTAAATTAACACATTAAAGCACCCTAGGCAAAGATTACTTGTATTATTCCAATGAAAACATTAACAGTTTCTGCTAATTTTCATTAGATAAGTATCACAAAAATCTTGTACCATTTTTTACTTAACCCACTGTACTCCTAATTTTAAAAAGTAGAAATTAAATAAGATAGTCTGTAATGAAACCTGAGCTTCCAGTTAACAGGGTTGTATCTGCAGTTAGCTTTTTGCTCACATAGGGAAGCTTGTGAGTACAGAAGTGACAGTGCAAGGTTGTTGTGCATAAAAATCTAAATGGAATCCCAATTAGACTTTGTGTGTGCACAACACATTACTGCACCAATAGCAGCCTACATTTTTAATACCTTGCTGTGCAATATCTTCTGCATGTGTTTGTACAACTAACTATATGTGGAACAGCCTGAAATGTTGCCTTACTTCTGCATGAGCTCCATACGACATAAATATAAATTCTGTGGGTTAACAACCATTAGACCAAATCTCCAAAATCAAATAATCTATAGACACCATTTCATTAAACACCAATGTAGGCCCTCTGCAGACACGACACTTACGGTAATTGCGGTTTGTTTCCCTTATCCATGGTTAGGTGTTATGTCTGAATACCTAAGGTTTAATGTTAAGGAGCAACCACAAACTAGTATGTAAATATGGTTTGAAGTGGCTTTCCAAACTATAAACTATGCTTAAACACTAATCTGCACCAAAAGAAAGAAAGAAAAGAAAGAAAGAAGCACCATTTCAGTCTCTCTGTTTATAAAAGGTGAAAAGCAAGTAAAACCAATGTCTCCCTATACATGTGTCTTAGGCTCAGCAAGCAAATCCATGGTTTGATGTACATTTAGGATTTTATGCATCAAACCATGATTATGGCATCTGACTAGGAATATTATTACAGCCATGGTCTTTGGTACTACAGTATATACAATGGGAATGAAAAATATGCAGGGTTACATTTCTTAAATTATAGCATATGGATTTGAAGGAGCTGCTGGTATTGCCTAATGGGCTTTGTGATACACAACATACAAGGGGAGGGAGGAAAAAACTGAAGGCTGGAACCCACAGGTAAATAAGAAAATGTTAATTCATATAAGCAAACACTATCTTGGAAACCCACATATTTCCGGGTAAGACTACGTCATTTCCAAACTCTTTATTACAAAAGCAAGATGTTACCAGTAACTTTACATTTCACCCCTGACATTCGGGATTCAGAAGATTCTTCTGATGATGCCCCGAATGTCAGGGGTGAAGCGTAAAGTTACTGGTAACATCTTGCTTTTGTAATAAAGAGTTTGGAAAAGACGTAGTCTTACCTGGAAATATGTGGGTTTTTAACTCAAAAATATGGTCACGTCGTGAGAGTCTACAATTGTATCTACTATCTTGGAAATTTCACACAGGGGCCTGATTTCACTTCCTTCCAAGCACCTAAATTTCCAGTTTCTTTAGCTCAGAGAAGACAATGCCGTCCTCAAAAGCACTGTTAGGAACACCACTTCCTGAATTCAATGGGATGTGTGTGGCCATAGTATGCTATATGTGTCTAATGACGCAATCCAAGTCATCGCCGTGGCCGACCTAGCATGTCGCAAACATGCTGTAAAGCACATTTGTGACACCCGACAAGTAGGCGACGCTGGCACCGAGGCCTGCACCACCCACCGAGGTCAGAGGACAGCACCATGGAGCATGCAAGTACTGGAAAAAGGCAGAGAGGGGAGCAGATTGGGCCAGGGAGGGCGGTGGGATCAGCGTCCTTGTCGGACACCATATCCTATCCACCCTCCCAGGCCTGACACAGGACTTCTTGGGTCTGCGCTGCTGAATTAGGTGGCGCTGACCCGCGAAGTCCCACAGCAAAGGCTGGGGCTTTACTTGGGGTAAGGGGACAAATGCCCGCTTACTCTGAGAGCCCCAGCCTGGTCCACTCCAGCACAGGATACAGTGTGATCCTGGCGCCCATGCTGCACCGGTACTGGATAGGATTGGGTTGCCCATCTAATAAAGTGGCACCAGTAGTACATAGTTATAGTAGGTCATCTTTAATTCAGTTCTACAGACATTTACTGGAAATCATAACATGTAGTACCGTGGTGCCATTCTGAGTCAAATAGAGAAGAACTGTGAATTTGAGTAGTGGCGGAAGCATCAATTTCCACAGATTTCCACAGACTCCAGTAGCGTCACGATCCGGCGCGTCACCCCAGGCAAGGGGTCGGCCGAGCCGGCGCATCACCCCCACCCCCCAGCCGCATAACCCCCCACAGCATCATCTACTCCCACTTCCATGTCAACCCCCCGGTACTCACCCATGGCCCTCGCGCTGGGTGAGTGTGATGCGTTGCGCCGGCAGGCCAAGCCGTGTCTTCTTCGGCGGTTCGGCTGCTTCTAAGTAGGCTGGGCAAGGCTTCGAGCGGTGCACGCGCACAATGCCGCTCAAAGCCTTGCCCTCAGAAGGGCCAAATGAAGACCCGACTGGGTCGTCGTATGGCCCTTCTGAGGGCAAGGCTACGAGCGGCGTTGAGCAAATGCCACTCGAAGCCTTGCCTGGTCTATTTAGAAGCGTCCGAGCTGCCGAAGAAGATGCGGTTTGGCCTGCCCGCGTGTCATCCTCTCCCGGGGGTGACGCTCCAGGAGAGGGTGACGCTCCAGGAGTCCCGACGTGTCACCCTCCTGGCGCATCACCCCCCGCGTCCCGCCCCCCCCGTCATGCTATAGCAACACCACTGACAGACTCCACAGATTTTAGTGGACTTTTGATGTCTATTCTACTGATACAATGAAGTAGGCCGTCTGCAATAAAGTGACTTGGCTGTTCTCAGTAATAATTCTTCTGACACATTTAGAATAAAATGAATAAATAATGTCAATGAAGTTGAACCACAGTAGTGCCATTAAGTAGATCAACATATTTAGATTTTGCATGTATAACATTTAAAAAATATACAAAATATTTCATAAGGTTCCTTTCCGACTCTTGTATTACACAACCTATGGTGCAGGAACATCTTTTTTGCAAGTTCACTTAACAAGTAACTTTAAAAGGAACAAGGCCCTGTTGATTAACTCATCTATGAGATTTTTTCCTAATCTAGGAACAAATTAATCTAAAGCTTGAATCCCTATACACTGGGAGGAAGCCCCATTGAACACAATCTGAGTACACATGCCTAGGATTGTGCTGTGAGAACAATAAAGACTGAAACTATCGTAGCTATTTCAGTGTGTTCACAGTGTGTTACTTCAGTACAGAAAAGAGTACACTGTAGCTGGTTTTATATTGTGGTGCATATTTTGCACATAATAAAGACATATATGTATCATACTACCAGTGTGTCCCAAGTTCTAAAATGCTTTTGTTTTATTAGGATATTGTTAGATTATAAATATCAGATTTCTGTCATCACAGGTACAATCCCCCTTGCCATGCAGACTCCTCAGATGTCAGTATATATAGTAAAATTTTAATTGCACATCTCTACCAGATATCAATACGCCCCAATTAGGTTGCCGAGATGTCTATGTCAATACAGCTACAGATAACCTATAACAAGTTTCAATTACAATTTATTAACTCCAGGTGCACATAATCATACTCATACAACAGTTTTATGAAATGACATATTAAAGGTTTATGCCTCCTTTGGAGGGTTTTGACACCATTGTTACTAAAACAGGCAGAAACTGAAATGTACAAATTAAGTTGTACAACCCCTACATTTAATGCAATTTTTCATTTAACCACCACCATGTTGGCTAAAATATAAGTGTGTCTTAGAGTGTACACTTTCTTAACCTAATTTAGATACCATGCTAACATGGTTCATATTCACCAGTACCATTCAAGATACTAAGGCTAGAACGGAAATCTAATTACTACTGTTAGTATGTAAAAAAAGGAATATTGCCACTGAACAGGGTAGCAAACCAGCACAGAATTATTTTACTGGAAACTTTTTTTAGCCTGACTTTCCTCTCTCCATATGGATAATTCAAGGTGGCTTATAACCTGGGGGGCAATATCAATAAAGCCAGCCCCACCCACCCACCCACACAACTAATTGTACAGATCAAATAATGAAACAATGCAAAAAAACCCCAAACAACAAAAACCCCACTAAAGCCACAACAATAATATTCACAATCAAACACAACAGAGAACTAAGTCAGTGAAAAGGTTACTCGAACATAAACTGTTGCAAGGTTCCTGTGGAACACTGACAAGGTGGGAATGGTCCTAATCTGAAATTGGAAGGCATTTTGTAGCTTGGGCACCACTACTAAGACGACCCTATTATGGTTTACCAGTTATCCTACTTCCAGTGGGCGCCTCCCTACACAACCTTAAGAGGTGGGAAGATTCATACAGTAAAGACAGTTCCTCAAGTAACCAGGTCTTAAGCCATTTAAGGGTAATGGTAACGACCAGCCCATTGAATTCTACCCAAAGATGTGCAGGAAGTCCATGAAGATGATACAACAACAACATGGCATTGTTACAACTCCTGGCGTCAGTTAAAACATGACAGGTTATCTTGTTGTTTTGTGCTCCCTGAGGCATCTGGTGGGGCCACTGTGTGATACAGGAAGCTGGACTAGATGGGCTTTTGGCCTGATCCAGCAGGGCTCTTCTTATGTTCTTATGACAGCTGCATTCTGCACTAACTGAAGTTTCCAAGCAGTCTTCAGAGGCCACCCCATATACAGTGTGTTGCAATATCTACTCTTGAGGCCACCAATGCATTTGTAATCATAGTTAGGTATGATTGCCCCAGGAATGGATACAACTGTCACCATCTCAAGCCACAGCTAAACCATCCAGGAGCAAAACCAGGTCCAAGCTCTAAACCTGGTTTGTCAAAGACAGTGTGATCTCATACAGTACAGGCTGACACTCCACAGCAGGGCAACAGATCTCTGGAGCAACTGCACCTCTATCTTGTTCACATTTAATTTCAGTTTGTTTGCCCTCATCCAAGCCCCACAGCCACAGGACAGTCCAGAAAAATACCGTGGTCAGTCATTATCAAAATCACTGAGACGTCCAGCAGCTCTAACAGGCACATATTCTAACAGTTTCTGGTACAGGTCATCTAGCACAAACCAAGGCTGTTTCTATCCTGAACCCTGATTGGAAGCCAGTTTGAAAAAAGTTCAGATAATCAGTTTCATACAGGTATTCCTGAAGTTAGTTCATGACTACACAATCAAGCATCTTGTCCAACAATGGAAGGTTAGAGACCAGCCAGTAATTCTTCAACATGGCTGGATCCAGACAGAATTTCTTCAAAAGAAACCAGACTACAGCCATTTTAAGGTAGGACAGAATAGAACTCTCAATGAACGAATGTACAGAGTATTCATCACTGTGCTGACTCAGACAATCTCACTGTCAAAACTAAGGTATTGCCATCTTGTCAAAACTGGTACAAAATGGACTCAGTGTTTATTATTGTGTGCCTAGGATAATACACATCTGCTGATTTATGTTTGTTTGCCTTCTGCAGAAGTAGGGTTAACACAACATAGCACATTGCTCTGTGTGAATGTGTTTCAACAGCTCCTTGCAAGCCGAGATTCAGGATCATTGTATGCCTCCTTGCACAAGCTAGATCAGAGGATGAGAGAAGGGTGAGTGAAAAACTTGCAGCTTTTCCTGAGACAGTGTAAAATTCCAGTCCAATGACCCCAACACCTAGAGGAGCCCAAAGAGAGACGTTTACAAGAAAGAGCACCTCCTTGAGGTTTAAAAGACAAGGTGCTCTAGAGAAATCTAGCAGGGATCCCAAAACAGTTGGCTCTCTTCTGTCTCAGGGCAGTAACTTCATCACATGGGTGTGTGCGCAGGGAGGCATGAGCCTAGTTTGCCTAATACACTCAGTAGAATGACCTCATTCTCTGTGAGCAACTAAAGCAGCTTGTGTGTCCCTTCCTGTATATCAAGAACCTTTCATTTTTATTGCTGACTAGACACAACGTTCTTGTAACAAGAGGGATAAGAACCACTACCACTCATGGGAAGCAGTCTTTTTAAAGCCTGTCCCCTGGAAGGGTTGTCTTAATTGGAACTTGTGAATTGGCATCCAAACCCTCTCATAGCAGCCTCATTTTGAATAGCACCCTATTTTGGTTCAACACAACCACCCCCAAATGCAGCTTTTATAAGCCAGGAATGGCAAGGGTCAAGGATGCACATGGACATATTCACAAGAACCTTGTCAACATTCTTAGTCTGAACATACTGAAAATAATCCAAAATTACTAGTCAAGCATTTGCAGAGAAAACATCCACTAGAATTGCCAAAGACAAATCCAAGTCATGGAAATGCAAGGAATTTTATACGCAAAGTGTCTTGCATAATGGGTTACAGCAAGCAGTCTCATTTTTCTGAGGAGCAAGGCCCTGAACAACATGAAAAAAGCTCATTTGGCTAACTCTCTGTGGATGTGATTGTGGGAGAAAAGTAATTCTTCTTTGTTACTATCACTGCCACTGAGTAGTTCCCAAAATAGGTTCTAGCCCACATTTGGTCAGATTTGTCACTAGTTTTCCTCAACACCACTCTAGTGATCTACTCTGTCAATTCACTGTCAACAGCTCTCTGGAAAACCAAGGAATTGATCTGGCTCTATGGCTAAGCAAAGGACACTCAGGAGAAAACATGTGAAGACCCCAGGGCCTTTCTCCATTCCGGAAATCAAACAGGACCTCAACAGAATCATTGGCAGCAGGAAAATCTCCCAGAGCCATCAAGAAGCCATTTGGATCCATAAGCACTCACTCATCTTTGTGGAGATCACATGCAGCAATAAACCTAAAGCCCCACCAGACAGTGTTAAAATTAGGTGCATTTATACTCTACTGAAATCAGAGGACTTCGGCATGTACACTGATTCACTAGACTGCAGGCTAGACTGTAGGATTATTTTGGCAAAACACCACTTATCCTGGAAAACTATCTGTTAGAAGACTAAAACTGCCTTTATGTTTGTGCAGATAAGCATTATCATAAAGCATGCCTTAAAAATACAGAGAATGAAATTATATTCCACCAACATAATTTGGACTGAAAATTAGCAGGCACCCCTCTAGTGGAGTGGATAAGTCATACCTTTGATAGTATACTTCAGTCGCCTCTGGAGTGTGATGCCTGGCATGTGTTCTTTTGATTTGTTTCTGAAAAACAACAACGGTGCTTTATAAGATGTCAAACAGAAATCAAACACAAAACCATGAGTGCTCAAGAAAATCCTGAAATCCCAGACACATACACCCAGAAAATTATTTTTCATTAAAGCATTGAATGAAACATCTTTTGACTGTACTGCAATACACCATATATGTAAGGTCATAGTAATTGAATCTAAATAAGTTTGCTGAGGGTTGCAGAGGGCAGAGGAAAACTTGTTCCCTCTTTCAACCTTTATATTAATTTCCCCTCAAATCAATTCCATCCAAGTCCTCTGCACTCTGGTTTTACAATTCAATTGGCATTTTTAACCAGGAAGAACATTGCTTAAAAACAACTTATTTGAAAACTACAAAAAGTAATTCCATTGAGACTTGCCACTTGACTGACACCTGTCATCTCATGATAAATGACTCCATTTTCTGCCTCTCTTGCCTTCTGCCACTCCGGCAATGGTCATTTATCATCATCTCTGTCAGCCATGGAAAGCGGCACTGACAGTGCAAGTCAGCAAACATTTAGCACATGGAACCACGCAACACAGGGAAATTATTATTGTCAGAATAATAATGGTTTAGCATAATTTATTACAGGTCCACCAAATAAGCAAAGGCTAGATGTTATTAGACAGATGGATGGGTAGGCTTGGCAGCCATCCACTGAGACTCAGGCGGTGCTTGATGTGGAAAGGGGAACATCCTCCAAACCAATCAGAAAGCTGGCAGTTCAATTACAAAGAAATAAAGGGACATTCATCATTCAATTAGGCACCTGTCAACCCTCACAAAGGAGAAAACTTCTAACCTGGTACTCCTGGGAGAAGATGCTCAGCAGAGTGGACTGCGATTGACTGGAACAAATAAAAGAAGGACAAAGTTAATTACTGGAGTGCACTGCAAAGAAACAAAAGAGAAAGGAGCTTCAAAGGTAGGCCTGCTGCCCTGTAATCTAACAGAACATGAAAACAAGTGTGGAAAAGTTGTTCCAGACGAACACCTCAGACAAAGGCTTCCTACTGCTAGGTCAAGGAGAGAGTGAGAAAGAGTTTATGAGGAAGAGAAGGGGGAAAAATGTAGCATGAGTTTCAAAGCAAACTATCATATAGGGTTCTGCAATTCCCCCCCCCCCCCAGCTTCAGGACCCACAAAGTGGTATCGGTAGCATGTACTGACGATGGGGGAGACAGTGCAAGAGAAAGAAAACAAAGCAGATTTCCATCAGTAATTGGAGCTAAATTCCGTTAGCCATTGGAAACATAATGATAGTTCATTGGCAACATATTGAAATTCATTTTGTTAGCAGCAAGGGAACCTCCTCAGTAGCTGTCTCATATTCAGGGAAGAAACTTAGCTCTCTGTCAGAAGCAGCATATGGGACGACTGTAACATTCCCACTAAAACTGATGTGCTTTGAAAATAGAAACTTTCACAGCAGGAAGCTGAGATTCCCTGGAGTCGGTCATTTCCAAAGGCTGCCATAAGCTTCATTCATTTAAAGCTCCACTCAATGTCAAACACCTGGCAATGAAGCAACCTGGAAAACATTCTCCCCAAGAGAGAATTTCTCTCTCTGAACAGTTAACGTTTAGAAATGGGACAAGATTTTTTTTCCCCTTCATAGAAAAAAAAAAAAAAGGCAATCAATACCATACTGCTACTGTTTTCAATTGTCCTCTGTGGATATATCTACCTCATCACATCTTGAGCACAATTAATTACTCCTGATATATTTTACTTCTAGATGCAACTCAAACAAATTACAGTTTCAATAAATTGATTCGGTAGTACAGTGCATGATGAACCCCTTATTCAACAAAAATGTAACGTTCAGGAGAGCGGTATCATTATTTTGTTGGTGATAAGATTAGCCACTGTTTGAGATATTCAAAAAATTTGAACCGAAAACAAACCCAGATTGGGTGATAACCTAATGTTTAAGTATTCAGTCTTGCAGAGGCTGCACACATTGAACAGCACATGGAATTATTTCATAGCAATCAGTAGAACCCTCCTCTCCTGCATAGTTCACAGCTGTGCATGCTGCAAGCACCATGGCCAAGCCCAAAGAAAGCCCTTACACGGTTCCTCCATAAGGCTGTTCATTCTTCAAAAGGCTGCTGCAGTATACTCTATTACCACCTTTTCTGGGAACAGTCTGTCATGGGTTTGCACTCCCAAGTCTATAGCTTCAGTGTCTTTATTTGCTCAAGTTATGGTGCTGTATTTAAATTAGAGACACAGGTGACATCTTTTAAATCAGGGGTGGGGAACCTCCGGCCCTTGGGCCGTTTAAGGCCCCCGAGCTCATTCCGTCTGGACCGCTGAGGACCACCGAGAGGAAAACCATTAATGTTGGTTTTCCTCTCGGTGGGCCTTGGCGGGCCGGACGGAATGAGCTCATGCACTACCTTGTATCGGCGCGCAGCCATGAGGGCGATGAGGAAGAGGCGATGAGGAAGAGGAAGCGCCTCTCTAGGAAGCGCCTCCCTAATCTCACTGGCGCTTCCTCTTCCTGTTCGCCCTCATGGCTGCACGCAGATACAAGGTAAGTGCCTTTAATGTTGTTTGTCCCCGCGCCCGGCCGATAACCCCCCCCTGGCCAAGGAGGACGTGCCGAGGCCCTCTTCCGGCCTCTGGGGGTGACATGTGGAGCCGGCAGCGGCCTCGGAGGGTGGGCGCGGAGCCTCCGGAAGCCAATGCAATGGCAGCCCCAGTTTCTTTGCGGGCCGCCGTGAAGTACATTCAACGTTTGTTTTGAATGCAAAACAAATTTTGCATCTGGGGGTGTGCAAACGAAGCATTATTATTAAGTAAATAAAAATGTGACTAACCTTACGGCCGGCCCACAAACAAATTTGTAATTATTAAAATGGCCCTTGACAGGAAAAAGGTTCCCCACCCGTTTTAAATGCAATGCTTCCAGAGTATCAATCATTCAAAGCATTCCTACAACCACGTGAATCTATGAAACTGAACTGATGCTGGGATCAACTGTGCCAGAAACAAGACATGCTGCACAAACCAAGGCTGGCCTATTCTATGAAGCAAGCTTTGTGGCTGCAACAGAGGTGGGTAGGGTGGCAGATTCGGGGTGCCCTTCATCCCAAGTCCGCTGCTGCCTCCCTCCAGCATGCCAGAGAAAGAGCCGCATTAATTTAACATGTAAATGTAGATGACCCACTGGGGTGGTTTGTTTTTATTGTTTTAACTGTTTTAATTTCCTGTTTTTAAAATGTACATATTATTTTAATGTTTTTATTGTAAGCCGCCTTGGTTGCCCTTGTGGGAGAAAGGCGGGGTACAAATTCTATAAATAAAAAAAATAAATAATCTGCTTCCTTACCTTGCTCCGTTATGAGGTTCTTTTGCAAAACAGCAAGTGCAGGGCATCCTATTTTATTGCATGAGGAAGGAGGAACAGGATCCACTCACCTCACTCCTTGCTCTCGTGGTCATTTTAAATAAAATAGGAAGTTCCGCACTTCCTGAAACTTTTAAGACTCTTGACAATGTAGCATGAACGAATAACTTCAGCGACATTAAAAGCCATATGTAAATAAGATGTTTAATTTAAAAACGTCATGTTTTTAACTTGTCTTTAAACTAAACATCTTATTTACATATGGCTTTTAATCCCGCTGAAGTTATTCGTTCATGCTAAATTCCACATTGTTTTTGCAAAAGAACCAACGAAGTAACAAGGGGGGTTGGGGGGCACACGCCACAATGGAAGCAGCAACGGCACGTCAGAGGTGGAAGCATGACATGCATGCTATCCGCTTGCTTGGCTTGCATTCTGAAGGAGTGCTTCACCTTGAACCAGGTGTTAAGAGATCACTCCAGAGGTTCTGGCAGTTAAATTTCCAGGAGGAAACTGAAATAATGACAAACTGGCTCCTCCACAGAACTGGGAAAGAACATAAGAGCCCTGCTGGATCAGGCCAAGGGCCCATCTAGTTCATCTTCTTGTATCTCACAGTGTCCCACCAGATGCCTCTGGGAGCATACAAGACAACAAGATGCCTGTATGCTGTTGTCACATCCTTGCATCCGGCATTTAGAGATAGGGTCTCTCTAGAAACATTTACAGCTGCAATCCTATGCACTTATCCAGGAGCAAAATCCACGGAACACAGCGGGACTTCTGAGTAAACATGAGCAAGACTGTTCTGTAAGCAAGATACTTAAATGTATTTATACTTAAACAAGGGGGGGGGGGAAACAGAAGAGGATGTGAATTAGCGGGCCTATCTCTGGAAACACGCTCAATTACAAAACGAAAGTGCTTAGTGCTAATTATACCTATCCCACTTTTCTTTCATTCTGGAACTCAAGCAATGTACTACAGACCCATGCTCACTTAGCTTCAGAAAGATTGCTGCATCATGTGCCTTCAGACTAGATCCCCAAGACCTTGGAAGATGCAAAGAGTCACGTTGGGGCTGATTTTACTGTACCATTTCCACAGTTATGGGTAGACCCAAGCTACTCTTTCTCCCGCTTGCCATTTCAATTCCTATAATCCCTATACTGTAGTATCCCTTATTGAAGGAGATCTGCTACTTCAGCATTGCTCCAGACTATCAGGCCTTTCTGACAGCTCTTTAGATGTTGTGCCAAGGACCATTAAGATTGTTGCCACCATCTCTGCCCCTTGTCTTGTTCTTTTTATCCTGCTCCATCATGCAAAAGGTCTGAAAAATACCACCGTGAACAGGCTTCCAACTCCTGTAGATGAGTCAAACCAATAGAATCTGGTGATATCAAACACCACTAAAAGATCTGAAAAAGTCAACAGGGTCACACTCCCCTCTCCCCAATCCATCTCTAGAAGCGGATCGTTTGACATGACAACAGAAGCATGAAAACCCTTCTTCACTATGGAAGACCTAGGGGAGAAATCCATTTCTAACAGAACTTCACAGAGAGGGAGTGTGAACAACTGAGCCAAACAGAGGTGACAAAAGGATGAAGTTCTAGAGAATACTGACAAATTAAAGAAATTACTGGCTCCAGATGGCATCTACCCAAGAGTTCTTAAGGAAATCAAATGCGAGATTGTCAATCTAACAAAAATATGTAACCTGTCCTTTAAATGCCAGAGGACTGGAAGATAAGCAATATAATACTAATATTTAAAGAGAGATATGCAGGGGATCTGGGAAATTTCAGGTCAGTCAGTTTAATGTCTGTACTAGGTAAATTGATAGAAAACATAATTAAAGATAAAATGATTAGATATATAGATGAACAAGACTTGCTGGATGACAATCAGCATAGTTTCTGCAATGGTATGTCATAAAAAGAACCCTGCTGGATCAAGCCAAGGGCTCATCCAGTACAGCTTCTTGAATCTCATAGTGCCCCACCAGTGGCTTCTGGTGACAACAAGATACCTGTATCAAGTCCTGCTTCAGTAACCTTCTACAGTTCTTTGATAATGTCAACAGGCACATGGATAGACATGAACCTACATCCACCAGCGATTTTGCTGGCGGAAATCCGAGGAGGCCGGTCGGGCTGGCCGGTGTTTACACTCGGAGAAGGGGATGAGCATCCCCTTCCCCGAGTAGACCTATAGCCTGGCGGCAGCCTGTTCAGAATTCTGAACAGGATCCCATGGGCGGCCCTGGGTCGCCAGCCGGATCCTTACATAGGATTGCGCTCGGAAAATGCTAATATACTATTAGATTTTTATAGGGGTATTATAATATTTCTTTTCAATGTCTGCAATTACACAGTGTTCCAAATATGGCTGCACCATAGATTTTTAATAGGGGTATTATATAGTGCAGCCATATTTGGAATACTGTTTACAGTTCTGCATGCCACATCTAAAGGAGGATATTGGAGAGCCGGAAAAGGTGCAAGAGAGGGCAACCAAAATTAGCAGAGGGCTGGAACACCTTTCTTGTGAGGAACGTCTGCAAAAGTTGTGCGTTTTTAAAAAGCAATTAAGATCTGACCGAGACAAAATTATGCATGATGTAGAGACAGTGTGTGCGCGGGGGGAGTTTTTTTTTCCTCACACACATTATGAGAAACAGGATCATCCATGAACCTGAGTGGTGGGAGATTTAGGACAGAGAAAAGGACGTATTTTTTCACACAGGGCAGAATTAGTCTGAATTCATTGCCACAAGATGTGGCGATGGTCACTTGCTTGGATGGTTTTAAAAAGGGATTGGAAAAATCCTTTTTGGGGGGAGGACAGATATACCATGGAGGACAGATCTATCAATGGCTACTAGCATAACAACTATCTGATACAGTACATCTGGGTTCAACAGCAATACGGTATGTCTCTTAATTTCAGTTGCTGGGGAACCAGCAGAGATGTACACCTTTCTCTCCTGCATGTGAGGTTCCCCGCATGGGCTGCTGTAAGAAACAGGATACTTGATGAGATGGGCCTTTAGCCTTGATCCAGCAGAACATTTTATTTTCAAAAGTTCAAGCTAGAACTTTTCTAGCTTGAAACCATCGTGCATATGCAGCTCTCCCAATTGTTGCAAAAGTGAACAAATATTACAAAAAAATCTTATTTGTTTTCAGTTTGTTACCGTTGAGTATTATAAGCAAGTTAAACTAGAAATATGAAACCCATTGTAACAAACAAAAATGCATACTGCATCCTCATATTTTCACTTTTCAATAAAACTAGAGAATTACACACGTGACAATCTGATGTTTATCTCATGTAGTATAAGGTCAGTTTTATAATAAAACTCTGGAAAAAAAACTACTTGAGAAGAGTCATCATTCCAATAACCTTGACACTCAAGGAAGTCTAACAACTTCTATACAATTTAATGACGTGTGCGAACAGATGATGGTGCAATACACAGAAATGGCAACATTTAAAATTCATAGTAGCACAAGACCATTACTTTTCCCACTGGGCCACTTGAACTTTAATAATGTCTGACCTGGTTGGCCAATATGTTCTAACAGTAGACAGAAGAAAATTGCCAGTAGAAGATACTGTGTAAATGATTTTTCATTTGAAAACATTTAACAAGATCCTCTAAAACTGAGACATCAGTTCTTCCAGAATATTGGGAGGGAGGGGGTTCAGTGCCTTTTCTTATGGTTGACCGAGTGTACGGTATTTCCAGATATTACATTTAAAAAATGAAGATTGAATAAAATAGCAAAGTCAGGAAGTAGAAGTGAATAAGCAAAAGTTCATACACACCACCCTTCGACTAACATTCAACCATCACGACACTATAACTTAAATTCTACTTAAGGACTATAATTGCAGACATCAAAAATATTTTATCTGTTGAGGACAATATGTAATTTGAGGACAGAAGATCTCGCTTACAAAGTGCGAGAAATCTGGTACATCATCATAGCTGTCATGGATGCAACTCATACTGAAGCATCATGGGTGTGGCTGGTTCTGCTGAAGTAGGTAGAGTTACATCAGTCATAGGAAGCTCACTTGTACTGAATGGAAATGTCATCTGTGTTGCATTGCATCATTACATAATGCACACAATATTAACTGCAACCTAAAATTTATAACAATACTTTCTGCCTTTATACCATTGTTGCAAGCAGCTAATCCAGTGACATTACACAAAGTTTTTGGTGTGTCTGTGTTTTGTATTACTTATAAAAGTAGGCTTACCATCGTCCCGGAATCGAGCCTGGCTTCGGCCTAGTCCGGGCCCTAGCAGCTCCCAAGGATGCACTGCGTCTGTCCAATGGGCTTCCGGAACATCCGGTCGACGACGCGACCGAAACTGGAACCCCACTGGGCAGCTGCAGTGCATCCTTGGGAGCTGCTCGGGCCCGGACTAGGCTGAAGCCAGGCTCGATTCCAGGACGATGGTAAGCCTATATAAAAGGAATAATGTTACGTATATAATGCAGTTAATTGTGCTTCAAAAATATTTGATGCCATTTTAGAAGCATATTTCTGATTGTATACATGAAATCTAACTTAATTTTTAATTTTTTCAAACACATTAAAAATCTTTCTCCTTGTAAAAGAAACCAGTAAAATCCTGACACTGACATTGGTTTTCAGGCGATTCTGGGTATTTTGCCATACTATGTTTTTAAAATGCTAAAACTTATCACCCACCCATGATAATAACGCCTGGTTATAGGTTACAATCAAATTCAGAAAACTTAAAATTAAGTGAGCTATTCACAATTTTAAAAAGCAGGCAGCTTTCATTATAGTTAATGAAAATGGCCTCATGAAGCTACTGTCTTTACCATTTGAATGCCACACATGATCTGTGCACGTGGTGTTTTGACAAAAATAAAACCAATGTTTCTAATAGCAGTTATGGGTTTTTTTTTCATAACTTTAATATTTTACAGTATTATCTGCAAAAAAATGACAAGTTTCACTGAAAAGTCCAAACAAAACTTTAAACAAATGTTTAATTTGCTATACACTACACATACAGGAAATTTTATTACCGGTAGTTGCAATTTGTCAGGTCATAATCCAGCAGGGGGTTGAAATGCTGTCCTTACCATAATACTCAAATGTTAATTTTCCTATGAGAAAAGTAAGTACTTCTTGCTTCCCATATGCCCCAATTCTGGAAGTATTGTGTCCTACAAAAATCAATGACCTACCTACAAACAGCATAGCTAAGAGTGCAACGTTAATATCCAAAGTCCCAGTAGAAGCAATTCATCCAAGCCACACTAATGACACCAAATGAACCTATGCTTCTGCCCATTAGGAGGTCTACTGCTAACACTATGGCCATTCCAGATTTCAACTTTCAAGAAGCCTTCTCTCAGATATAGTTCTTATTGGTTTTGCTTATAGTACATTCATAAGCCACTTCTGTGCTAGACTCTGTATTGTTGAGAAGAACTTATCCCCAGGTCTACTTAGAAAGGACACACCAATATGCAAGAACTGCAGAAATGGCCCGGCATATCTTACACTGGCACAGATTTAAATCTTTCCATTGTTCAATTTTAGTAAAGCATGTGACTTGCTCTTGTAAGTGAAGACCCTAACATCAGAAAAAGAATTCAGTTTCAAAATGAATCAGATGGTTATGCAATGATAAGCTTATATAGCACCTTAATTTTTTTTAAAATGGATCAAAAATCAGCAATACAAACATGATATCAGTCTACGTAAATAAGTCAAAAACCAAGGACTTAATGCCATAGTTGGTAAGATTTTTATTAGACCATTACAACATGTTGTCAAGCATTTCTATACAAGCAGAAGATCCTAGTGGAAGTGTAAAGACAACAGAACTGAAATTAGCACAAATACATACTTCAGCAATGTTCGTGTCTCATGAAAAATATTTCAACTTCTCAAACTTTCTAGTGGTAAAATCATGACATGGTGACTTTTTATCAAAGTAAATGGCACTGTGGGTTCTGTAATAGTCTACATATGAACCACCATTTTGAGTACCACAAGACTTTTTTAAAAAATTTGTTAACACACCCTATTCAAATAAATAACTATGAATAAATCTCTTATATTTTAACTGTTTATCTGTAATCGGTTACCTGGAAAGGGGGGGGGGGGAAGCAGAAGGTCTCTCTAGCCACCTAATCACCATATCAATGACACATGCCACAACAGAGAAGCACTAGTTTATTTGATTGATCATGGTAGATAAACTCCAAATAACAAAGAAATTAACAAATGCTTGACATTTGCTCAACATCCATTATTCTGACACTGCTTTCAGAATTTCAAAGCCTGGGAGTATGCTTAATCAACATTCATATTCCCTAGTGAGCTACAGGCACCATATTGCGCCCCGCCTTAGTACTGATGAAAACTGCATATTGGCCATTTCCAAAGTGTTCTGGGACTCCGCACGGGGCCCCTTCTCTCTCTTGTTCCTGTTCTGCAGTTTTCTTTTAAACACTTCCAAGACAAAAGCATCTGCCAGTTTTTCTCTCTGGGGATGTATGCAAAATGAATTTAACAGTTTTAAGGCCGTAGAAGCCCTCACATCTAAATTCATTCATAGGATAGAAAAGGGCCTAAGAGGCCTCTCCAGGGACAAAACCCTGCTGAAATTTTTCCCGACAACAGTGGGAGCTTTATAAAATCTAAGTCCAGACAATTTCCAATTCAAATGCCCAGCATAGCATGACCTTTGTCAGATCTAAGAGCCCTAGATGCACCCACTATTTTTTTTTATTCTAACTAGCACAGACATTAGACAGGGCACTACCGCTAAGCAAGAGGCTCAATATTTGCATGCTCTTCCATTGTGAAAATTTAACAGTGACAGCACTGTGTCGAATTCTTTTCCCTTTAGAACTTTAACTCCATAGGAGGGGCATAGCTGACAGATGACTCTCCAACATATGTGTTATGTACACTGCACAGCTGAGGAACCTTGAATCAATGTCATAGCATCTCAGAGATGACCTGCACCTTTCTTATATCTGCCCCTTATCTAGGGGAGAATAAACCCAACAGTTGAAGACACCCTACTGAAAAAAGGGCTGATAAAGATTAACAATTTATAGTAATTAAGCAGCATACACAGGAGTTCCACCTGAGTTGTATAAATGTTCTCCACAAAATAACTCAGATATGTTGCACATTGTATCATATTGTATTTAATATACTGACTAAAATTTCATGGATCAGGAGCTTCTCTTGAAATAATATAAAAGGCACTAGAAAAATATTTCTTCATCATCCACGATTTATTTTGATTACCTTTTACAGCTACATGATAAACTGGAACTTGCAAAACTAGAAGGTTACCGTTTACACAACGATTGCTTCATATACTAAACATAACAAATGACTGAATGTCTGGTAGTATTTTACCTGCACTTAGTATTCAGCAGCACACAACACCAAGCTCTTAGTTTGGCACTAAACATTTGAATAGTGCTTAACAATAAACATTTCTGACCCGCTCAAGAGAGAGAAAGGGAGAGAGACACAGAGACTTACCATCCAAACTTATGAATGTTTACTTGGAAATAAGACCCACTGAATTCAATGGGACTTACTCTCTAGTAAATTGCATAGGATTGCAGCTTTAATCAAACAGCAGTGAGGAAAATCTAAACATCAACTATGTCTAGAGGCCCAATTTACCAATTTTGTTGTGATGTAACATACGCTTAAAAGGCTACTGAACATTCCTTATATTGGGTTAAATAAAGGCATAGACAATGTATAAACCATATATCACCTTTGCCTTGTTCCTGGAGCTCTTAGATGCTCTAGGTCCTGAGACATGCTAAAATTTTGAGAACCCCATGTTTAAGTGACCAAAAGCATTATTTATTACTAGTCTCCAGAGACAGGAATAACTACCTCTGTAATGTGTCCTATTAAAATCAATTGAGCTGACTACGTATTGTGTAAGATTGTGGTGTTGAATATTCAAGGTTTCAGTAGAAACAGTTCATCCAAAAGATAATATCCTTCTGCCCATAGTCTTTTCACCAAGCATTCAGACAACTTGGTTTTATTACTTACATTTGTTAAAACAACATAATGGCTAAGAACAAAATGAGATATGATCCAGGATCTCCCACTTTTAAAAAACTAATTAGAAGCCCCATGCAGCTGCTTTTGCAGATCAGGGAAGTGGTGCTGAGGGACAGGGTTTTAGTTCTGCAGGGGAAAACATACAAGTACTTGTTTGGCACCTGTAAACTGTCCACTTTGGAGCCAGCAGCATCATCAGGGAAGAATTCAGAGCAGGGGAACAGCTCAAGAGGAAAACACCCTTTCCTCCCCCACCTTTCCTTTGATCTTCAAACCAGCTACTTGAATGAGAACCTGTTCACAGCTTTTCTGCATCATCTTCAGAAGTAAAAAAATAATTATTTGTAGGTCCTTTTAATCTTCCCCATCTTTTCTTTGCACTTTAGATACTTTCTTCTTGACTCACCAAGGGAGGTCAAAGAGGCATTTAAGTGGGTTTGGACAGTGTGTTTTTAGTGAAGCTTTCTAGGACATTTTTGTTGTGAAGCTGCTTTATTAGTCTTTATTAAGTTTAATTCATTAACTGTTTGATAATTACATGATATGAAATATGGAGGAGAATAAGTGGTCAAAAAACTGTTGCAGCCCTTTTAAAAAAAGGGCGCACTGGGTTAGTAAAGACTTGAGGAATGTAAGTGATTGGATGGTTTCACTAAATAGTGAAATCAAACCACACATGATTAGAAGCCTTGTCAGATGGAAAACAATATACTTGAAAAGGAAATTCCTCCTGAGAATTATGAGATTCCTGGTCTTAGTCATATAAAGGAGTATTTGGACCGATACAGCTTTAAGCCACTTAAATGCCTCTTTGACCTCCCTTGGTGAGTCAAGAAGAAAGTATCTAAAGTGCAAAGAAAAGATGGGGAAGATTAAAAGGACCTACAAATAATTATTTTTTTACTTCTGAAGATGATTTAGATGAGGAAAAATGTCACTGTGCTGATTCAGAAATTATTCAGCAACTAAAGGAAAAATTTTAAAACTACGAACAGAAGTAAAAAGCTCATGATTTTGATAGATTTATAGAGAATGAATTCACTTTCTATTCTTTTACAGGATCAGCTTTTTGGTAAAACTATCTCTATAAGTCCTGTTATAAATTTTTGGATTCATTTCAGTTTACCACATAATTTTATCAATGTAAACTGTAGAAAAATGGACTTGAGGGGTTTAATTCCTGGTCACTGCCAACAAGAAAATTTAATTTTTGTATGATACCATTGAGATATCATCTTGAAATTTTGACTGATTGACTACAAGTCATATACCTTTAAGTGTGATTTTTTTGAAATTTAAAAAAGTTCAATTTTCCAAAATTTCAAAATTAATATTATTTTGAATTTCTTGAAAATTTACAATTTTGTCATGTTGTACATCAAATGAAAGCCCTATTCATAAGCTTTAAAATGACACCTGTCCCATGTCTGTAACGGTCATCGTTATCCTGTAACCGGCGTTTGAAGGTATGGTGACAAGCGAATTTTGGCCTTTTTTGGCAATTTTGAACATTCAGTATCTCAAAAACGGATGGACAAAAAAATCTGAAAAAAATAATTTTTAAACATCTCATGGTAAGGTACAAATGTACTGAAAATGAACAAAATCCATGACGTCAAGGATTTTTCATTGGTTGATTTCACATGGAATGACCCGTTTAATCACATGCAGACGGTTTTTTCATCAGATAATACAGATCCGGTAATAGTTTCTGATGTGGGTTTACCTTTGGTCATGTGATAGCAGACGGATGGACGTCTTCAATTTCTTCCTCACACACCTGAGTAACTACTTCAAGGTTGAGTATGACACCCCAGAACGCGAACGGATTTGGTGTAGTTCCAGACTTAATAATTTTATCTTTAATTATACTTTCCCTCAGTTTACCGGAGCAGTACTCTGATCAGCCTATAATTACAGTGGACCTTTTCTAACCGTGGGTTCGGGACCTGCAGATCCCAGACCCGTAAAGGTCCACTGTAAAAAGTTGAGGAAAAGGTTTAAAATGGTGTTTCTTAACTTTTTGCAAGCAAATTGCTCTGTTTTCAGGGCTGTATAGAGCAAAATCGCACTCCTTGCAGCCTCTTCTGGGTCGCGGGACATTCCTCCTCCCTCCCCCAAGGTCGTCTCAGAATACACTGGGGTAAGCCTGGGAAAGGGAGGGGAGAAGTCCAGTGACCTGGAAGAGGCTGTAGGAGCATGATTTCGCTCTCTACAGCCCTGAAAACAGAGTGGCTTGCTTGCAAAAAGGTAAGAAACACCATTTTAAACCTTTTTTTTTTTTAAAGCTTTTTACAGTGACCCCCGTATCTGCGCTAAAGTGATTTCCCTTTACGTGGATCCTTGCTATCCATGGGGGGGGGGGAATGGATCCCTGTAGATAGCAAGGGTCAACTGTACCTGGATACCTTTTTAAATATTGGTGTTACATGGGCTTCCTCTGTTGAGGCCTCTGTTCTAGAGATTGGTTTAATGGTCAAAACCAATCAAACCAAACCATCTGGAGCAAGTGATTTTGTAATTTTTTTTTAATTGTCAGTGCACTGTAGATCATCATTTGTCACTTTTATTTGGCTCAGTTCTTCAGATTCCCTCCCCATGAGTCTGTTCACAAGTATCTGCTCTGTGTTTCTGTGGTAAAGATACAGTAGATCAGGGGTGGCCAACCTTCTACCATTAGGGCCTCTGCGTTTTTAAGAGTTGTGTTGAAGACTGAATCTTGGCAGCTGCAATTGTTGATGGTGCTGGTAAAGCAGCTGCACATGTTGGAATGCCCTCACCTATGCAACCATTAAAGGGCCAGGAGCATTCATGTTGAAAGGTTGGCCACCCTTGATCTAGCTCAGTATTGCCTATGGCCCTATGCTGATTGGCAATGGCTCTTCAGGTTTGCAGTCCCATACCATTGGGGCCACTAAACTCGCCTTCTGTAGGAGTAGCAAGTGAAGCTTCTATCATAGACCACAGACCAGGGGTGGACAACCTTCCACCATTAGGGCCTCTGTGTTCTTAAGAATTGTGTAGAAGAGAAAATCTTGGCAGCTGTAAGTGCTGATGGTGCTGCTAAAGCAGCTGCACCTGCTGAAATACCCTCACCTATACAACCATTAAAGGTCCAAGAGCATTCATGCTGAAAGGTTGGCCACCCCGCAGTAGACAGATGCAAAGAATTTATTCAGCTTCTCTGTCGTCATCATATCCTCCTTGCTTTCACTTTTATTCCTTTAGATAACAGTCCAACCACCTCCTGGCAGGTTCCCAAAAAATCTCTCCAAACAATGAAAATATTTTGCAAGAATATCAACAAGAGGGTTTTGACTGTACAGGTGGGCCCCCATATCCACAGATTCACTATCCACGGTTTCAGTTATCCACGGATCATGGGGAACCCCCCCCAGGCTTTTACTTTTTTCCCAGTAAGCTTTGTTTCTTTACTTGTTTTTCTTCTCTTTCTCACAATAAAAGAAACTGGGGTCATCCAATGAAACTGATTGAGGGGAGATTTCTCCAAAACGCCACTTACTACTACAGTAATGTCCAGAAGAAATTCTGCAGGAGCAGCATCCACAATCATTTCCTAAAAATGGATCGCTAGAAGAATGTGCCATCAATGCCATGCCGTATATATACATTTCTACAGCATCCAACTGTGGTCCTCAAATAACCTGTTCTGGATTCTAGAGGTTTTTTCAGTTTAGGTTGTCAGATTGACACCAATTGCTCATACCTCAGCCAAAAGTGGTATCAAGAGCTGGAGAAATTGATTGCTCCAAAATATCAATGAATCTGCACCAGATCTGGGGACATGAAAGCACCTTCCATTTTGGACTATTGTTCATTGCTCATTCTAAAGTGAGAGTGACTGTAAGGGGGGGGCACAATGACATTCATTTGGGATTACGTTTTGGATTAATGTAAGGGAGGGAGTGGGGATATCGTCCGCAATATCTCAAGCCCCGTTGCAGCCCGGGCCGGACTTACATGGACTCCCCGGATCCACGCCAGTTCCAGAGCTGCCGTGCATCCAAGGAGGCCTGTTGGGTCCTGCCCCGCTTACACTGCTTCTCCTGAGGAAAGCCCGTCTCCAAACTAGTAGTTGTCTCCAAACGTAGCCTTGGAGCTTCATGTTTACTGCCAATTGTTAAGTCTTTTATATACCGGTACGTAAAACATAAAATATTACAGTAATTCAAGTAATCAACATTACAGTAATCCAAGTGTATGCCCCAACCACTGATGCCGAAGAAGATGAAGTTGACCGGTTCTATGAAGACCTACAACACCTTCTAGAACTAGCACCCAAAAAAGATGTCCTTTACACATCATAGGAGACTGGAATGCTAAAGTAGGAAATCAAGAAATAAACAGAACAGGTAAGTTTGGCCTTGGAGCGCAAAATGAAGCAGGGCAAAGGCTAACGGAGTTCTGTCAAGAGAACACGCTGGTCATAGCAAACACTCTTTTCCAACAACACAAGAGGCGACTCTACACATGGACATCACCAGATGGTCAATACCGAAACCAGATAGATTATGTGCTTTGCAGCCAAAGATGGAGAAGCTCTATACAGTCAGTAAAAACAAGACCTGGAGCGGACTGTGGCTCAGATCATGAGCTTCTTATTGCAAAATTCAGGCTTAAACTGAAGAATGTAGGGAACACCACTAGACCAGTCAGATATGACCTAAACCATATCCCTTATGAGTATACAGTGGAGGTGAAGAATAGATTTAGGGCATTAGACCTGGTAGACAGAGTGCCTGAAGAACTATGGACGGAAGTTCGTAACATTGTACAGGAGGCAGCAACGAAAACCATCCCAAAGAAAAAGAAATGCAAGAAAGCAAAGTGGCTGTCAGATGAGGCTTTACAAATAGCTGTGGAAAGAAGGAATGCAAAAAGCAAAGGTGAAAGGGAAAGATATAAACAACTGAATGCAGATTTCCAGAGAACAGCAAGGAGAGATAAGAAGGCCTTCTTAAATGAACAATGCAAGGAAATCGAGGAAAACAACAGAATGGGGAGGACTAGAGATCTCTTCAAGAAAATTGGAGATATCAAGGGAACGTTTTGTGCAAAGATGGGCATGATAAAGGATAAAAAAGGCAGAGACCTAACAGAAGCAGAAGAGATTAAGAAGAGATGGCAAGAATACACAGAAGAACTATACAAGAAAGATCTTAATGTTCCTGATGACCACGCTGGTGTGGTCACTGACCCAGAGCCGGACATCCTAGAGAGTGAAGTCAAGTGGGCCTTAGTATCACTAACAACAAAGCTAGTGGAGATGATAATATCCCAGCTGAGCTACTTAAAATCCTAAATGATGATGCTGTGAAAGTGCTGCACTCAATATGCCAACAAATTTGGAAAACTCAGCAGTGGCCAAAGGATTGGAAAAGGTCAGTTTACGTTCCAATTCCAAAGAAGGGCAGTGCCAAAGAGTGTTCAAACTATCGCACAATTGCACTCATTTCACATGCTAGCAAGGTTATGCTCAAAATCCTACAAGCTAGGCTTCAGCAGTACGTGGACCGAGAACTACCGGAAGTACAAGCTGGGTTTCGAAGAGGCAGAGGAACTAGAGATCAAATTGCCAACATACGCTGGATCATAGAGAAAGCACGAGAGTTCCAAAAAACCACCTACTTCTGCTTCATTGACTACGCAAAAGCCTTTGATTGTGTGGATCACAACAAACTGTGGCAAATTCTTAAAGAGATGGGGGTACCAGACCACCTTACCCGTCTCCTGAGAAACCTGTATGCGGGTCAAGAAGCAACAGTTCGGACCGGCCATGGAACAACCGACTGGTTCAAAATTGGGAAGGGAGTACGGCAAGGCTGTATATTGTCACCCTGCCTATTTAACTTATATGCAGAGTACATTATGAGAAATGCAGGGCTGAATGAATCGCCAGCCGGAATTAAGATTGCCGGGAGAAATATCAACAACCTCAGATATGCAGACGATACCACCCTAATGGCAGAAAGTGAAGAAGAACTAAAGAGCCTCTTGATGAGGGTGAAAGAGGAGAGTGCAAAAGTTGGCTTGAAACTCAACATTAATAAAACTAAGATCATGGCATCTGGTCCCATCAATTCCTGGCAAATAGAAGGGGCAGAAATGGAAGCAGTAACAGATTTTACTTTTCTGGGCTCCAAGATCACTGCAGACGGAGACAGCAGCCATGAAATTAAAAGACGCTTACTCCTTGGAAGGAAAGCTATGGCAAACTTAGACAGCATAATAAAAAGCAGAGATATCACCATGCCAACAAAAGTTCGCATAGTCAGGGCGATGGTGTTCCCAGTAGCAATGTATGGTTGCGAGAGTTGGACCATAAGGAAGGCTGAGCGCCGAAGAATAGATGCTTTTGAACTGTGGTGCTGGAGAAGACTCCTGAGAGTCCCTTGGACTGCTAGGAGATAAAATCAGTCAATCCTAAATGAAATCAACCCTGACTGTTCCCTGGAAGGACAGATACTAAGGCTGAAACTCAAATATTTTGGCCACCTAATGTGAAGAGAGGACTCTCTGGAGAAGACTCTGATGCTGGGAAAGATTGAAGGCAAAAGGAGAAGGGGAAGGCAAAGGATGAGATGGTTAGACAGCATCACCGATGCAACGAACAGGACATGAGCGAACTCAGGAAGATAGTGGAGGACAGGAAGGCCTGGCGGGATATGGTTCATGGGATCACGAAGGGTCGGACACGACTTAATGACTGAACAACAACAACAAAAAATATAAAAACATGAAATGGAAAAGTATATCACGAGTGGCAGATAATATTTTAATACGTTATCTTTATAACTAGGCAATTAACCTTCCTGATTTACTAGAGAAGACAGTGGACCATCTCAAATGTCACAGGGCTTTATTGCCAAATCATGGTTTGTTGATTGGGAACATCCTGTGCCCTCTCTACTCCTCCTCTCTTCTAGCTGGCGATAACTAGTTTGGAGACAAAAAGAAATTATCTTTTTTCAGTTTTCATTCCAATATAGGCATCTAGTAGCTCCCATTAGAAGAAAAGGTGGTAATAGGAAAAATAAATAAAAGCTAAAACCAAAATCTCTTAATGCTTCCTAATTTAATACTAATATGGTTTTGTTTTAACAAAAGCCATTTTAAGACATTCACTGAATATATTCTTAAAGAAATAAACAATTACCAAAGAGAAAATCATTGTCAAACACAAGAGCATATATAACTTTCATTTTATTTAGTGATGTAATAAGCTTGGGGACATATATCAGGACCAAGAGAGTCATGGTCATTAATTTAGGTAATAAATCATAGGCCTTGCCAACAATGACAGCAAACAGATGCTAACAAGGAAATGTATTATTTAATATTGCCATGTATTATAAAAATGGAAGTGTGTTTAAAGCATGTCTTAAATTTTTATAATAATATGCATTTAGTACATTACTGTTTTGTACACATGTAAGAATCAAATTTATAGGCCCATTCTGCAAACGCAAGCTGTTTTGCGAGTAAGGAGGGTATCCCAGAGTTTCTCTTTCTTTTTTTTAAGAAGTAAGAGGAAAAACGTACTACCAGTATATACAGTACTTGTAAGGTTATCTAATTTATTACCTAGCATTATAATAAATATTGTCAGGATTGTGACTTATTGAGGAAAATGTACATATCCTTATAAGAAATATTTTCCAGGCATGGATCTGAATAGTTGAGAAGGAATGTTTAAACATTAAAAATGCCTACATTTCAAAAGTTAGCTTTCCTACACTAAGCATCTTTCTGCCTTATAAAGTAGATCTATAATTCATTAATTTTCTTAAGTTCAATCACGAGAACAAGTTTGTTGTTTCTATTTGCTCCCCTCCCCATGGTCTTAAAATGCATAAGTTGGATATTACTATTAAGAATATTTTTATGTTGCTTTTTTGAGGAGAAGTTAACAAAATAGTTTACATCAGGGGTTCCCAACCCGTGGTACTAGGACTGCCGGACCACTGGAACCACGCTCGGATGCGGTGCTTTTGGCGGCATATTGTTGCTCCCGAGAGGCTCCTGCCTTTGGCCAAGCCTCTCAGGAATGCTGAGAAGGGCCCTCCCACCCACCCAGAGCCTCCTACCTGCATTTTCTGGCCTTCAAAAACCTGAAAACCCAGAAGTAACTAGCAATGATGTCATCGTCAGTCACTTCCGGTGGTATGCAGCAGGAGAGTGTCGCCGGAGGTAGTACTTGGCCAGGAAGGGGTTGAGAACCCCTGGTTTACATAGCAAAATAAATGGAAAAAATGGTTCTTTGTTCCAAAAGGTGCGCAATCATTTTAAAAAAAGAGACAGCAGCAATCCACCACTGTAAATTCCATTGATGTCAATGAAAATAATTTACAGTGTAATCCTACGCATGTTTATTTGGAAGTATGTCCCACTGTGTTTAATGGGGCTTACTCCTTGGTAGGTGTTTAAAATTGCCGCTTTATATAATTAGGCATGTTTAGAATTACAGTACTCCCCCCCATATCCACTGGGGATATGTTCCAGGCCCCTCCGTGGATACTTGAAACCGTGGATAGGAGCGAACACCCCCTCCATGGTTTCCTGAGGGCCCCCCACCCTACCTCCCCTGCAGGCAGGCATGCGTGCCCCCCCCAGCTCTTATTTTTCTTTCAGCAAACTTTGTTTCTTCCTTAAAACAAACAGAGAAGCAGCCTCCATTGCAAGCAAGTAGAACGAGACTAAGACCTAGAGAGGCTCTGCAAGGTTTCTGTTAACCTTGCAGAGCCTCTCTAGGACTTAGTCTTGTTCTATCTGCCTGCACTAAGCAGCCAGAGGCTGCTTCTCCTGTTTGTTTAAAAGAAGAAACAAAGCTTACTGGGAAAAAAGTAAATGCCTGGGGGGGGGGGTCCCCACGATCCGTGGATAACTGAAACCGTGGATAGTGAATCTGTGGATATGGGGGCCCACCTGTACAGTCAAAACCCTCTTGTTGATATTCTTGCAAAACATTTTACTGATGAAAGTAAGATCTGTCTATACTTATCAATCCACCTCTCAAAACGCTGGGAAAGACAAGAGTGGACCACATTGTTCAAAGATACAGTATTTGCATACTGTACTAATAAATTAGTCTACTAAGGCAGGCTGAAATGTCATTAAGTCTCTCTTTTCTCTATGTACCTCTGCATCTAACCCACCAGATTAGCACCCTATGAAGCGATACATCAGTAATCAAGCATGCCTCTGCACTAAAATATTTGGGTGTGCTTCATAATGATGAAGCACACCCAAATATTTTAGTCATCATGTTTTAACAAGGTTTTCCAATGAACAGCATTTTTGGTTGCATGTGATTGTGTTTAGGTTTATCTTTCAATCAACTCTTGGATGTCCCAGTTCTCTTTCCTTGAAGTGCTACAGTCAATGGTTTTAAAACACTCGAGGAAGCAGTGATCAGAGTACAGAAACAAAATTTTCTTCATTAAATCTACTGAAGCAGATATTAAAAATGCATTTAATATACTGGGGATGGTTGGTGGGCATCAGAGAGTGTGACAGGCCAGTTACTGATGAGCTGCCGTCAGACGGCCTTCTCAGCAGGAATCTGTGTCTAAGGCTGCTGAAGGACAGCAATATCTTCCCTTGTGTGCAAGCTCTATTCATCTCCCAAGTATTTACTAAATCACAGGCCTCTGCACACAAACCCAGCATTTCAGCGCATGCTAACAAATGATGGATGGTCCAGCCAATTCGTTATGTCCTGAAAGCGCGATTTCCTGCCATTCCAATCATCAAACCTCTAGAGCTTTCAGAGCTGATCAGTCCTGGAGAATATATTTTGCAGGCTCTATTAAAGGAGTAGAGGTTCTTTCCATTAAAGTCTCTAACTTTTTTCCGTTGGCTGGAAAGAATGAAGGGAAAAGAGCCTTGCCTTTCTATGTAAAGAAGTCAGTGTTCCATTTAAAACCAATGGTTGTTGAAATTAGGAATACAGTACTGTACTGGAGTTCTAGCCACACTGAAAGTAGATTTAGTTGAGAAAGAAACCACAAGCATTATTTTGTTATACTAAATCTTTAGATAACATTTCATCAACAAAAAATTATTAAGCCCTTATTGTGCAACCAGGAAGTCTCCCAGTTTTTGGTAAACATAAAATGGATATCACTTTCTCAGCAAATACTTGAGATATTCTTTTTGATTAAAAATATATAAGCAAAATAAATGTCTTAAAATATAATGCTATTCTACTCACACCATACACAATACATCTTCTAATTTTACTCCTGCAGAAAGGTACATATGACATAAGACTATGATGTCTACAAGACTGAGAAGACAGGTTTACTTCTCAAACAAGTGAATTATTTAGAGGGGAGACAGTGTTCCTCCACTACCTATTAGTTAATATTTCAACTCATTTTAGGCCGATTTATAGGGGGAAAACAACACACACACTTTGGCAACAACTGCCATCATTTAATATATCTGAATACAGCTCTACTATCAGCCATGAGGATTCTGGTACATTTTGGTACAGCAGAAGATGAGTCTGCTCCAGCTACAAATAGTAAACAAGCAGACAGCATCCAACATTTCTATTTCTTTCCTTACTTACTAGGTAGGTCCCAGTCAAACCTACTAAAACTATCCCTATTTTGCCCTGCCATTCACCTCAACCTTGACCTGGAGATTAAACCCACTTTTACTGCACACAAAGGTCATCTGTATTAGGTCAACATTCAAAGTCCCTTGTCAACTAAGGTTGATATATTCCAACCTTTCCTACTCTAATGCATCAAATTTTTCATGGTGAGGTCATATGCAGCAGACAGTGTATTCAGCAATTTATTGTGCCATTGTAATTTAGCACAGAATATGATTGTTCAAAAAGCTGTCACCTGAATAAATTTTTTGCCATGATATGCTGAATCCCATAACCCTGCAAAGCTAACAAATCTATGTTTCAGACACCATAAATAGTTGTCCCTGAACTGTATTACAAAACTACAACTTTTATACTGAGGTCCACAGATAAGGAGGTGAGAGCATAATATTTTTTTTAAATCCAGCAACCAATAATCACATATGGACAGTTAAATCTCTACTGCCCAGTGCTCTTGGCCTTTCAAACCCAAGGACATCTGTCTATGTTATGACATCAAGGTTGTTTCAAGATAAATTATTTCAGATTATTAGTAGAGCAGGTTATAAGTATCAAAAAATATTATACATGAAGCAGAAAAAGCTATACACAAAAGGAAGCTTAGAAAAAAACATTTGCACATTACAGTACAGAATGTGGAGTGACAAACAAGAACAAAGTTTTAGAATATAGTTGATCCTCCATATCCACTGGGGTGCTGTTCCCAGAACCCCAGTAGATTAAAAAAAAAGTGTTATAGGAAAACCCTGTGGGGGGAGCGGTGCCACATTACCTTTTTTCCAGTATCTTCGCAGCTTCCCTCCTGCTGTGTTTATTTAAACTGACTGAGAAAAAAACCCACTACTGGAAGCAACCTGTAGATGGCACCAGAGACACCCAGTTGCATTTTTTCTTTTTTCAGCAGTATAAACACGCGGGAAGGGGCTGGCAGGCTGTGTAAGGATCGGGCAGGCGGCCCAGACCGCACGCCGGATCCTGTGCTCCGCCACAGGCAGCCTCCCGCTCGGCAGAAAGTCTACTCGGGGAAGGGAACCCTCGTCCCCTTCCCCGGGTGTAACTGGCGCTGAGGCCGTTCGGCCTCCTCGGAATTCCACCAGCGAAATTGCTGGCGGAAGTCGGAGGAGGCCGTTTAACAGCCCAGCCGATCGGCAGGGGACAGGATATGGTCGAAGCCATCCCCTTCCCTGACCGGGCCTATGGCCGGCCTCCCTTACCGCCCAAACCATCAACCCCCCCTCATCGGCTGGATCCCTACCTGGTTCCTCTGACGGACGGGCAACGGTCGTGGTGGCGGAGCAAGGAAGGCTGGCCTTGCGCCAGCCTTCCCTGCTCGTGAGTCATTGAGTCTGGCTTCAGGTAGCGGAACACTCGTTCCGCCGCCCGCCACAGCGCTAGGATTGCACTGTTCAAGTATGCCTGGAACTGAACAGCAATTTAATTACCTTTCTTCACCAAATACAAATTGAAGATTGTTCAAATCAGAAGTATTTAGAGCCTGCTTCTTCAGCAATGGTTGAACAAAATCCTGCTAATTAAGATGGAGGAGAACCCTCATGTTTGTACTACTGAGACACAGTGGAATCACCAGGGTCATACCTATGGGGGTACAGGCCCCAAGACAACTTTTATTAGACCCAGCCAAAGCATTATTGGAACCTGAAGCTGCACCCAAATTTTCCACTCGTTTTTTAAAAGCACACAAGCACCCCATCTCCTTGCCTTTTTGTCACTGCCTCCTCCTCCAGTGTTCAGATACTTTAAGTCTGCGAAAATAAGCCTAAGCAATAAGTTTTCTTACAGTCCCTATTTAAATCACAGGGCTCTGCTTATTGTACAAGCATAGCCGATACCTTCATGGAAATTATTCAAGTGGATGGTTCGCACAAAAACGAAGGAAGGTTGTAAACCACATTCAAGTCTTCTAAAGATATTTGGGCTCAATAGAACTGCTCATGTTAGTTGTGACAATTCTGCATGGTGGTATCTGCAGTCCCACTTATGCCATATTCCACTGAAAACGGCTAGGCCAGAAATGCATGCTGCTAAGACTGTAGAATTATTTAAATTACAATATTCTTGTTGAAACTATTGGTAATAAGCAGGAGTCCCAATACCTATTTTAGCATACTGTAACTTTTTCAAGCTTCTAGTGATTAAGATCTTTTTCTACAGTCACAGTCCATTTGCCAGCTTAGTTCAATGTAGCTTGAAAAGCAAGTAATATTTTAGTTATTAGCTTTTCCTATAAATGTTACTAGCAAAACAAACTATATAATATCACTTTCATAAATGATGGCATTCGGTATAAACGACTAGTAAGTAGGGCATCTCCTTTTAAGTCTTTGACTAGCTTGCTAAAGCAGGCACATGTAATCATAACACTGGTCTACACATTTTTACTGGCCTGGACTTTTGCAGCTGTTTTAGACTAATTTCAGGGTGCTGATTCCAAATCTGGCATCAGTTTTTGTCTATCACATCAGGTAGATATCAAATATTGCATTTGATAAAATCAATGAAAAACAGCAAATTTACACTGGTCTACAATTTTTTTTTCCTGGCCTGGACTCGTGCAGCTGTTTTAGACTAATTTCAGGGTGCTGATTCCAAATCTGATCTCAGATTTGCTCTATCACATCTCGTTGTTATGCGATCGGCATACCCCATTTTCATTGATTTTACCCGAAATTAACTCTTTATCACTTATGATTGCAAGTTGTTGCGAGTCAGTGACTGCTTAGTGTTAAAATATGGTGCTGTATTTTAGGATAGTGTGTTTATAATATCATTTTATGTAGATATCCACTTTTAATATTTCCTTCTGCAGGGCGTGATCTAACAATGGCTACAACAGGGGTTCTCAACCTGTGGTACGGGTACCCCTAGGGGTATGCGGACCTCTTGCTGGGGATACGCCAAGCCCTGCCCCTTATCTGCCCCATCAGCAGCTAATTAAGTGTTAATTAACATGGATTTTAAATTGTAATTATTTTCGGTGCCCTTCTGTCTCTCTGATTTTGGTTTTGGACTTATTTTTGTACTTTGGAAAATGTACTTTGGTGGGGTGGGGGAGGGAGGAGCTGATTTTGGGAAGTGTGACTTGGAGAAAAAAGAGATCCTTGTATCACTCACTCACTCACTCAGAGAGAGAGAGAGAGTTAAATAAGACATTTTTCACATTTAAATTGTGTTAGTACTTTTTTTACTTAACGATTAATTACCTAATTAATTAATTGATCCAATTAATTAGCAGTTAATTATCAGGGGGTACTTCAGAAAATTGGACCGTGATAAGGGGGTACCTGGTCAACACACTTTTTCTGGCATAAGGTATTCCAATGGTTTTAAGGTAATTTTGGGGCGCTGATTCCAAATGTGGCATCAGGTCTGACATCATGAAAATGGGGTATGCCGATAGCATAAAAATGAGATGTGATAGAGCAAATCTGAGATCAGATTTGGAATGAGCACCCTGAAATTAGTCTAAAACAGCTGCAAAACTCCAGGCCAGAAAAAAAAAATTTGTAGACCAGTGTAAATTTGCTGTTTTTCATTTATTTTATCAAATGCAATATTTGATATCTCAAAAACCTGATGTGATACGACAAAAACTGATGCCAGATTTGGAATCAGCACCCTAAAGTTATCTTAAAACTATTGGAATACCTTTTTCCAGAAAACGTGTGTTGACCAGTGTAATGATTTCAACTGGTGAACTGCTACTAAACTGTATTTGGTAGCTTGATAAGATTTCCAAGCAAAATAAAGTTCATACAAATTTATGACTAGATTAAGCAGGGCTTTGAAAATATATGAAACATACTATGGTGAGCACTATGGTATGGCAACTGTGGTGGCTATGCAAATCTGGGAAACCACTCGTTGCCTGCTGGAGGTATTGGAGGGTGGACAAAACAGCGCTACTTCTGAAAACGTTGAGAGCTAGTACTGTATAGCACATTTAAACAAAGAGTGTTAAGTTGGGGTTCAACTCCTCTCTCAGCCATTCAGCTCCTTGAGGGGCCTTCAGCAAGTCTCCATCCAATCTACCTCATACATTTTGGATTATAAACCCATGTCCACTTTCCTGGGTTCTTGGAGGAACAGGTGGGATACAAATGTGATATTCTATATTAGAATATGAGGATCAATATAGACTTTCCAGTAAAGGAATGAAGGTGAGCCAGAAACATGATGACATCATGGCAGAGCAACAAGTGAACATGTTGTATGTGGTTGAAAGGAAGACTCCACATGGTCTAACCCGGATATAACTGTACCTGTAGAACATTAGACTATTCCTCACAAATTTGCAGATACCTGCTGTGTTTTGGATACAAGCAGCTTCAGCCAAGAAGAAACTTACAGTGCAACCCACTCTAAGTTTAGATTGGTGGAGCTCACACTCCGCCAGTCTAACATGCCACAAAAGTGGCATAAGGCACCTTTGACAACTCAGGTGTAAACGGCACTGGCACAGAGGCTGGTGCCATTCACACCCCTGGTGGATCAAACCTGCGCCAGACAACCCAGGTAAGGCCTAGACCGCTCGGCATGGGGTGGAGACGGGTGGGCCGGGTTGCCGAGGGAGAAGGGCCATTGGCTGGCTCGGGCTGGGAGGAGGCGGGGATATTGGTGATGCATTGCCCCTTCCCAGTCCGGGTTGGTCTTACACAGCTTCCCCGGTTATATTCCAGCTCCAGAGCTGGCGTACATCCGAGGAGGCCCATAGGGCCCTGGCCAGCTCACATTGGGGAAGGGGAATGAACATCCCCTTTTCCTAAGGTGCTCCCGGGCTGCCCTGGGACAGCCATAGGATAGAGCGGCCGCGTATCCTAGTGTAGGACATGTATCCTCTAGGCCGGCAGCTTATCCATACACAGGATTGCGCTGTTAATGTTAGATTATGTCATTACTATTCATATTCCTGTAGGCAGATACGATGGAAATAACTATAGTCTTAGTATTAAATTACTATTCTCTAGGAAAATTCTCAACATAACACAATGAACTATTCATAAGAGAGAATGAACCCTCAAATGATATTCCTGCCCTTTCCTTCACTAATGCTTGTAAAGTAAGTCTTTTTAAGGTTGATAAAGTACCAGAAATGTAAGAACAGACACCAAAACGGCCACCAAGCATCAGAGTACAAAGATTACAAGACAGCATGCATACTGAATGGGGGGGGGAAAGAGGAATTGGAAGGGGAGCTGTGTCTGACACTGTGCATATTTACTCTAGTGTAGGGAACGAGATTTTAGATCTTCAGAGGTATTTCAGGAACTTGCACTGATAGGTTTGAAGATCCTGAGGAACATCAGTGTTTGTGGAGCTATTTTTGCACTATTCATAAGTACCCTCAATATATCCCAGCATCTGCTTTTTTTTTTTTTTTTTAAAGGACCATTCAGATCAGTGTCTATTACTTTCTGGTAAGTCTAACAAGAGGAAAAAATATATTCTGGTGTGGGAAAGCACAAACACAGTCAAACAGATTAAAATTAAGGCTTGACTGCATATTAGAAAGTGTTTAGAAATTACCTACCTAAGATATGCTTCTTTTACTTATAAGTTGATCTTGCATTTTAATTGCTTGTTAGTTGCCTTGAGTTGTTTCGAGGTCCAAGATGAGACATATATATCGCAAAGTGTAGCATCCAGATAATTAAACTCATGAAAGTTATGCTGAAGGAAGCCACTTTCACTCCTTCCTGTCTATCAAAGTCTCTGAGCCCCCTGAAAATGAGGATAGTTGGAGTACCCTTGCCAGCTGATGGGATGTGGTGGGTGTGAGGGGGTGTCAAGCAAGGAGAAGTGAACCACAAGAAAAGCAGGTCTCCCTCAGCAGCAGCCTTTCTAGGGGCTTAAAGGTTTTGATAGGAAGGAGAGTGGGGAAGTTCATTTCTGCAAATGTAGCTTTCAAGAGAAACATGTTCTGGATATAAAATATTTTGTTGTGGGTCCTATTTGCACATTATAATTTCACTTCTGCAGCAGCAGAACACAGTATGGTCAGTAGAACACAGCCATAAAACAAAGCCTCATGAACTTTCATTTTTAGAACTAGCTCTTAAGACTCTTGTTACAATTCTCAACAGATCATACCGTGTTTTCCCCAAAATAAGACAGTGTCATATTAATTTTGGCTCCAAAAAATGCAATAGGTCTTATTTTCAGGGAGGTTTTATTTTCCAAACCTGTGGCACGACCCCCCCTCCCGGCACTTACTTTGACCAATTAAAGCTTCATTCTTTCCCGAGGATGCAAGGCTCTGCAAGGTCCGACATGCTAGAGAGACCTGCAAGGAGGCTGCAACCTTGCAGAGTCTCTCTAGCACGTCGTCTCTATGTTGGAGGACTCAAGTGCAGGCCTTCCAGAGCCTTGCACCCTCGGGAAAGAATGAAGCTTAAATCTGTCAAAGTAAGTGCCGGGGGGGTCACGGGGGTGCTGGGAGGATCGCGTCCATCTGGCTGATGATCCTAGCTAGGTCTTATTTTCAGGGGAGGTCTTATATTTATGAGTGCCAGCAAAAATCACAAAAATGACTGTAGGTCTTACTTTCGGGGGAGGTCTTATTTTCAGGGAATCAGGGAACTACATTACTTGTTTGTATACTACTGGAGCCTGTTTACTCCAATTGAAGATGTGCATGGTATTAAACTTTCAACACAGTCATGTCAAGGATCAGGAGTTTGTGTTCAGCATTGCAAGTTTCTGTTCAATTCTATTCATAACGTTTAGGTTTCCCTTTTCTTTGAGGAGGGCTCTTGGCATATTCCACAAAGTTGTACTTTGATAGTTTAAATATCAGCATCAGTTTCATGTCATCAAAAGCTACAGATAGAAATTTCTGCCTATGCTGAATTGTCCCAAGAAGCTTCAAGATTAATTTGATTTAAAAGGCTTCAGAAGCTTTCAAAGGAGAGTTGGTGGTTTCAGGCCATTTCCTAAAGGACAGCTGCATCTATCATAAGACCATCAGGATTTGTATTATTGGCAATTTCTCATCCAGATACAGATATAATTTTCATTTTATTTCAAGGCATATTGACAGAGAGAGATATATTCAAGACACTTCCACTGTACACTTCCACAAACTTTCCATTTCACTGCGAGTGTACACAATGGTAAGAAACAAGTTCTGCTTCCCAAAGCATTCATGGATTTCCCCCCTAATAAATAATTATAACTTAAACAAGGACTGAAGTTTTTTTTATTTGATCCATCACCTGGCTTTGATTATTTAAATTTAAAATACATTTTCATATTATCAAAATCTCAACTGAAGTGAGTTTTGGAGAATACAGTACTAAAATTGGAGAGAATTCCACTTAAGCATAAGATAACCAAAACTAAAACACACACATTAATATTGAGGGGAGGCCATTTTTAATAATTTTTCCATCAATTTATGAACCTGGAATATAGAATATCCACTATTACACAAACATACAGGAGCAATAATGACCTCAAAACTAATATCACTTCAAATCAGTACTATGTGCGAGTCAGATTTTTAAGACCTGTTGACATAGCACTTTTTGAACTACTTTTGTTGAAAAGTGTTATATATTCTTAATAATAACACGGCATACATTTTTGTGAGCCAGAGTCTACTCCAACAAGTGGATGAAGTGGTTACTTAAGTGGTTAGACATATACTGCAAACACACATTCCATGTGAAATCAACCAATGTATGAAACCTTAATGTCATGGATTTTGTTCATTTTTTGTACATTTGTACCTTACTATAAGATGTTTAAAAAAAATCAGATTTTTTTTGTCCACCCGTTTTTGAAATTGAATTTTCAAAATTGCCTAAAAATGCCAAAATTCACTTGTTACCATACCTCCAAACGCCAGTTACAAAAAAAACTACAGCTACAGATGTGGGACAGGTGTCATTTTAAAGCTAATGAATAGGGCTTTCATTTGATATACAACATGACACAATTGTAAATTTTCATGAAATTCAAAAACATTCAAATATTTATTTTGAATTTTTGAAAAAACGGTAAACTGAAATGAATCCAAACATTTATAACAGGATTTTTATAGAGAATGAATTCACTTTCTATTCCTTTACAGGACCAATTTTTTGGTAAAACTATCAAAATCATGAGCTTTTTACTTCTGTTCGTAGTTTTAAAATTTCCCTTTAGTTGCTGAATAATTTCTGAATCAGCACAGTGACATTCTTCCTCATCTAAATCATCTTCAGAAGTACAAAATAACTTTGTAGGTCCTTTTAATCTTCCCCATCTTTTCTTTGCAATATGTCTTAGACCTATTTAATACTTTCTTCTTACACACCAGAGACTCACCAACGGAGGTCAAAGAGGCATTTAAGTGGCACACAGTGCAATCCTATCCAACTTACACGACTGGTGTAACCAGTGGTGAAGTGAGAATGGGAGGCCCCAGAACAGAAAGGTGATTAAAATCCCCTTTCAATCCCCCTTTGGAGGGGATTTGAATCCCCTTTCCGTTCTGGGGCCTCCTGTTCTCACTGCACCGCTGGTTACACCGGTGGTGTAAGTTGGATAGGATTGAGCCATTAAAGCTGTATCAGAGTCCAAATACTCAAGACTCCTTAATATGACTAGGACCAGGAATTTCATAATTCTTAGGAGGAATTTCCTTTTCAAGTATATTGTTTTCCATCTGACAAGACTTCTCTTTTCCTAACTGCAATCTGCATGAAGTGCATACTTTCATATGTGGTTTGATTTCACTATTTAGTGAAACCATCCAATCAGTTACTTTCCTCAAGTCTTTACTAACCCAGTGCCCCCTTTTTTTAAAAAGGGTTGCAACAGTTTGACCACTAATTCTCCTCCATATTTCAAATCATGTAATTATCAAACAGTTAATGAATTAAACTTAAGATTAATAAAGCATCATTTTGGATTCATTTCAGTTTACCACATTTTATCAATGTAAATTGTAGAAAAATGGACTGGAGGGGTTTAATTCCTTGTCACTGCCAACAAGAAAATTTAATTTTTGTATGATACCATTGAGATACCACTTTGAAACTTTTACTGATTGGCTACAAGACATATACCTTTAAGTGTGATTTTTTTTAAAGTTTTAAAAAATCCCGTTTTTCCAAAAATTCAAAATAAATATTATTTGAATATTTTTGAATTTCTTGAAAATTTACAATTGTGTCATGTTGTACATCAAATGAAAGCCCTATTCATAAGCTTTACAATGACACCTGTGCCATGTCTGTATCAGTCATAGTGTACGTATAACCGGCGTTTGAAGGTATGGTGACAAGTGAATTTTGGCCTTTTTTGGCAATTTTGAAAATTCAATATTTCAAAAACGGGTGGACAAAAAAAATCTGAATTTTTTTTTTAAACATCTCATAGTAAAGTACAAATGTACCAAAAATGAACAAAATCCATGACATCAAGTTCCAAAATTGATTTTTCATTGGTTGATTTGACATGGAATGACCCATACTCTTCTTGAGCAGTGTTTCTCAAAGTGTGCTACTAAGAGCCCTGGGCCCCCCGAGACTCCTTCAGGGGCTCCATGAGCACACCACAAGCGGCTGCCGTTTGCTTAGTGCTGCATCAGTCTGCATGCGCCAGCACTCTGGAGCTCCCTGAGACACCGTGCATGCACCACCAGGGCTCCCCGAGACTCCATTTAGGAGTGTAAAAGGCTCCAGAAACCAAGAAATTCGAGAAAGACTGCTCTAGAGAGAAGAAAACAGATTATTCTACAAAGTAACACCAAAAAGTCAAGTAATGAAAAAGGCAGCTTCAGATGTACCAGAGCACTGTACTGAACTTTGCCAATGTGTCCTTATCCTTAAACTTGTTCAGGTTTGTGGACAGCTTGAATCCACAGATCAATGGCACTTCAAAGTGTACCTGAATGGGTGCATTTGTCCCAACCCTTCAGATAGGGAGTAACATCTGCAGGATTTATATCAGGGATTTTTAAAACGAAAAACTCATCTGGAAAAGGAAGTTACAAATCTTCATTATCAATAAATAAGATAATCTTTTTTTCAAGATTATGTATTTTATTATAATAAAATAAAAACAAACAATACAAAAAATAAAAAAGAGAAAAGCACAGAACAGAAAGAATCTGGATTAGCCACTAACATTTGTACTTAAATTCATTTTTATAATTACTTATATTACCTTGCAATAAAACAGATAATCAATAAAGCAATAAACCCACTAGTCAGACACCACAGGACAGGCCCAGCAAAAAAGGGTCAGAAATGTAGTGTTGTCATCTATGGCTCATCAAGGTCCCTCCTAGAAGATGATCCCTCCCACAGGTCCTAGAGGGAAGGTCTATCCTTGCTTACAGACCACTCCCTACCCCCAAATACTTGCTAGCAACCATAGGCCAAATAACAAAGATACAAAGCCAGGAACAAACCACTGCACAGAAACTAGTGCCAACTTTGCCCCCATCTACTTAGGCATTTCTATTATAGCATTAAACATCAATGGCTTGTTCACTTGCACATCTTCTGACATGTGCCTTCATCTGTAAACATTGCCCTTCTGCTACAGGTATGCATCACTTAACAATGGGGATACGTTCTCCGATCCCCGTTGTTAAGCGAGTCCAGTATTATGCGGATTTCGGCCCTTCAGAGGCTGCTTCCAGGTCACGCGAGTCTCATAATGACCTGCAGAAGCTTTCAGAATTGACTTCTGGCAAAACCAGAAATAAATGGTTTTTATTTCAGAAATTGTTTATTTCAGAAATTGTATCACTAGAAATTGTTGATTGTGACCTTGAGTAGCTGCCCTGTTGCCCTATTGTGCTGCTACTTATTTTGGATCATGCCTCTGTTCAATTCCTTGGTTTTAATTTTTATTGTTTTGTATTACTATTAATAATAGCATAAGTACCAATAGTAATAGTATGAATACTATTAATAGTATTTATTACCATACTATTTATTATTACTAGTTCTTTTTTCAGTATAGTGAAAGCAGATGCCCATGTGTAAAGTGGATATTAAGCATCAGCCACCTGTGTGCATATTCCTATCAGCCCCTTTCTGGAATCAGTGCAGGTGGAATACCTAGAAGTTTTCCACCAAATAGTCCCTTTTAAAAGAGGGTAAACGGGTGGCACAGTGGGTTAAACCACTGAACTATGAGCTGTCGATCGAAAGGTCGGCAGTTTGAATCCGCGACAGGGTGAGCTCTCGTTGCTTGGCCAGCTCCTGCCAACCTAGCAGTTCCAAAGCATGTTAATGCGAGTAGATAAATAGGTACCGTTTGCGGGAAGGTAAACAGCGCTCCGTGTTCCAGCCGCATGCTACAAGCTGCAGCACGGAGAGTCATGCCGGCCACATGACCATGGAGCGTCTTCAGACAACGCTGGCTCTTCGGCTTTGAAATGGGGATGACCACACCACACCCTAGAGTCGGACACGACTGGACTTAATTGTCAGGGGTCACCTTTACCTTAAATAGGAATTAGGGCAGGCTTTTGAGCGTTTCTTTAACTCTTACTCTTTTTGAAAATCAAAACCAGGAAACAAAAATGCTGTAGCATGTGTGGCAATATCATCCCCTTTTCCAGATATTTTGCGACGGGATTGTTATAAGGCTAGATATAAATATACAGTAGACCCTTTCTAACCGCAGGTTCAATATGGCAACAGGGCAGCTACTCAAGGTCACCATCAACCAGAAGCGTCATATGATGGGGGGCCCTATGGCCTTGGGCCCCAGGCGCTTGCTTCCCGCTTGCTTCCGGGGGGCGCCATCACGCCGAGAAAAAGTTTTTAAAAGTGCCGTTCTGAAGCCTTCTCCTGCTGCGCCCCGCCCCAGCCCAGCTGGCTGCCGCTCTGACAGTGTGTGTGTGGGGTGGGGGTGGGATGGAGGAGCGGGGATGGGAGGGGGAGGCACCACCTGATCAAAACATCATCAAAAGCTCCAGCAGGGCTCTGCGTGGCGCTTTTCCGTTTCTTCCGCTTTTTTATGAATGGAATTCAAAAAAGCGGAAGTTGGGGACTTTCTCCAGGCGGTCGCTGGCGCCCCGGTTCTTCTTCCCTTCCCCCCTTCCCGATGGTGAAGCAGCAGACCCGGGAGCAGGGCATCACCTTGCAGGGCAGCGCCGAGATTGTGGCAGAGTTTTTTTTGTGAGTAGAGAGGGAAGGGAAACCCCGTTCTCAGAGTAGCCCGAGAAAGAGGGAGGAAATGGCGTCCGTGCTGTAGGGAGCTGATGCTCTGAATGGGCTGAAGCAAGGCGGGAACCAGAGGTCCCAGCAGTTAACTTTCCACGTTTTGGAAGCTCTGTTTTTAAGCTGCTGGTTTAGCCTGGTTACGATAACTAAGAAGGGGACCTCCATGTTTAAAGTGTATGGCATTAACAGTATCTTGATATGAACAACTTCTTAAAACAGGCTAAGTTTCTTCTATATCTAAAAGCACTGGCTCTTTTGCTGAAAGATCTCAAAGGTATGTCTACTCAGAAGTAAGTCCCATTATAGTCAATGGGGCTTACTCCCACATAAGTGTGGATAGGGTTGCTGCCCCCTTAAACACCTTTTTAAATAACTAAAAATACATATAAGTTAAAGAAATAGCTGTCCTTTGAAGAACTTGATAGATCCAGTGATATGAACAACTTCTTAAAACTGGCTAAGTTTCTTCTACATTTAAAAGCTCTGGCTCTTTTGCTCAAAGATCTAAAAGGGAAGTGATTTGCAGGCATAAGTACATAAGAAGAGCCCTGCTGGATCAGGCCAAAAGCCCATCTAGTCCAGCTTCCTGTATCACACAGTGGCCCCACCAGATGCCTCAGGGAGCACAAGACAACAAGATAACCTGTTTCCTGTTGTCACTCCCTTGCACCTGGCACAGAGAAAACCCACTCTATGCATGTCTTCTCAGAAGTAAGTCCCATTAGAGTCAATGGGGCTTACTCCCATGTAAAAGCACTGGCTCTTGATGAAAGGACACTAAATCCATTTAAATAAATAGCTTGCACTTGCTGTAACGGAATATGTGAACAGTAACACCACTGGCGGCAGGGAGTATAGAGGGGGAGCAGAAGGGAGGACGGGCCCAGGGCGGAAGGTTGAATTTGCGCCCCCTCCAATCGCCGCCGCTGCCACTGGCAGCGGCAAGGAATATAGAAGAGGAGCAGAAGGGAGGAGGGCGGGCAGAAAGTTGAGGGTGTGCCCCTAGTACATTTTGGGCTACAGATGCCACTGCCATCAACAATTTCTAGTGACTTCCTGAAATAAAAAACATTTAAAAATGCTTGCAGAGAGACAGGCAGGGAGGAAGTTGAACAGATGTTTTGGAAAAGAATACCAGAACATTAAGGCTGTTACCAAGAAGGCTCTGCTTCTGGCAAAAGATGGAATTTGGACAAGACCCTGTCAGATGAACTCAAGTGTCATGGTTCATCCTGCACTGGACTAAGTTCACCTACTAAACTTCATGGCTAGGTGAGATTTGAACTGGGTCTAGTGTAAAGACCATTCGACACACAACACACAATGCAAGATACCCAATGATTTGCTCTGTTGACACAAAATTTGTGTACAAAAATAGCCAGTAGTTGCACCAAATTTGATTGGAGCAGCAACACAGAAGGAAGGGTTCTTTAATCTTTCCCCCTGTGCTGTTTTCTCATCCCCACCCTCAATTGCTCTTTGCTATGCTGGGGAAAAATATGCATAAATGATACAGGCATCTGTATTTTTCCCCAATGGGGAAAACATCAGTTTGACAGATGACAATTGAGATGGGCAAACACAGAATAGAGGCCGAGGGTTAAACACCTTCATCCCCAGCACTGCTTCTCCAATCAAATTTGGAGCTCCCTCACACCTACTTTTTAAGTAATAATTAAAATGTCAGAACAGCTGACCAGATCTCTCATGTAAAAAGTACTATGGCCTCAAATTCAATACTCTATAGTACACTAGGCTAAAATAATGATTAGGAAGCGGCTACTTATTTTACCCTTAGATAGAAGCTTCTGTAGATGGGAACAGAAAACTCAGGTCAGTGGTTATTGCACACATGAAATATTTCACTTATATTTCATATAAGTTACCAAAGAAGCTTAGCAGCTATACAGTAGGCTACTGTCAGTAGCCCCCCCCCCCATCCGTGGACTCGGTTTCCACAGCTTCAATTACCCGTGGATCTCACACTCATGACTCACCTCCCCTTGTTTGCAAATGCTTTGCAAAAGGAAGCGTTTTGGAAAAGAAAGCAGACAGTGAGAACGCTAGACTTGTAGCCGCTAGGAACGTTAAACAAAGAGCGAGAACGCTAACAGGACGCGGACAACAGAGGAAGCAGACAGACAGCAAGAACGCTAGATTCTGCTTCCTGTTAGTGTTCTTGTTGTCACCTCCTTTGGTGATCACCACGGTCACCTCCTCTGTTGATCATCTAGCAACTATGAGTCTAGCATTGTCGTGTTTGCAAAGAAACTGCTGTCTGCTTCCTGTTAGCATTGCACTCTGTACTCATCTTTCTTTGTTTTGATGCAGCGCCACAGTAAGTATAGGGTTCACTACTATCCACGGTTTTGGGTGTTCATGGTAGAAGAAGGAACGTATCACCCACAGATACTGGAAGGGCACCTGTACTTTCAGTCACTCCCATCTCCATCTTGCTGTATGTTCTTGGAACTACAGAGAATCAACAGGTGGAAAGCTAGCAGAAAAAGAACTGGGAAGAAACTAAGTCAGGGTGCATATTCAAAAGTGATTTAACACACACTGTTTACCCTTTAAGCATTCTTCTATTTGAGAAGTTTTCAAACTGTTCCTACATTCTTACAAGCCAAGATTGTAATTCACTGTGCTGAACATGAGAACAGAACTGGAGATGTGGTAGTTATTCCAAATCCACCAAGAGAGCACACCTGGAGTTAGTCATGCATCTGCAGCAGCCAAGGAAGTGGTTTGTTTGTGTGTGTGTGTGTGTGTGTGAGAATGAGAGAGAGCGCGAGCGCAGACAGCTATATTGACAGTTTTGGGATTCCTTTGCCAGACAACCACTAAATGCAACATTAACAGACACTTCAGGCAAACCGAAGGTCCTCACACATAACCTTTACAGCCCTTTGTATGCTCTCTCAGAAGTTGCATTAACTTCAATGGGACCTACTCGCAAGTAAAAAGGCACGGGGTTGCAGCCTGGATTCTTCCCACTGCATTCTTGGATGCCTCCATTTCTTCACAAAAGATATAGCTTAGCCTGCCTAGTGCCTTCGTTTTCGAGAAAGCTACGTGTAAATGTAGAGAGCGTCTTTATTGAACCCGAGAATCCAGCGCGCGCATACGAGGCTGTTTCTTTTTCACAGCCAACCCTGGGCCTGTTATTGGCTCGTCACTGCTGACTTCACAGCCTCCCGTCTCTGAAAGGGGCGGAGTAACAACTCCATGGGGCCGCCCGCCGGGCACTTACCTGGGGAATCTGTCCTTCAGTTTCCTCAGGCTCTGCCTAGTTGGAGGCACCCGAGCCACGAACTGAGCAATCTCGTCGTACTGGGCTTTGGTCAACTTCATGCCTCCAGCAAACTCGCGGAGAAGCGAAGCAGCTGCGCGCTGTTTAGAGCGGGGGGGGGTCCAACACGCGGCCCGCTCCAGCTGACGATCACGCTCCGGAGCTGAGCGTCTTGGCGCTCGTCAGCAAGGGCGGGCGGGGTCTGCTGGGGAGAGTTCGTCGGCTGAAGTGCAGGCCCCGCCCCCGCGCTCCAGCTGACAATCCGAGCGCCTCCCCAGCAGGCCCCGCCCGCTCTTGCTGACGAACGCAAAGGCACTCAGCTGCGGAGCACCTTTCCGATCGTCAGCGGAGCGCGGAGCATGCTGGGGAGAGTTGAATTGAGCGGGTAAATTCAACGAAGGAGGGGACGGAGGTCACATGGGCGGATCTGTGGGCGGGAGAAATGGGAAGAAGAGATGGGCTACCCCCGGAGCTGCATTGTACTTGGGCTTTGGAAGGAGCAGGAGCTAGGCTGCTGCCTGTGATCTCTGCAGAGATCAGAGGCCCACAAAGTGTTCTTTTTATTCTCATTTAGTACTCTACTCATCTTCTTTAAACAAATATCCCAGTGTGGGTCTTTAAGCTCTGCTTCTGCAGTGCTTATTCTGTTATTTATGCTTTCCTTTATTCAGTTAGTACCCTGTAATCTTCAGAATCAGAAATCCTTTATTGGCAACAGTGGTTCCCAAACTGGGAGGTGCGGCTCCCAGGGAAGCCGTGGAGTGCCATGGAATCCTCTCGAAAAACAGTGCAATGCCAATTGACAGGCATCAACATAATGTAATGGGGAGCCGCGGCCAATGGTCAAGAGAGCCGCAGGTCGAAAAAGTTTGGGAAACACTAGCATACAGGATCCAGTACCATAAAAAAAAACCCACACCTACTGTAATCTTTAAAAAAACATCTCAATGTGGACCTTTCAGTTCTGCTTCTTCAGTGGTCATTCAGTTATTTTTGTTCAATTAGTATTGCAATCTAAAAAAAAAATCCCAGTGTGGGTCTTGCAGCTCTGCTTGTGGAGCGCTCATTCAGTTACTCCTGAGCTCTTCTTAAAATTAAGCAGCTGCTCCTGATTCCTGTAGCATATACTAGGCTGCAAGGGTCCACAAAGCTTTCTGTTTGCATCTATTATTATTGCCACAAGACGTTGGTGCTCACTTCACTTTTCAATTTTGTCAGCCAGAAGGGCTAGATTACATTTGTTTTCCATTTTCCATTAGATTAGATTTGTTTTCCATTTTTTAAAAAAACTACGTTTCATTGTTATTTGTCCCAACACAATGAGTGGGAAGTGAAAGAGGTTGGTTCAAGATGAGAAAAAAAATGGTTTGCTGGATAGCTGGACACGGGAATATCTTTTCGTACAATCTGGCAACAAGGCACAATGTCTTGAGTGCATTAAGTAGTCAATGCGCTCAAACAGTACAATATCAATCATCATCATTACTGGTAATCATGCCTCAATGTATTGTAATGTTAAAGATGAAGCGAGAGAAACCCTTATTCAAGGGACTGAAGAAGAAATTCGCTCATCAGATGCAACTCTTTCAGAAAAACAAAAGTTTGGAAACCACTGTTTTAGAGTTAGATGATGATTTTCCACGTTTGAGCCCATTCACGTTTGCTGCCATTTATAGGTTCATTAATACATATTTTAATAAAGACTTATTATTTGAAGATTTTTAAAGATATTAATTCCTACATCATTATCGAGCATTAAAATTAGATCCCGAGGGAGAAATTCCTCCACGTGATGGCTTCAGATAACTGCTCTGAGAACATTTATTATTACTATTATTATTAATAATAATACTTATACAATATGCAGCTTTGCAACAAGAGCAGTTCATAAGTAGTTTACATAGTAAAATAAATCAATAAATGGTTCCCTGTCTCCAAAGGGCATTAAAACTTTTTGTAGTTTGCCTGATTCGGATATCACAGCAACAGAGGCGTCACTCCGGTAGGGGCGGGGCCGTACGTTTCTCTCGTCCTAGTCCCGTTTACCGAGCGAGCAGGAGGCGGTCCCGCACCCTCACTGTCGGAGCCATTCCCCTGCGGAGAAAGCAGCAGGCAGGGCTGCCTGCTGCTTTCTCCGCAGGGGAATGGCTTCAACAGTGAGGGGGCGGGGCCGCCTTCTGCTCGCTCGGTAAACGGGACTAGGACGAGCGAAACTTACGGCCCCGCCCGCTCTTTTCTGCACCTGGTCGCTCTTTTCTGCACCTTTTCCAATTCAACTATATCCTTTTTGAGGTGTGGTGACCAGAACTGGACACAATACTCCAGATGTGGCCTTACCATTGATTTGTACAAAGGCATAATGATATTGGCCGTTTTATTCTCAATCCCTTTTTTAATGATCCCGAGCATGGAATTGGCCTTCTTCACAGCCGCCGCACACTGGGTCGACACTTTCATCGATCTGTCCACCAGCACCCCAAGATCTCTCTCTTGATCCGTCACAGACAACTCAGAAAATGATGTACACATGACCACTTAGAAGAGGCAGTTCCTCCTACGTGAAAGGGGGGGGGGGATGTCTCTTTTAAGCCGATGCTTGCCTATTCAGCCAATTAATCAACGGCACCTCAATTAAAAGTGTTTTAATTGATTGATCTAACTGGTCCACTAAGGGCTCAGTCCAGCCCAACTCAGGCACAGTTGAGGCCCAATTGTGGCACAATTGGGGCCCAAAATAGGACCGAGTTAGGCTGCAACTGTGCCTGAGTTAGGCAGGAGGCAAGAGCAGTGGGCCAGGATCGAGGCAAAACTTACCGCAGAGGCAGGCAGGCCCCTGTGGGGAGCTGTCAGTCTTGTGGAAGCGAAGAGCCCCCTCCTCAGCCCGTCTGCATGCACCTACCACAGCTGCTGCAGCGGTCGCAGCAGATGGGCAGCCACAGGTGGGCCTGCAGGCACTGGGCGTGCGACAGTCAGCTGAAGGGCAGAGGTTGTGCCAGTGCCAGCTGCCCCAGGGCACCCTGGGCATTAGCCACCTGCCGCAGGGGGGAGTGCCACTGCCCTCCCTCCTGCAGACTGCGATGCCACCCCCAAGCCACGGTGAAGCTGTACGTGGGAGTCATGGGGGGGTGAGCGGGGGAGAGAAGGGAAGGAGGGGGTGGGAACGGCACGCACAAGGGGGGTCTCATGAGGTCTGGAACCGCCTCTGCCATGACATGCCCGTGCGCTGCCTGAAGCCCTGGGCCACCAGGGCCGTGGCTATGCCCACAAAGAAGGCATCCCGGTATGCCTTCTGCTCCGTGCCCCGGCCAAGACCGAGAGATGCCTTGGGCTTGTCTGCTGTGAGCGGGAAGGGCTCACGCAGCTCATCACTCCCCAGATGGGGCAACGTAGGCGCCTTGCGGCAGGCGCTCTGGCAGGGTGGGGGGTGCCAGCGTCCATCATCAGGGAGTGGGAGGGGAGGCAGGCACACAGGCAGGCGGACAGGGGGTGCTGGGGAGGGACACGGGTGGGTCAGAAACAGACAGACAACAAGGCTGGTGGGAGAGGGATACAGGGAGAGGGGTCTGCAGAGACCAATAGGGACACAGGGGTCACTTCGCAGATGGAGGCAATGCAGGAACGGGCGCCTCTCATGCAGACGGACCGAGGGCGGAAACGGACACTGTTGACGGGCGGACTGAGGACGGAAACGGACGCCGTTGACGGGCGGACTGAGGGCGGAAACGGACACCGTTGACGGGCGGACACGGACGCCTTTGACGGGCGGACCGAGGGTGGGTGAGAGCCCCGGTTGCTGAAAGGGCTCTTCACGGACGTGGCGGACGTGCGCCATGTCGCCTGTCACTGTTTGCCTGCCTGAGAGGCCCCCAACTCCCCCCTCCCCTCTGAGCCCTGAGGGTCTGGCAGCCCCCCTGCTGTGTTCTCCCTGGGCTGGCTGTGGCAGGCCCTGGCTGGGATTCATGCAGGGCCTTGTGTGCTGGGCGCTGTCTCTGTGTGTGTGGGGCAGTGCTTGTGTAACATTGGGGTCATGGTGTTCAAGGGGCCTTTGCCCAAGGGCATCTTTATTGTTCTGGAACATTGGCAGGGATGGCCAGGCGAGGCTGCCAGGGGTAGGCACAGCAGCCACTCAGAATGTAGCAGCAGCAGCAGCAGCTGAGGAGGGTTGAAGGGCAGGCTCCCAGACCTCTGGCAGCATCGAGGCAGACGACCATGGGGCAACCAGACTGCGGGCCCAGGGGTGCTCCCTGGACGGTTGGTGGTAGTGGGCATTCCTGGGGGGACGAACAACTTGGGGGTGTTCCATGGCAGCTGCTGTGTGGTGGCAATCACCATTGAAGGAATGCCAGTGTGCCGGTTGCAAAGGCCTGCAGGGAGAGTAATCACACACAGCCGAGTGGTGTGAGACACAGAGCCTGGTCTGCGCTGCTTCCCTGGGTGTAAGGTGAGCATGATCCTGTAAGGGAAAGGGGTCAAAGAGAGAGACAACAACACAACTTGGGGGTCACAACCATGGCAATCCTAGCAATACTTACCTGTCAGTAGACCCTGTGGAGAAAAGAGGGGGGGGGAACAGCTGGTGTCTACATATGGGTTACAGTTCCACAACCATGGCATTGTGTGCTCACATTAATACAGGCAGCTATGAGACAAGACATTGGTACAGAGACATTTCATGACAGGCATTGCAGGCAGCTATGAGACATGACATTGGTAAAGAGGCATATCATGGCAGGCTATGCAGGCAGCTATGAGACAAGACATTGGTAAAGAGGCATATCATGGCAGGCATTGCAGGCAGCTATGAGACATGACATTGGTAAAGAGGCATATCATGGCAGGCATTGCAGGCAGCTATGAGACATGACATTGGTATAGAGGCATGTATCCTACCTATATTTCTCTATGCTAAGAGGCAGAAGTCAGACCACATGTCAGCACAAACCCTGCTCTTACCTGCACTTACCTGCTGGTGTTGTTGCCTGTGGGGGGGGGGGAGAGGGGCTGGGAGAAAGACATGGGTTAGCAAACACTTGCATGGAGAGACTGCCCAGGCACAGGAGTAAACAGTTTGGCCACAGGCAGAACAGCCCTCTCTGCCCTAGAGGGGGCAGAGAGGAGAGAGGTGAAGAGAAGAGAGAAGAGGGGTGTTAGAAAAGTTTTCAAAGTCCCACTTTGTGGCTGCTGGGGGACAGAACCCCACGCCACATGCTCAGAGAGAGAGAAAGAGAGAGAGTGAGTGGAGGGCTGGGGCTGGGCTTTTGTGGGAAAGAGGCTGGGTGGGGCTGGGTGCTGATAGGGTAACTATTTGGGTCCAGGTCCACAGTTAGGCCACAACTGTTCGGTCCTAACTCAGGCCCAACTCGGGCCCAGGGTGTTAGAACTTTTCAGGAGAGGGCTGGTGTGGGTAAGGTAAAATGGCTCCTATGGGTCTCCTCACATTTGGGTCCACCCTTTTTGCTGGCCCAAATTTTGGGCCTGAGTTGGGCTCGAGGGGGCGTGTCAGGGGCTCTCCAGCGTCTGGAACCGGACCAAATTTCGTAACCGCCCCGTCACACCCCCGACACGCCCCCAACACGCCCACTTTTAGGCTGCAATTGTGCCTGAATTGTGCAGTTGTGCCTGAATTGTGCCTGAACCCAATTCAGTCACAATTGCAGCCCAACTCAGGCACAATTCAGGCACAACTCGGGCCTAAAGCACTTGGGCTGCAATTGTGCCTGAATTGTACCGCAGTTGCCTTGGGCTGGACCGGGCTGTAATTCATCTGCAACTGATTAAACATTCAGAACATTGGAATATGACATTGGAATTGAGACATAGCATGGTGTACAACCAGGGCTTTCTTAACATGTTTATTTTTATAATCAACACTTGTGTACACTAGTACAGTATGTATCTCTCTCTCTCCCAGAATTAAATATGTATATTATGAATATAACATGAGTTATGCCCCTTCCCAAATCCAAAACAAAGCTTTAAGCAGGTACAGAATGGGCAAAGCTTGCAAGAGTATGGGTATTACTGAGCCTGTGGAAGTTTAATGAGAGTTGTTATAGGTGAATAGATCTGAAATACTGAAGGACTGTGTAGGGGTTCACTGCTGAAGTTTTATCTTACTGAACTAAATGTTAGTTTTTAGTCACTTTCTACTTCACTGTTAGTAATAGAGTTGTAATACTGAAAAGAATGGGCATCGCGTAAATGTATTTTCTTTTTTGTCTCTTTTGCCTTAACTATATCTATATATCCTCATCCTTAGAGACAAAACACACATAATGACAAAAGAGCTTTTTTGCAGCAAAAAAAAATCAGATTATATATAAAAAGATTTTATTTTCTTTTGATCTGGAAAGTAATATCTTCATTCTTTAGTATTAGTAGATGGGAGGGAAAAAGCCCTTTTTGGTATGCTATCCATTTTAAAACCCCACAAGGGTATAATTTTCTTGGGTTACAGAAAGGATCATTTTCCCCTTTCTTGCCAAAGATTTGAATTACCACTTTTTCCTGAAATGGAGGTTTCTTAATAATTACCTGCTTCTTTCTTGCCGTTACTCCTTTAGAAACAAATAAATCATGTTCTTTTAAAAAGAAAAAAAGTAGGACTTGTTTTTGTAGTCTTTGTTGTGGGATAATTTCCACTGAAAGTGATTTTTCTTTAAAAAAGAGCTAATGCTGTTCACTTTAACTTCTCTTTCAACATCAACTTGGTTTAAGTTGCAAAAGCTGCTCCTACATATTCCATATTTAGTTGCCAACCCAAAACTGAAAATGTCCCTCATAATGTATTTATTATGCCCTCATAAGAAAATGAATTTCTGCATAACCTAAGGTTTAGTTTAAATTCTTTTAGAACTAAATTATTTTAGGACGCATTCTTTTGACTCAATTGAATGTGATATTGTGTATTTCCTTTTTTTAATGGGCGTTTTTGGCTTGGTGATTTGGTCTTGTGGTGGTTCTGATGAGTTGTTGTTGTTGTTCAGTCGTTAAGTCGTGTCCGACCCTTCGTGATCCCATGAACCATATCCCGCCAGGCCTTCCTGTCCTCCACTATCTTCCTGAGTTCGCTCATTTTCATGTTTGTTGCATCGGTGATGCTGTCTAACCATCTCATCCTTGGCCTTCCCCTTCTCCTTTTGCCTTCAATCTTTCCCAGCATCAGAGTCTTCTCCAGAGAGTCCTCTCTTCGCATTAGGTGGCCAAAATATTTGAGTTTCAGCCTTAGTACCTGTCCTTCCAGGGAACAGTCAGGCTTGATTTCATTTAGAATTGACTGATTTGATCTCCTAGCAGTCCAAGGGACTCTCAGGAGTCTTCTCCAGCACCACAGTTCAAAAGCATCTATTCTTCGGCGCTCAGCCTTCCTTATGGTCCAACTCTTGCAACCATACATTGCTACTGGGAACACCATCGCCCTGACTATGCGAACTTTTGTTGGCATGGTGATATCTCTGCTTTTTATTATGCTGTCTAAGTTTGCCATAGCTTTCCTTCCAAGGAGTAAGCGTCTTTTAATTTCATGGCTGCTGTCTCCGTCTGCAGTGATCTTGGAACCCAGAAAAGTAAAATCTGTTACTGCTTCCATTTCTGCCCCTTCTATTTGCCAGGAATTGATGGGACCCGATGCCATGATCTTAGTTTTATTAATGTTGAGTTTCAAGCCAACTTTTGCACTCTCCTCTTTCACCCTCATCAAGAGGCTCTTTAGTTCTTCACTTTCTGCCATTTTCTTCTTCACTTTCTGATGAGTAATAACAACAAAACTCATGAATTTCTCTAATCTTCTATAATGCTTCCAGGCACAAACTTCTTGTGAAAAGAATGGTCTGAAGTACAAAACAGAAAAACCATTAGAATGGTCTGAAGTTACTCTGGGACTGAAGAACAGAAGGGAAGCAACTTCTGGCCAGAAGACCAAGGGCTCCTAGGAGGTGGCTTACTAAGAAGAACGTCTTGACAAGGGGAAGACCAGCCTGTCCACAGCCATAGACCAGATCAGATGGCAGGGAACTCACTTTCCCTTCTTGGAGAAAAAATCCAGTTGCCTGTAGAACAGTTGCACTGCAGAACAAAAGAGAGGCACTGACCAGAGACTGAGAGCTGCTTATGTATGAATGTATCGTGCCGTTGTAAGCCTGAAAGGTGGGGTATAAATGTTTTGTGTCTGGAATTAAGCATATCTGGGTGTAGGTTATACCTGTGTCAGAATCCAACTGGGACACAATGTATGCTGCTTTGAGCTCCTTGAAGGAAGACTACAAAGTAAGTGACTACTTATGTTAGAAGCTCCTCCGAAAAAAGTCTGTCCTTTTTGCTTATGATTCCCTGGAATGTGTCATGTACACAGACAGCGCGATCCAGCCGGCGGCCCAGGGCTGCCCACCAGATCCTGAGCCCTTGCGACCATTCTGCCACTGGGCTGGAGGTCTACTCAGGGAAGGAGACACTCGTCCCCTTCCCCGGGTGTAAATCCAGGCTGGCCCGATCGGCCTCCTCGGATTTCCGCCAGCTAAATAGCTGGTGGAAGTAGAGGAGGCCATGCAATGGCCTAGCCATCCCGGCGGAGACAGGGATATGGCCGAGGCCATCCCCCGCCCCCTCCTGGGCCGGCTAGGCCTATGGCCCCTCGTCCGACGAACCGCCCCCGCCGGATCCCGACTCACCTTGTCCGGCAGGCACTCCAGCAACAGAGCAAGGGAGGCCGGCCTCCCTTGCTCCCAAGTAGTCGCAAACGTGCTTTCCGCTGCTTTATGACAGCCAGTGCTGGTGGAACGCTAGGGACGGGCAGCCCGATCCAACCCAAGGCTTATTCCGGCCTAAATGGCGCTATTCCGGCCTAAATTCGGCCTAGGGCGATTTAGGACGGAATAGTGCTGCTTAGGCCGAATTTACGCTGAGTTTGTGACGGGTGTAGGAAAGGTTTAGGATGGGTGGCCCAAATATGCAGCGCATGCGCACAATGGGCACCGTTAGATATTCCGTCCTAAGTTCGGCCTAAGAGTGGGCATGTCAGGGGCGTAACGGGGACGTTCCTGATTTTAGGTCCATATCCAGACATTGGTGAGCTCCAACACGCCCCCTCGAGCTCCGAAACGGACCTAAAATTTCGGTCGACCAAAAAGGTGGTTCTACATTTGAGGAGACCCATAGGCGCCATTTTACCTTACCCACTCCAGCCCTCTCCCGAAAATTTCAAACACCCCACCTCCCGAGTTGGGCCAGAGTTGGGCCGGAATAGCAGCAGCAATGTCTGGATACGGCTGAAGATAGGCACCCAATCAGCATCCAGCCTCTTTCCCACAAAAGCCCAGCCCCAGACCTCCATTCTCCCTTTCTCTCAGAGTACGTGGCGTGGGGCTCTGTCCCCCACAGCCACAAAGTGGGACTTTGGTGGTGGAGGGGAGCACTTGGCTCCAAAATTCACGAACACCTCTTTAGATCGGTAGCTTTCATGGCTCGCAATTATACAACAATGTTTAACAAATACGGGAATCAATGTTCAGGGGGGCTCCTGAACCGTCAACAGTATCTGACTTTCTCCAACAGGATCTGGCTGCCAATCCTGCACAAGAAATGTGGGTTAGAGACGGAGAAAACAGAGAGCGGAGACAGCCTGATTAGGTAACTGACAGCCGGTCCGGTTACTAGGTCAGGTCACCTCCACTTTCAAGGAATCAGACTTTCCCGCGCTTTTGGTGTTTTATTCAGAGGAGGGGTGAATCCTGGACAACTCCATCTGCAATCTTCCTTGATTGTTCCCTGTGAAGATGTTCTAAGGCATTTAGAACGAAACGTTGGGCTGCTTTTTCACCTTGGATTTTATTGTATTTTTTCCCGTGTGCGGCTGCCTCGCTGGGAAACCCGCTACGGTTTAAGAAGTCAGTAAACCTTTATTTTTTCCATGGCATTGATTCCCGTATTTGTTAAACATTGTTGTACCTCACTTCTCTCTTCTCTTCTCTCCTCTCAGGGGCAGAGAGGGCTTTTCTGGCTGCGGCCAAACTGTTAACAGCTGTGCCTGGGCAGCTGTCTCCATGCAAGCTCTTGCTAACCCATGTCTGTCTCCCAGCTTCTTCCCCCCCCCCCCAGGCAACCCCTGGCAATGGCCACAACAACAGCAGGTAACAGCAGAGTCTGTGCTGACATGTGTTCTGACTTCTGCCTGTTTGCCAGGGTCTCTGACTTCTCCTGTTTGCCAAAATGTATGACATATACTGTATATGTTTGCAAACATATATGATATCTGCCTGTTTACCAATGTGTTCTCTGATAGCTGCCTGCAATGTGTTCTCTGATAGCTGCCTGTCGCCATGTGAGCAGAAAACTGCGTAAATGTTACTGGCCTATAGACAATAGCTTTTTCACTCTCTCTCTCACCCTTGCCCCCACAGGGTCTACTGACAGGTGAGTGTTGATTGCCTTGCCATGTTTGTAACTCAACAGTTGTGGAGTGTTCTCTCTGTTTGACCTTTGTTCCTTGCAGGATCATGCTCTCCTTACGTCCAGGTAAGCACCTCACACCGTGCCATGAGTGTAACACCTATCAGCTGTGTTTTCTTTTCTCTCCCTGCAGGCTTTTGCTATCTACACTCTGGTTTGTTCTCAAAGGCTATTGCAACCAGACACCAGCTGACATTTTACCCCCCTTGTTTTTTTGTCTCCCCAGGAATGTCCTCCGCCACCTACCTTCCTAGGAGCACCCCAGGAGCTGCAGGGAGGGAGCCCCACATTCGCTTGCCTCGATGCTGCCAGATGCCAAGGAGCCAGGCCTGTTTCCTTCCCCAGCTGCTGATGCTGCTTTGCTGATGCTGCCCCACCTCCCTGGCTGTCGTACTTGCTGCCCTTCCCCTTGCCATTGTGCAGGCTGCAGTTCCACAGGGGAAGAGCCCAGACCTCCAGGTCCCTGGGCCGCCTTTGCTGCTGGTGCTGCTTAAAGAACGGCTGCTGGGCCTGTGACCACCCATGGCAGCCTCGCCTGGGCAACTCTGCTTTGGTTCTAGAACAATAAAGACACCCCCTGGGCAGAGCCCCCTTAAAACTCATGTCCCATCCAGGGACTGGCAATACCTTCCCAGGGAGAACACAGCAGGAGGGCAGCTAGACCCCCAAGCCACGGAGAGGGGGAGTCGGGGGGGCGCCCCAGGTCGCCAAACACTGAAAGCTGCTATGGCGCCCGTCGCGGAACCGCTCGTGGCCGCCACAGCTGTGTCGCACCCGTTCAGCGACCGGGGCTCATCTGCGTGCCACACGAATGGCACCTGTTGCTCATGCGCTTTCACGGCCGCCATTAGCTTCCCGGCTGGACGCCTGCCCCATGATATCTCCTGCCCCCGCTCCCATGTGCATCCCCCCATGGCATGGGGTTGGCAACGCCTGCTGCAGGTGGGGAGTGGGGACTCTCCCCTCCAGCAGGTGGCTGAGGCACAGGGTGCCCTGTGGCGGTTGGCAGTCTTCGCGACACTCCGGCAACTGTCCTGCGACCATCCCATGACGGGTGTGAACAGAGTGCCTGCGCCCAGGCCCCTAGCAACCGGGTTGCTACGGATGCGGGGCTGCTGCCGGCGCCTGCGCCTGCGCCTGAGCTCCTGACAACCGGGCTGCCAAGGACGCAGCAGCAGCTGCAGTCGATCAGCACTGACAAGCGCGGGAAGGGTGTGGCGCATGCACGAGACGGACGCCAAGCCGCGGGAGCCTGCCTGCTTCGGAGGTAAGTTTTGCCTTGATCCTGGGCTGGTGCTGGGCCAAAGATATTCCAGACTACCTAACTCAGGAATAGCGGCGACCTAACTATGGCCTAGCTTAGGCCGGAATACCCAGAGAAGTTGGGTTGGATTGGGCTGTAAATTCTATCCAACTTTCCCGCACTGATGTAGCCATGCCAGTGGAGCATCTGCTGCATTCTGCGGTTGGGGGACAGTCACGGAGGCTTCCTCAAGGTAAGGGAATCTTTGTTTGCTTACCTCAGGGCTGCATTGCGACTGAATCAGCACTAGAAAGTTGGATAGGATTGGACCCTAGTTCTGCCAGCAGGGCAACCCAATAGGAATGGGCTGTAGATCAGGTCGAAAGTTACATTTTGATCATGGAGCAAGTTAAAAATGAACCAAGACTGGAAACGGGCATTTTAAAATGTGATGGAAATGGTTTCATTACACACTCACTGCATTTCAATGCATTTGTTTTCAGGGTAGCGAGTGTGCGTTGAGACCACTTCCACTGAGGCCGCAATCCTATACATACCTGCGATAAGTCGGATTGAACTCAGTGGGGATTACGTCTGAGTAGACATTGCATAGGATTGCGTTGTTAAAATGTTAGCTTAGACATTTCTCTTTAAAATATGGAAGGATTGGTTATAAGGCTCACAGTAGTAACTTATTTGTAATCATGACTGTTGGATGGATATGGATATATGCCCAAAGTAGATATCAATATCAACAACAACACTTTGGGTTGTTGTTGTTGTTTTTGTTTCATGGCTCATGCTGCTTCATGACCTTTATCAATAGGCTTACCAGATCTCCAACCGGGACAGAGTGCTAGACCTTTAGGAGAAGGAATGTGGGCAGGTGTAGCTTGTTAAACCTTACAGCACAATCCTAGGCATGTCTACTCAGAAGCAAGCCCCACTGAACACAATGGGGCTTGCTTCTGAGTAGACATGCCTAGGATTGTGCTCTAAGGTTTAACAAGCTACACCTGCTCACATTCCTTCTCCTAAAGGTCTAGCACTCTGTCCCGGTTGGAGATCTGGTAAGCCTATTCATCAAGATATCCCTGAGATTATTGGTTGAAATACACGTTTTTACCATTTCAGTATCTTAATAAAAAATGTAGGCATGCTTCCAGTTAACGTAGTAATAACTATCTGTAACTGGGCTAATAAACACCTCTGCAGGATATATAGTTATTACCTCGTAAACAAGAAGCCAGGCAATTGATCATTTAATTGGCATCCATCTGTAGTAAGAAGGTAATTGTATTATTTGACATACAAGTGTGTAGCATCAATTTGGACCAAAATAAGTGTTAATCAGCACAATCCTATGCATGTCTACTCAGAAGTAAATCCCATTGTGTTCAATAAGACTTACTCCCAGGAAAGTGTGTATAGGAGTGTAGCCAATAAGTCCTATCAAAAAGATCATATGTTGTTATGAAAAGAGGACTGATTTTCCATGTTACAGTTAGTGTACGTTTCTATTTTTTTTAATTAGAACCCCAAAATTAGGACCCCAGAATTACTCCATGTCCCAATAAAGAGAAGTCTGTGCCAAGTGTGGAATGGTAGCATGGAGCCAGTAGTTAACATGTTAACAGAAACTTTAAAGAAGACTAATCTAACCTTGTAGTATCCATTATATCTCTCTTCTTCAAGTTTAGAGATTTTAGCCTAACAAATGAAATATTTATGTAGTCTTAAGTTGTATGTCATATAAAGGCCACTGTTTGAACGTTGGTTAGGATTGGGCTTTTAGTCAAACATCTATTGGAACAGATCCCTGTTAAATATGTAGCTGTATTTTCTGCAGCATAGTTAATATAAAAAGGCAAAGGTATCCCCTGACAATTAAGTCCAGTTGTGTCCAACTCTAGGGTGTGGTGCTCATCTCCATTTCAAAGCCGAAGAGCCAGCGTTGTCCGAAGACGCCTCCGTGGTCATGTGGCCGGCATGACTCCTTGCCGCAGTGCGTAGCATGCAGCTGGAACACGGAGCGCTGTTTACCTTCCCGCAAGCGGTATCTATTTACTCGCATTGACATGCTTTGGAACTGCTAGGTTGGCAGGAGCTGGCCAAGCAACGAGTGCTCACCCTGTCGCGGGAATCGAACTGCCGACCTTTCGATCGACAGCTTATGGTTCAGCGGTTTAACCCGCTGCGCCACCCTATAGTTAATATAGAGCAAATTAAAAGTAAAATACTGCTGAATATCTCCATATCCTGAATACATTTGTTTGTGCAAAGATGGATATCTAGAATGCAAAGGGCATCAAAGCCAAAGTTATATATAGCTGTTCACCCAAAGAAGGATAAAGGGTTTTTTCCAAGGTCTACATATATCAGGAAAGCTGGTGAGGTGTGACTGATCACCCATTAGATTTCCTACACTGAATAAAGTTAATAGCTCTTTAGTGTATCCATTCATTGCTACCTTCATCTGTGCAATGGATATTATGTGGGAGTGAGAAGCTTCCCAAAAAGTCAAGGTAGAACACAATAGGTAACCTGTTTAGGCATATTGAATGCCTAAATGAGATGGGTGGGAATAAATTGAACATTCACATATGTTGGATGCAGCATACAAAATAAAGGCTATAATTTAAGTCCTCATGACTGAGTACTTGGTCAAAATGGAACCCGTCCAAGAAATATACCCGTCCTTGTAAATATGTCTAAAAGTGTTGTTTGTTTTAAAATTAGAATAAAGAGCTGGTTTGGTTTTTAGGGTTGACATGGAGTTGCTAGTCCCTTTTTATAAAACAAAACAACACATGTGAGGTAAGTTGAGGTAGGAGGGCCACCAGGGTGGTCCAGTCATGAGGCCCACTAAAGCACTTCCTTCAAGTGGTGGTTTGGAGGAAATGGCAAATGGGCAGGGGAGTACCGTACCTTGTGCCTGCCCACTACTTCATACTATCTGCTGCTTGTCTCACTGCTGCCCAATCCTTTTTGCTCACTCTCCTTGGAAAGTGAGTGAGAAGGTGGTGGAGGCTAGCTTTCTCTTCCAGTGCTGTTGCTGAGAATCATTGCAGCAGAGCTGGAAGAGAAGCTAGTGGTTGGTGTAATCTTATTCTCAGTGGCTGTCCTGGAAGTACAGCCATCGGGAAGACGTTTATCTCCTCTTCCACCAGAACTTCTTCAAAACAAGCCTGCGCAGGAAGGATCTTTCCCATGATCCCCTTCTGTGCTGACCAGTATTGAAGTGCCACCTGGAGAGGAAGTAAGGGGGTAGCAGTGGAGATGGGGAATGCAAATCTGGAAAAAAAATACAGAGGAACTATGGAATTGGGCTGCCTTAGACAGCAATCAATCTTTGGCCAGGCATGAAAGCCACACCAGAGCCAGATGTTGTTGTTGTTCAGTCGTTAAGTCGTGTCCGACCCTTCGTGATCCCATGAACCATATCCCGCCAGGCCTTCCTGTCCTCCACTATTTTCCTGAGTTCGCTCATTTTCATGTTCGTTGCATCGGTGATGCTGTCTAACCATCTCATCCTTGGCCTTCCCCTTCTCCTTTTGCCTTCAATTTTTCCCAGCATCAGAGTCTTCTCCAGAGAGTCCTCTCTTCGCATTAGGTGGCCAAAATATTTGAGTTTCAGCCTTAGTATCTGTCCTTCCAGGGAACAGTCAGGGTTGATTTCATTTAGGATTGACTGATTTGATCTCCTAGCAGTCCAAGGGACTCTCAGGAGTCTTCTCCAGCACCACAGTTCAAAAGCATCTATTCTTCGGCGCTCAGCCTTCCTTATGGTCCAACTCTCGCAACCATACATTGCTACTGGGAACACCATCGCCCTGACTATGCGAACTTTTGTTGGCATGGTGATATCTCTGCTTTTTATTATGCTGTCTAAGTTTGCCATAGCTTTCCTTCCAAGGAGTAAGCGTCTTTTAATTTCATGGCTGCTGTCTCCGTCTGCAGTGATCTTGGAGCCCAGAAAAGTAAAATCTGTTACTGCTTCCATTTCTGCCCCTTCTATTTGCCAGGAATTGATGGGCCCAGATGCCATGATCTTAGTTTTATTAATGTTGAGTTTCAAGCCAACTTTTGCACTCTCCTCTTTCACCCTCATCAAGAGGCTCTTTAGTTCTTCTTCACTTTCTGCCATTAGGGTGGTATCGTCTGCATATCTGAGGTTGTTGATATTTCTCCCGGCAATCTTGATTCCGGCTTGCGATTCATTCAGCCCTGCATTTCTCATAATGTACTCTGCATATAAGTTAAATAGGCAGGGTGACAATATACAGCCTTGCCGTACTCCCTTCCCAATTTTGAACCAGTCGGTTGTTCCATGGCCGGTCCGAACTGTTGCTTCTTGACCCGCATACAGGTTTCTCAGGAGACAGGTAAGGTGGTCTGGTACCCCCATCTCTTTAAGAATTTGCCACAGTTTGTTGTGATCCACACAATCAAAGGCTTTTGCGTAGTCAATAAAGCAGAAGTAGGTGTTTTTTTGGAACTCTCGTGCTTTCTCCATGATCCAGCGCATGTTGGCAATTTGATCTCTAGTTCCTCTGCCTCTTCGAAACCCAGCTTGTACGTCCGGTAGTTCTCGGTCCACGTACTGCTGAAGCCTAGCTTGTAGGATTTTGAGCATAACCTTGCTAGCATGTGAAATGAGTGCAATTGTGCGATAGTTTGAGCACTCTTTGGCACTGCCCTTCTTTGGAATTGGAACGTAAACTGACCTTTTCCAATCCTTTGGCCACTGCTGAGTTTTCCAAATTTGTTGGCATATTGAGTGCAGCACTTTCACAGCATCATCATTTAGGATTTTAAGTAGCTCAGCTGGGATATTATCATCTCCACTAGCTTTGTTGTTAGTGATGCTACCTAAGGCCCACTTGACTTCACTCTCTAGGATGTCCGGCTCTGGGTCAGTGACCACACCAGCGTGGTCATCAGGAACATTCAGATCTTTCTTGTATAGTTCTTCTGTGTATTCTTGCCATCTCTTCTTAATCTCGTCTGCTTCTGTTAGGTCTCTGCCTTTTTTGTCCTTTATCATGCCCATCTTTGCACAAAACGTTCCCTTGATATCTCCAATGTTCTTGAAGAGATCTCTAGTCCTCCCCATTCTGTTGTTTTCCTCGATTTCCTTGCATTGTTCATTTAAGAAGGCCTTCTTATCTCTCCTTGCTATTCTCTGGAACTCTGCATTCAGTTGTTTATATCTTTCCCTTTCACCTTTGCTTTTTGCATTCCTTCTTTCCACAGCTATTTGTAAAGCCTCATCTGACAGCCACTTTGCTTTCTTGCATTTCTTTTTCTTTGGGATGGTTTTCGTTGCTGCCTCCTGTACAATGTTACGAACTTCCGTCCATAGTTCTTCAGGCACTCTGTCTACCAGGTCTAATGCCCGAAATCTATTCTTCACCTCCACTGTATACTCATAAGGGATATGGTTTAGGTCATATCTGACTGGTCTAGTGGTGTTCCCTGCATTCTTCAGTTTAAGCCTGAATTTTGCAATAAGAAGCTCATGATCTGAGCCACAGTCAGCTCCAGGTCTTGTTTTTACTGACTGTATAGAGCTTCTCCATCTTTGGCTGCAAAGCACATAATCTATCTGGTTTCGGTATTGACCATCTGGTGATGTCCATGTGTAGAGTCGCCTCTTGTGTTGTTGGAAAAGAGTGTTTGCTATGACCAGCGTGTTCTCTTGACAGAACTCCGTTAGCCTTTGCCCTGCTTCATTTTGCGCTCCAAGGCCAAACTTGCCTGTTGTTCCGTTTATTTCTTGATTTCCTACTTTAGCATTCCAGTCTCCTATGATGTAAAGGACATCTTTTTTGGGTGCTAGCTCTAGAAGGTGTTGTAGGTCTTCATAGAACCGGTCAACTTCATCTTCTTCGGCATCAGTGGTTGGGGCATACACTTGGATTACTGTAATGTTGAATGGATTGCCTTGGATTCGAACTGAAATCATTCTGTCGTTTTTGAGGTTGCACCCCAGTACTGCCTTTCCCACTCTTTTATTGACTATGAGGGCTACTCCATTTCTTCTAAGGGATTCATGCCCACAGTAGTAGATATGATGGTCACCTGAATTAAATTCGCCCATGCCCGTCCATTTTAGTTCGCTGATTCCCAAGATGTCAATGTTCAATCTTATCATCTCATTTTTGACCACATCCAGCTTGCCTTGATTCATAGACCTCACATTCCATGTTCCTAAGCAGTATTGCTCCTTGCAGCATTGGATTTTCCTTTCAACCTCAGACACATCCACAGTTGGACGTCCTATTGGCTTTGGCCCAACCGCTTCACTCTTTCTGGGTCTACTTGGAATAGTCCTCCGCTCTTCCTCAGTAGCATATTGGACACCTTCCGACCTGAGGGGCTCATCTTCCGGCGTCATATCTTTTAGCCTTTTGGTACTGTTCATGGGATTTTCTTGGCAAGGTTACTGGAGTGGGTTGCTATTTCCTTCTCCATTGGATCACTTTTAGTCAGAACTCTCTGCTACGACCTGTCCGTCTTGGGTGTCCCTGCACGGCATTAGCTCATGGCTTCATTGAGTTACGCAAGCCCCTTCGCCACGACAAGGCAATGATCCATGAAGGAGCAGAGCCAGATAGCCACTCTCAAACTGAGCTCCATGATCTTAGTGGTGTTTTGAAGTTTGGGATGAAGTGGGAAGCAGTTCTCCCCTGTATTTTTCTGCATGGGTAGACCATCTCTCCTACCTTGTATTTCCCCAATTTAGGCACCTGGATATCTGCACAAAGGAATTATGTTAATATGATACATCTTAAAAATCTATACATTTCCTACTTTCTCAAAGATAACAGAGATTGTGACCATCATCTTGTGACCACCATCTTGTGATATGATGATTGTGACCATCATCATATCAAGATTATTATATTCTGCATTCCCATTTAGGAGTAATAGCTGTCTTAGAGAGAAATTATGATTATTCTGAACGTGAGACAAATAATTGGGAGTCTATTAGGTTCTGTACTTAAAGATAAGAAAAATGTTTTGATAAAACTGGTGTGTTAACCGTGATCCCCATTTATGGGCTATGAAGGCAGTCCGCTAGTATTTAAAAACTTCCTTCAGTTTATTTCCAGTTTACAAGGCAGTCTCACTTTTAAGTATGATTATTTTCCACTAGTCAAGGGCATACAATATATGGTCTAGTGAGCAAAGCATTCATCTGGCAACATTAGGCCAGTCTATTCAGATATCTTCTCTGGATAGAACAGAAATTGAATTCAGAATAAATTATAAAAGCATATATAGGTAAAAAAATAACTAATAAACCAGCATGGCTTAGAATTCGCATCAGCATGGCTGCACCAGCATGGCTTTGAATTCCAATGCACCAGCATGGCAGCTATACAGAAAGCTATATGGACAGCTCATGCATCTTTCCCTTGAGAAGTTGTGTGAACCTCCTCTTTGAGTGTTTGTTATTTATGAGTACAGGAAGTGTCCCTTGCTTTCACTTCCTGTACTCATGCATAAGATTCCTATCCAAAGCCGCTCTGAATCACCAGAACACAGTCATGGAGGGTTTCCATCACACTGGGAAATTGGGGGTGCTGAATTCCTTAAGACAGTCTTGTCAAAAAGCTTTAGGACCCCAGAATTTGTATATGGTATCAAGTGTAGGCTAGTCTTTAGCCACTAGTCACCTTCCCCTGGCACTTTTAAGGTAGAGCCCACTGGTTAAATAAGGCAACCTAAGTTGTTATGGGGGGCCTCTTCATTAAGACATGGAATGTTCCAGACTCACCTAGGCTGTACAGATTTTACATAGAATGTACTTGTATTTTACATCAAATACAGAGACCTTAGCTGTGAAACTGGGGAGGACAATAGTTTTAAAGTGTGTGTTTTGAAAGGTAGAAGCCTAGTCAGCTGGGGTTGCTCTGTGTTGGCTATCGAGACCAACGCTGATTCTACAGTGAAAGCTGTCAGGGCTGATTGTTGCTCCTCTGTGAATTCTTTTAACATTTTTTTTAAAAAAAATCCTGAGTTTTCACAAAGATACTATAAGAATCCAGCGTTCCTTCCTTTGAAGGATACCCTGCAAAGACTCCCTTGAACTTCCCATCAGCAAGGAAGAGCAAAACCGTGTTTTTACTGGAATGCATAGTACAGAAACATCTGCATGTGACTCCTTTTTCTTTTAGCTGGGCTCTTGCCTCTTACAGTCCCTTTAACACATGTAAAGCGTATTTGACATTTATAATAATGGAATGATTAGGAATGTTACTGACATCAAGGTTTAAGGGACTGGGTGACATAAGGAATTTATGTTCTACTTTAATCCATTTGTCAACCTCTGGGACCTGTTTTTAAATCTAACTGAAGCCATACTGATTGGGGAGAAAAAAACCTGACCTAATCCAGCAGCCTGGAAAATCCTAGATAGATGAATGCAGCATTTATTAAACCCTATATTTTAAAACAGAAGATAAATAATATTGGTTTCTGTAATGTTCTCAAAAGATTGTTTAGCTACCCTTTCCCCAGACAAATAGCCAAAATAAACCAAAATTATATGGGAGGATTATTGAAGTCACTGAGTACATGAAGGTATACAAAGGTGTATGATTCCCTACGGTGCTAGACATTAAAGACTCCTGTTACACATCAAGTCAATTTTCATTTTAGTGGCATGGGGGGAAAACATCACTTGTGGGCTGGCATTGATTTTACTTTTGTCAGCAAGGAAAGTTTCAGAACGTATTCTTTGCATCATTGCTCAAGTATGTGCAGTAGCACTCGCAGCAGAGGCTTTTAAGATATCAAACGTGGCAGTGTCAAGTGCAACAGAATTAACAAAATTACCTACAGTAACTCTTTTACGCAACTATATGACAGTCTGTTGTTATCTCAGATGTAGAAGGGAAGATGAGAATGTTCTGATAGCGTTACGTTCTCCAAAGTAGCTCCTCAGAAAGTGTTTAATTTATAGAAAAAGAGATCCCAGGGTTGTCTGTCTAGGTAGGAGTAGCAGTATCTGATCAGGAAGCCCTTTCCTCAAATCCTACAGGCTGCAGGGAGAGGTGACACCTTTGCTCGGCTGTCTTCAGCGGCTCCACCTCCAAGCTGAAGCCAAATCATGTCCTCACGAGGACGCAACTTGACTTGGAGGTGAAGCTGCCGAAGACAGATGAGCCAAGGGGATGTCACCCCTCCCTGCAGCCTACAGGGAGGGGTGACATCCTTGCTCAGCCATTTTCATCCGCTCCGAGTCGCTTCTTCTCGTCAAGCATATTGCTTAACCCAGCTCAGAATCAGCTGCTTGCAATCACAGCCCCTTCCTTCCTTCCTTCCTTCCTTCCTTCCTTCCTTCCTTCCTTCCTTCCTTCCTTCCTTCCTTCCTTCCTTCCTTCCTTCCTTCCTTCCTTCCTCAGGAACTGGAACACCAGTCCTTAGCTGGCTTACTGAAACGCACAGCATTAACAACCTAAATACAGGGGGATCTTAAACCTATGTCCTGTCCTGAACAGTGTTTCACTTTTTGCTAATGCATAAATACCAAATTAAGCAGATACTAGCATTTAACATAAGAACATAAGAAGAGCCCTGCTGGATCAGGCCAAAAGCCCATCTAGTCCAGCTTCCTGTGTCACACAGTGGCCCCACCAGATGCCTCAGGGAGCACACAAGACAACAAGATACCTGTGTCCAGTCGCCACTCCCTTGCACCTGGCACAGAGAAAACCCACTTCTAAAACCAGGAGGTTGCTTATGGCTTGTAACCTGTGATGGTCTTTTCCTCCATGAATCTGTCCAAACCCCTTTTAAAGGCATCTAGGCCAGATGCCATCACCACATCCTGTGGCAAGGAGTTCCACAGATGAATCACACGCTGGGTAAAGAAATATTTTCTTTTGTCTGTTCTAACTCTCCCTCCACTCAATTTTAGTGCATGTCCCCTGGTTCTGGTGTTGTGCAAGAGGGAGAAGAATTTCCCTCTATCCACTCTCTCCATCCCATGCATAATTTTATAAGTCTCAATCATGTCCCCCCTCAGGCGCCTTTTTTCTAGGCTGAAAAGCCCCAGACGCTGTAGCCTTTCCTCATAAGGGAGGTGCTCCAGCCCACGAATCATTCTGGTCGCTCTTTTCTGCACCTTTTCCAATTCAACTATATCCTTTTTGAGGTGTGGTGACCAGAACTGGACACAATACTCCAGATGTGGCCTTACCATCGATTTGTACAAAGGCATAATGATATTGGCCGTTTTATTCTTAATCCCTTTTTTAATGATCCCGAGCATGGAATTGGCCTTCTTCACAGCCGCCGCACACTGGGTCGACACTTTCATCGACCTGTCCACCAGCACCCCAAGATCTCTCTCTTGATCCGTCACAGACAACTCAGAACCCATTAGCGTATATGTGAAATTTTGGTTTCTTGCCCCAATGTGCATCACTTTGCACTTACTTACATTGAAGCGCATCTGCCATTTTGCTGCCCATTCTCCCAGTTTGGAGAGATCCTTCTGGAGCTCTTCACAATCCCTGCTGGTCTTCACCACCCGGAAAAGTTTAGTGTCATCTGCAAACTTGGCCACCTCACTGCCTATCCCCAACTCCAGGTCATTTATGAATAAGTTGAAAAGCACCGGTCCCAAGACCGATCCTTGGGGCACACCGCTTTTCACCTCTCGCCATTGTGAAAATTGCCCATTGACTCCCACTCGCTGTTTCCTGGTCTTCAACCAGTTCCTAATCCACAAGAGGACCTGCCCTCTTATTCCCTGACTGTGGAGTTTTCTCAGGAGCCTTTCATGAGGGACCGTATCAAACGCCTTCTGAAAATCCAGATATATAATATCCACGGGTTCGCTCGCATCCACATGCCTGTTGACCTTTTCAAAAAATTCTAACAGGTTTGTGAGGCAAGACTTCCCCTTGCAGAAGCCATGCTGACTCTCCCTCAGCAGAGCTTGTTCTTCTATGTATTTTAAGATTTTATCCTTAATGAGACTTTCCACCACCTTCCTTGGAACAGAGGTTAGGCTGACCGGCCTGTAGTTTCCCGGGTCCCCCCTCCTTCCTTTTTTAAAGATTGGCGTGACATTAGCTATCCTCCAATCCTCTGGCACAGTGGCCGTTTTAAGGGACAAGTTGCATATTTTGGTCAAGAGGTCAGCAACTTCATTCTTGAGTTCATTCTTGAGATTTCTGCCCTCTCTCTTACATTTTTATTTCTTTTTGGACATTTTGTAATATCTCATATTCCTCTCCTTTTCCTCTCCCTCTTCCCTTGAAGGAGGTTCCTCTCCCCCCCCCCTCGCATCCCACAAAGTTATTAAAAGAAGTGTGTATCCACAGAAAGGGAAACCATTCCAAAGAGGAGTCTACATTCCTACAAAGAGGAAGCATACTGAAGGGCTTGAGCCCCACAGTTAATTACATTCTTTTTGTAGTGTTGGATAGATTTCCCCTCCTTCTATGCCGTAGGTCTTCTATGGATTGGCAGTCCCTGGTGTTCTCCTGTACATTTTTTGTTCATTGAGAATTTCTCAAATTGATTTCTGAATTAGTGCATGCACAGTTTGGAGTTGCAACAGCTTTCCAATTATTTAATTTGTTTGCAGGATTTATTTATTTTGCTGCCAACTACGTTATTTATTTATTTTGCTGCCAACTACGTTACTTATTATTTATTTATTTATTTAACTTGTACGTTATTTATTTATTTTGCTGCCAACTACATGACTGTGCACATGAAAACTATTTTCGTTGAACTTTGAGCATATAACCATGCACATGATCACATCAACGTGCCTTTTACTAATGGAACATGTGTTTGAGCACTAAAGTTTCATTTGAAGCTCCTTTGCCACCTTTATAGCTCTCACACAGAATTGACCACATGCACACAAAAAAAGTTCCTGTAAATTAATTTGAGAAAATAAAAGCTATAGCTTAGTGGTCACTCTTAGGGCCCAATCCTATCCAACTTTCCAGCGCCAATGCAGCCATGCCAACGGGGCGTGCGCTGCATCCTGCTGTGGGGAGGGGCAGTCATGGAGGCCTCCTCAAGGTAAGGGAACATTTTCCCCTTACCTTGGAGCTGCATTGAGGCTGCATTGGTGCTGGAGAGTTGGATAGGATTGTGCCGTTAATAAATCCAGAAATCCAATCCCCCCCCTCCCAAAAAAATAGCAGATATCAAATGCATCTGTGCTAGGTAACTTGGAAGCCTAAAGAATTAGAGAAAGAAATAGCACCTCATATGCCTAATTAATTATAGCAAGCAGATTTTGTTGGCAACAGAGTTTGCTGGTGCACTTGATTAGGTGAGTCCCTGTGTGTTATGTGTGTGCATATGCATAATATATGTGTCTTTATTAAATATTAATTGTTCTAATGGTAATTCTTGTAACATTTTAAGGTATCCCTTCAAGAAGAAGGATTTTGCTCTGAATACACAGGAATATGAAAATTCCCCAGTGGTGCTGGAGGATTACTCCTTCCCCTTGTCTCTGAAAACTACCATTAGCTGCAGAGAGGAATAAGGCACAAGCTACTGGATATGTATCCTCAGTAGCCTTTCAGTCAGGCATAGTCCAAGTTCTGGAACTACATTAGAAACCACCATATCATTCTATTTGCATATATGCAGCACATGATCGTACAAGCCATTTTCGTATAGCAGCACTTTATGTGTAAGTGCCAAATATACTATGGAACTATGCAAGGTTATGCATTATAAAATATTATCATGTGTAGACTGCCTTCGTTCTGGCAGTTGCATTTTTTAAATTTAAATCCAAGCTTTGATTAATTTTATTTTGTTCTCTAGGCAAAATAGTAAGTGTATGAATACACAGTAGGTTATGTAATGCACAAATGATCATTTTCGCAACAGTGTGATATACACTTAAGCAAACTGTAAGCGTCAGCAATTTTCTTCAGCTTTTCTTTCAGAGTGCTTGCTTTGGGAGCTGGCGATGTACATAGTAGGTCTGTCAACAATTCTGCCTGTCAATTAATTAGAATATATATTCCTATTAATTCAGAAAAGTGAATGATATGTTTTTTATTAAGCATATAAAGCTTTTCTATGCAACTCCATCCTTACCAGGTAACCCTGCTGTGAATCCCAACATAGTGCAAACTTTTATCTCCCAAATGTGAGAATGGTACTTCTGATATTTGTTTTCCTAAGTAAAATGTTCTCCATATGTTAGATGACGCATTTTCTTCATGTTTTAGGTGTATATTATTCTTATCCAAAGGCGTCGCTCTGGAAGGGGCGGGGCCGTAAGTTTCGCTCCGTCCTAGTCCCTTTACCGAGCGAGCAGGAGGCGGCCCCGCCCCCTCACTGTTGGAGCCTTTCCCCTGCGGAGAAAGCAGCAGTCAGGGTCTCTTATCCCATTCCTGTTCTTATCCCATTCCTTTATACATTAAAAATAAAAAAAAATACAATTTATTCCAAAACTCTGGAAGAACCCCAAGTTAGAAGTTTCATAGCAAGCTAGAATGTGCATCTGATCTTCTATCTTCTTCATTGTTTATTGTTTTAACAATCTGATCTTAAAATGATGTACTTGAACTAAGGGATTTGTCAGGGAATGTAGGACTAGCGTCAGAGGAAACTGTTTGAGCCATCTGGGTCAGTATATGATGAATACTTGGTGCCCTTTTTAGGTGCAGTCAAGCTTCTGGTCTTTGCTAAGTCAACAGATCAGGAACCATGATCTGTGGTCATCTTTAAGTCCTTCCTACTTGCAATTTTTCTCATTGTTTTATCAGTGAGTGAATTTAGTGTGCTCTCAGTTCTCCATACTGTAACTAAACAGAAACATTGCTAACTTACCAAGCCTCGTCTTTCTAGTAATGATTATAATATTATGCATAGTGGTTTCAGGAATATGTTTAATATCCTTTAGTAGTTGGATGAAAGGTTACCACACTTTTTCTTTCTCTCTTAATAAAATAAAATAAAACAAGCATATGGTAATTAAGTGTGGACAACTTATACCTGACATCAAATGGATATAAAGCAGATTGTATGTCATACCGGTCTTGAGCCATGATCCAGCCTTCTGTGAAGAGGAATTTAAAAAAAAAATTAAGCTGATGATGGAAGTTATAATTTAAGACCTTCTGTTTATCATGGGAAGCAAAACCTGGGCAAGTTTAGGTGTATAACAGCTGGATCCATAGATGTATGAGTGGATTTTTGCTTAGATAATAGAACTCTGCAGTCCACTGCTTACTTGAGAAACTGCTGTAGAGGGGTAGAAAGGTGTGGCGTGTGGTACAGAGGACTACAGCAGGGGGAGGAAATCAAGGGCATGTTTGTACAAGCAGAAGTGCCTTCTGCTAGTCTAAATGACCTTCTGGATCCAAACAAATAAGTGACACTATTGTCACTTTTTAAGAGTAAGGGAAATTTCCCTTCATTTCCCTGTTCAATCATTTTCAACTGATAAATTGCCCAGTTCTGAACAAAAAACCAAAACAAAACACCAGTAGATATAGAGACAATTAAATAGAATACATAAATTTGTTCTGCTATCAGTTGTAATGTTCTGGGCTTTGAGCATGGCAGGCAGCTTGATCCTGCGTAAGGACAGAAGCCTCGCGGGGGTTGGGGCGGGGGGTGGCGGGCCCCAAGGCGTAGGACTTGCCTGGACTCCGTCGCTGTCTGCAGTCGCTGTCTCCGTCAAGCGGGGGTTGGGCCCTTCCGCCTGCCCTGGCGCCAAACGGCTCTGAAATGGCCTGGAAAACAGTGCCGGGGGGCATGGTCGAGCCACGTGACGTCACACCCGTGGTCACGTGGGGGCGTAGCATTGGCGGCCCCTCCCACATGGGGGCGCAGCATCGTCACTGCGTAAGGATCCGCGGCCGGCCCATAGGGGCGGCCCAGCACGGCCCTGGGACTCCTCAGGAGAAGGGGACGTTTGTCCCCTTCCCCCGATGTAGGGCTGCCTGGGCCCAATGGGCCTCCTCGGATGTACGTCGGCTCAAGGCATTCGGGGCAGCGGGGAAAGGATCGCTGGGAATGGGACGGGGATATCGGCACGGGGATATGGGCCGGCTCAGTCAACAGCTGTCCTCCCTCGCCGCCTAGCCCACCCTCCGCCCGCCCCTACACCCACCTCCGGTGGCTGCAGGTTGGGTTGCAGCATAAAGAGGCCTACCAGCCTCCGTGCCGGTGGGTCTTACTCCAAGGGTGCCAAAACTGTGCTTTACGGTGTGTTTACGGCACCCTCTGCCTGCAGACTGTGCACTTCGCAGGCGGAAAGTTATGGAGGATTGGGCCGTTAAGGCCTATATACATTCAGACTTTAGCCAATTAAATATTTAATCTATAATCATTAACTGCTACATATTTGCACATATAAAAGTGTGGTTTTCATTGGAATATTGGTAAATTACAGTTGTAAACGTTTGTGAGACTGATGCTGTGGGATCACCCTAAGTTTACACCCTGTGTATATTTACAGCGCTTTAGAAATAAAGTTTAATAATAATTAATAATAATAAGTTCACAATTATTTTTATTTTATGGAGCAATATACCAAATTCATAGTGCAGCCCTGTACATAAGTCTCTCTCTGTTCAATGGGCCTTACTCTCTAATAAATACCTTTAGGATTGCAGTCTTACTTTGCTGCTATTTGATATGCTCTGGGACGTGCATATCTCAGAAATGTACGGTATTTAAAATCCTGAAGTTGACTGTTCCAGAATATTTTTGTGTTTCCAAATTACACATGAAAAATGGTTCCTTCAGAATCCATTTCAGTATGATCTACACACTGGGCATTCATGTCAGGATGTTAGGAGTGTGTGCAGCCCAATCCTATGCATACTTAACTTCAGCAGGTGAGCTTCTAGACTGGCAGGGCTGTCATTGCAATGGCATACTTGTGTACCTTGAGAATAGGATTGGGCCTTTAAGGAGCACCTTTTCCTCACATGACACTGCCTGTATACACCTGGAGAAATATCCTCACTGAAGATATTTCTCCAGGTGTCTCTATCTTCAGAAGTGAGAAATGAAGGGCCTTTTCAGTTGTGAAGCTCCGCCTTTGAAATGTACTCAGGGAAGCTTGTCTCGAATCTATTCTGATGTCATTTTGGTGCCAGACAAATACCTTTCCATTTTTTCAGGGTTTTAAATTGAGCTTTAAATTTCTGATCCTCCACTGCTTTTATTTTAGACTTGTATTCTGTTTGGTTTATAACGTTTTATTGATTGTTCTTTTGTGTTTTTATATACATTAGCTGCTCTGAAGACTGGTGGGTCAAAAAGTAAGGCACGCTGTGTATAAATAAATAAAATACTACATGTATGGTGAAATAGTGATTGTGTGTGTGCTCAACAGACAAAGCAATTCATATATATTTCTCATGATTTTTCCTACACGGACATGTTTTTATGTAATAGATGTATAATGCTTGGCCCTGAATGTATACAAGTTCTACATACATATAGAAAGAGCTCCTTTTTATACAATTCAAATTTTCAGAAGAAATGGTGTGTGTGTGTGTGTGTGTGTGTGTGTGTGTGTGTGTGAGAGAGAGAGAGAGAGAGAGAGAGAGAGAGAGAGAGAGAGAGAGAGAGAGAGAGATATGTAAAGTGGGAACCAGCCCTTAGTTTGGTTTTATCAGAAATAATTTGTTTTCTCTTTAAGGTTCATCTCTGCTGATACAAGAAAAAGCCAGCTACAACCCCAGAAAAACTGGTCATTAAACAAGTATCTTTAAGGACACTAATCAAACAAAAGAATTGCATTGGTTGTGGAGAGCTTTATGCTAAAGGGTTGATTGACATCTTCTGTTATGTAGATAAAAGGAAACAATTAAGGGGAAGATCCACTCTAGTACAGGTGGAAATAATTAGAAGATTCTGTCTTCAGTTTTAAAATAGGTATTTTTCTCTCTCTTGCATACACCAGATTTTAAAAGTGATTCAGGACTCCTGTTCTCTTTATAACTGGTAATATGATTAAATACATCAGCAGAATACTAGGACAGCTGGAATCTGCATGCACAGCTTTATATATACGTCTCATATATGTGTTCTCTGAATATTATGTGCTGGCAATATACATGCATAGGGGCAGACACATGTATGTGTTTCACATCAAACATCTACTGTATGTTTCATGAGGGAGACAAGACCCATGTGTTTTGCAGAAGCTTTTAAAGCTGTTTCATTTATTTTATTAGCCTTTAATGAATGTAATTAGAACCCAAGTAATTAAATGCAATTGTGCTCAGTATGTTCCTGTTGTAAATTGCCCTAAACAATGTGCATGGTGTGAACAAATTTGTGGGATTAATAGAGGATAGATAATGTTTTTGGATAGTATTTCACACTAAACGGCCGCAGAGAGAAACAAAGACGCTGGCGCAGTGTCATTAATCTTAGTCAACTGGCAGCTTTGGTGTAATTTGCATGACTTAGGCAGTGACACAAGATGGGGATAGCTTAGGATGGGTGTTAGATCATCAGGATATGTGTGTATTTCTTTCCCTTTAGAGGCTTATTTATAAGCACACAGAGGGTTGCATGCAAAAAAGTGATATAGACTAAGATGTAAATGGAATGTATCTTTGATTAATAGAAATACCAGCAGAATTCTGTATGTATTCCTTTGTATTCATATTTAGTATATTGGTTTATGAGTATTAAAAGCATCTGTGCATCCTTGTCTACGCAAAACAAACACACATCCAGATGTGCTGTGATTGGATAAAATGTTATCAGCAGAATCTATTTTCTAAATCTGAATGTATTTTCTGTTGATTAACTTCAAGTGTCACTAAAAACAAGGAAGTGTTTTATTTATTCATTCATCAAAAAAAAAAAACCCTTCATTCCACTAAATTTTTTTTTATCATGATGAAATTGTAATCCTCATGGGAGTGAGTCTTCTTTACAGCTATATATTTCTTGTCCATTCTGGATTTGTTTCTCTCTTCAGCACAAATATTGCACAGAAACAAGCAGAACATATGTGAGTAAAGAAAAAAAATATTAAATAGAAATTACAGAGTACCCCCCCCCCCATAAGAAGCACAACAGACAAGGGCATGGATTAATAATATTTATTGATATAAAAATAACTGCAGCAGGGGGCTAAGAGAAATGGAGGGGAGACTCTACCCCCCACCCGTGTGTGAGCGCTGATTAGGGGAAACGGTTTATCCATACACCTCCCCAGATTAAACAAGCTTCACAACCTGGCTCCAAACCATCCTTGGTCCTAAACCAAGGTAGTTTATCCTGGCCAACCCCTGAAGGGGTCGAGGCAGCTGGAGAACGCAGACTCCCATGGCAAAATCAGGCGGTGCCCTTGCCAATTCCAACCAGAGAGCTTGCCAGCCAGCCTCACCGATCCGGTCAAGCATCTCGTGAGTGGTTCTGACTCACCCTCTGGCCTTGCTAACCTCAGGCTGTATGCATAGATGTTAAACCTGCCTATCAGCCCACACACACACCACTTGCCATACAGGAGGGCCTAGCCTAGTGCTTAGCCCTCACTGCCCCACGCAGCCAAAAAGCTGCGGATACCCTGCTGCAGCTCACGCAAAAACAGGTCTGCCCTGGCCTCCGAAAGGTGCACACCATCAGCTCGAAACAGCTGGCAGACCAAAAACTATAGAAGGATGTTTTATAACTGCCCCACCCCGAATATAAATGCCCCCCCCAGGTAAGCATTAAGCTTTTTCCTAGCTGTGTCCACCTGGCAAGGATCCCGAGCCCCCTTCCGTACCCGCCTGGGGAGCATGCAGGACCACAGGATCACTGTTCTGGGTAGCCAGCATGAGATGAAATGTAAATCCCTAAGGACCTGAAGCCTCAAGGACAGTGACATCCTCTGGCACAGGTCATTTTCTCCCAGATGGATGACTAGCACCTGGGGAGGAAGATGGTGGTCGACGAATTCTCTGAGGATGGGAAGAAGCTGCCCCCAGAGCAAGCCTCGCCGTGTGGCCCAGGCAACAGTGGCCACGTCGCCCAAACCAAGTTGGGCACCGAGGCCCGAGATGGTCGCCCTCTTCAAGGTCCAAAAGATAATCGAGTGACCACAAATGAGGACCTTTGGAGGCGGGGCACGGAAGCGACCTGCAAAGAACAAAGAAAGAAATCACTGAAACAGTCACATTAACTAAGACTCCCAAGGTGAAACGAAAAAGCCACCCCAAGGGGCATGGCATGAAACAAACTAAAGCTAAAGCGTTTTGAGCAACTGAGGCCGAAGCCTACAACAGAGCCCTCAACTGGCTCGAGAGACCAAAGCCTACCGTGTTGACCAGGCCAAAGCCTGAACTGAGCCACCTGGCCCTGGGCCAAGGTCCACTTTGAGCCGCCTTCTGACTGCCCGCAGGCTACTAGTACTTATGTACATAACTGCAGAAAGCCTGTGAACGCCATCACCCAATCCTCTGAATGGACGACGAAGGAAAACCGAGGGCCACTGCTACTGAGGCCGCGCCTATGATGTAACCCAAAATCCCGGGGAGATAAGCCACAAATGACTAACGCCCTGTTATACACCGCCCTGAACTGATAAAGTGTCAAGGGGGAACCGTCTTCATGCATGAAGAGGGGCCACTGTACTGGAGGCCTATTCTGCAAATAAGCCTCCAGTGCCTGAACCAAACATAAAGGCCAACTCTGGACCCTATTGAGTGATACCATCTCGCCTCTAGCGCATTGGTCAGTCTTCGAGCAGCCGAGCTTAGCCCATCTAGTCCCGTTGAGTCCTTTGTGGTACGCCCGAAACTAAATAGTTAAAAAAAAATAGCTTCCCCAAATTCTCTGAAATTTGTTTTGTGGAAAGTAGACAGATGAAACTATGTTATAAAACAATTTTGAGAGTTCTAGGGTCACCCCACTGACCCCCCCAGAGGAGCAAAGATCACTGTTTTTAGGGAAAATGATGCCCCGGAATTGGGGGCAGCCCCCCCCCTCCTCACTGAAATTAAAAATGAAACTCTGGCTTTGTTTTCATGGCCAGAGCCCTGGCTTTTGAATCCACCTTGTTTGGAGCACCTCAGGTGCAGGGGAGCAGCTGTACACAGCTGTACACACGCGCAACATTAGGCGTACCTCAAAGGACTCAACGGGACTTTATGGGTGGCGTTGCTGAAACAACTCACTGGTCTTTTTCATGCAGAAAAAGAACTAAAGCTGCATATTTCAAGAATTTAAAGTGCCATAAAAAAACCCCTTGAAGGTAGGGACTTGAAACTTGAGGTACACTTAGGTGAGACAGCCCCCTAAACACCCCTAAAGCCCTGGAGCTGTGTGTAAAACACAACTATGTTTTTGTTTGAAATCTTGTGTTGTCAGGTCCATGCTTTACATAGGAGTAAATGGACGAGTTGAGTTCACCTTAAGTCCCGTTGAGTCCCTAAAGCAGTGGTTCTTAACCTGGGTTCGATCGAACACCAGGGGTTCGGTGAGTCAGTCTCGCGGGTTCGGCGGAGGTCAAGACACATACCCGACTCCTCTAGCGTCACTACAGGGGGGCGGAGCTGTAAGTTCTTCCGTGATCGGAGGCTCCGTTACATGGAAGAACGAAGCGCCCCGCCCCTTCAGACCCAGTCAAAGCGGTGAAAACAACGTGCATTCACCGCTTTGACTGGGTCTGAAGACGCGGGGGCGGGGCGCTTTGTTCTTCCGTGTAACGGAGCCTCCGATCACGGAAGAACTTACAGCTCCGCCCCCCTGTAGTGACGCCAATGCCCGACTCATATGATTCGTGATGACACGCCCCGCTTGTCCATCATTGGCTGCAGGTGATACCGCCACATCGATTGGCCTATCTGTGCTGCAGGGAATTTGGTGCGCCCAGTAGTCGAATTGTAACTGTCGTGATGACATGAGAGTGGCACTTGCCAAGGTAAAGCCGCGCATTTCTGAACTGGTCTCTGAAAGGCAACAGCAGAAGTCACACTGATTTGCAGTAAATATTCATTATTATGTTTTTGTTTTTGTGTGAAAATCATGTTTTAATATGGTTTTGTTCTTTGTTCTTAATGGTTTTGTTCTTTAATGGTTTTGTTCATTTTGTGCACCTATGTATAAAAATATGTTGTTGTTGTTCAGTCGTTAAGTCGTGTCCGACCCTTCGTGATCCCATGAACCATATCCCGCCAGGCCTTCCTGTCCTCCACTATCTTCCTGAGTTCGCTCATTTCCATGTTCGTTGCATCGGTGATGCTGTCTAACCATCTCATCCTTGGCCTTCCCCTTCTCCTTTTGCCTTCAATCTTTCCCAGCATCAGAGTCTTCTCCAGAGAGTCCTCTCTTCGCATTAGGTGGCCAAAATATTTGAGTTTCAGCCTCAGTACCTGTCCTTCCAGGGAACAGTCAGGCTTGATTTCATTTAGAATTGACTGATTTGATCTCCTAGCAGTCCAAGGGACTCTCAGGAGTCTTCTCCAGCACCACAGTTCAAAAGCATCTATTCTTCGGCGCTCAGCCTTCCTTATGGTCCAACTCTCGCAACCATACATTGCTACTGGGAACACCATCGCCCTGACTATACGAACTTTTATACTTATGTATAAATAGATACCTAAATATATACCTATGTTTTGAATTTGAAAAAATCATATTTTATTTTTCCAATTAAGAAGGGTTCAGTGAATGCGCATATGAAACTGGTGGGGTTCAGTACCTCCAACAAGGTTAAGAACCACTGCCCTAAAGCATCGCCTGTGCACCAGGTGCAAGGTACACCTGCGAAATTTTCTGCAGGTGATTTTTTCTACATGGGGGGTCCCTTACACATGTGGATCACACGGACATTTGGGAAGTCTGGGAAAGTCATACCGCGGGACCAGATGGGTTATTAAGCTCCACTGCCCCAGCTGACACCCGCAGGTCACTCATTTGCAATGCCATGTCGGAGGAATCCGACTTGGACGAGCTAAGGACCTCCCCAGGGCAGAAAGCCCTGAAAAAAAGTTAGGCAGGCAGCCCGAAACAGGACTGCCTCCCGCACTGACGCACATGTCACATAAAAAGCCCTGCAAACCAGCTCAAGTATATTTGGCATGACAGGTTTGTGGGCATCCAGCAGGTTCGGGGAGGCCTGACGAAGACCCTCCAATAATTGTGCACCCTAAAATCGGAGGTGGAGTCAGGAAGCCCCAATAAAAAGCCAACGCTGCCAGATATACACCCAAGGAGAGCACGGCATGCCCTTCATCGTACATGTGCATGAGGAAGCACCTGATGTGGTCAATGGAAATAGGCCAAGCTTCGGGAAGCTGGATCGCTTCCCAAAAAAGCCGGAATGCACACACCTTGGAAGCATAACTGGCACAGGTCCCCAGTGCTAAGGCAGCCCAAATGGCTTTGTCCGCTCTCCTGAGCCAAGCGACCACAGCCATTGAGGCATGGGATCCGGTTCCGGGCGGGCAAAGGGGGCGAGCTCCCGAAAACTCCTGGAAACAAGAGAGAGCATGGGCTAAACTATTCTGCACCCCTGGAATGTGCTGCGCCACAAAAAGGGGTATCGATTTTTAAACACTGGAGGACAAATGCCCTGACCAGCCATATGACCCTTTTTGACTTGGGTGTTTGCTGGTTAACAACACAAACTACAGCCTGGTTGTCACACCAGAAACGAACAGAGGCGTTGGAAAACTCACTCCAGATGTGCACCGCCACCAGAAGAGGGAAGAACTCCAAGGGTGAGGTCTGCTGTAATGCCCGCAGGTGCCCATTCAGGAGGCCACGGCGCTGTGCACCATTGGTCCCTGAAGAAAACTCCAAACCCAAAGGCCCCGGCGGCATCAGAATGGACCTGAAGATCTGTCTTCAGAAACCAGTCTACCTCCAGAAAGACACACCATTGTACTGTCCCAGGAATTCCAGCCATACATGAATATAATCGTGCATGGATCCAGAAATCCTGACCCTATAATGGGGTAGCTGAGGTTCTGACAGGGCATCACATAAACGCCTGAGGAAAGCGCAGCCCGGAGTAACCACCCTGCAAGCAAAATCCAGGTGCCCTAAGAGGACCTGAATCTCACGCTTTGCCTCCAATGCTTGCTTCAACAACTTGGCCCGGGGGAGCCGCGAGCACTCCGCCAGCGACTCCAATTCAATCCCCAGGAAAGTCAGGAACAGGGTCTGGGCCTTCTGTCTTGTCCAGAGCCAAGGGAACCCCGAGCTCTGCACAAACGGAAAAGAAAGCCTGTAGCAATAACTGATACTCACCAGTCTCCGCCCTTCTTACAAAAAGAAAATCGTCAAGCATCTCGTGAGTGGTTCTCACGCTTCTCGAAGTCTAAAATGTTGGTCATAGGTAATCCAGAGGAATTCAGAACCTTTTTTTGGCATAATTAACAACATACATAACATAAACATATAACAGGCACATAACAACACTAACCATAAATAGGGGTGAAGAGTCCTAAACCTAGCATGCACTACCTACATGACTCACACTACGCCTCTTTACAATCTGCTTTTTGTCGGGATTGCGCTGTCAATGTACCGTATTTGGAAATATGTCAAATAAAAACAAGCTACAAGCTCCAAAATATTATGATTGCAGAATTTCTCTTAATTGCTTCAAGAACATGAGAGCTGAAAAGTGATGCTGTTTTAATTGGAATGAATGAACATCTTTTGGAGTTCCATACACGTGAACAGAGGCTTGAAAGTGTGTGCCTTTTTATCAATGTAAATTGTTACGGTGAATGAGTATCTCCTTAGTATCTCCATGTATCCTTCAAATGGGGGTGAGGTTAGAAAGCACTATCAATTTGCAGTTCCTGAGTAAATCCGAAATGAAGAACTTGTGCTCATCTTCCATAGTGAGATGCATGAACTCCAGATCTAGGCTCAGCTCATGTTTTCAACATGGGAAAGATGTGTTACTTCCCCGGTTTTATGTTGCCTTTACTTTTATAGTTTGATTCTGAGAAAAAGACTGCACCAGTTCAATAGCGGGAGATTCTATTGATGGAGCACCAGCATGTCACTTTTCAACCACCATGTTCTTCTGAAATTTATAGAAGCTGCACTATGATAACCATGCTGAGGATTTTGTCTTTGGTTTCTATGTAAGAGTTTATCCCAGCTAAGGAGCCTGAAGAGAAGCAGTAACTGTGCAATATATTCTAAACATTCCCCCTAAAGATTCACACAAGGAGTTGTAGTAGGCAAAAACGTACCGTAAAGAACTTGCTTAGTTATCATAATCAACTATACACTGTCATAAATCCTTGCCTCCTGTTTGTACAAATCATTTGCATTTATGTTTGCAAACAAACAGCCAGAGGATATAGCACAAGTCCTCTCTACTACTGTACGACACTGATATAAGAAACATTTGTTCAAGCCAGCCTTGGGAGCTGTTAATCTTGCAAATGCTGAATTGCATTGCTACCTATGTTCAACCTGATGGTAATGATGGCTTTTTTCAGGCTTGATGATGATTGCCAGCTTGTGAAAAAACTGGTTGTCTGACTCGTTTGCCTTGAAATTTGCTTTCAAGAAACTTTGTTCTTCAGATTATCCATTCACCAGAAGCAGACAGCAACTACAGCCACTGACAACTCCCAAAGCCATGTAGATGTCACAAGCAAGGAAGTTGCATCCAGATTTGCCTTTTCCTGTACGTGCAACTGGACATAGCCCAAGCCTACAGTCCTATAGATACACGCTTACCTGGAAGTAAGTTCTGTTAAAAATGGGGCTTACTTCTGAGAAGACATGCATAGGCTTGCACTGTAAGTTAGACTCAAATCTGAGGAGAAAGCTCTCTCTCTCTCTCTCTCTCTCTCTCTCTCTCTCTCTCTCTCTCTCTCTCTCTCTCTCTCTCTGTGCCAGGAAAATGTGTGAAACAACAAAAGTAATTAAGGATTTATGAAAGAGTTGGCTTCTATTAATAGACAATTGACCTGAATACCCATGTTCACCATTTAAAGACCAAGGATAGCAATATTTATTATGAGGTCAGGCATATTGATATAACATTAAATGAGACATATCCAATATACTGCATAGCAATTATGATGTTAATCTAGAACGGGGTGTATCATGGATATGGATTGACAGCAAAGGGAAGTTTCTGTGGGAGTCCTTGAAAGAACTGGCCAACCAAAGCTTCTTAACATATCAGAAAGAAAGAGATAATTTGTTTTACAGAGTTGGCTATTGTATATTTTGTAGGGAAACATCATTTATCAGAGGCAAATCATTTTATTTCTCATTGTATCACTTTTTTTTGTCAAACTTTTCTATATTGAATCTAATCCCTCTATTACTTACGAATGGTAAGAGTTTAAAATAGAGCAAAAACTGTTATGACCGGCAATAATATACCAAGAACAAATCATTCCTGGGATAAAGGTCATTAAAAAAACCGTGAAATTTGTTATTAAAACTTTAAAAATGACTTGAAGTCTCCTTTAAAATGCAATAAAAACAATTTAATACTTTAAAAATAACTTTAAAAGTATCTTTCAAAATGCAATAAAAACAATTTTAAAATGTAAGAGTTTAGGTGTGTGTGTGGTGGTAGTCAGTTGCGTCGCGACGACGCGCGTCACCCCAGAGCGGGGATGCGTGTCGTCCTTAAGGGGGAGGCTCCGCCCCCGCGCGTGATGTCACGCGCAGGAGCAGAGCGCCCTCCCCGCTCCGTTTTCGGCTCATTTTGGAGCCAAACGGACACAGGGGAGGGCGGGCGAGCCTAAACCGCTAGCTCTAAACTGTAAGTGGGGGTGATCGCGCGTCACCCCCCGGCGGCCCGCCCCCCCGCTTCCCCCCGTTGACGCCAGTGGTGGTGGTGGGAGTTCTATTATGTATTTATTTAAAATATTTCTATCCCGCCTTTCCAAAGCTCAAGGCGGCTAACAACAGTTTATAATAACATCTCATAAATCACAATTTAAAAATGCAATAATACAATCAATGAAATCCAAAATCATCAATGCACAGACCCCATCTCATAGCAACATAGAGCAGAATCTACTAAAAAGAGCAGCATCAGCTACTAAAAACAGCACCCAGACAGTGTTCCCTCTAAGGTGCACAGCCGAGTGGCCAAGCACCTCTCAGCTGAGCTCACCACAGCGCGGAGCTTGGCCACCCAGATATTTGGTTATGATGGGATGATGATGCCATTGCCGAAAGTCTGAAGGTGGTGTTGTGACGCTGCCCACCTGCAGAAGGGATCCGCGCACTGGGGACAGAGGGCACAGTCAACCCAGACTAAGACAGCAAAGTGGCAGCATTATATAAATAAAACCATACGTAACAAGGATAAAAGCAGCCCCCCAGAGCCCACCCAAGTTCAAAATGCCAACTGAAACAAAAATGTCTTCAGCCCCCACTGGAATATGTCTGATAAGGGAGCTGTTCTTAACACATAAGGGAGGGAGTTCCACAACTGCAGTGCCACCACAGAAAAGGCCTCTGTTAAAGGTGGTACACAAAGTGGGGCTCGCTCAGAAAATCTTAGGGCATAGGCCAGAATATATGAAAACAGAAAGTCCCAAAGGTACTGTGGTCTCATACCATTTAATGGTTAATGCCAGCACCTTGAATTGGGCCTGGGGATGAATCAGCAGCCAGTGCAGTCACCAGAGCAGCAACCCAACAGAGTCAAACCTCTGAGCACGAGCAACCACACTCTGCATTGATGGAAGTTTCTGAACAATCTTCAAGGGCAGCCCTAAGTAGAGCATATTACAGTAGTATGAGATGTATGAGATGTCACCAAGGCATGGGCCACCGTGGCCAGGTCTGCCTAACTCGGGTACTGCTGCAACTGTGCGCACTAGACAAAGCTGAGCAAAAAGCCCCTTGGCCACAGCCCAGTGGCATCGCTCTAGGTGGGGCAGAGCTCTAAGTTCCGCCCTGCTCTGAACCCTTCCTTACTCCCCGGCATGAGGCGGCCCCACCCCCTCGCTGTCAGAGCCATTCAGGCCGGTGAAGGCAACGCGCCCCTTCCCGCAGCCTCCCCACCCAGTTTCACCCCTCCCCACTTCTGCTGCCGTCTTACCTTCTCTGGTGGGTGCAGCGAGGTCCGACAACCATTTTACAAAAGTGGAAGGCTCTTCCGCTGTCTTAAGCCCTGCACCCGACAGCCCAATCCGGGATAGGATTGGGCTGTTAGTCACTCAGCTTCTCCATGGTTCTCGCTATGCTGCTGCTGTTTTATACCAGTTTTATGGTATTTATTGTATTAAATATTGTGTTTAACCATGCCACCATGGGTGCTTTGAAGGTAAGTGGTTTCCTTGTAAGTGTGGTTCTCCAGCTCGCTAAGCATTTTGGTCACTGTCTTCTGATCCTTTTCCTGTTCCACTAATGTATATCCTTTTTGAGATGTGGCAACCAGAACTGGACACAATACTCCAGATGTGGCCTTATCATCAATTTGTACAATGGCATGATAGTATTTGCTGTTTTATTCTCAATCCCTTTTTTAATGATCCCAAGCATGGAATTGGCCTTCCCCGCCATCGCACGCTGGGATGACACTTTCATTGAGCACCCCTCCCCCCAAGATCTCCCTCCTGATCCGTCACAGACAGCTCAGAACCCAACAGCATATATGTGAAATTTTGATTTCTTGCCCGAACGTGCATCACTTTACATTTACTTACATTGAAGTGCATCCTGTTTTTTGATGAATCAGGATGTTAGACTAGATGGGCTTATGGCTTAATCCAATAGAATTTTTCTTGTTTTCCCTTCTTATGACACTAAGAAACAAGGGCAGCAACAGCAGCTAGCTACCCCAATTAGAGCTAAGTAAAAAAAGATTGAGGTGTATTAAGTTTCCCCAGCACTTTTAAGGTCAACCCAAATGTAGGCTTAGCAGATTTTCTGGGAACCCAAGGGGGGCGGAAGTGACATCACAGGGGTGGGGTCAACGAGCCGTGATGTCACTTCCACCAGAATTGATGTCACAGGGGTATGTCCGGCTGACATGACCGGAAGTGACATCACAAAGGAAGTGATGTCACAAAAGTGTCACTAGAAGTGACGTCACAAAAAGTGGCAGCGGGGCAAAGCGCATGGGGGCTGGGTGAGTAGAAAGCTGCTCATCTAGTACTAACCTCAGAGTGCAGAAGCTGCGACGGGAATCCGGATTGCTGTTCTATCCCCGCCCCCTCTCCTTTTGACACACCGGGGACATCGCCTCACCTCAGAAATGGAAAAATGTGCTAAATCTGTCTCTCCCCCCATCACTCTCCCTCGCATCTGGGGGGTGAGGCGGTAGCAGCAACAACAAGCTATCCCTTTCTGTCCTGCCCTTCCTCCCAAGAAAGACACTCAAGTTAGGACTGTTCCATCTTGTATTATCACATTCACCCTACAGTAAGCATTTGTCCTGGTTTTGTTTCTTTTTCTCTCTGACTTTCACACACATCACACATGCATCTCTCTCTCTCTCTCTCTCTCTCTCTCTCTCTCTCTCTCTCTCTCTCTCTCTCTCTGTGTGTGTGTGTGTGTGTGTGTGTGTGTGTGTGTGTGTGTGTGCCAGGAAAATGTGTGAAATAAGTAATTAAGGATTTATGAAAGAGTTGCCTTCTATTAATAGACAATTGACCTGAATTCCCCCCCACACACACCTGTTTTAGTTTTCTTGCCCCAAGTAAGAATACACCCAGAGGCGTGGCAGAGTGGGGGTGGGGGTCCCACCGCCCCAGGGTGTAGGGCACTGAGGCTGTTTGGGGGCGCAGGCCTCCTTAGGTTTTGGTTTAATTTTTCCGATTTTCCTGATGCATTTTTTGTATATGCAGTAAAATAGAGAAGATGAAATAAGGAGGAGCTGAAAACTGACAGTCTTTCAGGCTTAAGACCAAGAAAGATTTTCCATTGCCTTCAGTCTAAATCAGGGTTTCAAAACCTGTGGTACGGGTACCCCTAGGGCAGGGGTGGGGAACCTATTTGGGGTGGGGGGCCATTTTCCCATGGGGAAAATTGGCTGCGTGCCGGCCGTAAGGCCAGCCGAAATTCCCCCCCCCGCAAATTTGACCCCCCGGTGAATTTACCGCTCCCTCCCACCCACCCACCGCTCACCCGCCCACCCACCCACCCACCGCTTGCTCAGCTCCCTCCCACCCACCCACCGCTTGCCCTCTTGGCTGCAGCGATGCTCTGCGCAGGTCGAGGAAGGCCGATTTTAAAAGGAAGTGGCGCGGGAAGGCGGCGGGCGGCGGTGGAGCCTCCGGTCGCGGGCCTGCACACGCCTGCCCTAGGGGTATGCGGACCTCTTGCTGGGGGTACGCCAAGCCCTGCCCCTTATCTGCCCCATCAGCAGCTAATTAAGTGTTAATTAACATTGATTTTTTATTAATTATTTTCGTAGCCCTTCTGTGTCTCTGATTTTGGTTTTGGGCTTATTTTTGTACTTTGGAAAATGTACTTTGGTGGGGTGGGGGAGGGAGGAGCTGATATTGGGAAGTGTGACTTGGAGAAAAAGGAAAGATCCTTGCATGTGTGTCTCACTCAAAATTGACAAAATTGTGTTTTATGTATTTATTTATCCCCCTATACTCCCCGGTGCCGCCAAAGGCGTCGCTGCAAAATTTTGGGGTTTTCCTGCACTTTTTTACCGTCTTTAATGGCCTGCTTTGGGGGGCGAAAACAAACGTTGAAAATCCTTCGAAAATCCTACCGTGTTTCGGTGCGCATGATCCAGGAAATCCTTTGGGTTATCAGCCAGGCGCGGGGTGAAAACAAACAGCGATTCGGGTGACTCGGGCAAGAAGGAAGAGGAAGTGCCTCTCTAGGAGGCGCCTCCCCAGTCTCGCTGGTGACTCACCAGCGAGACTGGGGAGGTGCCTAGAGAGGCACTTCCTCTTCCTCCTCGCCCGAGTCGCTATTGTTTTTGCCCCCGCGTCCGGATTTTTTCGCCCCCGCGCCTGGCAGATAACCCCCCCTGGGACTGGGGGGTAGCAGCTGCTGCCCAGGGTGGGCGCTGCTGTGGTGAAAAAGGGAGAAAAAGCCGGGTGCGGGGGCGAAATGACATAGGGGAAAATAATAATTTAAAAATTCCTGTACCTTTGGCGCCCCCCCAGAAGCTGCCAAGTTGGCGCCCGGGGCCCCAAGGCCCCCCTGACGATGCCACTGGCCCCACCCCCACGTAGTTCACAAAAAGAGCCGCAGCCTAACCGTGAGATTACACGTGCACGCTACTCGCTTGCATGCAAGTAAGTTGGTAGAATGTGCGCGCAATCTCATGGTTAGGCTGCAGCTCTTTTCTGTGAACTATGAGGAGGCGAGATTGCCTTTCCTGCCCTGGCCCTGGTACACTCCCTTGAGTTCTATCATGGAAGAAAGGAAGAACAGAAATGTAATAATATTGTGGACCTGGCATGGATTTGAACTTCTTTCCCTCACCATATGACAAAGTGCTTTTAAAACTTGGGTAAGGGAAGGAAGTTTCAAGAGCCCTTACAATGTAGCATAGGGCAAAAGGTGGTCACAGTTCAAAGAAAAATGTCAAACGTCCCACTGGGCATGTGCCAGCCTTGGGCCAAATAGTAGCTTTGGGCCAGTCCTTAGTTTGTGTGTCAGCCCTGTCAAGGTAGATGAGGAACCAAGGCTAAGGAAGTCTTGCTTGCCCCAGGTGATCCAGTGAGTCCATAGCAGAGCTGGGCTTTGAACTCCAGTCATCCTTGCGAAGGAAAATCCCACTTAGTGTTCCTGGTGCAGATCTGAAAAACAGCTGGCATTTCCCAGGATACAAATAGTAGTCTTCAAAAATGGCCTATCTCAGGCAGTATTGAAGATATGTTTGTTTATTCCTCAGAGGCGTGGTTTTTGAAATAATCAGTTCTGTTACCATCATGGGTAAAACAGATGCAATCAGATTTGCAAATAACGCTGAAAGTATGTAATTACTGTAACAGAAGTATTGTGGCTTTTAAAATCATTTTTCCGACTGCATTTATTACCTGAGCTACCATAGGATCCATGATGAGTGCTTCTTTTCTCTTGATCAGATTTCTCAGTTGTGCCACATCATCCTGTCTCAATTCTGAACCAAACTACTTAGCATGGCACTTTTCTAACAAAAAGAAAAAAGGAAAAGAAACCTTACTTTTGTCACTTTTATAAATGTGCCCTTTCTAATCTCTTTTTTTCTTGCTTTTAGAAGAATGAAAAGACAAAAAAATGACTATTACTGTAATTAAAAGTCATTTTTGAATAACCTCAGAAGATTGTTTCTAGAAATCAAAACATCTTTATGGGCCCCTTTCTAAGGAAAGAAAGACAAGTGACTGGGATCCTGTACACTTTACTGTAGTCTACATTAATTACCTTCTATTAAAAAAAATGACAAAGATCTTTTTGAAAGGGAATCTGGCACTCTTTCCCGAGAAATGATGGCAGACACCCTACTCTCTGCTGATTTCTTGACACTTCTAATTACCTGTATTCATTTGAAATCGTTTTCTTTGTAGTGAGTTATTGGCATGATTTTCAGAGAACAAGAGGAAAATGGAAAACATTTTAGCAAGTTAAGGGGGAAAAAAATCAACAGTATCATTGTTTGCAGCTTTTGTTGAAACTACCTTTGCAAGTCATTTGAGGGACATGAAGGTAAATGAAAGGTTATACTTTGCCCTGCACGTTGTCGCTGGTATTTGTAATGTCAATAACTGTAGAAGGTTGTCAGGAAACTGGAGAGATAAAGGTCAATGGCAATGACAAATATATCATTGTATGTGTTTGAATATGCAATATCAGCCTAATCTCATGGTGGAGGTTTTCACACCCTGGAAATATCAATCAGATGCTGTATCAAATCTAATCTATCCATTGTTTTCCCTGCACCTAGACTAAAATGGGATAGCATTAAATAATACACGCAGAGAAAACTCTGCATATTAATGAAGTATACTGTCCATTTTATGAGGAAAGTCACGAGTCCAAACAATTATCAAATAAGATAGTTATGTTTAGAATATTTTGGAGTAACGATACTAGCAATATATTATAATTGTGAACATGTTTTCTGCATGATTTATGTAAGAAAAATGAATTGTCAAAACGAAGATGGGATCGATATTTACACAGTAAATGTATGCTTGTGTTTTTCTTGTTTGTTCTATGGCTTTTCCTTTCTTTCATTATATGTTAAAAAGTCATTAAAAGTTTTACAAAAGAAACTCATGAGTTTCTTAAGAGAGTTTCTCAAAGCAGCTGAGCAAATCAGCCCAGAAAAATAGCCTACAAAGTAGGCTACTTGGTAGCCCACAAAAACCTTTACTACACATAGCATACCGATATGTTAGCCATTTGTTTGCCTGAAGAAAGAAGAATCTTCTGTAAAGCTTCCTTGCCTTAGCCTGAAGGAAATCCTTACTACAAGCAACCAAACAAGTGGTTGTTTACAAGCCTGCCTTAAAGAGTTATGAATGCATATGAGTTTCCTAAATAAAATATTTGTTTTTCACACTTTTATACCACCCTTCTTCCAAGGAGCTCAGGGTGGTGTACATGGTTACTTCTCTCCTTTTGTCCTCACAACAACCCTGTGAGGTAGGTAAGGCTGATAGTGACTGGTCCAAGGTCACCAAGAAAGCTTCCTGGGTGAGCAGGTGTTTGAACCTGAATCTTCCAGGTCTAAATCCACCCAAACCAATACACCATCCAGGCACTTATTAAAATAAAATCTCTTATTTTCAATAAGAGAATTCTGAACCATGAGCTGTCGATCGAAAGGTCGGCAGTTCCAATATGCAACGGGGTGAACTCTCATTGCTTGGCCAGCTCCTGCCAACCTAGCAGTTCCAAAGCATGTTAATGTGAGTAGATAACTAGGTACCGCTTGCGGGAAGGTAAACAGCGCTCCGTGTTCCAGCTGCATGCTGCGCGCTGCGGCAAGGAGAGTCATGCCGGCCACATGACCACGGAGGCGTCTTCGGACAACGCTGGCTCTTCGGCTTTGAAATGGGGATGAGCACACACCCTAGAGTCGGACACGACTGGACTTAATTGTCAGGGGTCACCTTTACCTTTTTAAGGTAAATTAAATATTTATCATGCTTTTCAAAATATTTTTGTAAAAGCATAGTGGACATAATCCTGAAACTATACCTTGCAAGAATCCCCTCCTGTGGTTTAAACATTTTATATAGCCATCCATTCGAGCAAGTAATAATGTCTCAGAGAATTCTCCTAAAATTGTACACCAAAAAAATGCCCTTGTACTCCTTATGTTAACAGAGGCGTTCTAATATGGGGGGAGCAGGTGTGCTCCACCAAAGGCGCTGAGTGGGTGCGGGGGCGCGGCAGCTGAGCTCGGGGGTGCGCAGAGCCGAGCGGCACCGGAGCCCGGCTGGTGCGCCCCTCTAAAGCAGCGCGTCCACTCGGCGCTTCCCTGACCTCCAGAGGCTACGCTCCGGAGACCGGGGAGAAGCCCTCCTCAAAGCGACTGCCTTGTTCGGCGGTCGAGGGCTTTCTGATAGGTCCGAACGCATAGAAAGCCCTCGACCACCGAACAAGGCAGTCGTTTTGAGGAGGGCTTCTCCCCGGTCTCCGGAGTGTAGCCTCCGGAGGCCGGGGAAGCGCCGAGTGGGCGCTCAGCCCCGAGAACGGCTGCTTGGGGGGGCGCACCAACCCTGCCCCCCCCAAGCGCCGGGAGGGCTGGGAACGCCACTGTATGTTAAATAAATTGATTAAACAAAGTAAATAGTTCTGCTAAAACAATAAACAAAGTAATTTGAAAAACTAAAAATACTGTAGGGTTAGCAACAATGCACGCAATGAGGCCACCAGCATGAGAGGCTGGTGATCATGCATGCATGCATGCCACCAGAGCACCCACCCACCACTAAAGGAAGAGGTGAGTTGGCACGGGGAGTTGGGAAGGGGGAGAATTGGGGTGGGGAGTGGGGCCACTGGGAGATGTGTTGTGAGAGGACATGGGGCGGCTATCTTATGCCCCCTGTCTGGCCTTGCCATGCCCCTTGGGTCCACTCGGACATGCACCAGCCAAGGAGCTGGTGCAGGTCTGAGTAGACCCATTGGGGCCTATGGCGCGGCAGAGTAGGTAAGTAAGAGTTTCATTTACTTATCTCTCTGCTGGACCATGGCCCCTGGCTAGTGAAAAGCTGCATCAATAGTGCTGTGCCCCACAGGCTGGCCAAGGACAGGATTGGGCTGTAAGGCTGCAATCATAACACACACACACACACACACACACACACACACACACACACACACACACACACACACGATAAAATCTATTAACTCAGGTGATTAGGGGGGCATATCCCTTCCGCCCACAGCAAAACATGGTCCACATTGCTCAGTAATCGGTCTCTGTCAAACTGTCTGTCAAAACAATTTAGGAACAATGAACCAAACTGAGTCCACAAGACTACTTTCTTTTCCCATTATTAACTCTCTACACTTCTGAAAAATAAGTTCCAAAATTACTAAGCTGGTCAGATTCACCAATCTGATCATGGACCCAGGAACCATCCAGAAAGCTCTAACCAAAATTCCCAGACTCAGTGTCGTCATTTGGTCTTCTGTGAGCCTCTGATGATCTCTGTCTTTCCCATTCCTGAAATGATCGATTCCTGGTGTTGTGATGCCAGATCCAGGCCTTGCCATGCCCCTTGGGTCCACTCAGACGTGGTGATGTTATCAGGAGTGTAACAAGGCCTAGGCGCTCTCAGCAATCTGTGCTCACTGAGCACTTTCATTTCCTAATATACCAAGGTACGAAACTGAAAGGAGGACTCCTGGCAGAACTTCTGTGAGATCCTAGATTATCCTAACTATGTTTGCAGAAATATTTGGGCATTCTGAGAACTATGGGAGATTCCGTTCCAGGCTTCCTGGCATCCCTAGGCACTGGGTTGAGCGTGTACAGCAAAATCCAGGGATACATTTCCAATAGCTCCTGATACCCTTAAGGCAGGGGTTGTAGCTCAGTAGTAGTACACATGCTCAGTAGTGGAGCCCTTGCTTTGCATGCAGAAGGACCCAGGCTTGATCCCTGGCATCTCCAGGTAGGGCTGCAAATTGCCAGTCTGAAACCCTTGAGAACTGCTGCTAGTCAGTATAGATAATACAGGTGGGCCCCCATATCCACTGATCCGCGATCCACAGTTTCAGTTATCCACAGATCGCGGGGACACCCCCCCCCCCAGATTTTTAGTTTTTTCCCAATAAGCTTTGTTTCTTCCTTAAACAAACAGGAGAAGCAGCCTCTGGCAGCTTATTGCAGGCAAGTAGAACGAGACTAAGTCCTAGAGAGGCTCTGCAAGGTTAACAGAAACCTTGCAGAGCCTCTCTAGGATTTAGTCTCGTTCTACTTGCCTGCAATAGAGGCTACTTCTCTGCAGAGGAGGATCCAGACCATTTTTGTTCTGGTGCCGAAACCCTTGACGCCCCCCCCATAAAAATGCACGGCCGTAACCCTTCACGCCCCATGGCGCAGCCGCGCCACAAATTTTTGGGATTTTTGATTTCAGTTTGGAAGCCTCCTTGTCCACTTTGTACCTCCTGTCTCCATTTCCAGCAGCACACATGATGAGGCATTCATAATGATGTGAATTTTGTGAATTTTGCTCTGCAGAGTAAACTTGAAAGTGTTCCAAACATCAATTTTGTGAATTTTGCTCTGCAGAATAAACTTGAAAGTGTTCCAAACATCAAACATGTGGTGTATTTCCCCTTAATGCCCTCTAGGGGGGGGTGAGTCAGGACTCCTGGGCTGCAAGGCAAGGCTGCAAGGCAAGGGGAAAAAAACTACAATCCCCAGCATGCATCTTGTTCAGTCCAAGATGGCGGCACCCAGGGAAAATGGAGCCTGCGCCCCTCCGAAGCAAGATAAGTGGGCCAAAAGCAAACACAAGCCCTGGGGGGGGGCAGCTGCAGCGGGGGGCGATTTTAAGAAAAAAACCCAAGAAATTGATAAAAAAATGGGAACCCCCCCGAAAAAACCGGAAATTTTACAGAGGCCTGCGCCCCCCCAGGGGGCCAGCGCCCTACGCCCTGGGGCCCACCGCCCCACTGCCCCATATCAGGCGACGCTTCTGCTTCTCTGTTTGTTTTAAGGAAGAAACAAAGCTTGCTCAAAGAAAAATAAGAGCTGGGGGGGCGCACACCTGCCTGCAGGGGAGGCAGGGCAGGGGCCCCTCAGGAAACCATGGAGGGGGTGTTCGCTCCTATCCACGGTTTCAAGTATCCACAGAGGGGCCTGGAACATATCCCTAGCGGATATGGGGGGATTACTGTACTGTACTGAGACAGACCAATAGTCTGATTCAGTACAGTCGGACCTTTTTATCCTCTGGGGTTCTGTTCCCGGAACTACAGTGCATACGAAAATCAGTGTTATATGAAACCGGGAGGGGGGGGTTGGGAGCGGTGCCACATTACCCTTTTTCCAGCATCTTCGCCGCTTTCCTCCTCCTGAGTTTGTTTAAACTGACTGAAAAAACAAAAGCCACTACTGGAAGCAACCTGTAAATGGCGCCAGAAACTCCCGGCTGCATTTTTCAGTGATTTGCACACGCGTAGCAGGCTGGAAGTGGCTGGCAGGCCCCCAACAATGCTGAAAAAAGAGGTAATGTAGTGAGGTTGGACTCCCTCTTCCACAGTTTTGCCATCCATGTTGAGTCAAATCTGTGGATAAAAAAACCGTGGATTAAAAGGTCCGACTGTATACGGCAGTATCCTGTGTAAGCTGTAATGTGTCTAGGTGTGGAGGGCGCAGCAGGGAACGAATCATGGAAACCACATTTCTCATGGTTCCCAGTGCATTTCAAAGGCTTGCTTACACGTGCAAACCTAAACCAGGTCAGCACTCAGGACTTCTCCCAAAGAATCTTGGGAATGGTAGTTCTGTGTGTTCTGAGCTGCGGTTTTTCCAACAGAGTCCTGAGCACCCTTGTTCAATTACATTTGAGAGGTTTCCTTAAGGGCAACCATAACAGTTTACCCAGTTTAAAACCAATTTAGGATTGCAGACTAGATGTGCCCCGAGTGATTTCATTGTAAATGAGAGTTTCATTATATATCAAATCTGTAAAGCACTTAACTGCATGAATTAATGTTAAGGATGTGCCAAAGTCTATTTGTATTCAACAGATGACTTAAGCATGTTGTTGTAAATAAAGGTAAAGGTGACCCCTGACAATTAAGTCCAGTCGTGTCCGGCTCTAGGGTGTGGTGCTCATCCCCATTTCAAAGCCGAAGAGCCAGCGTTGTCCGAAGACGCCTCCGTGGTCATGTGGCCGGCATGACTCTCCTTGCCGCAGCGCGTAGCATGCGGCTGGAACACGGAGCGCTGTTTACTTTCCCGCAAGCGGTACCTATTTATCTACTCGGATTGACATGCTTTGGAACTGCTAGGTTGGCAGGAGCTGGCCAAGCAACGAAAGCTCACTCCGTCGCGGATTCGAACTGCCGACCTTTCGATCGACAGCTCATGGTTCAGCGGTTTAACCCGCTGCACCACCTGCAGTAAATAGTCATGGACAAAAGTGGGGTGTATTTTTCCTCCCAGACGTGGCCTCGGCCCTTTTGTTTTCATAGTGGGTATGATCTCATGATGACTTCCTACTCTGAGCAACTGTCTTAGCAGATTTCTTCTATGGAAATGACACCTCAAGTAGTAGATCCTGGAATATAAAAAAATGTATAAAAAGTATAAAAAAATGACAGGAAAAAGTTGAAGGCAAAAATACATAAAACAAACATTTCTATATGTGAACAATCTAATCCTATGCATGTCTACTTAGATGGGATTTCTCTCATATTTCTATCCTACACATACTTTCATCCAGGCAAGCTCCATTGAATTGAATGGAACTTATTTGTATGAGTAAATGTGCGTAGAATCATACTGCACACCTGCACATATATTATAGGTCAGGAACTATTTCTCTTCACTGCAGTGATATGGCAAGAACTTGTACATGTATTTCTTTCCAAGGGATTCCATGCTTAGTGACTCAACTTGTTAGAAATTAGATTTTATATTAGAAGTGCATTGTTTAATTTTTTCAAATCCATCCTTAAAACTGAATTTGAATAAGTGTGAAATCAATTCATTAAAAGAAAATTGCTTCCTATTGGTAGACTCCAAAAGCTGCCTCCAAAATATGTATGTGAATATTTATATTCATAGCACTCTGAGTACTGTATATGCATTTCATCAGCGAGCTTTGTGCAAAAAATCTGTAATTTCATCTAGATTATTGTATTTATTAGACATGCAAAAATGCAGGTAATTGATTTGTATGTTAAGGCACTTTGGAATTGAATTTAGAAGAATTCTTGGTACTAGCAGAACTGTCCGATATAGTATTTTCCTCCCCAGAGTGCTATTGAAATTATTCCTCCAATGTTTCTCCGTATGTGACACATTATGCTGAAATTAAAATCTATATGAATTTGCCAGGAACGATTCATGGTAGAATACTTGATTCTTGCGGGCTTCTGGTAATGGATCTTTCCTGGAAAATTCAGGTGGATTTTCAGTTCTAACACAACATTTGCCACACATATGCTTTTATGGGAGTAAATTCAGAGCACCCCAAAGGAGAGAAAAGGTGTTTTTTGAAAAAAGCTCAGGCTTGTTTGTTAATGTCTTCCCATCGCTGACACCAAAAATGGATGGGCTAGCGCCGTGATGGCAAACCTATGACACGCGAGGTCATTTTGGGTGACATGACAGTGTTTCCCCCAGGGCCTCAACACACCTTACATTTTCGCAAAAGTTTTACAGGCTTGTCTTAAACATTTAGGGCAGGGGTTTTGGCAGACCTCTTTCAAATTATTATCTAGTAAAATTCAGCAACAAAAAAGTCACTAATTGATGTTAAATAAAATGCAATGCGTTCAATTTTTTTTTTCAGTTCAGTTCAATTCAAAATTACTATTAAAAGCAGCAATAGTCAAAGTACTATTAAAAGTTTGGAGGGGTGTGTGTGACACACCAGCAGAGTCAAGTTAGGCATTGTCAAAAATTTTGACATACCAAGCCCAAATGGTTCGCCATCACTGGGCTAGCGTGAGCTATGCTGCAACCATCCCACCTCCATTTCTTATGGATGCTGGCCGTTTTTCTACATTTTCAGAACTGTTTCACACGTTGCAGTAGAGCAGGGAATATGTAAAATATCTGGTACACACTTGCTTCTTCTAGAGTAATGTACATAAGGCAGTCATCAAACTACATTGCATCCTGGACAGAGCCAGTGACTCCACTGAATCATTCCTCTACACTCTTACAGTCGAACCCTGTCAACCAGCTTCCTGCCAAAGAGCAGAGAGGAGAGCATTTTGACCAGATATTTTTGAATTAGATCAGATCTTTCACTCAAGTAGGAGTCCATCCAGGAGAGGGGAACAGGACAGGATCCAGAAAGGCTCTACTTATGTTCTTATAGGAAGAGAGGCTGTCAATGTCTCACCTCCCAGCCAACATTGCCAAGTGTGATTGGCTGAATGTGACAGGAAGTGGGGGAGGGATTGTTCTTCTCTGATCTGCCCTTAGGTTTCAAAGAGGAGACCCTGGAGAAGGCCTCACTCCCTTTCTGACCAGCACTTATTAAATGTTGTTGGTTTTGTCATGGACCAAGGTCAGTTGCTGGTATATGGAGGTTGAAAGGAATGGGAGGGGGTCACTATTGACCACAAAAGTCATTTTTCTGATGGGAGAGTCTTTCTGATGGGAGATATCTTCCTCATAGCAATTGTTGGATTTTATGCCCTGTATGTGCTGTTACAATTAGTGCTGTGTCATTGCTTGAGTGGGGGGATTTGAGATTAGAAAGGGCAAGCTGTTATACACTGCAAACTCTTTGGGAAGTCTTGTGGATTTGGGGCACTAAACCAGTCCTGAGACTTGGCCAGTAAGAGCCTTGCCAAAAGCCAGTGGTTAGAAATAGTAGGGATCAGTTTGCATCATACTTTGCCTTGAACTGTTTTCCCTCCCATTGGCTTACCCAGCAGATTGACTGATAAGATAACACAACAAGTGGGCTGAGTAGAACAATATCAGGCCTCTTTGGGGCAAACTGTTTGGTGCCAGGAGAGGTCCTGAATTTGGGCTTTCAGCAGTCAAGCTTCAGCACCTTACTTTCTGTGTCACTGACACTCTCTGTTTTCTCTGCAGAACCAGAAAACTTGAGCTCTGTGCTTCAAGAGCATTCTGCATCAGAAGTTGACTCCTGTCTGGCTTTGGCTATGTACCTGCTTAGACCTTCCTTATCTGCTGTTTTGCTTATGCAAAATTGAAAACTTGACCATCTGATTTTGACTATTCATCTCTTTCTTGTCCTCTTTTGCTGCCTTGATACTCAACCTACTTGGACTTCTTCTGGGTCCTAGAATATGGCCATCCAGAGCCCGATACTTGACAAGGTTGCCACAAACTGTTGAGAGTTTTCACTCCAACATTCAAGATCTCCCCTACTCCTCATTGCAGGTATAGGTATTGGGAAAATGCCTGTGTGCCTGTGGTCTGCTAGTCCACAGTACAGTAGTGCACTCAAATTCTATACCTGGATTCTAACTCTATTACTTGGAAATCAGTTCTGTTGGTTTCAATTGAATTTACATCCTCCTACATATATTTAGGGTCTCAACTTGAGGACATAATCCACAACCCGCTGAGGTCAGTGGTAATTGTCCCATTGGTACATGATTCCATTCATTGTTCACAATCCAACAATGCATGTGGAAGCTGGGTTCTCCCATTGTCAGCAATAACAGGGGCATGCACCTGGTGCACTTGTAGAACTTTATTCACCATCACCACAACAAACAATGGGAACCCCATGCATACTCAGGGCTCTGGATCACAGCTAACTTATTCAAGGGACCAGCTGAGTTTTGTGGATAGTGCAGGGCCTGGGAGAACTAGTTTTCAGATGGGCTACCTGAGTAGTTTGCTACAAGTCATTAAGCATTAGTTCTCCATTGATAAAACAACCTCCAAGGGTTGTTGCAAAAACAAATGAAATAAAACTATAAGTAGCATGGAAGTGACGTGTCGCTATCATTATCAGCTTGGAACATCTTCTGTGATAAATGGGTCTCCTTAAAATCAAAGAGTCTAAGACCTGCATAATTAGGATTAGAGCTTGCTGAAGGAAATTGGTTAGTTCCTGATTTATATCCATATTCACATGTCTCTTCTCTGAAATTCAGCATTATTTGGCCTATGTTGATAATGTAAATAAAGGAATTCTGTGCGTTCTCTTCACAAGTAAATCACAAACTCTATAGGGCTATATCCTACCCTTAGTAAAAAATGAAGTAATGTGCTCCCGTGAAGTATGTCCAGATTGTAAATCTTCAGTTTTCTGAAATAATACGACAATAAAATAATTTACACTTGAATTTATCGTTTGTAAAGACAATAGGGCTCGTACAGATTTTGGCAAATATTCCCTGCTAAGATATTTAAGGAGACCCCTGCAAACATTTTACAGAATTGCTTATGCAAAATTGAAAACTCCTCACTTGTAAGAAAATTTGATTTAGCTATGCATATTTGCAATTTTTATTGCATTTTTTTTTCTTGACAAAGAAAGGCCTTTGTTCTGGTTTCTACAACAGAATCACATTTTGTGACTTTCTACTGTCCCCTAGTGGCATGTTAATCTTTCTACCTACTGTGTTATTGTCATTCTATATTGTTTCCGTTGTTTCTATGTGTGTGCATGTGCGTTTTCTTGAGACTGTCATTAACAAACATCGAAAATGCTATTATATAACCCATCAATTGCATGCGGAAGCACTAACAATGCTCTTTAACCCAAGCAATTCCTTCATTTATCCCAAAACAATATAAACAAAGCATGAAGCCATATGCTATCTATATCTTGCATTACTTCATTACAGTAAACATTGCATAGTTTTAGATGTTAATACTAAACTGATGAAAGTAGAATATTACGACTTGTGACGGAGTTTATACAGACCCTACAGTAGCTAAGATGTAATTTTTGACAGGATGGAGGGTTTTCATCAGTGGACTTGTAAGCATCCATTCTTTTCATTTTCTTTCATGGACTCCTATGTTTTCCCCTAGAATGTTAGCAAATTTGTTCTTTTAATATCTCTTATAGAGAAGCTGGACGGTATTTCAAGGTATATTTCCCTATATTTTATACACACATTTTAATAGATGCTCAGGATGTTTGTATTCTCTCTCATATTCAGCTCTAAAACTCCCATCAGGAAAAAAACCTCCTCTGACTCTGAGAACATGGGAACATTTCTGTAATAGGAAGATGTTTTGTTGTTTGAATATGAAAAGGTGGATCATGCTAAATTTAAATAGCTGGCTCATCTATCTAGTTCTTGTGTAGGCTTCTGAATGATTTAATGTAAGCAACTAAAGCATGAAGTAGAGAACAAACTATTTGCTGTTATTATGGGGATTTCTTTTGTTAAAAAGCAAGTTCTTAATGTTTTCTTAAATTTAGGTTATCAGAAGTTCAAATATCCAAAATTGTTTGGCGCTATCTGTAAGAGAGACAGAGTACAGAGAGGAGAATAGAAAAAAAACAAACAGCTATAGTGACATACATATTCCTACATTTTCCTTGGTAACTCAGCATTTTAAAAATGTGAGACACCCAAGCAGACTTCTTACATTTGTCAAAGTAATATGTATATTAAAATGTGTATTTTATCCTGAACTTGGCCTTGGGTTGGGTAAAACTCCTTTGACTAATCACATTTCCTAACATCTTATTACAAAGGTGATGCCTTAGTTTGAAAATAAGCAGTTACATGGCTTGTTTTCAGTGACAGTATCCTTTTGCGAGACAGTAGTGCAATTGCTGGGATCTTGAGAATTGTCAGTCTTCAAAGGTCATGTGGCAACCCAGTGAGGTCTGTTTACATTGAGCCTGTGTTTGGTTAAGTTCTCTTAAAACAAAGCTTGAGATTGCAATCACTTTTGGCACATGTACACAAATTTGCAACCAATCCCATCCCCAGCAGTCTTACTGAATGTCTGGTGAAAACAGAACGGGAAGAGTTTACAGCTCTATTTCCATGAGGGATGAAAACAAGCTAAATAGTTTTCCACATCTTTACAAACAACAAAGCCTGTTAGATGTCAAATTGCTTGTCTTTAAAATCACAATTTTTCAAATAGATCTAATTTTATCTCACCCATCAGAGATCTCTTCCACATTTGAAAAAGAAAAAACAGGTACCATTTAAAATACTGTGTGGTGTTCTTGTAAACAGTGATTGGAAGTCTAAAGTGCAATGGAAAGTCTCCACTAAAGTATTAACTGGATGTTCTTTTTCTTTATCTGAACTCAACCAGTTCAAAGCTGTGACATAAAAGATAAAATTATCAACTTCCTGTTTATCAGCTCAGTTTAACATTAGGGCCCCATAAAAAACGTTTGCAAGAGAACTTATACTGTATCTTATTTTCTAATTGTTGCTCATATGTAACAAAACAGTTAAACCATGTAAACATAGCAGAGTATGATCAACCGTCTGTTCGCCTACAAAAAGGGGTTATTTTTTCTCTCTCTCTGACCAACCTCCTAAAAAAGCTAACCTGTCACACTTTTTACAGTACTTCAGGCAACAAAATGAACAGATTTATGGGGTTATGTTTAGTATGCATCACTAGCATTGCAGTGTACACTTGCTTTACACCCTTATTTGAAGTCCTAGAAACAATAGCTTCTGTTATCAGGTTCCGAACATGTTTAAAAATGAAACAAGTAGCATAACTCAGGTATGTTGCATTTTATTTTACATTTATTTTTGTCATCTAAAAGACACATCAAAATTCTATTGATTTGAGGGAGTGGACTGAAAAGTGTCTAAAGTATTACTTTATAGCTTTGTTATATGTAATTACTTCTAAAGTAATTCTAAAGATGACTCCTTAATAATGTTCAACTAGCATTTTTTTTCTGGCATGCAGCATTTTGAAACACAGCAACAGGTAAAATAAAAATGTATTATGGACAGTCTAATTTCCCATCACAGTTTCAAAAAATTCAAAAGTTCAGTAAATCCACTTGAAGTGTGTTGGGCTGAATCTTTCTGGTTCAGTTGTCCTGGGGATGTGATATCAGCGAATACGTACCCAGTGATAAAATGTGTTGCGCAAAGGAATGCTGCATTTGTGCTCCAGTCCTAAGACCCAGCCAGTCAGAACATAAGAACATAAGAAGAGCCCTGCTGGATCAAGCCAAAGGCCCATCTAGTCCAGCTTCCTGTATCACACAGTGGCCCCACCAGATGCTTCAGGGAGCACACAAGACAACAAGATACCTGTATCCTGGTGAACAAGCAGTACTTAGAGCAAGCAGTGTTGATTGCTGAGTGAATAAGATAAAAAACCATATCCATGTTTAACCAGTGCATGTAGCCAATCCTGTAATAAGGAAACTCCTTTATGCTCTAGAAGAGAAATGTATGGTGCCATTGGATTGTGGCTCTGAGCCTATTATATCAATCAGGCTAATGTAAAACTCCGCAGTGGAAATGTCTTGCCACAAAACATTGCTCAGCTCTGCCATGTCATTAGATATTACATTTAAAGATACAGTAGTGATGACCTTGAATAAAATTCTCCTTCTGGAATGCACAGATTTCTTGGAACACAGTTTAAATGCTAAGTATTATGAAAAAGGCTGTCAGATTATTCCCCCCCCCCGCTATCTTTCTTTTTTTCTTATACACTTTAAAACGGCCTGGCTTTATGAAATCATTCAGCTTTTCTATCACGATAGGCACTACAGTACATGTACACCACTTAAAACATTGAAACAAATCATGTCTATAAAAGTATCATTTCACAAATTGCTTTCTTGGAATCTGGCATGGAATAAAAGAACTTCAATGACATGGACAAGGTAAGAGGGTAATATTAATCATCTCTAGAGTGGAAGTGGAAATTAAGACAGTTTGGTTTGGAAGAGTTAAAAGTGAGATGTCTAATTTGAGAGATACATTTAGGCAGGGGTGGGCAATTAATTTTCCTAAGGGCCCACATGAGAAACTGGGACTGTTGTGGAGGGTCGGACCAATAGGCTCCACACACACACACACACCTGCAGTGTCCGCACGCCCCCTGGCCATTCTCTTACCTTAATTAGCTGCTCCGTGTCTTCCTTGTAACAGACACTATAAGCAGCAGCTGCATATAGCGTCTGTTACAAGGAAGACACGGAGCAGCTAATTAAGGTAAGAGAATGGCCAGGGAGGGGTACATGGAGGTGCCCTTATTTTATCTTAATTAGCTACTCCGTGTCTTCCTTTAAACTTCACGTGGACTGGTCAGAGACAGCCAAAGGGCCGGATGTGGCCCTGGGGCTGTACAATGCCCAGGTCTGATTTAGGCAGATTGGGTGGTAGCTGCTGGATTATTCAATTCAGCAAGGAAAAGTAGCTGATGGTTACCAACCAATGGCGTTTGAAACCACATTCCTATCCTACTCACTGATAAAGGTTCCGTTGAACAGAGTTGCTTGAAATGTTTGGCACTAGCCAAGTTCAGAGTTATGAGTTCAGAAGTGGATTTTTTTTTCTTTAATGACACTGCACCACACTGTCTATATAAAGATACCCTTTTCAATTTTGGGTCACCCATTTGTATGCTTATATACAAAGTACCATTCAGTTTTAGTGTTTGCATATTTCCAGATTGGGGGTATGAATGAGATTGAAATGCCTCTCAAACGTGACACTTTATTCTGCTCAAATAATAAAAATCATTTATTGCAGCCATGTAGATTTAAACTGGATTAGTTTGAGTGAAAAATATGGCCTCTGTGGGACTCCCTCTAGCCCTTTAAATTCTACGGTGCTTTAAAATGTGCTCGGGGACAAGAGAAAGTGCAGCACCCTCAATGATTAAAATAGCCGTTTTTAATTACTTGCATTAGGAAATGTATTCTAAATGATTAACCAAAAGACAAAAATCTGATTACTATTATTCTTCATTTTTTTTAAATAAAGGCTGGTGATAAACAAAACTACGACATGTGATTTATTCTACTATTTAAAATACAGGCATGTCCTCGTTACAGTTGGCATGTTAATTATTTATGTTATTCAACCTACACACATTATTTTATCCTCAACACCATTTATTTCATTTAATCTGTATCAGTTATTTATTTCTCTCCTCCCATTTTTTAAAAAAAACTTTTACTTTCTTTTGTGTTTAGCCCCTAAAAGAGCTCCACTGATCAAAGCATCACAACATGAGGAGACTAGAACTCATGCAGTGTTTATGGAAGGGGAGGGGGGGATAGCATACTTTGAAATATTGTGGGTGAAAGTGAGAGTAATCTGTTGAATACTTGTATTGAGTACTTCTATTGGCAATATTAACAAAAATATGAAATTGATTCAGTTACATAGATGTCAGCTCAAGACTTTTACCATATTTGTAATATAGCATTTTTGCTCGATCCTGTTTGGCAACATAAACCCACTTGTACAATAATATTCTGTCCTTTCAGAATAATATAGTTTTATTTAAAGGAAATGTATTTTCTTTGACTCTTCAAGGAAAATTTCTGAGAACCGTATGTGTGTGTGTGTGTGTGTGTGTGTGTGTGTGTGTGTGTGTGTGTGTGTGTGTGTGTGAGAGAGAGAGAGAGAGAGAGAGAGAGAGAGAGAGAGAGAGAGAGAGAGAGAGAGGTTCTAAATAGCATTTAAGATATACAGTACTTTGTGTTTTAACTTTTTAGTGATTTACAGTATTATAGATTTTAACTGATGTGTTATTTAGGAAGATAATTTGAAATCACTAATCTTATGAGTCCTCACTAGTTAAGCCACTTTTACCTAAGACTGTTATGCGTGCAGACGCACACGCGCGCGCGCGCGTGCACACACACACACACACACACACACACACACACACACACAGACCCCAAAGGCTTCCTATTTTCTTCTGCTAATGTTTGATATTGACAGCACATAATGTATGCAAACACAATTAATGCAACATTTAACAAAATGCACAATGTAGTATAGTGGGTTATATAAAATGGGGGAGGGGAACAATAGTATACATTTTGTGAGCCTAGGTATATTTTTAAATGAAATAATAGCTTGTAAACAAGGAAATAATAGAAGTTAGCAGAGAAGCAGTTGATCTCTAAGTCATGACAGTAGCCCATTTATCTTTGTCTTAACAAGACAATAGCAAATGACACTAAGCTGTTGTTTTCTATGCATTAAGATTTCCTTCTTAAACAAATACAGTTGAGGTGGTTTGCTTTCCAGCGACGGCCCAGGACGCAATGCCAGTGGCCAGAGTTTTGTCCAGTCTTCATCCAGGGGAGGATTAATCTTTGTGATGGTGCAAACAGAATGTATGTCCAGGGTCAGAGTGCGAGTTGCCTTTTGGGATCTGCATTACATTAATGTCATTTTTGGGTTCCTGATGTTAATCAAAACCAACACCATAAAGCGTCACTTAGCTAATTTGTGTATTATTGTCAATGTTACCATTAATTATGCATTTGTGAGGAAAAAGAGGATTAATGAGTTGTCACAGGTAATTTACAATGATCAGACTCCCCAGGACATTAGGAAAACACTAGCTGTGTAAGATTACCATGCTAACATTGATAGTGTGCAAGCTGGAAAGTCTTTGTTAACCCTCTGAACCAAGTTTGTCCAAATCAAAATTCTTTTCTTTTTCTTTTTTTACTTTCTTGACAGTAGTAATTATAATATATTTAAAGCACTGCTGATGGGCTTTTTTAAAAAAATGCACACTGCTATCTAAACTGTTAATCATGAATAAGTGGTGTTACGTATTAATTAGGAATTGTAGAATTTGTGTTGCGTGTTGCCAAGTTACTCAAGCCATTGTTCCCACTGCAAAGTTTTCATCTGCAAAGTTAATGAGCACACAAAGCCTCATTAAAGGTGCCACATTATCAGGTGGCAAGGCCATCATTAGCACATGTCATTGCTGCAATGCGATGTTACATATAATATCCAGACAGCAGGGACAGTGGGCAGCCTAATATGATCTTTCAGGCTCATGAGCTAGAATACCAGTTATGTAGACTTGAGTCTATTGACTCGGACTCAAGTCAGACTCAAGTCGCATCAATGACTCAACTCGGACTTGACTTGGTGATTGTAAAAGACTCGACTCGAGCCTTGGAGCCTTTTATGACAAGCCGAATTTTATTCAGGTTTAAACCCGTTTCCCCCATTAAATAGATAGGGACTCGCAACCAAAGACTCGGGACTTGGGGGGCAAAGACTTGAAACTTGGACCCAGAGACTTGGGACTTGACTCGAGACTTGGAGTCAGAGACTTGAACCACATCCCTGTAGAATACTGACTACCTTCTACACCAGCAAGGAATTCAAGTCAGCTGCTGAGAGGTGCTCACCCCATCCCGTCTCACCCACATTTCTTGTTCATAAATACCAGGCGAGAGATCCCTGAAAGACCACTATTTCAACTCTATGTGAGAAGCGAAATTATAAACCTTTTTATTTTACAAAAACTGATTTTAAAGCGCTGGTCTTTTAAATTTTCTTAAGTTTCAAATTGACCATTGCTTTTGATATTATCTGAGCATATTCTCTCGAACTGCCAATGTTGTGTGTATATGCAAAATAAGAAGGCTGGATCGTTGTATCTGTTATCCATACTGAAACATGTTTTACTGAATGTATGGTCCATATGAGAAATCACACAGAAACATGTCTTACAGTCCAATCCACCATAGTTTCCCGTGCAGTGGGGCCAGTGCGGGCTGCACTGCATCCTGCATGGGAATTTCGCGGGCTGGAGGTCTCCTCAAGATAAGGGGACATTTGTCACCTTGGCCTGGGGAAAGCCCCAGCTGCGGCAATGGTTCTACTCGAATCTGTTCGAGCTAAATGGCTGACGCTGATCCATGTAGCAAAAACAGGCCCAGGAAGGGGGATAGGATCTGGCACATGCCACTGTTGCCACTGCCGCCAATCCTGCCTCCTCCCAGACCCAATCCATCCACCCCTGCCCCGTTACACTCCCTCCTTGCCCTTACCTGTTATGCCCTCGTGCCGCTTGGTGCAAAACGTACCTTTTCCAGCCAAGGTGGTTGGTGTCCATCTGGAGGTGTGTGTGGGCCAGTGTGGGCCTTTACACCAGCCCCGGCTCCTCCTATGCAATCGCAAAAACTTTACGATGCTTTTGCGACGGCGTGCACCGGCACAGCACACGCTGTTCCTGTGTATCTGTTAGTGTGGATTGCACTGTTAATCCTGGTTTTGAACAACATCACCTTTGCTCAGGTGCATGTGCTCTTTCCTCAGCTTGGCTGCGAGGGCAGGATCATGGCTTAAAACAAGCCAAGATTTGCAAGATATCTGGTCAGCAAGTCCTGACTTTTTCTAAATGTTTGCAAACAAGTCAATATCTGAAGCTGAGATACAGTAATGATGGGACACACATCCCTCCCCATTTTGTTTTAGAACTGAACTGAGAAAACTAAGGTAAGGATTTTTTTTTTTAAATGGAAAATAACTGAACTATTTCCCAAAATTAAAAAACAACAACCAAGTATCCAACTCTAATTATAAACCCAGATCAGACTGTTGCTCTCATGTTGCGCTAAATAAGTTATTATTATTATTATTTTATTTATTAAATTTATACTCACAATAAATGCAAACCATAAAATACAAGATTAATACATAAAAATCCTAAAACTGTGAATATATAATATAAAAATGCTTAAAAAGACATAAAGGCTCTTATTAGAGAGGGCTGGCCCTCTAAAATGTTAGGCTGGACGGTAACTTCAGAGGGCTTGTGTAAAAAGAAATGTTTTCAGGCCCTGCCGAAAGGCCTATAAGGAGGGAGCAGTTCGCAAATTTAGAGGGAGGGAATTCCATAAGGTCGGTGCCACTACTGAGAAGGCCCTATTTCTTGTCGCCGCCCCTCTCACCTCTGAAGGTGGCGGCACTTTTAGAAGGGAGCATGGTGACTTCTCTCTCCCAACCTTCTCCCATGAGCCCTCAACCTGCCTCCCCTTCCATGCTTGGCTGCTGCAGCTAGGGAACAAGGGAGGTCTCCTGATCTCTGTGTTACGGTCCTCTCCAGTCTTGCTCACTGGTGCCTGGAGTGCTGCTGCAGCAGTGACCAAAGCAGCAGGAACCCCAAGAGTGTTCCAAGGATCAGGGAAGGGTGTAACGAAGACCAAGTAGCTGCCTCCTTTGCCTGCTAGCAATTGGCGTCACTAGGGTGCGCACCGCCCTAAAGCGAGGGCGCGCGCGCCACCCTAATGACCCCCTGACTGCCGCGCCGCCGTCTTACCTCCGCGGCTGCCAGCTCCGGAGACATCCTCTCCGGCCGACTGTCCTGGGCCTTCTGATGAAGGCCCAATGCGTCGATAGAGATTTTTTAGGTTTTTCGCACATGTGCAGTACGTTTCTGAGGGCAAAGGGCTGCCCTTTTGCCCTCAAACGTTCTGCGCAGGCGCGAAAAACCTAATAAATGACATCGTGCCGTATGGGGCCTCGTCAGAAGGCTGCGGACCTCCACCCAGGGCGGGTGCTCTGAGGTCTTCTCCTGGAGTGGCGGCGCACCGCGCGGGTCCGCACGTCACCCTTTGCGCGCGTCACCCCCAGGCGGTCCACCCCCCGCCACGCTCCAGTGACGCGTATGCCTACAGCAACAGCTACCAGAAGATCAGCTAGATGAGTGAGAGGGAAATAATCATATGTTCTCAGCATGCCAAATGTGTATTTTGAAATATGTATTTGTGTGTTTGGACAACACCTGTTTTCTGAGGAATCTCAGAAAATGTGGCAACTAAATTTCAAAAAGTATTCAAAAACAGGGTCTCCATATAAAGTGAAATCTGAAAAATGCTCTTGGAGTCCTGCTTTAGAGCAAGATGTTGGTCTGTTTGGCCAAACAGAACCCACCAAGTCTTATAATTGTATCTTTTTAACTACCGTACATACAGACTGTGCGCCATGACAGTAACATCATTAATGGGGGTGTGCTATTTCATTTCAAGGTTAAGGGGACAGAAGATATATTATATATTGGGCGGGTGGACTACAATAGCACAAGATCAAGCATTTCCTTGCCCTATTTTGTTGTTTTTAACAAAATAACAGTAATGAAAACCATGGGTGTAATTCCGATGCATTAGAATCTATAGGAATTTTCGCCTTTAGTGCCCATGAAATGTGAAATACATTTGATAGTAAATGACTTGCTTCTCAATATAGACATGATTTACAAAAATGACCCTCTCCCATGTGTTAAAAGTACAACTATTTTACAGTAACCATTGAATTCTCCAGGACCCTCATCCATTCATAATGAAAATGAATTCTTCTATCAAAGTAGAGCTATAAAATTGACAGAAGTGCAACTAATTTTGTTTTCATAATGTGGCAGTAATTTTAATTGATGTCATGGCAGACTTTAAGCTCGTCATTCCCCAGTGTGTGAAGAAAGTCAGTGCAGTCAGTGTGCCATGGGAATCTTTTCACAACTCTGCAGGTCTCACATCTTAATCTGATATTCATTTCACACCATTCATCACCAACAGTGCCAGAAGCGAAGTCAGATTCTTATGGATGAAAAGTCTCTGTGTGTACAGTACCTTTTAATGAATGGCATTTGTTTTTAATACATTTATACTCGCCGAACATTCTTTTAACAAATTGGTAATGCTATCACCTACAACCAAGCTATGCAAAATTCAGTCGAGTGGGCACTGTATGGAAACACAGTATCAATTAGTTAATTATACACTCAACACACACACACACACACACACACACACACACACACACATTATGGTGTATATGCAAAAAAGTATGTATTAGATGTAAGGCTTAGACTGCAATCTTATACATACTGCAAGCAAAATCCTTTGAACTCAATGGAACTTACTTCTGAATGGACATGCATAGGATTGAGCTGTCAAATAACTATAGAAAGTATATTTAAAATACAGCAAGTCCACACTTAAAGTTGTCGATAGGTTCTTCTTGGAAACTGCAACTTTAAGCGAAACAACTTATAACGAAACCAGTTTTATCATAGGCTACTAGATAAACATAAACGTTCCTATGGCATTTTCCCATCAACTTTAAAAGGAAACTACTTTAAACGAAACAACTTTAACGGCGCAATCCAACTCAAGTTACGGCCTGCGGACCTAGCGTTCCGCCACCCATAATAGTCGTAAACATGCTGAAAAGCACGTTTGCGGACTACTTTAGAGCCGGGAAGGCCGATGCAAGGCCAGCCTTCCCAGCTCTGCCACCCGAAGACTTGGCCCGCCGCTGGACCAAAGTCCGGTAGGATCCAGCGGATGGGGTTAGGGTATAGGCCTAGCTGCCCCGGGCGGGTGCAGGTGCATGGCATCCGCCATATCTCAGTCCCTGCCGGGCGGCTGGACCATTACACGGCCTCCTCCGACTTCTGCCAGCAAAACTGGTGGAAATCCGAGGAGGTCTATTGGCCGCAGCCGCTGTTACACTCGGGGAAGGGGACAAGCACCCCCTTCCCGTAGTAGACTTTCTGCCGCGGGCTGCCTGCTACAGGCTGCCCGTGGCAGAGATCAGGATCCGGTGGGCGGCCTTGGCCGCCCCACGGATCCTTACGCAGGATTGCTGCCCATGAGGACTTGCTTGTAGATGGCATTTTCCTTTTCTATATCGTTGTGCCATTGTACCAAGAAAATATTTGACCTTACTTGGGTTAGTGACATTCTTCAAACAACATCCTGTGGCCACTATTGACATACATAGAATGTGTGATTAAATATCTAATATATGCACTTCATGTGGCGCTTCTTGCTGTCTACATAAAAAGAAGAAAAAACACTAATTAGGGAACATAAAGATGCTAAAGCTTCTTTAGCAGCCCAATCCTACCTAAATCCCCACATGGCAATGCAGCAGTGCTGGCGCAGGTTATGCTGCATCCCATGGGGATTTTTGGCTGCTGAAGGTCAGTGTGCACTACTGCTGAACGTGCACCCCTTCCAGACCAAATCTGCTCAGCCCCCATCTCCTCCCCATTCCGCCCTCCTTTGCCCACTCTGGCCTTCCCACTGGTGTACTGGCTCCCTGTGCTGCCACAAAGCGCTTTATGGCACTTTTGCAGCAGCCAGCACCGGTGGAATGCGTTTTCCGCCAGCACTTCCTCTGAATAGGATTGGGCTGTAAGTGGTGAATGTTGAAATGTGCAATGCTAAGAACACTTATTTTGAGATGTGTCATTCTATGAATGTGTGTAGGAATGACATGGAAGAAGCAGTTACAATAACTACTACTTTAGACCTTAACTTTAGCAGTAATTGAGCATATATTCAGTTTTTACATACAGGACATTATAATTTGACTTCAGTATGATACAAGGGTGCTTAGGGAGCTCAGGACTAGAGGATGTGTTTGATGTACATCAGATTTGTAGTTTATTCCTCAGTACCTCCAGTTCAAAGATTTCAGACAGAAGGACTTGTCGAGATGATCTTCTAAAGGGGATGCCACCATTTACTTGGATTTTATATTTGTATGTAGCTCAGTATGTGCCTTGACTGTAGAAGGGTCCAACATTGGCATCTCTCCTCAACATCTCCTTGGCACAAGGTTTAACACACAGCATCTCAGGTTCAGTCCTTGGCAACTGCACAGGGCTGGGAAAGACCCCTGCTTGAAACTCTGGCGAACCACTGGTCTGGTTCAGTGTAAGGCTGCTTCCTATGTTCGTTGTAACATTCAGTGTTTCAAAACGGAATACCCAGTGGAAAGAGTTACTTCAATCTACTGAACCGACTCCAAATCCCCGGATGATCTCCCCCAACGGTTTCATGTAGATGCTAAAGAGCATGGGAGACAAGATAGAACCCTGTAGCACCCCACACTGTAAAGGGCAGTGTGCCGAACAGGCGTCTCCCAGCATCACCATCTGGGACCTGTCAGCCAAGTAGGAACGGAACCACTGCAAAGCAGTGCCCCCAAGTCCCAACTCAGCCAGCCGACTCAGAAGGACACCATGGTCGATGGTATCAAAAGCCGCTGAGAGGTCCAAAAGGACCATCAGGGTTGCACTCCCCCCCCCCGTCTAGTCCTCGACGAAGATCATCCAGCAGGGCGACCAAGGCTGTCTCTGTCCCAAAGCCCAGCCTGAAGCCGGACTGAAAAGGGTCCAGATACTCCGTTTCATCTAGTATCCCCTGGAGCTGAGACGCCACCACCCGCTCAATCACCTTACCCAAGAAAGGAAGATTGGAAACTGGCAAATAGTTATTTAAATTAGAGGAATCCAGAGATTTTTTTCAGGAGGGGGCGCACAATTGCTGTCTTCAAGATGCTAGGCATCACTCCCTCCCGCAAAGATGAATTCACAATGGGTTCCACTCAATCGGCCAGACCAACCCGTGCAGATCGTATTAGACAAGCTGGACAATGGTCAAGCGGGCAGGACTCTCAAACTACAGAGGACCCTATCCACATCCTCAGGCTGTATAAGGTGAAAAGAATCCATAATGATGGAATTGACAGATGCCGTAGGTAGGGACAACTTCCGGAACTGTTAAACCAGAGTCTAAGTCGTGGCGAATCTGAGCAATTTTATCTGCATTATTTCCTATCTGTTTTCTTTAACTAGCTTTTAGCGTGAAAACTTACACTGAACCAGATTCCCCCCCCCCCCCAATTTCAATTCTGGTTTGGATTTAGCAAAAATGTAGAAGTATTGATTGGATTTCTGGCTTTAAAAAAGTAGTGATATGGACTAGTAGTTCTTTGATTTTCTGTAAAAACAATGCCAATGAATTCCAGTTTTACAAAGTTACAGTTTCCAGTTTTGTGTAAGGATTCAGGTCCTAGCCAGGGTGGATGTTATAGGAGAATGTGTGGCACATCATAAGAAGAACATGGGTTTCTCAAATTTTGGTCAAACACATTATAAATGTCAAAAATATTAGATTGGAGGTGTTAAACTACACTGATATTCTGAAAAGGAGAAGATGGAGAAACCATGCGCATTCCACAAGAAGGCAACTGCCTGGCACAAGTAATATGTGCCAGATGTTCCAATCAGTTCTTATCAACCATATCTTGAAGCTAAATACACGCAGCCCTACCATGTACTAGTCTTAGACATTATGGGTTATTTCATTATTCATATTGTAGGATTATCTTGTCAGGATCTTGTCAAGAAATTTAGAAACCAGAGGTATTTAGAAATTAACATGTTAGCCTATTTGCAATTGATTGAAATTGCATATTTGTTAGTAAACAGGGAATTTTTCAGGAACGTTGTTGGATTTTTACGTAAATAAGGATTGGTTTGGATTGGCTGATTAATTATCTATGTAACAATATTTTAAATCTGAGGTTTTGAAGATAAGAACATAAGAACATAAGAAGAGCCCTGCTGGATCAGGCCAAAAGCCCATCTAGTCCAGCTTCTTGTGTCACACAGTGGCCCCACCAGATGCCTCAGGGAGCACGCAAGACAACAAGATATAGTAGTGGCTAATCTCTACCCATTTTCCCATAAGAAGGCAAACAGTACTCTATAGTCCTCCTCACAAGTTGCCCTCTCATGTCCATTAAATGTATAGAGAGGGGAGCGGGAGCTTCCCGATTCCTGTCAACCATGTCCCCAGGGCATCCCTTCCTTCAGTGCATGTTTGCAGAGGGCTGAATGTGGTTTGAAGTCCTGAATGTGGGGAGATTTCATTCATGTAGTTTCAGTCACTTGTTGGCCATTGACTGGAGCCAATGGGAGCTCTTTTTTCAGGGATAAATGGCGACTGGATCTTGGGAGATTGTGAAGATTGGACCATAGGCGGTATATTAAAGCTGCCCATAGCCCCATTATGGTCCTAATTCATGGAGGTCCCTCATCTAGTTGCAATTAAGGAAAGAAAAACTTAAGCTATTAGGGTTAGTAAAACGTAAACTGTTATGAGTAATAGTACAGTAGATTGAGAGAGTCGCGTGTCTCTCCCTTCCTTTCCCAGACTTACCCAGCAATGCATTCTAGGGTGGGCCTGGGAAAGGGAGGGGGAGTTGCATGACCCGGAGGAGGCTGCCAGAGTGCGATTTCCCCTTCTAAAGGCCTGAAAATGAAGCAGATTGCCAGTGAAAAGGTAAGGAAAGCACTTATTAACCTTTTTTTCTTTTTAAAAGCTTTTTACATTGGCCCTCGTATACGCAATAGCGGACTTCACTATCCACGGATTTCAGTATCCACGGGGGTTCTGGGAACAGAACTGAGGGCCCACTGTACTGATACTGAGGGCCCACTGTAGTACAGAAGTTAAGTGTTGGGAATTATGTTGGGAACTCAGTGTTTGAAAATTCAATACGATATAAAAAGTATTTTTTTCAGCCCATTAATGGTCACTGTCCCCCCCCCCCCGCAGAGGTGTTGCTACGGAAGGGTCAGTACTGTAAGTTGCACCCCGTCCTAGTCCGCGTTTACACGCCGGCACGAGGCAGCCCCGCCCCTCACAGTCGGAGTCATTCCGTGCGGAGAAGGCAGCACTGCCTTCTCTGCACGGAATGGCTCCAACAGTGAGGGGGCGGGGGCCACCTCGTGCTGGTGTGTAAACAGGGACTAGGACGGGGCGCAACTTATGGTAACGCCCCTACCGTAGTGACCCCTCTGTGTCCCCCCCCAGAAGCTCACTCAGAATGACATTATGACATGATGCTGCATCATTCACAGGGCATTCTGGGGGAAAATTCATGGCAGTCAGTGGGAGTCAGCTCCCTAGGAGGGCTTCACACTGCTGCTGTTACTGCTAGCCCTAAATTTATAGGGGGCACCCCTCGAATTGGCAGCCCCTCCCTTTTGTCACATTTGTACTCCTTGGGGAGAGGGGTGCCAAATCCTCGATTTATTTATTTATTTCCCCTCCTGCTGGGCGCGCACTCGGGGAGGGGGGCGACAAATCCTCATTTTATTTATTTATTTTCTCCCCTCCCGTGCTGGACGCGGGGCGAGGTGAAGAAGCGCTGTGCCGCAGCAAGACCGGGGCTCGGGGGTTGGGTTGGCAGGCGAAGAACTTACTGGGGCAAAGCGTTCGGTTTCTTTCCCTAGAAATACAATCGTTTCATGATCAAGAAATAAGAACAACGCAGGAACGCTGCTGCAAGAAGCCTCCTACCACTTACCGCAGATCAATTAATTTAAAGCCGAGCAAGCAAGTTTGAAAGGGCAGGGCGACTTTTTGTTTCCATTCGTGTCAGGACACATACATAGAAGAGTAGGGCAGGCAGGCAGGCAGCGCTCCCCGCCCCAGCCCGCGACCTGTGCTCCCGCGCGCGAGCGGAGCTTGCTGCTGACTTGCTCACTCACTCGCCTGTGATTCAGAGATGGGGACGAGCGACGGGCGAGCGAGCAGCGAGGGGCAGCGCGGCTGGGACACGTGGCAAATACGCCGGTGCTTGGATGGGAGCTGTTAAGCCTGTAAAATGAAGCCATTCCTGACTTCAGGCCAGGATTTAGAGCGCCCTGTGTGCGTCAAAGATGAAGAGCCCATCCCGGGGTTTCTTATAAGCAGAAAGGCTGAGGGGGATTCCAAAGGTCTGGAGAGCCGGCTGTGTATGTGCGCGCGCCTCGGGGCAGGAGACAGGCTCCGCCGCAAGCCCTGCGCGCTTAGGTCCTCCTGTGTTCTTCAACTACGCGTAAAAGTGCCTGGTGGTGGTGTTGTTCTGATGATGGGCGTCTTTACGAGAAAGACTCCCTCCCCCTCTTTCTTTCAGAAGTCAATCATACGGGGGCAATCCCCACTCTGCACACCCACATTCCCTATGGTAGGGAGGGAATTGTGTTCCTGAAATGTAGCGCCGAGGTGAGCGCGCGCGATGGAAGGGGCTGGGTTCAGACTGAACCGCATTTGGTTTGCACTCTTTCTCAGTTTTCCATTTCATGTTGGTGTTCTTTGCTAAATCTGTAGATGCCCATTTCTTCTCCACAATAGTAATACCTTCATTCATTCCGGAGGAGTTCAGAAGCGCCTTTCTTTCGGCTCTGGATGGAGAAGTACAATGTCTCTTAAAAGGACAATGTCTCTTCAAAGGGCAAACTGGCCTGGAGGCTTGGCGTCTTACCCATTTAAGAGGCATTGCCCTTAAGAGACATTGTACTTCTCTCCAGCCAAAACAGCGTCGCGGAAAAAAAAAAAATCCCGGACCTTTTGATGCCCCTTTGGTACTTCCCAGAAGCAGCGCCTGGGGCCCAGGGGTACAGGGCCCCACATCATACGACGCCGCTGCCCACCTGCCACCAGTCAGTGGTAAGCTGCTGCTAACTTTTTCTTAGAATATACTGTCTGTCCCCTTGACGTACCTCTACCTTTGGCAAATTTTGCCTGCTACCCCAAATTTGTAGGTCTCAGCACTAGGTTCACAAGTAAGCCTAAGCCAAATCTGAACCAAACGTTTTCCTGGTTCAGGTCTCTGATTATCAACACTTTTTTTATAATGTGAGAAACCAGAATTGACCAATTATACCTGCAGAAAACCTCATCCAGTTCTCTTTTAAACTGACATGAACTAGACCATTGATTTTAATTGAAAGAAGATCTTGGCCCTTAATGAGGTGGAAATGTAAAACCTCTGGTTAGCTAATGTGAAAGGTCTGTGGTAACAGCTACAGGATTCTTTAACAGGCAATTGCACTGCAAAGCTTGTATCAGCCAATAGCAAAGGCTTCGTCAACACTACATACAGAGGCTTGTGGCAGCTGATGCGAAAAGCCTGGACCAGATGTGTTGAAAAGTTTTCTGCAGCTGATGGAAAAGGTTCATGCTGGCCCATGTGAGAAACATATGGCAGTGGCCTCAGGGCTGGAAAGGATATTTACAGGACAAAAAAATGTACAAGAGCTAGAAAGTACAGGAAACTTTGTTCTGATCTAAATAAAACCAGTTTTACAGTAATCTGTTGAGGCCACATTCATTCTCGGGTTGCAATTACAAAAGATTACCTTCCCCAGCACGCTAGACTCTTCTCAAAGTTGTGAATTCACATTGTTCAGCTTTCCAGTTTTGCATATGGCCTTTGGCACACCACTCTGTTGGTCCCACCCCAGCTCAGACCCTAGTAACAAGAGCCTGATTGGACATCTGTCATCAATCATTACGAAAATACATTCCTGACTGCGCTCAAGTAGCTCTCCTTTTATAATTGTGGGCCAGTTCTGTGTAATTTTTAAGGTAGTATTTCACACAATCAAAGAAGGAAAGAGCCACATAGCCAATTAGCACACACTTCCAGCGACTCTCGAAGAAACGGGCTGCTTGTCAGCTAGTCAAGCAGTAATACCTGAATCAGACAGAGAAAGCTGTGCTTGTTCCTTTCACTTGTAATTTTTATGCAGATTACAATTAACTGGAGGGACTTTGCCAGCATGTGAGTCCCCATCTATTCCCCTCTGAAGTCCTGAATAGTTTTGATGTTTATCCTAATAGGAGTTGAAAATGGGAACAGCACCCAAAAAATTACCCAGAAGAGTGGAACCCAAAATCCCCCACAAAAGATGAAGGCATTACTGTGACTGTTAGATTCCATTACTGTCCCCCTGACTGATGGGAAAAGTGAAGCTTTCAGAAAACATTTCAGTTTAGCACCAAGAAGGGAGAAGCGCTGACTCATCCATATGCACAACTCCATCTTCCGCTAGCATGTAGCACTCTGTGCCTATTTTAGATAAGAGGATTACGTGCCATCTCTCTTGGAGGCCAAAATAATATTGACATTTTAATTCATTTTTCTTAATTGTACTACCTTATAGCCTGATCCAATCTTTGCTAGCTGCTGTGGCTAAACAGAGACTTCCGCTGCAGCAGCTCTGTTGGCATCCTCTCCAAAGCAAGACGCTCAGAACCAAATAACTCTACTGAACTCATATTCTTAGCCCTCTATTCTTCCTTCCTTATCATCTGAAATCTTCTACTCTTCCAGCAGAGAAAGGAAGGTACATTGCCAGAGCAAAACATTTAGATGCCGCTTTCACCAGCACAAGGAATGAACCTGCATTCTGAAGTATAGAACTGAGCAGTGGTGTCGCTCGAGGTGGGGCAGAATGGTAAGTTCCACACTGTGCTAACCTCCGTTTACTCCCCAGCACAAGGAGGCCCCGCCCCTTCACTGTCAGAGCCATTCAGTGCGGCGAAGGCAATGTGCAGTAGACTCCTTGCGCGTTGCCTTCGCTGCACTGAATGGCTCCGATGGCGAGGGGGTGGGGCCACCTTGTGCCGGGGAGAAACAGAGGTTAGCACAGTGCGGAACTTACCATTCCACCCCTCCTCGAGCGACACCAGTGGAGCTGAGCAAGAGAACATGACTCCAGCACCCAAAGAGCCAGGCAATGTTCCACCTGCATATCTGGACTTTTTTTGTACTTTCTTCTCATTGCACCCTATAGTACTCCTTGAAAAACTGCTCAGGCAGGGATCCCTCCAAAGTAATATTTAATTCAGGACAAGGAGCTGTACTGGAAGTGATAACTCATTGTCACATACACCTTACCTGAGCATGCAAGTAGGTCTAGAGAGAATCCATCTAATCGAATAGTCTAAACTTGAAATTGAGCCACTGCCATGTGCTTGAGCACTTTGCCCAGAAAAGGAAGATCAGAAATCAGTCAATAGTTGGCCATATCAGAGGAATCCAAGAAATCTTTTTCAATCATGGCCTTCGTTTCAGACCAACTAGAACAATAAGGAAGCATTGACAATTTTCTTCACCCACCCAGTCAATCCTCTTCTGGCAGCTCTAATTAGTCATGGTAGTAAAAGTTGTAGAACTTCACACACCCAAGGATTTTGTCCACTTTCTCAGACTGAACAAACTAAAAATGTGCATAGCAACTGGACAAGGAGACACCTCAGCTACATTCATAAATCCAGCAATTTCAAGTCAGAACAGAATTTTCTTTGAACAATTCCGAGCAAATTTGTCACGGAGGGCTCCCCACCTTCACAGGGGCCAAGATGTAACAGACCACTTGGAAAAGCTTCACTAGCCTACATAGTGTGGACATGATGTGGTAAAGTACTTTTTTCAATGCGGTCATCATAAAAACATAAGAAGAGCCCAGGTTCAGGCCAAAGACCATTCTATTCCATTCTATCCTGTGTTCCACAGAGGCCAACCTGATACCTCTGGGATGCACTCATAGGAAATAATGGCACACCCCTCTCCCGCCGTTGTTTGCCTGCAACTGGTATCTCCTTCCCATCACTATCAGCCTATCTAGAAGACCTCAACCTTGTCACCAGGCAGGCAAGTCACCAAATGGTTTACATGACCATCACAGAACCATCTTTCTATTTTCCTAATGATCGAATTGCTAGACTAGACTAATGGCTAGAAAACCACCCACCTCCCAAAGGATATCCTCAGTATGAGAGGATATGAGTTCACCATCCAAGGGATATGTCCCTTCTCTTTATTATTCAGAATGATGTGCTGCTTCCCTGAGACCCTCATCCTCTGTGACAGCAGAGAAGCTGTCATTCGGACAAGATTTATTTTCTTGTATTTAAAAAATGGTGAAGGCTTCAAATGAAAATGTGTACAAATATTTTATACACGGGCAGCCCATTCCTATCTTCCCCTGGTGTAGGCTCTTCAGTGTGGGCCACGCGGCCCACGCTGAATCCTACCTGGGGAGGCCCTGGCTGGAGGTCTACTCGGGGTAAGTGAACATTTGCTAAGGCCTCAGTGTCAGCGCCCATGGAGGGTAGGCTTGCACCAAAAATATTTTGTCCATGCTGATTATGTTAGTTTTATCCTGTTTCAAAAATCAATGTGAAAAATTCTGCTAAAAATATCAAACTACTCCAGCTACTTTTTTTAATATTAAAAACCTATAATATTTTTAAATATTATAAAATGGCTCATCTCTACAGAGGTTGGGTTGCAAATAACATTCCATTCATGTTGCAACTTTTTACAACTTGTGCACAGACAGTGAGAGCGCAATCCAGCGCAAGTATAGAGTGGCGGAGTGAGCGCTCCACTGCTCTAAGCCGTCGTAAATGTGCGCTAAAGCACGTTTGCGATGACACGTGAGTAAGGGCCGCCGGCACTCTGCGTGTGCTCTGCAGGCAGAAATTTTCGGAGGATTGCTCCGTTAACCCCCCTGCCAGTGCAGCCATGTCGGTGAAGCACACACTGCATCCTGCAGGGGGGGGGCCATCCTGGAGGCATCCTCAAAGTAAGAGAACTTACTTTGGGGCAAGCCTCCACTGCCCCAGTAGGTCTCTTTGGATCTGCACCAGCCATTTTGCTGGCATAGACCCAAGGAGAGGGAGTGGGGAAAGAAACAGGAATAGGATCCAGTCCCTCCCTGCCCAGTTCTGCCTCCCACCCGCCCCTTCCCTGCCCTGAAACTCCCGTATTCGTTCCCCCCATTCCACCCCCTGCCCATCTCCCACCTCCCGCAATGGCTTATATGCTTCAGCCTCATGCTGAGGCTGCTGTCACCATTTGCGGTGGCATTACTGAAATAGCCATTGGTGTCCTGCTTTTGCGATATTGTAAAGCCATGTATGCCTTTACAACTTGACAAAGCTCAATTAGGATTGGGCCTTAATTGCCCCTTTATCAGTTTCTCTTCTGGTACCAAAGGGGTACCTGTAAGTGAATGAATTGAGACAGGTTTTAGGATTATAGTCTTATATACTTGTGCCATGTATAAAAACCACAGCCAAACACAACGCAAATACACATGGTACTGGGAGACCCTGAGAACTGATGGAATCAGAACTGTGTTGAACTAAAATAAATCATATTTTGGAAAAGTTCAATTGGCAGTGAGCAATAAAATATTTGTTTCAAAATGAGACACAGATGTTCTTCATAAAATATAGACTTGAAAGTTAATTATATAAATTCCTCACCAGAAAATCAATTCAAATGCTTAAGTAATTTGTTTTCCATGGATAATCTGAATTATTTTTAAGAACAGAGCTGCAGGTTTATCGATGTCAGTGAGGGGGCCAACTAGTTTCAGGACTATGCGGTCAGTTTAGCTGGTCAGGCAAACTACAGATTTCATGAGGAGCAAGCTGTGAACCCAAGTGAGCAGAGATGTACCTGTACCACATTCCAAACCCTGGTGTCTAGGAGCAAGTAGTCTTGCTACGGTTTGAAGCTTTAAAACCATCAAAAGCGAACCAAATGTAAACAAACAAAAAAATCAGCAGCACAGTACAGACCTTCATGCAGAGACTACTTTCCATGAGGTAAAATGAGACTGCTTCAGGCTATACCAGTGAAAGCCAACAATTATCTGGTATTGAATTAATCATTATACTGGGTCTTTTTACCACTGACACCATTTGCATTTCCACATCAAGTGCTGCTGTGCATGCGTTTGAATGGGTGTTTTGATTTGGTTTGTTCAAATTATTATTACTGCAATTCCAGGTGAATTGCCTCGGGGGACCATTCAGTTGAAAGCTGGGGTAGACGTCCTCCAAATAAATAAATAAATAAATAAATAAAAACTACTTGGACTGGCTTTGCTTTCCTGGCTTTGCACTTCAGATGGCAGGTGGATTGTAACTTATGTGGCATATAGATGGTGTGGCTCTAGAAACTGGTGTGTAGAGGGGAAGCCCTCCTAATCTCATATAACCTGGAGATATGAGAAAAATGGCAGCCACAGATGTTTCCTGAAGCTACCCCACCCCTCATAAAGACTTTAAACAGGTGGGGATATTTTCCCCGCATTCCTGCAGTTACCTTCGCTATCAACTGATTGTCGTGTTTGCTCCTCCCCAGGTGCTGCGTAGGTCATCATGACCTGTACCAGACGGATGACTCAGGATTGCCCTAACTCTGTGTTTCCCAAACCTTTTTGACCTGCGGCTCCCTTGACCACTGTCGATCTTTGGCCACGGCTCCCCATTACATTATGTTGTTGCCTGCCAATTGGCATTGCACTGTTTTCCAAGAAGATTCCGTGGCACTCTGCGACTCCCCAGGCTGGTTTCCATGGCTCCCCTTGGGGCCACGCCTCCCAGTTTGGGAACCACTGCCCTAACTGGTGATTTGGACCTTCCCGAGCTTCCTCTTGGTTTGTATTTCTTGTCCAAACCAGTCAAATTCCTGCAAAATTGGGATGAATAAAGCATGAAACTACCCAACAAACCTCCACAAAACAGCATTATCTAGTTGCAGTGGTAAAGGTAGTGGAGAACTGCAAATGTTTCACTTCAGTTACCGCTGCAAGGTAGGCTCTAAAACAGACTCTAGCTCTTGTCTGTTTGGACGAATAGCTAGTTTTCCTCGTACCATGGAGCCAATCAGTGGAAAGGGACACCTCAGAGCAATTGTGTCAACTGCTTGGGTCAGCTCCCTATTCTAGACAGCCACCAGGGCTTTCATAGGAGAGAGCAGACTCAGCTGAAAAATATGTAAAACCAGCCATCGGCTCTGTGGATCTGTAATTATGCAACACCCTGAAAGCTGCTACTGCACATCTTCTTTAGCTCTCTATCTCATTGCAATACATCATTAACCTCTTTTACAACATGTTATTTATTATGTTATGCAAATGTGATGACTCCTAGGGATGGCCTCAAAGGATGTCTATTTTAAATTTTTTCCCCCAGTCTTTTGAAAGAGTAGTTGAAAGAGTAGTTGCTTTTGCCTTTAAAAACATAATTTGGGAAAATACTGCTTGCGGAGGAATTCAAAAGCATTTAACCTTTTCGTCTTCTCTTCCCACCCCCACCACTTGGTTCTGCTTTGTTTCATCAGATTTTTGTCCTCTCAGACCAAGCAAAGGTTTCACAGATTAAACCCAGAGATTTTATGTGCATGTACGCTCTCCTCTCAAGTGTATTATGCACTTGCAAAAAAAGTAACACATTATAGACAAACATACAAAAATGTTAAAATAATATGGAAGTCCAGTATAATACCCAAAGGAAACTCATGGAAAGGTTGCAATCTGTCAAAAACAAAAAAAGAAAAAAATTGTATGGTTAAAAGCCACACAGTAAGATGTTCTGTAATGATTATTTAGGCGTTGCTTGCTTATTATGTCTCTGAGGCAGCTATTCACTATGTGTTGTTTTGGAGCCCATGAAGACCTGTAATTCAGCACTGATTATACTGAAAACGTGTATGCAAGAATGGACCATAAGACATCAAACAAACCTCTCCACTCCTCATTCTCCTGATTTCAATCATCCTCTGCACCCTCCCCCCTCTCCCGAATTATCGCTGGTACTGATTGTGAGAATAAAGACTAGTTACTTCAGTGAAACGATCATAAAGTCAATCATGTGTATAAAATTACTTAGTAATTCAGCCAGCTGGTCTCTATTTGGATTCACTTTAGTTCATTAGCTTACAGGGAGAATTCCCTTCACATTTAAGAAAGGAAAAGGAAACTACATAGAAACTGGTTGGTAATTAATTGCAGGTTTTTAAGAAAGAAATAAAATTATGAAATGATGGAATGCACCACGTTTGGTTCTGCTTTTCATTCCACCTTTTACATCTTTTCTGAATAAGATCTCATTTGATAGTTAACTAGATCTATGTACTGGTTATGTACACGGTGTATGTACACCAATGCCTTAGCTTTCATGTTTATGTACTTACAATTATTCTTTTTCCTTCCCATCAAATTATTTTCACTGAAGCTTCAAACCATCCCAAGGAAAGAGTTGCCCTCAAGCAATTTAAGAGCCGTTTGGGCAAATGGCAAAATGCACTTGACACTCTGTAGCGGCTAACTTGCCAATAATTAGGAGGCCGTTTCTAGATGTAAGCGTACGCATGCATGTAGCCGGTTTTGCAGAGACTGAAAGATCGGAACAGCCAGTGTTAATTGTAGTATCATTTAATGGAACTGCTGATAACAAATAACAAATGCACTGTTCTGATCTGAACTTCTTTAATCAAAAGTACATAAAGGCAGTGAAGCAACAAGGAAGCTTATAGGCTTCTAATTTGTTAAAATTATATCCATATTGAGTTCAAATAACTCCTAGCCTTTATTTTCATTCAACTGGAGAAACCTATCTGAATTTTGAAACTGGTGACAAATACAGGGCAGATCTCCATTTGACTAATTAAGAACATCAACAACAGCAGCAGCAGAAGCATTAAAAGCTGTTGTAGCTCAATAGTAATGTACCATTATCTAGCTCACAAAATAGATTGTAGTCTTGTAAGGGAAAGATTATCCAGCTTTTGCTTTGCAGTTTATAAGAGTGCTAGCTCATGTGCATACATATCCTTCTTCTTGCATAACAGTACAGGAAGTACTGAGATGTCTCCCGTGTGTTGTGAGTAAAAAATATAAATATAAATATAAATGTGAGTAAAAAAAATATAACCAGAGTAAAAATTGTGATGTGGGTGAAAAAGATAAACCAGAATTAAAGTCTCTTCCTGTTGACCAAAAATAAAAAGAGAAACGAGAACCAGAATGAAAAGACACACCAGAATGAGAGCCTCTACACTTCACTTGGGACATTGTGGCATTTGACACCATGTCAGCTCTAAGAAGCCATTGTCCATACAGAGTCTGATTCTGGCACCAGCGTTTGCGTAGAGCCATGAAAGAGCTAGTCAGCTATCTGGAAAGTCTGGATATGCTAAGGACTCAAAGTTCAGAGGCTCTTTCCAGGAACAAGTAAAGAGAAGCAACTCTCTGGAAATTATAGAGCTGAAAGAAGAGAAGGGAGAAGAGAGTCTGGCCTGGATAACATCTGAGGCTTTGGCCAATGGAATGATCTGCTCACAAAGGACAGGATTCTCCTGTTTTGTCTTTCATATCAATTATCTGGTGTGCCATTGTCTTACCAGTCCCATATTATAATAGTGATAATGTTGTTTAGAAAGCATCTACAGGGACACAAATTGTTGCTTAGTTGGCTGCTACATAGGGGGCCGCCTAAAATAGTTTACTTAGTTAATGGATTTCTATGTCGCTGTTCCCTCCAACAAAAGGGCACCCAAGGCGGTTCACAACATAAAACAACAATAAATACAAAAATAGATTGCATTAAAAATGCAAAATTAACCATATGAAACTAATATTCTAAAATTACCAACATTAAAAGCTGAACACAGGCAATGAAACAACCCACAAAGACTATAAAAATAACAAAGCAGTAGCATCAACCCCTTGATTAAAAGCGGCAACATAAATCCATCAAACAGTCACATCAGCGCACAGTAAACTCAGAACACAGCAAAACCTATAACACCCAACCCCACCATCCACCCTAATTCCATGAAAAAGCTACTTCAAAAAGAAAAGTTTTTAACACGCACTGGAAAATTTCTAGGGAGGGGGCCACTCTTAAATCACTGGGAAGGGAGTTCCAAAACTGTGGTGCCACCACAGACGAGCCCCTATTTCTTGTTGGAGTATTTGGACTTATTCTGCATTGGGCTTTGAATAGGTCATTTCGGGCGCAATCCAAACTTGTAACCAGCAGCCCAGCAAAAACAGGGGACCCCAGAACAGAAAGGGGATTCAAATCCCCTCCAAAAGGGGAATTCAAAGGGCAGCCTTTTGAGGGCAGCCTTTTTCCCTCAGTAACAGTCTGAGCATGCGCAAAAAGAACAGTATAAATACCGTTCTCGCGCGCCTTCCTTAGAAGGCCCCGGGCAGCCGGCCGGGAAAGACGTCCCCGAGCCGGCTCCCGGTTGAGGGGGCGGTGGGACCCGAGTCCCCGAGTCCGACTCGGACTCGGAGACACGAGTCCCCGAGTCCAACTCGGATTCGCGGGCGGGCTGCCCTTCGGGCGATGGCGCCCGGAGCGGGTGCTCCGCCTGCTCCGCCCTAGTTTCGCCTCTGGCCACAACTTGGTAGAGTTCATTGAATGTAAGGGTAGTTGAAGGTACTTAAAATGGTGCACATCCTAGGGCATCTCACTCCTAAAAGTACACTGCTTTCTCAGTGTAGCTTCACTTGCTACACTGTAAATAAATAATGGCAATATGATTGCTGCCATGAAAAAACTCTCCCGTTTGATTGCGGTTCTGCATTGCATGCACCTGTGATATAGGAGGAAGGGATAAGACTGGCCTACCTGAATCATATGGCTAATTCCTTTATCAGTGGCAGCAATCTTAGAGATAAGTGCACAGGAACAGTGGATTGTAATCTGAGAAGCGCAAGATCAATGATAATGAGGCATTCAGGCATTATTGAGGTGGGAGATTGGGGGTGTCTTGCAAAATTTGCAGATGGAATAGGGTTATGAAGAAGAATAACAACTAGCTTAAAAAGTATTTCTCAGCATGAACTCTGCAAAGACATTTCAAAAGGCAATGTCAAGTATTGTTGAAAAAACCACCACTGGCACACACCACAGCACACAAAAGCTTGATCATGTTTTTGGAAGAGTATGTGAATATTACCTTATCACAGGTGTCTACACCACCTTCAATTTTATCATGTAGCCTGAAACAGTCAGCAGACCAACTAACAGCACAATCCTATCCAACTTATGCCACCGTTGTAACCAGCAGCGCAGCGAGAACGGGAGGCCCCAGAACGAAAAGGGGATTCAAATCCCCTCCAAAAGGGTAATTCAAATGGGACTTGAATCCCCTTTCTGTTCTGGGACCTCCCATTCTCGCTGTGCCGCTGGTTAAAACGGTGGCATAAGTTGGATAGGATTGCGCCCTAAGCCTTTCCAATGTGACTTGCAAGGATATTTCCTAGATCTTAAAAAGAACACACACACAAAAGGAAAGGTATGGGACCTACAGTGCTAAACTGAATTCTTCTCCAGCCCATATGGGCAGCCTGATCCTGTGTAAGGATCTGTGGTCGGCCCATATGGCCAGCTGCAGGATCCTGAGCCCTTCCCGAGCTGCTCTGGCATGGCTCAGGGAATCCTCGGGAGAAGGGGATGTTCATTCCCTTCCCACGGTGTAGGGCTGCCCAGCCCAATGGGCCTCCTCAGATGTACATCGGCTCTCGACACATCCGGGGCAGCGGGGTAAGAGTAGACCAGGCCAGGAGAGGGCTGGGGAGGGGATATCAGCCAATGGCTGCCCTCCCTCGCTGCTTGGCCCTCCCTCCCCCTGCCCCTGCCCCTGCACTGGCTGTTGCAAATCTTACCTGCTCCAGCAGCTGCAGGGTCGGTCCAGAGGCGGAGCAAGGGTTGCTGGCCTGCTCGCCGGCTGCCCTTACTTTTCGGGTGCCAAAAACACACTTTACGGCACATTTACGACACCCACCGCAAAAGTTAGGGAGGATCGCACCTTAAAGCTGTGATTGCATTGTTTTGGGCAACCTTCAAAGACATATTTTTTGTAGAGAGTTGTATGTAAACAGAGAAAAAGAGTTCATCAAAAGATCCTTGATTGAGAAGTGCCATGTAGACTGACCATCTGAAGAGGTGGGAGATTGGGGGTGTCTTGCAAAATTTGCAGATGGATAGGGTTATGAAGAAGAATAACAACTAGCTTAAAAAGTATTTCTCAGCATGAACTCTGCAAATAGCCACGGTGAACGGCAAGGAATCCCACTGACTGTCCACAGGTAGTCTCTTTATTATATGCACGCTTTGGAGTTCTGTTCCCCTTTTTTCCTTTTACTGTTTTAGGTGTCAACCCCCTCTTTTTTACATGCTTAATGTATGGTTTGTGCTGCATTGAGGTAGCATATTATATATATAGGATAGCACATTGTACATGATGTGCAATCTATATTGCAAATCTAATTTACATCTAGTTTGGTAATGGTTCATTTTCCGCCAAATGAATGAGTGTCATCTTCCTATCAGGATCTAAGCCCAATTGACTCTTTAAATTTTTACCCCTATTAATTTTTCTGTAGTGTATTTATAATTTTATTTTTGTCCTAATAATGGACTAGAATTAGCAAGAACTAGAATTAACACAATTCACACAAAAATGTATTTATTTATTCTACTTTTAAAGTAATAGAAAAGAGGAAACAATCCATACGCCATAAAATCTGATGTGTGGTTATTTTTTAAATTTGCATTAAGACGTTGATCATTTGCCTAGAATATAGCTTGGTAACAGAATCAATTATAGTCTTTCTCATTCATGAAGAAGCTGATCTCCTAGGTATAGGTCAGGTCAGGGTTAAGATCAATAATGGTTTAATGTGCTAAAGAGCTCCAAACATGCACAGGCATTAGTTAAACAGGAAAAAAATCAAGTGTTTTTAGCCATTAAAACACACAGAAAAGAGAAGAAAAGGCCTTGACTCAAGGGCTGAAAACATACTCTTTTTTTTACATAAAACAAAATTGCGTAAGCATACTTTAGTCAATCATTAGAATATTTTTTAACAAGTGTCCAAACTGCTACAGTTCAGGCAAATCCTTCAAAGGTCATTTTGCTTACAAGAGATACTTGTAATTGTTGCTCTCGCTCACTATTAATAAAAGACTAGAAACAGACACTGAAAATGGCTGGATGATTTTGGGCTGTGCAATAAGAGTCCTTGCAAGGCATTAGGGGGTTTCAAAAGACCTGGGGAAAAAACAACACCCTGCTAGAATTATTGTTAGGTGTGAATCCAATTTAATCCGATTCTAGTTAAATGATGCAAAAGTTGGGTCAGATGTTTCCATTTCTTTCTCCTTCCAGCTTTACTAAAATATTTGAAAATAAAAATGACCAGGGGCCACCTTTTTGACATCTTCTGGCTGAATTCTGCAAGTTTTCTTCTAATTTAAAAATATTTGAAATTCACAAGGTTTGAAGCCAGGACAAGTAGAATAATCGAAGAGCATGAGAGGGGGGGGGAATGCCGGATGGTTGTTTACTGCTGTAACAAAGGGAGATTTAACTAATTTGGATATCTGTGTTGGTTTTGAATGGGTTTTATTCTACATCACAGCTGGATAAAACAAACATCACTGCCGGAAAATTGCACACTTCATTGCTTGGTTCCTTGAAGATGATCTGCAAAACTTATATTTCTCACCAATTATTCCAGTACATCATCAAAAGCAGGAATAATCAGTTACAAGACACCCTGCTGCCGTGTTATTCAGGCACACATCATTCCCAGGCCTGGGCTGCATGTCTGTTATTCAAGACCAATTGGAAACATGCATCCTCCCTCGCAGGGACAACTGACCTCGCTACTGACCCATGCAAATATTACATTGAGTAACTTGTCCTTGACTTTCAGGAGTTATGATCCTCATTAGTGACTTAAAGATAGATAGAATTATCACTAAAAAGCCCCATAATCAAAAACATCTCCTTCTATAACTGAAAGGAATTTTAAGAGTCCCTCTAAAACAGAATGTGTGCGTTCCACGACTAGGATAAACTAAAGACACTTAATAAGGCATGTTGGTCTGGAAATGACTGAGCCAATACGAACTTATATATTGCCAACACTCTTACACACTTACAGCGCAATCCTGTCTAGGACAGGACCAGCGGAACTATTGTTCCGCCAGTGCTGGGCGTCACAAATGTTCCGTAAGTCACGTTTTCAACATCCGGAGAGTAAGCAGCGCCGGCGCCAATACCAGCACTGCTCGCTCTGCTCCGGATCCAGGCCGCCACCAGAGGTCACAGGTTAGGACTGCACCGGGTAGCATGGGAACATGGGGAGGGCAGAACAGGGCAGAATGGGAGGGAGGATTGGGTGATCAGGCCCAGAAGGGGAAGGGCTCATTGGCAGTGCACTCTGCTGAATCTTATCCCACTTCTCAGGTCTGGCCAGCGTTACATGGGCTTCCCAGATTTGCACCAGCCATTTTGCACCACCTCTGCCAGTGCTGGCCCGATCCTGGATAGGATCCGGTGCAATGTGCTTTAGCACGCTACGACAGTCCTAGACAGGATTGGGCTGTCAAACACGTGTCTACCAAGACACATGGAAATACACAGCCTTGGTGTAGTGGAAGAAGATCCAGAAGACTGGCAGAAGCCAAGTGTGGCGTCAGCAGCGAACCCTTGTTGACAGATCCAGGCAGCAAGGAGTTAACTGATGAAGATTGGACTTTGACAGGACTGGACAGCAAGGACTGCGTGGGTGGAAGCACACCTGCAAGCAATTGGGTGTGTCCCACAGGTGTTGCTACTAATTAGGAAGAAGCTGGGACTGAGTGCAGTGGGTGTGGCTCACAGCTGCACTCAATTAGCACTAATTAGGACTTTCACAGCTGTGGGCAATAATGAGGGCAGTGATTGCAAGCCCACAGCTGCAACCAATAAAGAGTTGATAAGGACTAAGAGTATAAAAGCAGCAGCAGTAGGAGCAGTAAGGCACTTCACCAGTTCGCTATGGGGTCATGCTGCTGGACTGCTGAACGCCGATGCCAGCTCTGCCAGAAGGGGAACCTCTGCCGGATTGACTACAGAGCCAAGGACCTTGGACACGAGGAGGAGGAGGAAGAACTCTGCTGCCCAGGACACTTTCTGAAACAAACTGGTTTGAGGGAGACTTTTTGGGAGGAAGCAGACAGCGTAGGCTTATTTTCTGTTGAAAGATGGTGTTACAGAAGGGTTTCTGTTTTGGGAGATTTATGGTGTTAGAGATAAGGGTTGCTTGTAAAGCAATAAATTTTATTAATTTCTTGTCCGGAGTAAAGTAGCCTTTTTTGCACACAGAGTTCTAACTATTTGAGAAGGGAGAGGTGCTATCAGTCTAAGTAGGCATTGGGAAAGCATTTCAGGGGGAAATTGTTAAAGGGAGCAAACTTGCTCCTAGGAGGAGAAGTTGGGTGAGAACCAATTGGTTTAATGGAACACTTGGGTCTGGATCTGCCTGGCCCAGAATTAAAACCAAATTAGGTGGGCTGTACCAATTGCTTGTATCATTGCTGAGAGAGACATCCTTGAGAAGGAGTCTGAAAAGAATGTCCAGGTAGCCTGGCCACTGGGAGAGTTAGGCTTAATTTATTATTTGGGAAGACTTGTGCTTGCAAATAAGATTATGACAAGATAGGGAACCTGAATTTGCAAGACGTTTGAGCAGCAGCTCCTAACTGTTGGGAGACTGTGGACCAGTGTGGTGAACCTTGAGGCGCCGTGGACCACCCTAGCAATGCGAAAGTAGTTTGGCGGTGACACGATGATGCCACACGTCATCGCATCACCACCAATTGTTTCTGGATTGCTGGAGTTTCAGAGCCAAACAGATCGTGGGCAGGCAGGCCCTTCCAGCTCCGCTCACCATGCTCTGAGCCTCATCAGCGAACTTTCATTGGGGGCCAAAGATGTGGGCGGCACTTGTGTCACCCCCGAAAAAACAACCAGAGGCCTAGCGGACCAGTTGGCAGGTTCCCACGGACCACCTGTGGTCTGCGGACCATGGGCTGGGAACCGATGCTTTAGAGGAAGATGATACACAGATGCCCTGCAGTGGTACAGCCTTCTGTTCTGATCAATGGCCCTTATAAACCTAGCATAATCTTGATTAGAGAGAGCCTCACCTCACTGCCTCCACAGTGAACTCCTGGTTGTCACCCGAGGATCCAAGATACATTTAGGAGACACTGTGCACGTTTGGAAAGTGAGGTCATTGGCAACAATATATAATTGTTCTACAATATGCTCTTTCAGCAACTTCTGTCATTTCAAGGGGCCTCATGTAGAAAAACGTCTTGGTGGACTGACTCCTAAGTTACAATAACTCTAATTTCCTTGTTTCAATTTTGATTCAGTTTTGAATTGTTTTCTGTTGATTTTAAGGGGCAAATTTCAGTTCACTTTACATCTCACTCACATCTTCATAATTGGATGAATTTGCAAAGAATGGAAGCCCTTCATGAGAGGACTAACAGCCCAATCCTATTGAAGAGTAGCACCAGCGAAGGCTGCCGCAAAGCAGCTGTAAAGTGCTTTACAGCTTTAAAGCAGCACAAACTGCCATACACTGGCGGACAGGCCCACTGGAGCAGGTAAGCTCAGTGCAGAGGGTGTAATGGGGTGGAGTAATGTGGGGGAGAGGATGGAATGGGGTGGGCAGATTGGGGCCAGGAGGGGGCGGGTTCGTTGGCGGCACCCACCAAATCCAAACCCCCTTCCTGAGCCTGATTCACCTGCATGGGTCAACGTGGTCAATATCGCGATATCGCTGGTGCAGGTCCGGTTTGACCCATGGCGGCTACTGCGGCTTACCTGGGGTGTGTATGTGACACAAGTGCTGCCCATGTCTATGGTCCCCACTGCAAGTCCACTGATGAGGCTCGGAGTCTGTTGAGCAGAACTGTAAAGGCCTGCCTGCCCACGGTCTGTTTGACTCTAAAATTCCAGAAATCCGGAAGCAATTGAAATTCCGGTAATCTGGAAGCACCCACAAGAGGCCACCCATTGGGGATGCTGTGGCACCTGCCTCCACTAAGCAGGGGTTTGGACTTGATGACCTTCAAGATCTCTTCCAATTCTATGAACAGAGAAAAGTATAAATGAATCACACGCAAAAGAAACGAGGAAAATTAGGAGGAAATTGACAATTCCAAAATAATGGAATGAGAAGGAATGTGTAGATTTAAATACACCAAAAGCTTCTGAAACAAACTTCACTCCAAGGGATAACCCACACAGGATAGAGAAAACAATTAGCTCAAAGAATTATATGTTTTCACTCTGTCATAGTTACCTCCCAAGAATCACACTGATTGGGAGAAGCAATGGAAGCACCAATAAGCAGCTTTCATTCAGCTGTTATGTGCCTCATTGATAGTTCAGAGCAGTCAGTCACACTGTCCTTTGCCAGAACATAAGAAGAGCCCTGCTGGATAGGCTTACCAGATCTCCAAACGGGACAGAGTGCTAGACCTTTAGGACAAGGAATGTGGGCAGGTGTAGCTTGTTAAACCTTACAGCACAATCCTATGCATGTCTACTCAGAAGCAAGCCCCACTGAACACAATGGGGCTTGCTTCTGAGTAGACATGCCTAAGATTGTGCTCTAAGGTTTAACAAGCTACACCTGCCCACATTCCTTCTCCTAAAAGTCTAGCATTCTGTCCCAGTTGGAGATCTGGTAAGCCTACTGCTGGATCAGGCCAAAGGCCCATTTAGTCCAGCTTCCTGTATCTCACAGTGGCCCCACCAGATGCCTCAGGGAGCACACAAGACAACAAGATACCTGTATCCTACACCTCGCATACAGAGAACCTATTTCTAAACCCAGGAGGTTGCTTATGGCTTGTAACTTGTGATGGACTTTTCCTCCATGAATCTATCCAATCCTCTTTTAAAGGTGTAGTATCTAGGCCAAGTGCAATCACCATAAGCTTACCAGATTTCCAACCGGGACAGAGTGCTAGACCTTTAGGAGAAGGAATGTGGGCAGGTATAGCTTGTCAAACCTTAGAGCACAATCCTAGGCATGTCTACTCAGAAGCAAGCCCCACTGAACACAATGGGGCTTGCTTCTGAGTAGACATGCCTAGGATTGTGTTCTAAGGTTTAACAAGCTACACCTGCCCACATTCCTTCTCCTAAAGGTCTAGTACTCTGTCCCGGTTGGAGATCTGGTAAGCCTACATCACCACATCCTGTGGCAAGGAGCTCCACAGATTACGCTGTTTTTAATTTACAGTTTTGAATAACATTGTAATAAGCTGTCTTGGTGACTCCTTTATTGGAGTAGAAGGCGAGCTATACACTTTTAAAATAAGGAAATAGACCCTAGAGGAAGGGAGTGAAACCATGGCAGGGGGGTTGAAGGATTTAAGATTTCATCCCCACCACTCTTGTACTCCCAACCACCCTCCCATGCATTATCTTAAAGAGAAAACATATTCTTTTTTATAGAGCTTTAAATTGAAACATGTTTTCTTTTTAAAATATTGTAGGGGGGGTGATTGGGAGTGGATTCATGGTGTGAATGAAGTCCTAAATCCTCCCAGTGGTTTCACTCCTTTTCACAGCCCCCTCTCCAGGGTGCAAAACAAAAAGAACAAACCCATCAGGCCATGTTACGTTTAGGGTGACTTGAATCATGTAGTTTGTCATTTTGAGCCAGAACCCGGAGAATAATTAAATGCTATGGATGGCAGATTTTTCTCAGTCCAGTCTGGAACGAGCAGCTGAGCATGTTTCCCCAGATTGCTCCAACACTTCTGTTCCTTACAATACTTTCAGGACTCTTTGTTTCTTACAGTGAGCCTCCTCAAGTGGCTGGCAGCAATGAAAGACCCGCGTTGGCTTCAACGAGCACTCAAGATGGGCTCAATAGCTTGTGTGGGATGGATATGATTACCAGAAAGTCCTTGACTTAGCATTTTATTATCCAGCGGTATTTGAGAACTCAAAACACTGTAAAAGCTAGCGCAAGTGTAGAAACCATTTTGCTACTCACTCACCTTGTTCCGGAATTGATTCTTGAGGGTGAATTTACATTGATGTTACAAATATTATATGGTGCTGTGATTAAGAGATCTGGCATATATCCTCTCTGCACTACCAGTCAAAGAGACAAGAGCTTTCTTGGGGCAATCGCCATGAGAATGAGTTCTTCTGGAGTTTTCTGCATCCCTGAGAATGCATGCAGATATTATCAATAGCTGTTGCCGCAGAATTATCCACCTAAATGTAGGCATCAGTTCAACATAGTAATAAAATAACTATCTCCTGGGGATAGCAGCACTTCCTGGGTGGACGCCCCGGTCTATCAAAGGTTGTATGCCTTTTTGGCATGCTGTGAGCGCACAGAAGCAACCATTCTTTATGTTTCATTTATGCAGTGCCTTCCAAAGCAGTGCAGAATAGTATTAATGGAAGACTGAACTATACAATATGTGATTCTTTTATTAAACTTTCAGTACCTCAATACTGTTCAGGCAAATGATCTGATGGGATCGGGAGCAATTTCACTTGAAATGCAACAGAGACAGCACTAATTAAGCAAGTAGGATAACTGAGCAGCAGAATAGTTTTTATGTTTATTTAGGAAAGGTTGAATACTCCCCCCCTTTTAATATATGGCTTATAAAGAAATAATACTAATTTCCTAAATTGCATTAAATCTGATTATTATTATTTTGCACTGTTGTGGGAGTTAGTATTTATTTATTTTAGTTTGTCTCATTTCTAACAATCTGCATCAAAAGTGTTTTTCTGTGTTATAATGAAAGATCATCATTTAAATTAGGGCAATTAAAGATTGCAAGATAATTTACAGTATAGAGCATTTGTCACTGGGTACATGGGTCATATCCTACGAGCTTCAGAATTTATTTATTTTTTTAAATAATTCCATTTGTAGCTCAGTGTGACCTGAAGTCTGCCTAATGAAATCTTTCTCACTCATAGAATTAGCAGGGTATCTGGTTGAGAAGCGTTTAAGATTCTCTGTGCATACGGAACATGCAAAAGTGGAATAAAACCTTGCATACTTACAAGGGCTTTTTGTTGGTTTCAGTAGAGCCCAAATTAAGCACATTTAGCACATTTGAAAGGAGCTGAACTTTTAAGATTCTCATCTGTCAGGCCCCATCATTTCAGCTGACAGCTGACAGTTGTAGAGTGAGGTACACATAAACCATGCTAACTAAGTGAAATGCTGCTAATAAACGCTCTTGTTTTTTTGCTTGGCTACCAAAATCAACACCTTAAGCAACTTTTTCTCCGGGAACCATAGTTTATCTCTGAAACGAGACATTTGCTGTCTCAATTTTTGTTTATTAGCTGTTTGGCAGAGAATTCATGGGGGGGGGGGAAATTAAAGAAACATTAAACCAAGTTCATAAAAAAAACTTTACATATTTGTGAATATTAAGTATTTGAACCTAAATACTCTGATTGATCATTCAACAGAATAAACAGTAACCACCTGATTTTATTTTTAGGTGCATTTCTCCTTGAGTTTTAAAACAGTAAAAGCCCCAATCCTATCTAACACATCCCCCACACCAATGTAGCCACTCGAGCACGCGCTGCATCCTGGGGGGGGGGTAGTCCCGGTGGTCTCCCTGAGGTAAGGGAACATTTGTTCCCTTGCTTAGGGATCAGCCTCCAATGCTGTGATGGATTAACTCAAACCTGCGCCAATGATTTTGCTGGCGCAAGCCTGAGTGTACCTGGGAAGGTGGATTGAGGCCAGGAGGAGGAATAGAATATTGACGGCACTGTTGCTACCGATACCACCCTCTTCCTCAACACCCCCTCCTCTCCCCGTCCCAGTCTCCGCCCCATTCCTCCCTGTCCTGTTATGTCCACCCCTGCACTGACTTATCAGTCTCCATGGCCCAAGGAAAGAAAGTATGAAAATTGCACATTCTGCACAAACCAATTTCATTGGATTTTCTTTGTGAGTGGGAAAACAAGCCCCATGATCACCCAGGGCACATCTATTCTGCATATTGGGGTGCAGATGTTTCACCATGAGAAACAAGTCAGTTCATGATAAAATGAGTGGGGAAAAAATTGTATTTTTTTTAAATAACTCCTATGGATTAGCATAATGGAGCAATGTAGGAAATATGTGCCTGTGAGGATACCACATTCTTCTCCATGCATTTGTGGTGATGTGTTATAAAATCCTCATTACCAATTGGCAGGATGACACAGTCAACTGTTTTGCCAATTAGTTATATTCAAGCCACATTAATAAACCATTTGGTAAATGGTTGTCTATCCACCCAGGGTCATCACCAAAAATGGGTGGGCTCCATGCCTGTAGAAATAGTAGGGTTTCCTTCCCTCACTTTCCTTCTAATTTCTGTTGGTGTGTTTTCAGTGTCCCCTTTGCTTTTTTATCACCACCAAACCTTCAATGATCTTTGAAAATGGTCACACACAAAACTGAGGAGCAATCCAGCATCAATGTATACAATGTTTGAGGTTCAGCTGGCAACAATGAGAGAGAGAGAGAGAGAGAGAGAGAGAGAGAGAGAGAGAGAGAGAGAGAGAGAGAGAGAGAGAGAGAGCCTTCTCTGTGGTGGTGCCACAGTTTTGGAACTCCCTCCCTCTTGAGCCGATACTGTCACCATCGCATCTGGCTCTTCAGTGGTATCTTAAAGCTTTTCAGTTTCATGTGGTCTTCCCTACGTTTGTGTAAATTGACTTGGTGCAATTGGTGGTGGGGGTTGCTGGGTTTTGTTTTATAATATTTTATATTGCTTTTTATTCTTGGGTGCCACTATTTAGAGGGGAAAGGTGGGATAAAAATGTTTTTACATAAATACACACTCTGACAGCCCAATCCTCCCACCCCCAATGATGCAGCTGCACCACTGGAGCACATGCTGCATCCTGAGTGTGTGTGTGTGTGTGTGTGTGTGTGTGTGTAGGTGTGACAGTCTGAGAGTTTGTCTTACCTAGTCTCTCTTCGTAAGACAACATTTGTTCCCTTGCCTGGGAAAGGGTAAGCCCTCACTGCCAATGAAAATCGTTGCCATGGTCCTCCAATAGTCTGATGCCAGCAATTCATGCAAGACTACATGGCCACTTTCCTTCTGATTTCTGTTGGTGTGTTTTCAGCGTCCCCTCTGCTTTTTATCACCACCAAACCCCAGAACTGATACTTATGGGATACTTGAAGCAAGAGCTTTTGTGTACACTGATGAAGACCTCTTTGGCTTACGAAGTAACTATGAGACGTCTAACAAGACGATAGTGACACTACTGACATATATTGACACTATTGACATACATACGATATTGACACACTTGTCCTTGTTCACTTTCTTTAAAATATAAAATATTCCTTCCTAAAACATTCTTCCTACAACAGGCAAAAACAGTCTCACAAAATTATGAAAGCCAGGGCAGTTCCCCACACTGGACGACTAGCTGTTAGGCAAGTTTCAGCTATTGGTTTGGGCAATTTTAATGAAAAAAACTCTGAAAAATGACTTTTGGTTTCCCTTTATTTCTTTTGTAGATACTAAAGTTGAAAGAGTGACAGGAAAACTAGAAATACATAGGTTCTATTAAGTATCTACTAAACAAAAATCTTAAATAATATTCAGATTATATCAGTTTCCATAAAATAATTGTTTCTATCATCTGGTGATTTTGTTTGAGAATTTCTGAATCTTTATTCATAATGTGAAATATAAGCCAAATCTCAATAGCTGCTTCCTTCCCACCCACTCACCCACAAAGACTGATATATAAAAGAGATGGAACCATGAACTGATTTGGTTCTGACATTATAGTTCTTCATATTGTACTTCTAAAAGTTTCCTGTAGTTGTGTGAAAGAAGAGAAAGATTTCTAAGAAATATTAAATTTGAAAACAATTATGTGACCACAGCAAAGAACTACAGAATTCTCAGGAGATTTTGCCCTGCATGCTGTAACCTGTGGAAAACCCCAGTCAAATGCAATGCCCCCTGAACCAGGTAATATGCTAGGTGAATGGTCATGGGTTGCCTATGTTAAAAACATGTTATTTAGAACATGCACGCGCTTGTAAACATGCTGCCAGTGGTCTAATTTGTGGAACCCCAGAGTGACTGATATAAATTCTGCCTATTAAAAACATTCTTGTCAATTACCTTGTCAGTTTCAAATCTAAGCACTCATTGAAAGGAGTTACTTTTATGTATTCCCCCTTAGGGCTGTCATTGCTTGTTTATAATATAGCAGCCACACCCCTCAAGGAACCGCAAGGTAATAAAAATTATCCTTATAATATACACATTATAAGAATTCCCCATAGTGCTGATTGCTTTAATGATGTAACTAAACACTACTCAAGCCTGCAAGAACTAAACGCCTTTTAAAGTAACAATGCCAAGAAAAGTATATGCCAGTATAGAAAGGTGTTAATTACCTAAATGGGCCCAGAAACTGCACTGGATCATCTTAGCCAAATATATTTTAAATGAAAGAAAGACAGTAAAAGGAATTGTGTGCTTTGAACAGGCTAAGCAGAGTTTTTTTAAAGTGAGTAAATAAGTTAAGAGCGTGAGTTTGATAGTTACCAGTTCAAATGCCACATCAACCGTGAACTCATTAGGTGGCCTTAGGCAAGTCACTACTCTCAGCTTCAGATCTACCCCCCAAAACACACACCTACCATATGGAGGAAATAAATACAGATCTGCTTTCCAGGACTGTTGTAATGGTTGCTGAGGAGATATGTGGAGTGTTTTGAATACTTGAAAGGTGCAATATAAGTGCTATGAAGTGCTATGCATTATAATTTAGCAGGGTGTTATAAAAAGAGTTCATTGTGTCTCATTTTCCTAGCCTAGATAGTCTATGTGGATCCTGCAAAAGGGTATGGAACAAATATGGTCTAGAGAGGCCCAGATTATCAGCCCAATCCTGTGTAGGATATGGCGCCTGGCCATGTCGTATCCTACCCAGTTCCTGGGAACAACTCAGGAGAAGGGGTCGATCATCCCCTTCCCCCGGTGTAAGTGGTGGGAGGCCAAATATTCTAGAGCTAGAGTATGGCTGCCCACCTTTGCCACCCAGACCACCCGCTCACTGCACCTGCCCTGGCCGGTGTAGGCCTTACCTGCTCCGGCGGGCACGGGACCGGGGGAAATGCTGGGTAAGGGCCGCTGGCCGCTGCGTCCCTTATTCGCCGGGTGCTGTGAAAGACATAATCCTTGTGTCATGTTGTGTGTGTGTGTGTGTGTGTGTGTGTGTGTGTGTGTGTGTGTGTGTGTGGTGTCTTTGGTGCATCTACCCATGATTGTGGTGGTGCCTGTCGCTTAATTATTCATTCCTAATGGCTGGTGAGAGGATGTGCCCTAGGCACTGGCCACTCATTGGCCCGGCACCTCCCCCCCCCGCTCAGTTCACTCTTCTCTGGATTAGTTGGGGTTGGGATTGATTGGATGCAGTGATTGGCTCCTTGGACATCACACCGATGTCACACAGATATCACATGGATGACATGCTGACTTCATGGTGATGATATGGATCTCACATGGATGATGTGCCGATGTCACGGTGATGACATGCTGATGTTATGGAGATGATGCTCTGCCATCAGGATACCCCTCTGTGGATAACTAGCTGCATCAGTGTTTCCATGTATGCTGGGGGTGTTGTTTTGGCAAGAAGGCATGACATTTGACCCTTCTTGCACCAGTGTCGGTGCGACGTTGGCACAAAGTCAAAATAAGATTGGGCTGCAAGACACTGAGCTGCAAATCAGGACTTCTCTGGTTTGAGGCTCACGCCTGCCATGAGCTCATTAGGTGGCCTTAGGCAAGTCACTCCCCCTCAGGTTCAGCTGTAGAATGGGGATGCCAATACTTGTCTTACAGGGTTGCTGTAAGAACAGCAAATACATCTGGGGAGCTTTGCACATGCAAGCAAATGCTAAGTCCTATTAAAAAGATTTTGGGCAAATGTTTCTTCAACATGTTTGGGCTTTTGCTAGTTCTTCTAGTGCTGACATACATACTGGCAAGAAGTCCCTTTACTCATGATACTCTAGGCCCAGATCAAGTGTCTTGATGAGGCCACCCTCCAGCACCTGGAAACTGTGAAATCAAAGTTCCGTTTTTGGATCCATTTTCTTTTATAGCTATCTGAAATGTCATTCAGATGCTGCTCAGAATTTCACCAGGCATTTATCCATTCATTCTTTGTGTTAACTAAGCGCCAACTAGCTTTTTAACTCCAGAAATCATAAGTATTGCCTCTGGTTAAAGACTGGATGAAAGACACTTAAAAAGGCAACTCCATGGAAGAGATTTGCTATTATTCATAATGCTATTAAACAAACTTTGATGTGCTATATCCCCACCTTTTCCCCTCTATACTGAGGACTCTTCTTAGCTCCCATTACGCTGCATAGAACGAGTTATTCATGTGAGCATCACAGTAAAATTAGTTAGTTCAACTGTAAAATTATATTGCAGGAAAAACAAAGGTTAGCTACCACTTTGAAGTTTGCAATTCAATGTGTTGGAAGTTCTTGGTGAAGATACTGTAGTATTTTTCAGTCTTTTGGAAAACATCAGCAGACAGATTTTTCTAACAAGGTCTTTATCACTAATACAAATGCTTAATGCGTATATTTATCTGATGAAAAGAAAAAATGTTTTTAAAGCTTTTTGGAAACTTGGCTGAGATTTTCCTTCTCATACAATCCCATTTCACACTGTTACAATTGCATTTGCAAATATTTGAGAATGGATAGAATGAGATGAACTTCTTTTTGCCTCCAAGAAGCAGATATTTACTTTCCTTGAAAAATATGGATCCACAAACTTTAGGATCAAAACCACATGCTCTTCCAGGTGTGGCTGGGAGCAAGAAGCACTGATGGAGTTTTATGTAAAGAGATAAAAATCTATGCATGGGCTGTCATGAATGGTTTGACTGAACAAAGTCACTGTTCCTAAAACACTGCTGATATTCTGAAATGGGAATTCAATGAAAAACATCTGGCCAAGGACCAGCGCGTTACTGTGGAGCTACTCTGTGCAAGGCACCACGGCATTCGCATTAAAAGCATGTCAATTGGATGAGTCTAGGTAGGTCGTACAATGTCAATGTACTTGAAAATTAATGAATCTGTTATAGTGAAAGGACAGAGAAATGGGTAGGAAGCCTATAAAACACAAAAGATGGGATAAAGAGGTATATGTTGATAAAACAGCTTACTTTTTAAAGCTTCTCTAATGTAGCTGCTGCTTGATAAGGAAGTCCAAGCCTGTCTGCATTGAGCATCTAAAAGAAGCTGCGCAACGTGATTCATTTTATTGGACCAAGAGCTGTAGGTGACTCTGTAAGCTGTCAAGTTTCTCAGTCTTTCTTTGGAAGAACTTGCATCCTCTCATTTGATCTTATTTTTTTTCCATTATTGAGCACTTTTTCTCAAGCACTTTCCAATCCCAGCCCACGCTACCAGCACAATCCTGTGTAACCTTGCACCGGTGTAACAGTAGATGCACTGTATATGTAAGTGCACTTATGCCAGTGTAATTGCACTTACACCGGTGCATCTGCTGTTATACCGGTTACAAGGTTACACCGGTATATACCGGTTACAAGGTTACACAGGATTGCGCTGAAAAAATCAGAAGCGTCGTAAGGGGGGGTGCCTCGGTGCCCAGGGCACCAAGTGGAGCCCAGGGCCCCCATGCGTGGACCCCTGAAGGGGCGGAATCGCGGGCTGAGGAGGTCAAAAACATACCTTCTTCGCAGCTGGGACGGCCGTGTTTTGGCCCTCCCACCCGCCCTTGCATCCGAACGGCCCCAAATACAAGTGAAAATAGCAGAGTGGGTGTTCGGAGGCGGGGCGTGACGTCACGCGCCTGCCCACGTGGGGGCGGCGATGCATCACGTGGGGGCGTCGTCGTGTCGGCAGCCCCCCCACGTGGGGGCAAAGCAACACCACTGCTGAAAATGCTTTAGAAGCCTTTATTTCAGTGGGCCAGTTCACACTTACGGTAGCCTGTCATTTAGGGGCCATTGCAGACTGGTATGAATTGCACCAGCTGTCTGTAAAGCTGCACACGGAAACATCGTGTTCTCACCAGATATGATGGTGGTTCTAAATTTGGAAATGGGTGATTTTTAAGTCTGCATATGTTCGTACTGATACGTGGTGAGATGTTTGAGGAGCCGCAGCACAGTTGAGCATTTAGATGGAAATAGGTAGTAATGCTCCCGCAAGCAATATCAGCTACAAGTATCTTTTAAGCATGTCTGAAGCTATTAGCTGCCAGCAATTCCTCTTGGCTTCCATTCACAAGATCCAGAGCCCCCATTCTAGACCCAACCTGGCCCCTTCAGCCGAACAGATTTACAACTATGCCAGCTATTTTGCTGGTGTAAATCTGTTCGGCCGAAGGGGCCAAGTTGGGTCTAGAATGGGGGCTCTGGATCTTGTGAATGCCACTGCCACTGAGATCTGCCCCTGCCTGCCCTGCTCCTGGCCTGATCTGCCCCTGCCGCCACCCTACTTGCTCCAACAGCTGGTCTGCTGCCTGCCACTGCTGTTTTCGGAGCAGCTCATGCAATGGCTTGTGAGACACAGTGCCGGATCACGAGATCTACCATAATGTGCAGAATATGAATGCACATTTTCCAAGCTAGGTAGGCTTTTTTTATTGTCTGGGAGGGTGGCGCTCTAAACATATGTGGGGTAGGATCCTCATGAGCCTGCTTGCAGTCTAGGAATGTAGAGGCGTTTTGGTGTTGTTCACTACTGAGACTGAGAACACTGGACTGCCCGGAATGTCTCCCCTGTGAAGCTGTACTGCGCCACCTCAAGTCTATGTGTGGAGCTTCATACCCTGGCCAATACCATGGTATTTCAAGAGGGAGGGAAGATTAGGAGGACAGGCTCAGGCAAGCAACACAAATATGAACAGCGCAGAGAACAGGAGTCCAAAATCATTTGCTCATTGGACTGATAGTAGTAATATAGCTATTCTCAAGTGTGAGCTACAAGGCAGAGTTAAATTCAGTAGCAAGACTGACTACTGGTTTCTGTTCTGTTATCTATGGGAGTATCAGCAGGGAAGCAGAAATGAAATAGCAGCTAGTAGTAGAGGGATTTGCAAGGGAGTAAGTTATAATGGTATGCCAAAATATTACACCTCTGTATTAACTTTCTCTGTTCCATTGTTCTAACATGAGCATGCCTCAAACAAACCTGGAATGTTCTTGGTAGCAAAGTGCTATACTTGGAAATGCTATGCTGATGAATTAATATCAGGGTATTTGTGTGGGGGTGGTAGTTAAGAGATAATGATTATACGAAATAATTCTATACCTATGCATGACATTTTAAAGTCATGCACGTGCATGTTCTCCCATGTGTATGTCGGCTCAGTTTTTCATTAGTTATCATCGTCATCATCATTTGGAATAGGATGGACTGAATTGTAAGCTTTTCAGTTGATATAGTCTTCTGACAGTAGCGTTCCTGCGACCGTTCCACCCCACCCTGCGCCGGAAGTGACGTAACAGCAGCAGCCATTATCGCTCACTCAGAGGCACAGGGCGGACGGGAGGGCTAAACACACTGATGGCTCTCCTCGCTCGCCCTGGTGAACGGGATGATCCGCATTGCCGCCGGCCGCCGTTGCACCACCCTGTCCGCCTGCTGCCTGGGGCCCGATCCCTATGCCCGGGGGCCCACCGCCCCAAGGCCCCCCCCACTGCTGATGACGCCACTGTCTTCTGATTTTACTCTTGTTCAATTTTTTGCCACTTTATGATGGGTCTGGTTAGTGCCAAGCTGGAAGAAATATCAGCTATGCTATGCACACCACCCTCCCCAATCCAGACCAGGGCCGTATCGGGGTGGAGGAAGGCCTTAAACGTTTCCCTCCACTGCTGTCCTGATCTGGACTGGGAGTTCTTGCAACTGGTACTGAATTATAATATATACATATTCTTACTACTACTACTACTACATAGGAAAAAGACCTGGCAATGGCTAACATGCCTCTCCTGACTGCTTCTCCCCTGTACTCCATGGCTGATATTTAACAACAACAAAAACTCCACTGGATCAAAGTATATGTTTAATTAGGCTTACCAGATCGTCAACCGGGATGGAGCGATCTCCCCTTAAGGGGGCGGAGCGCAGGGAGGCCAGAACGCGTTTTGGCCCCCCGCGCTCCACCCCCTTAAGGGGAGATCGCTCCATCCCGGTCGACGATCTGGTAAGCCTATGTTTAATGTAACATGTAGTTTGGTCCTAAGACGCTGCAGAAGAAGAAATGCAAGATGATTACATTTTCTTTCACCTCTTCTTTGAACATACGTCCAGTCAAATCTCAGCTATATTTCCTCCACTGACTTCTCTACAGGGCATGCACAAGGAATGATAAAAAACTTCAGTCTGGGACTGACGTTTGCATGGCAAAAGGAAAAGACAAGGCAAAAGTTCATGTAGAGAACCCCTGCTCTCTCCATCTCTTTCCAGAATAGCTCCTTACTAGTTTAGAACTAAGTTCACTAAAATACGTCCAAATGTGTTCTTCCCCCCCCCCAAATATGCCAGAGTGAGCAAGATCCGTTCTTGCTGTAAATCAGCATAATTGCACTCTGCTAATAACTTCCAGACAAGTCCTCTAAAATAATCAACACCCAGACTATTTATTTTAGAGTGCCCTGAGACCTGCCCTGGGGCATAGTGTTCTGTGCGCATGCCTTTGGACAAGGCAGCCATATTTGCTGGCCTACAATATTTCTCATTGTAGGGGGTCACCTATAAATACATCGCTAAAGGTCTGAAGATATTAATTACAAATTTGACAAAATGAGCGTTTTGTGCACTAATTAAGGCAAGTAATAGGGAGATTTATCTCTGGCAAAAATCACAAAAAAAAAAATCTAGTTTCAATATTTTTGTATTCCTAAAACAAGCAGGGGAGCAAAGTCTTCTTAATAAATTCCTGCCTACCTGTCTGTCTTCCATGTCTGGATTAGAAATACACAATGTGAAATATAGATTTATTTCTGTTAGAGACTATTGTTAATATGTGAGGCAGAGCTCATTCCTTCATCTCATCTACTATGCCCCATTGCCATTCTGGCACCTATGGAATATCCATGCCTACAGGGGTTCTCAACCCCTTCCCAGCCAAGTAACACCTCCAGCACCATTCTCCCGCTGTGTACCACCAGAAGTGACTGGTGATGACATCATCGCCAGTTACTTCCGGGTTTTCAGGTTTTCGGAGGCCAGGAAAGGCAGGTAGGAGGCTCTGGGTAGGTGGGAAGGACCTTCTCAGCACGCCACTGAAAGCGCTGTGTCAGAGTGGGGTTCTGGTGGTCCAGTGGTCTGAGTACCACCAGCAGTTGGCCGAAGTACCACTGGTGGTACTAGTACCACTGGTTGAGAACCCCTGTGGTAAGCTATTTTACTCCTCAGTCCATGTATTCTATAAAGGATGTATTGGTTTACTATGTTTTTTTTTTAAGGCCTGCCATATGGAGACAAGATGGCCCTACTAAGATGTTCATGGGTAACTATCACAACAGCACTTCTTCCAGCAGAAAACCACAATTCTTCTAAAGAAGTAGCTTGCTGTGCTGTGTAGAGACTTTCCTGAAGCTACTGGTCCTCTCTACCATTCAGACTTGACCTAATTTTCTTGTGACAAGGCAGGAGATTCCATTGCACATTTCAATAGAGGCAAGAGAACAATTATTCCTATTGATAACCCTGGATGTTCTTGGCAAATTTCAAAACAATATGTTCTCATGGTGATGCCATTGGAACATTTCACATTGGATTGTTAAAAAACAAAAACAAAATCCTCTAATCCCGCATCTCTTTGTTGAGTCCATAGTATGCTATGAGCGCAATCCTGCATAAGGATCCGACCGGTGGCCCAGGGCCGCCCGCCGGATCCTGAGCACCGGCGGCCAGGCTGCCGCCGGGCCAGAGGTCTACTCAGGGAAGGGGATGATCATCTTCCCCAAGTGTAAATGCAGGCTGCCCCAATCGGCCTCTTCAGATTTCCGCCAGCAAAATAGCTGGTGGAAGTCAGAGGAGGCTGTGTAATAATGGCCCCCCTCTCTCACCCAGCGAAACGCCCCCATGCCCGCCGGATCCCTGCTTACCTGGTCCGGCGACCGCAGGGGTGCTCTATCGATGGAGCAAGGGAGGCCGGCCTCTGCGCCGGCTTCCCTGCTCGTGAGTAGTTCCGTCGCCGGCAGCGTCATCAGGACTGCACTACCCGTCTCTGAACATGGCTAATTTTTCAGGTTTTAAAAACTTTGGGCACTACATATTTATTCATGCTGTGACTGGATGGTGGCATAACCTTACCTATTGCTCTCAGAGGACATTATCTAAAAGTTTTCCATCTGCATCTGCATCTCTGAAAAATGTTCAAAGTCACTCTACTTAATGAGAACCCATTAATGTCTATTCCCATGAATGTAAGCAAATATAATAAATCCTTTACTTTATACCTAATCTGAGATACCGTATTTGTGTTTTGGAAGCCCTTTGCTTATTATGCTATAATTGTAAATGATCTTGACAGTTTAATTTCCCGAGTTACCTTTGTCTTGCTATAAATTAATTTTATATTAGATTGCAGAATGGTAATTTGAAATTAACTGGTTAAAGACTTGGGTGCTATCCACCCACCACTGCTGCTGTTCAATGGTTATAGTATTTTATGCAGTGAGTTTTGAGGGAGTCTTGCACAAGTCCCTGTAAAATGAATGGTGGCTATAAAGTAGCAGATAGTGAACTGTATCCTTTAATTTGCAATGGAACATTATTAGAGTTAAGAATATTTCTATACCAGTTTTTAACAACAAAGTTCACAAACTAGTTTATGTGGCAAAATAGTAAGCAAGTAAATAAAAAAAATCCAAAGATGTCCTTCTCTATGTGGAAGATATCTTATGCCATGCCATGAAAGGGCTGCTTTACTCTGTGCACTAGAATAGTGTATAAGAAAAATGAAACTTAATCCAGAGATGCTCTTCCACTGTGCAAGAGCTTCCACAAGAACTTGTGAATCTTTTTTCATGAGCAGAAGCATGGAAACCGCAATAGAACCTACTTATTATACCAGTATATGACCTCTTGTGAAAGTTGTTGCAGAAGCATATGTAGAACAACATCAGCTGCTATTTCCTTCTGCTCATAGTTCTTTGATCTCATCTGCATGTATGTTGATTGTATACAGATGTGTTTCTGATTATGCATCTGAACTGCCATGCTCATGCCGGCTCAAGTATGGGATAACAAGTACAATGTGACCTACACTGCAGGGTGTTACTACATGCAAAATTACTGTTCTGCATAATTATTAACTCTGGATCAGGATCAGACTTTTGAAAAGTTGTGATAGGTTTCAATTATGAAAACTGGCTTTTACTTCCTCTGCAAGGAGAGAGCCCATAGCAGGGAAAAGTAAAACCTGGCCTTTCCTAAAAAGTAGTAATAACTGATCAGCGCTTACTCTCCATCCACTTAGAAGTTCATCACAATTACATCTGCTGCATGGGCTGTAGCCAAAAGGGAATGGCTGCTGTGGACCTACCATATATACTCATGTATATGTTTAAAAATGCCTTAAAATTGACCCTGAAAACCTGGGTCAATTTATACATGGGGCTTCTAAAGAACAGCTGCTTGGTGAGGGGCGGTCAGGCTGAGAAACGGGGTGCATTGGGTGGGTTTAAAAAAAGAGCTATTTTACTGTGTTCTGAAGCAGCACTGAAATCGAGCTAGTCTCCAAACAGGAAGCAAGGTGAAGCAACTTATGGGAGTTGTAGCCTTTGTGATGGCTGTTACTATGGAAGATCTCTGTACTCCTCACAAAGCCTACAACTCCCATAAGCTCCTTTACCTTTCTTCCTGTTTGGAAAATTTCTGTTGCTGCCTCAGAACAATGACTGGTAAGTTGTTTTCAAAGAATTTGAAGAATTTCATACACTCCTAAGTTTACCCTTGACTTCTCCATGGGTCATAGCAAATTCCATGATTTTTGGCTAAAAACGTGCCCTTGATTTATCCATGAGATCCATCTCCTTGAAATGCTAACTTTGTACAGTCAAGACATTTTTCCCTGTTCAGAACAGTTTCATGGAAATGAATTTTCATATCGCATTTTCCCACTTGCATTCCATTTCTGAAGAGGTACATTAACAATCATGAAAAAGTGGCTCGGATCCAAACTTACCACTCTGCTTGTGGTACCTCCTTCTATAAATGAAAGGAGAGTTGTATAAGTGGAAGGAGCTAATCATGAGCAGAGTGCCAGGTTTGGATTCGAGCCAATATGCTTACAACAAAACATTAAGATGGTCTTCTGACTTTTATGACTTCAGTCCTAAGGATAAGAGGAAGCTACAATTTGGCAATAGGAGGAAAATATTTAGCCTTTAGAAATGTCACAGAAGCCGTGAAAGAGAGGGAAAGAAAGCCAGTGAACTGTGATGAACAACAACCAAAAGGGTACAATTAAGAGCTGGAGAGTGGAAAATATTATTGCTGTGTGTGATTCCCACTTCCATGAGCTATCAGAAGTTTCAGGGGAGGCGCTAACCAGATGTTAGCATCCTTTGGAGGAGATATCACTGGAGGCTTATGGTGTCTTTGTAATATGGTTATATTTACCAAGATTCAGGTTGAGCATTGGCTGCCGGTAGATAGCAGAGCAATCCAACAAACAACAACGTTACATCAGTTTCCCAGAGGGTATCCTGTACCCTAGAAGGCACGGTCAGCTCCCAGCTCTCTCTATTCCTGTTCAAAACGGTCACGGTTTGGTCCCACACGTTGAGAGGGGGAGCACGAGTGTGTCAACAAGCCCCGCTTCCTTCCATGCTGACATCTCCTGAAGCGCTGCCTTCTGCCTCTCACATCTACAGCAGACAAATGCTGTCCCTGAGAGACTCTCCTTGTGAGTGGGAATGCTGGATGCACAGCACTTGGGATTGGGAACACTGATACGGTGGGGGAAACACTTGCTCTCCACTCTTGGCACTGGGTGGCCAGGGATCTCGGGGTGTGTGTGTGTGTGTGTGTGTGTGTGCAAAGTGTTCTTGCAATACAGGAGCCCTTCTGTCACATGGCCTAACCATCACAATGGCAGGAGTTTTGCTAGTAAGAAATATAACTCAATGTGTGCTGTTTTGCAGACAGCTGCTGCATGGTGAGGCAGCCGGTAAGGGTCCATGCCAATGGTCCAGGATAACATTAACTATATTACTAGTCAGCAGTGATATGTGTTGGCTGAGCTTTGGTTTTTGAAAGCAGAAACAAAGACGACAATCTTCATCACTAACAATAATCCTAATAATAATATGAAATAAATAAGGCCAAAATTATTGTCCTAGTTTCCTGGCTTGAATGTAGCTCTCTTTGTAGGGCAGTGACAAAAATGCCTTTGGATCAGGTTCAAGCAGAGCAGCTGACTAATCACCCCTTCTGTTAGGAGATAATAGGTTGCCTATAAAACATTATCCTTTTGCAAGGTTACCTTATTGTTAATTTCATGTTTTATGAGGGAGGCTTCACCACAAGGAGACAAGGGAAATGCTCACTCCCTGGGTGTTGTAAAGCTGGAGGGAAAATGAATTTAAATACACACACACACACACACACACACACACACACACACACACACACACACACACACACACACACCCTTGGTTTTATCAAGGCAATGCAGCTCTGACCCATAGTTATTTCTGTTTTCAAGGATCCAAATGACACACAGTCCTGGATGATTGTCAACTAAGATGTGAAGTTGCGTGCTGTATTGCAGGGTTAGATAAGCACAATCTGAACAATGAAGAGTTTGAAAATGGTACAAAAACAAGGACTTTACAAAAATATTTAAAAGCCACATTTGTGTGTGTGTGTGTGTGTGTGTGTTCTAAAGTTTGCAAACTGAGATTTTTTAAAAAGTAAACTCTAGACATTGAATACTATTTAGCCATTTCTTCACTGTTTTTTTGGGGGGGATGCTTTGCCTTTGATTTTAGACCCTCATCTCTCTCTCTCTCTCTCTCTCTCTCTCTCTCTCTCTCTCTCTCTCTCTCTCTCTCTCTCTCGCAGGTTGCCATACAAAAAGATATAGCTCAATAAAATGAAAGATCCACTGTACTGTATTATTGGCCTGAAGGAATTCTTCGTCAGGTTAATGGATCTGATAGTTTTCCCTTCACTGATTTTCAGGATGATTATATTTTATTTATAGGGGAGAAAATAATAGTTAATCTCAGATATATTGAAAATGTGTTGAAAAGCTGCATCCAATGGTAATAACAACAATACAAGGATGGGAACAAATCTTGATTCGCCATTGCTCCCTTAAGTGCTGATGTTCTGCAAAGTGATCGACTTAACGTTAAATGAGCTCCTATCCCTGTATTAACAGTAGAAGTGTTACTTCTATTTATTTGGCTTCCTGCTATGGAAGATTTTATTAAATAGAATACTATTACACCTGAGGTGCTTTGTGTGTGTGTGTGTGTGTGTGTGTGTGTGTGTGTGTGTGTGTGTGTGTACAAACCCCCCAAACTAAAATATCAAAGAGCTGCAATCTCAAGAATAGCGAAGAAGATAGCAAAGAAGGAAGTTGTTCTCTGGAGGCTATATTATCTGATTTCCAATTCAACCAAGTGGTTTTCCAGATGAAAGGCTGACTTTTTTAACCATAATTTTGTACAGAGGGTTGAATCCTAAACCATAATGTGTGGGTCACAAATTTGCAGTGGAATGTGGGAAATGGCATAAGCAGTCGCTTGTTGTAAAGCAAAATGGAGTGCCTTGAGACTTGTATAATTTGTTATAGTTATTATTTTAATTCTAAGAGACTTCTAATTTATTTTTTGAGCTCTACATGTATTCAGGGATGGTTTTGCGTTCGGTGCAAGCGTAGCGATATTAACAAAACATGCCCTGTAATGTTACACCGTAAAGCCCTATGTGGAGAAGGAGAGATGAGACGGCTCTGCTTTGCAACAGCAGTAAATCAGAGCATTCCACTGGTCTGACTGTAGTTCACTGAGTTGGGTGGCTGAAGTTGGGGAGATGCTGAATCAAAGTTAGTCCTCGGGCAACCAGAAATGCTTGTTACATGGGTCCCTAATGGATGGTGAAAGATCGACGGCGGTGTTGCATTTTGCCAAAATATAAAGGAGAAGCTTCTCAGCAGTTCCATTAGTCATAATGATCGAGATCCATTGCATTACTGTGGGGTAGAATAGCAGAGAGATCATTTTGGGACTGTGGAGCAGATTCTATATCGAAGAAAAAAGAAGGAAAGCAAAGGAGAGAGACCAGAAGATAGCAATTACTGTTGAATTTTTCATGCTTACAATGCGTTATTATCTCAGCCCAGCACTCCCACTAATGGCTATGTATGGCCTTTGACTGGACACCGACATTAATTTTAGAGCCTTTCTGTTGTTTTGCTTGCAGCAAAATTTGACATAAATGCAATGTTTCACCTCAGGTTGAACTTGGTGGGGAAACAACATGAAAGTCAATTAAAATCCCAACTCACTTCCCACTATTTTTGCAATAACATTTTTTTTTCACACCAAAAGGTGTTTGAAAGACCTTTTGGAAAGGAGCTGCCAAAGGAAAAGTCGTGCTCTTCCACTTCCTTTTGCTGAGATATACCTAAAGCAAATTCTTAAATGTTTAAGGGGGAAAAATATCAAGGATCCAAACTTTTTGTTGTGCAAAGGAGGAGAGTGGCACATGGAGCCCTTTGGCAAATAAAAATTAAAAAAGAGAGAAACCTGCTTTCGAAGAATATATATTTTTAAAAGCTGCTTACAGATACATTAAATAAATACGTTCACTGCAAGCAAATGTCCACTGCAAAAGCAAAAGTTATTGGAAGCACTGTACTTGAAAGTTTAAGTTCCAAGTACAGGGGTCCCCAGTTTAAATATCATCCATAAAGTTTTTGGGTTGCCTTGTTAATCCAATAGGCCTCAGCCTTCACCTGCAAGATAGAGATAAGAATACTCTACAGGTTTGTCAGAATGACTGAGATAATGTACTGAGTGTTTCAGAAAAGAACTATAGAAATTCAGGAATTGCCCTATCCTATATACATTTTCTTGGAAGTAAATCCTATTGAATTAAGTGGGCATCAGATTTCAGCCTCTTATTATACTGGTAGAAAGGAGTTGTAATTTAGGCAAGGGAGATGCCTGAATGTACTTCATAATTCATCATGCAAACTCTTTTCCTGTTAGGAAAATTCCAGCTGTATAAATAGATTCCAATCCACACCATTAATGATTTGTGATTGTGAGTCAGGAACACAGGCAGCGGTTGCATTAAAACCGGGCAGCAAAGCTCGCCAAGAGGAATGGAAAGGGGGCAGTTTTGAATCTGGCCAGACAAAAAGAAAGCAGTTCTAAATTGATATATTTTCTCCCCACAGAGAGATGCTACTTCAAAGACTGAAAACTACTGAGTCTGGTATTAGGTGATTAGGTGATTCAAAGGCACCTTGTCTAACAGCGCAATCCTGCGCAAGTTGCAGACCGTGCCACACACGGCTCAGGCTCACCTCAGGGGAAGGGGACGTTCGTCCCTTTCTCCTGGTGTAAGAGCCAGAGGCAACAATGGGCATCCTCGGATGCGTCTGGGGAGACTGTGTAAGGCCGGCCTGGCCTGGGAAGGGATGTTGGATATCGGCGCAACCCAGCGGCAGTATCCCTGCTCCTCCCAGGCCGGCCCGGCCAATGGCCCCCACCCTCGCCATCCCGGCCCTCCCTCCCCATGCCCTCCCGTTGACCAGCCTAGGATTTACCTGGGTCGGCCGGCGCAGGTCCTGGGCAACGGCAGAGTGAGCGTCTCCAGCCTCCGTGCCGGTGCCACTTACTCTTGAGGAGTCGCAAAGAGTGCTTTACGGCACTTTTGAGACTCCTCAGGCCGGCAGAGCACTTGCTCCACTGGCCTAAAGTTAGGCAGGATCTGGCTGCCTGTGGGTCCAAAATACCTTATTTCCCTGCTTGGTTCGCACACGTTAAGGCCATCACCAAGGGCAAAAGTATTGTTTCTGAAGGTGAGCAATGTGGGTGAAAACACACCACTGACTGTACTAAAAGGGTACAGGGCAGAAAGGAGGGGAAAATAAGCATTTTGAAAGAGAATATCATTTTGAATGGAATTCTAATCCATATGAAGATGTGCATGGAAAGATGTCCTTGGTGCATTACAGGATTTTATTTTAGGTTTTTAAAAATCACCCACGAGGCTTATATTCTCAGCTCGATGACTTGTTCAAGCCAAGTATTTAAATAACGAACCCAGTTTAATAAGAGATTTGGCAAATAAACGGAGAGTAGCACTGAAGAGACATAGCACTCAGAAAAGTACTTGATTACATATCAATGATTTTGCATAGATTGAGCCAATAAAATCCAAGAAGCATTTTATTTTCTGCTGTGTAAATGTGCAGCAGGTATGATGATATCATTTTCCATAGACTTTCAAAGTCTGATTCTAAAGGCTTAGCAGTGTGGTTTTAAGATTTCAGTAATAATTAAACACAATACCTAGCTTCATGCTTATCTGATTTTATTTGTTATGCTAGGTGGCATTTTAACTTAAAATTATTTGTTAACCCTTCGCAGGGCAGTCTAAAATCTACTTAGAGCCCAATCTTATGGGCTGTGTGTGCTTCCAGAATTCACCATACTTCATGTGCTTTATATGTATTCTGCTTTACAATGTCGCAAAACATGACATGCTGCTGTTATGCTGCCGCAAACGGAAAGCGATGAGGTGTGCACAGCAGTGGCTCCTGGAGCTCCGCCAACCAGGATTGGGGTGGGTAGGGGGAAGACTGGGGGAGGATCCTATCCTCATCCCTTCACCTGGTCCCTCCCTTTTTTTCTCCTTATGCCAGCTCTATAGCGGGCATAGATCTGAGGAGACCTATAGGACATCACAGGGCTTACCTTGATGTAGGGTGTGCCTCCAAGATACAGCTGCATTGGTGCCAATGGTGGGGATAGGATTGGGGTCTTAATTTACTAAAGTGTATACCTTTATTATTGGGAATGCGGTGGAGCAAATCATTAAGCTGTCTGTCTATGAGCATTTAGGAAGGAGGGCAGTGATTGCTAAGAGCCAACATGGTTTTCTCAAGAACACATTTTGTCAAACAAACCTTCCATGATAGAGCAATTAGCTCAGTAGATCAGGGGGATGCTGTGGACATATCTGGATTTCAGTAAGACTTTGACAAGTTTTCCCATGACTTCCTGGTGGACAAGCTGCTGGGATGTGGGCTAGATCAGGGGTTCCCAACCTTTTTCACCAGATGTACCCCCTGTCACGGTCCAAGTACCCCCTGCAGTAAAAAAAATGTAATCAGCTAATTAATCAGATTATGTAATTAATAAATAACTAATTAGTAACTATATAACTCCATTTAATTAGTTATTACTTACATAGTCAGCTACTGCCCAACCTGGCCAAACCCTGCAAACCACTATGTCCCAGTCCTCACATACAAGATGGGGTAACCTTAGAAGATTCTTTTAGATAAACAGGAAAACAGGAGGGTTCTAAAGCGTGTGGCAGACCACAAAACCATGGTTTTTATTTTGTGGGTTGTAGTTGTGGAAGCCTAGATCAGTCATAGATCAGTTATGCTGTATTGTATGAAGAAATGTTTTCTCTGAATACCAGATGCTGTGGACAGATGAGAAGGAGAGAATGTCACCTCCCTGAAGTAACTGGTTAGGTGCTGTTGGAAACACAGAGCTGGACTAAAATGGACCTTGGATCTGATCCAACAAAGCAATCCATATATTCCCATGTTCTTTGTTTTTTCTCCCTCAAATCTGCTGCCTAGTCATTTTATTAGATGAGTGACTCATCTTATGAAATTGGCCTCACATCCTAATAAAACTAGGGGGAAGAAACCACTGGAAATGACAAATTGCATCTGTATCTTAAAACAGTTTTAGAAGCATGCTCTGATTGATCTTCAGCTCTCTCCAGTTGAAAAAAGATTTTCTCTCTAATCAAATTTTCCATTTGACTATTCATGATAATTTTTCAGTGACATGTTAGAATGGCACTTTCAAACTACATAAGAAAACACATGTTGGATTAAAGCATCACTTAGATATATTAGGTCCATGTCATGAGTAGCAAGGACATCAGATGAATCCATATTTGGACTCCAAATTAATACTTTGGACTCCATTTAATACTACAGCTCCTAAATAATATCACAAATGTTGCACATTTTGATCTTGCTGGCATTCCTTTTTGCATATGATTTGTGGCAGGTTAAAAATGTGTAACAAAATTAGGGCTGACCACAAGGCATCGCAGTGGTTGGCAATGCATTTTGCCCCACCCCCTCACAGCTCAGGCAAGCTCATTGGATCTGCCAGGGGAATGGAGGTGGGGCTTGAGCTGCAGTAACTTCTGCTCCAGTATCTCCTCTGTCATTTGGTTGGAGAGAGGCATCAGACCTCCCACCCACCCTGCAGCTCCTCTGTGTATTTGGCCCTGGCTGGGGAGGGTGGTTTTTTGGGGGGTGGTGGTTGTTTTTTTTTTTTTGCCTACTTCATACTAACCAAATGGGTTGGTTGTAGTTTAGCCAGGTGGCCACAACTGACAGGTAAGTGCGGGTTGGGCATTAGGATTAGGGATTGTTGTGTGAGGAAGTTGAGTGGGCAAGGAGGGGGGGGCAAGAACCAGTTCCTAGAGGCTTCTTGCTTGGGGATGCTGACTTAGAACCCCTCGTCCATGGATTGGAAAGTCAACCCCAAAGTCTGGTCAGCTTGGGGAGGGCAGTGCAATCGAGATCGTCCTCAAACCCATTTTAAAGGGGTTGGCAATACGCTGTGATTGTCATTGGCAATTGTTAGCTTGGAGCCAGGATGGGATGCCCTTTCTGTCATCCCCCCAAAGAAGAAAACCCACACTAAAGGGAGTAGAGTTCTAGTTTTGTTAGTACCATGGCAAGTCTTTGTATTTAATCAATAAATTGTGGCCCTTTTCAACATAATTTCACTTGTCCTGTGCTTCGTTAGGGTGTGTGGAGGCAATAAATTCTGAAATCACTGTGGAAAGATTCTGAGATTCCATATGAATAAACAGAAACTACCCTGAAGTTAACTCTGTCAACTTGCCCAGTGATAAGGTGGATTTTACACAGACATTGTCATTAGGTTCTGATATGTGGTAAATGTGTGAAAGAAAATTGGGGTAAATAGTAATCTCTAAAGAGCCTGACTGTTCCCTGGAAGGACAGGTACTGAGGCTGAAACTCAAATATTTTGGCCACCTAATGCGAAGAGAGGACTCTCTGGAGAAGACTCTGATGCTGGGAAAGATTGAAGGCAAAAGGAGAAGGGGAAGGCAAAGGATGAGATGGTTAGACAGCATCACCGATGCAACGAACATGAAAATGAGCGAACTCAGGAAGATAGTGGAGGACAGGAAGGCCTGGCAGGATATGGTTCATGGGATCACGAAGGGTCGGACACGACTTAATGACTGAACAACAACAATAACAAAGAGCTCCAACTTGTACTTCACTGAAGCTATACGATAAATAGACTTTTGGTGGGCTCTGTGACAAATTGCTGTGCATAGCTGTCACTATGATACACATAGATGGCATAACAACAGCACATTCATGTTTGTACTACATGGGCAGCACAAACCACTGGAGACATTCGCGACGACTTCTAAGGTCTGCTGGCACTAGGTCAGCAGCCCTTACTCCAGCGCTGGATTGCCCATGCGGCTGCCAGAGGGAGGTAAGGGATCCCCCCGGCAGCCGCCAGGGCGGTCTGGGCGGCGAGGGAGGGGGCTGTTGTCCAAGCTGGCCCGGGAGGGGGCCATATCTCCATTCCGGCCGACCTGGCATAAATCCGAGGAGGCCCATTGGGCCGCCCGCTGAATAGTTAGTTAGGATTGCATTCTAAATGTAAGTGCTCTGCTTTGAGTAGGTCATGCACATGTGAACCCACATGTTTCCTGCACTGATCCACATGACTGGTGGGATTATTATGGTTATTGGATTAATTGTATCCTAACTCCCTCTTATGCAAATAGAAGACGTTTCCGTTTGTGCACGGGAGGGGTGATTTTTGCCAACCTCCCCTTATCGCTGCAGTCCTCTGCATCTGATACAATCCTATTCCAGAGGATCCTCCAATGCTCCAAACCAGATTTTTTAGGATGCAGGGGGGCTACTGTGCTGGGGAGGGGGCAGAGAAGTACTCTTGTCTTGCATAAAGTTCCCTCTTCTTGTGCTCCTTTTGATTAAATCCATTATTTCCATGATGTTGTGCATATAGCTTTACAAAGGATGAGAAGACAATCTACACTGCTGGCTTCTTTGTTGGAACAGAGGGATTTCCCAGGGGAAGATATATCTCCCACTTCCCTCATGTAGGACAGAGCATTCTTTTGGCCAGCTTCTTCATAATTGGTGCCCCGAGTGTCTGGTCTGCAGCTAAAACAGAAGGATAATAATAATAATAATTAATATAACCTGAACTACAATACAACCAAAATTTGTTACGGTTTGGCTGATCATTGAAGTGGAGTGAAATAGTTTAGGATTAAAAATGGCACAAAAATAAGCTAATTTGATTAAAGCCATATATTATGCTGTATCTGTTTCCTCATTACCACTCACGGTTTGACACTTGTGAAGTAAACGGATGTTCATATAATGCATTAGGAAGAATTCCTCTCCTGAGAGCAAAGCTAGCTTAGCGAAGTGATATTTAATGCTTTCTATGATATTTATTTAACTAAAATGGCTGATTAGATGTTAAACAGAACAGAGGTTAATGATCTTTGTTATTGGTATTATAAAAAAATTAAGAAAGAATAAAATAGGGTTAATGATGTATGCCGTTATTGTTATTATGGGGATTAAAAACATGCAGTTGTTGCCTGTATGGAAAAAATTGGCCCCAAGCTGTGAGTAATTAGCAAAATTGTATTGTGCTTTAACCTTAGCCAGTAATTAATTACAAGGAAGGGATGTGATACTCTTGTATGCAGTGGTCTGGACCTGTTCCTTACAAGGTATACAAATTTGCTTATACTTTTAAAGGAAGAACAGGCAAAACAAAGCTAATATGGTTTATCCCAATCTGGCTTTCATGCTATCCATGGTATATCCTCCAAAAAGGATGGAGGGAAGTCAAGGAAAGCCAAATGCCCGCTGGGCACTAAATGTAAAACTAGAAGATGAATGAGATTCAAGATGATGTAGCTTTGGGCCTTCTTTATTTTGCAGAATAACCTAAATTTGTTCAACTTCTGTGCCATTGCATAGATGTCCTTGTGACTGAGCTGTCACGTCCTATTTTGCCTATTTTGTTCTGTTTCTAACATCTGTATAATGAAAGGGGTGGAAGAGAAAATTGCTAATACCCAAGTAACTCCTTAGTTAGAATTGCACTTCTTTATGTAATTTATGTTCAAGTGAACAATGCATCTTAAACAGTGAACAAAGATACCATAATGGCCATGATCTGAGCTGCAGACTATACTAGCCAAAACTAACAGCTCAGTCCTATCCAGTGCTGGCACAACACCCCCTTTTGGGTCTGATCCACCCCTTTTTCACCCCCAACCTCGTTACACCCCTCCCTACCCTCTCCATGAGTTCCCCTGCTGCCCCCGCGCTGCTCAGCATGGTTCCTACCTTTTCCAGCATGTGATAGGCCTCCACTGGCACTGGCAGGACGGTGCAGGCCTTCCTGCCAGCACTGCCTACTTGCGCGTAGTCGCAAAGTGCTTTATGGCACATTTGTGACATGATATTGAGGTCCGGTGGGTGGTGCTGGATAGGATTGTGCCGTAAGTCCCCACAAGTGAGGAATCTAAAAGTCATGTTAGGTGAATGTTCTTTTGCTTCCTCAAAAATCGTCGCAGTTCATGGATAGTCAACAATAGTCAACAATAGTCCAGTCAACAGTCAACAATAGTCCAATGCATTTGTTTTTGTGTAACCTATGCTACTTTTAAAAACCCTTGTTCACATATGCTGTGTTTGGACTCGGAGGAAAATTGTAACACTATACGACCCACCCACCATGCAACCCATCCACCATGCAATGAGAAGCAAGGATGCACACATCCCCCTCCACATCTTGGGTGCTGTTTTGTTCCATGACTCCTCTAGGAATCAGAACATCCAAACTGTCTCTGATTGTGCAGGTCCACTGCTACTTCATAGCGTTATTGGAACTGCAGTATCAGGCATGGTTTACCCACATGTGGTTATATGGGATGGAACAGTGCACCAGGCGGGGGACAGTGTGCGTGTTCCCTTTTTTCTAATTGTGCCATAGGTGGGCCAGCTGGGTCGTATCATCTGTACTAGTGCTATGATCTTGACAGGAAAACCACTGTTTGTCTCCAGATGTGTTGACCACAATTGTTTCTACTGAGCCACAATGGACAAGGCTTCTACCAGAGTTACCAAAACTGTATTTTTGCCTAATGTTAAAAATATGATTACGATACTACACTATTGTCACATAAGGGAATAGCATTTAAACATAATATGAGTGTCCAGGTTATCCACACAGTGGAGTATGCGAGTAGCTTGGGTTGGCACTTTCCCCTCCCCTCCATCTAACCTTTGATAAGTTGGCCTTTTCATGACTGGCAGCCGGATCCTAACTAGGCATATGGAGGCATTTATGACTACCAAATAGTGTAAAATGGCTTCCGATGGCACACACAGTGCTCCATTGGCGGCAATTTTGCACGTGCTGCCGCAAACGGTGCTGGCACCGCAGCCTCGCTGCTGGAGCCCGCTGCACCTGCTGGAGCTGGTAAGCTGCTGGTGGGGGTGGACGGAACACGGATGGGTGGATCGGGGTGGGGATTGGGGCTTCATGGGCAAGTGGTGGGCGGGGTATCGGTGGAGCCTTCCTCGACGATATCCTGACCACCATTTTGCTCTCGACACAATCCCTTAGCCTGCTTGGAATTGTGCCAGCAAAGTAGCTGGCACAGATTCGAGTAGATCCATTGGAGGCTATGCAAGCATGGAATAGTGTAAGTAAAAACAACTTTTTTTTTGAACGAAAGCTATTATAACCGGCAACAATGTTCAAAGAAGTAGGTAACACGGGTAACCCGGTCATGTTTGCAACTAAAAATAGCGATCCAGCCGATACAAAAAATAATGACGAAAATACCCGGTATGGACTTTGACAGCCCAGAAACCCGGATAGATAGAAATTATTTAAAATCAAGATCTGGAACTCAAGGACCCGACGTTTCGTGCCTTAGTACAGACACATCTTCTGGGGTATTTCCAAAGTAATTGGTAGATGTAATTGGTAAAAACAACTTTTTCTTACCTCTCCGCCTCCGCATGGTCTCCAACTGTCTGCAGGATTTAGTGGAGCCTGTGCTGGTACTGCTGCGCCGTGTGAGTTGCTTTTAGTTAGGAGGACTGGACCCTAAACCTTGGAGTAAGCTCAACTGAACAAAACATACTTCCTACTTCTGAGTTAACACTTATAGGATTGTGCTGTAAGTCGTTTTCTTACAATCTGTCTACTAGAAATGAGGGAATGTACACATGTTTGGAATGCAAAATAACCCATGACTTTATTTACGTACATATATAGTATAAAATTAGTATATTTAAGATTGTGAGCAGTATGTCACAATCTCTACATACAGATCTGAGGTCTGCTTTTGTGAGGCATACACAAATATAGAAACTTTCCGAATAAATTGTTCCCTGCTCACCAACATCCTACAAACATCAGTATATCACTGTAGCTGGAAGCAGTCTTCAAGATGCTGAGCTTATGCAGTGCAGACAAGCATGAGATGCAGCCAGGTAATTTCTCCCTGTAAAGGTCAATCTACTGCAGTGGTGTTGTCATTTTGCCTGTGGAGGACTCCTGCGGCCTGCTGCTGCGTTCACTTGTTCTGATGTCCTCAGTGAAGGACCATAATATCTGGTGACACTGACGGGACTCAGGCTACAATTCTAAGAACACTGAAGTAAGTCTCGCTGGACTCGGTAGGAATGACTGCCAAATAAAGATGCTTAAGACAAGACTGGACTGTAAGCCACAGCATCGATGATACATGTGAGAGGAGGAGAGCCTTTCAGTGCGGCAAGCAAGAGAGTCGAGGCAGATGCTTCTTCCAGCTCACACCTCAGTTCTGTCATATTTGGAAGACAAGGCCGAGTAAAGACATGCCTCTCTATCATTGTTCTCTATAGCTGCTAGCTTGTGTGTGTGTGTGTGTGTGTGTGTGTGTGTGTGTGTGTGTGTGTGTGTAAAAAGAGGTGTTTTGCAGTGATGTAGACTTGAGTCTATTGACTTGGACTCGAGTCTGACTGAAGTCGCGTCAATGACTTGACTTGGACTTGACTCAGCGATTGTAAAAGACTCGAATGACTTGACTCGAGACTTGGAGTCTTTTACGACAAGTCGAATTTTATTCAGGTTTAAACCCGTTTTTTCCCATTAAATAGATAGTGACTCGCAACCAAAGATTTGGAACTTGGGGGCAAAGACTTGGGACTTGGAGTCAGAGACGTGATCCACATCCCTGGTGTTTTCTTGTTGTTGTTGTTAAGAATTCTGTCTCCATTAATTATGGGTGATTCAGAGGCTTTTTAGCCATGCCAGGACAGCCCAGCCAGCTCCCTGAAAATGCAGAGAGGGGAGCCTGAAACACATGGTTCCTTTTACTATTTGCTTGCCATCGTCCACCATTCCACTTACTAAATACAAGCCTGGGAGAGAGCCTGAGATTGGAGAATGAAGCTGCTGTTCCCTCAGTCGGTTTCAGTTCCCACCTGCCTCTTGTAATTTTTAAAGAGACAGTATGTATTTTTCAGATGTAAGGAATTTTCAACGTAATTTTGAGTATACGCTATTTTAGCTTTACATGCTGACTCTGGATGATTACCCTTGCATAAGATGTACTAGACTGTACTTGAAAACTGCCTTAAAATATTCCATGAATCTTAGAAAGGAGAGGATACCTTTGTCTGAATCCATCCAAAGGCATTGCTTTTTGGCCTATTCTGCATCTCAGTGTAGAACTGTAGGTTTAATAATAAACATCTCATTTATATAAGATGAAAAAAGGGTTTCAGGATTTCAAACTAGAAATGTTCTTTTCCATCATAATTTAAGTGCTATATTTCAGAGACAAATCTTTTTGTTTTCTAGGCATCCATTATCCAGCAGTAATCTTAAAAATCTCTAACCTCTCATATGATAGGTTTGGCATTAAATGTCAGCTAACTTGTTTCATAGGCTAATTTTTCTTTTTCATTTTCACACTTATGTCAACAGTCATGACATTATAGCTCTTTAATTTCTTCAGTGAAATACGGTGTCAGCAGGAAAGAGTTGTAATTTAGAATTATGTATTCAAGTCTCTTTCTGCTACAGTTGAACTTCCCAGGTCATCTATCAGTCTATCTTCTGTAAACAGTGATATAATGTTCAATCCACTGCAATGCCTTTATTCTTTTTCAGGAGAAAAAACGACAGTGTCCGTATTTAGCAGTTTGACTGTAATCTTTTCCTGCCAAACCAAACTGCTTTGCAGCTGACATTAATTGGCTTTTTTTGGGAAAATAAATGCAATTATGGAATAGTTCTGCCACTCATTCTACCTATTTGCAGGTATCCAACAGCTAGTTTTTTCAGAGCCAGTGGGCTATTAGTGTGGTCCAGGAGCAAGTGCCTGCTGTTCTCCTCTAATGTCATGATGGACCTTGCAGAAGAAGAGGACTTGCATCCCCCTCTGACTGTCATTGTCTTAGCATCTTCCATATTTCAGAGGTTTGGCCTACTGAGACCTTACAATTATCTTACAAAAGGAGTTTACAATTTGAATTCCAAAGTCCGTAAGTAACATGTAAAATGCAATATGTTTAAGTTCAGGCTATGTGATGATTATCCCATATATAGTCGGAGTCTGCCACTGAATACCAGTTGCTGGATGCACTAGTGGAGGACTGCTATTGTGCTGATTGTGAGCGTCCTGGAAGCATCTGACCGGCCACTGTGGAAAGTCAGATACTGGACGAGACGGACCTTTGGCCAGATATGGCTGGCCTCTTTTTCTATTCTTATCTGCCTCCCTCACCACTGTAGATGAACTTCACTACCATCTCCAGTTGTTTTTGAGGAATGGTCATCAGCATTGTACACAATATTCTAGGGAGGGTGTGAGCTTCAATAGAGGTGATCAGGAAGTAATCAGGAAGTTTATACATGTCCAAATTGCTTCCTGATCACTTCTATTGAAGCTCACACCCTCCCTACTCTGTTCCCAAAGGTGCATCTACACCCAAAATATTTAACACCAGAGAGGAGAGGAGACAGATTTAGCTGGTGAACGATGGCACAGGATCAGGTTTTGAATCTCCCCCCCCCCCCAATGCATTAAACTTCTTTTATTCCATTGGGTCATGCAGGAGCAGCCTAGAAAGATCAGTAGCAGTTTGAGAGTGTGTGTTTCAGTGAACTATACTGAAAATAGCTCACAAGGTTTTGTTGCTGTTCTGTTTGAACACAAATGGCATTTATTCCAACGCCTATTGCAATGTCTATGAACCTGTATCCCGTGGCTCACACCTGTCTGTGCCTTCCAAACAGGCTTCCATCTCTTAATGCAGATGCTTCTCCACATCAAAGTACTGGTCTAGCCCTGTGGAAGGCACCCTTTTGTGTGTGCCTCTGAATCAAGGCCATTTCTGGCTTCCAGACAAACTTTCCCTGAAAAGTTTTTAAAACAGAGTTGTCTTAAAAAAAAAAAAAACCACTGGGAAGAGATACACAGCACTGAAGACCTATGTTTGTCCGTGTGTATATTTGATTCTTCATACACATAACTGTACTCCAATAATAAAAAAAAAAGGTTTGATGGAAAGAGGCCTTTTGGGTGACCTTGTGTCGCTCCCTTAGAGGAAGAGGTCTGACAGGTAGATATATGGAGAGTTTGTTATTGTAAATTCCAGATCTTGTGATTATCTCTGACTCAACTTCTGGGTCTTTATCTGGAATTCCTGTGAAAGGTCAACCAGTATATTACTGCTTCTCTTCACCTTGTACCGACCCCAGCTTTAAAAATACACTTTATACAATACAGGGGGGCGGCGGCGGCTGAGGCCTTCTTCCCTGAGTGGAACTGTGAAGGTGAATGAATAATGTAGGCAAATCTTTTACAAAAAATACTCACTTGGAAAACATACAACTTAGAATGTGGCTTTCCTGCTCATATTCAATTTTTTTTTCTTAGAGGAGCACATAGCAGATTTACAGGTAATTAACACTGGTACCTTTTTAACTTTTAATAAACTCTGACAACAAAACCCCTCCAAGATTCCACAGAAAAGAAGTGTATCATACTCACAAACATAATACAGAGCAAACACCTGAACTTTACGGAACGTTGAGCTTGAGTAATGAATTGGCATCCATTTTCATTGAATAGTTTTATATATATATTACGTATAATATAGTATGGTATTCAGATCAGGGGTGGCGCGATTGGGGACCAGAAGCGTCGCGGGGGTTGGTGCGGTGGGCCCCAGGGCGTACCTGGAGTTCTTCCGGCGCTATCCTCGCCACTTTCGCTGAGCGTGGGTTGGGCCCTCCCGCCCTCCCTGGCTCCGTACGGCTCTGAAATGGCCTTGAAAACAGAGCGGGGGGCATGGTCGGAGCCACGTGATGTCACGCCCGGCGTCATGTGGGGACGTAGCGTCGGCAGCCCCTCCCACGTGGGGGCGCACTGTCGTCTCTGTCGGGGACACCACCCAACATCGCTTCAGGTTTGCTGCTGCTGCTTCATGCTGAACAAAAAGTCCCTTACCATGTTTCGTTGAGCAGTTTTCACAAAACTGTAAATGCGGGACATTAGGTTTTTTTAAGGGACTGCATGAATGAAGAAGCACCTTCATTTGCACAGTCCCTGTAAACAAAACTGGAAGTCTCACACTACCAGGTTTGCAAAAACTGCGCAGTGGAGCATGATGAGGACCATGATCAATATGGCTTGTGTCCATACCAAACTGGAGGGAGGCAGCAGCAGACTCGGGGTCAATGACACCTTGAATCCATTCCCTTCATCTGTTTCTGGTGCAAGCTGTATCAGGACAACTCATGGATGGGCTGGCCATGGATTAGATAGGTCAAAGTATCTCAAGGGCAGCCCAATCTTATCTGGGCCTGAAGGTGTTGGATCATAAGATCCACTACCTTAAGTCCTGGATCAATGGCACAAAAGCCGCGCTGCTGTAATGCGTGCTGGGGCTTCCAGCACAAATGGCCAGAGGCCCCGTGTGCACGACAGCGGCTCACAGAAGCCCTGCTGAAGCAGGTGGTTCAGTGGCAGGGGCAGTTCAGGGTGAGTAACGGGCCGGAGCAGCACTGGCGTGCCGTGAGCACACAGGGGCGTAGGCTGATATGGGGCGGTGGGGCGGCGGGCCCCAGGACGGAGGGGTGGAGGGCCTCTGGGGGAGGCGCGAGCCTCCTGAAACTCGCATATTTTTTCGGCTTTTTTCGGTTTTCAGGCGATTTAAAGTGTTAAAAGGGGACGTTAAAGTGAATGTTTGCTTTGCAGGCACTTATCTTGGACATGGGGCGCTCCAGGGCGTTCCAGCGATGATCTTCTTCCTACGCCCGGGCACGGCTTCTCCCTGCACCCGGGTGCGGACTCCGTACCTCCCCAGCAGCTCCCTGCGGACTCCGTACCTCCCTCCTACGCCCCAGCAGCTCTTTCCAGAGTTTGCGCATGCGCAGACCCACGGAGTCTTTGCGCATGCCCAGTACGTCCCTGGAAACTCTGTGGGTCTGCGCATGCACAAATTCCAGAAACAGCTGCTGGGGGCGTTACGGAGTCCGCACCCGGGCGCTGGAAGAAGCCGCACCCGGGCGCAGGAAGTAGATCATCGCTGGAACGTCCTGGAGCGCCTCATGTCCAAGATAAGTGCCTGCAAAGCATACATACACGTTAAAAATCCCGTTTTTACACTAATAATCGCCCAAAAACAGAAAAAAAATCAGAAAAACCCTTAAAACCCCAGGGGGGAAATGCATAATTTATGCAAATTTATTTTGGGGCATCGAGGGGTGGGCCCCAACCTCGGGGGGCGCTGGCTACTCCTATGCTGGCGTCGCTGCAGGGGGGCGGAGCTCTAAGTTCCGCTGCAGTCCAACCCTCCGTTACACCAGTGCACGAAGCGGCCCCACCCCCTCGCCTTCAGAACCATTCAAGGCGGTGAAAGCAATGCGCAGGAGACTCCCTACGCGTTGCTTTCACCGCCTTGAATGGCTCCGAAGGCGAGGGGGTGGGGCCGCTTCGTGCACCGGTGTAACGGAGGGTCGGACTGTGGCGGAATTTAGAGCTCCGCCCCCCTGCAGCGACGCTAGTGTGGAGCAGGCAGTGGTTTGGGCAGGACGGGGAAGATTTTAGTGGCAGTGATATACACTGAGATCCTATCCCTCTTTCCCCGGTCAGAACTGCCCCGAGTATCCTCTGACGTACACCAGCATATGTCCAAGAGATCCATTGGAAGTCAGTCAGCCTACAGGGAGTTAGGTACAAAATATGTTTACTTACCTCTCTTGGTCCATCTGGTCACCCCCTCATAGCATGCAGTGCAAGATCTGTCAGCAGTGCTGCATGCTGTGGGCTGGCAGGGGATAGGATTGGGCCCTAAATCTTTTTAAAAAGTACCTCCCTATCAAACTGGACTGTGGAGGTGGCTAATCTTCCACCATTAGGGCCTCTGTGTTCTTAAGAGTTGTGTAAAAGACAGAATCTTGGCAGCTGCAAGTGCTGATTGTGCTGCTAAAGCAGCTGCAGCTGCTGAAATGCCCTCACCTATACAGCCATTAAAGGGCCAGGAGGAGTATTCATGTTGAAAGGTTGGCCACCCCTGATATAGGTTAATGTACTTTGATATCCATTTGGAAGTCATCCTCTCATTCAGTTGATCGAGGGGCAGCAGCAGCAACACTGTGAACACAGATCTGGATTAGCAGAAAGAAGTAGTAGTGGTTGTAAAGCCTACCACATATCCAGAGGCGTTTCTACAGTAAAGGTGGTACTGTAAGTTGTGCCCCATCCTAGTCCCCGTTTACAACCCGGTACGAGGTGGCCCCGCCCCCCTCGCCGTTGGAACCATTCCGTGATGCAAAGGCAACGGGCAGGGAGTCTCCGACGGTGAGGGGGCGGGGCTGCCTCGTGCCGGGTTGTAAATGGGGACTAGGATGGGGCACAATTTACAGTACCATCCCTACTGTAGAAACGCCTCTGCACATATCTGTGCCTCTGACCATGAGAATAACAGAAGTAGGTGCTATTGAGTTCAGTTGGACTTATTCCAAGGTAAGATTGCAAGTTAAGCCTGGAATTACCACCTCTCTGCAGCTCCAGATTTCTGAAGGACAGAAGTGTAGTAACATAGGCCTTAATCATGTGGTCATTGGGCTAAATCACCCTGTCTGGTTACAGGACCCACATGCAAAACTTCTAAGTTACCACATGGCTCCTGGACTTCTGAATCACCTGGTCACTGAAATTAAGACCAATATGACCATTTTGTAGTAGTGGCTACAAGTCTCTCTCTCTCTCTCTCTCTCTCTCTCTCTCTCTCTCTCTCTCTCTCATGTGAAGAGCAAAGGCATCATCATATGAATACTTCAGGACATTCTCAGTTCTTTGCCACATAGGCACGTTTTATCATGCTGCCACTCAGCTACTCTTAGAAACTATATTGTGGAGCACACACACAGAATTTGAATGTGTGCTGAAGACTTCACATGTTCCTTCTTTATAAGCCTGGAGTAGAAAACTCTGCCCAGAATGGCCATGTAATGGTCCTAAGAAATCTCTACATTCATCAACCATCTTGTGACTGAATTCATAGTAGCAATGCCTCATGTTTAAATGTTAGATTTAAGAATTCAACAGACTTCCCTGAAAATCTGATCCTATCCTGTGAATTCTAGAAAAGGATTCAAATTGTTCTGTTGCTTGTAGACTGAAATAATATGCACTAAAACTGATTTTTGGTGGTGGCAAAAAGCAACCCCCCCCCCAATCATTTCAGTGATAGTTTGACAATTGCTTCAAAAGTGTTTACCTATTCAAGAAGCATTGTTCCACTAAGAATCAATTTCATTTGCTATATATCAGCATGTAGCCAAATCTGATCGCAGTTGTGACATCTTCATGTTCACTACGTGTTCCCTTATTGGTCGGGATCACTCCCATGAGTAATGCAAGAAGGACAAAGAAGCCCTAAGGAAAAATATGGGTCCAAAAAAAAAAAATCAGAAGCTGAGGGGAATAATGACACTCAACAGGAAGCAACATGAATACTCTTACAACAAAAATGATTTTAGGAACAATTTCTCCCTGCCCTCCTCTCATAAGTAATTATGAATGAAAACTGAAATGGGAAATATTAGATGCCATCCAACTAGAAAGTTCTATTCTTACATGTGTATATGAATATGATCATCTATCTGTTTTGTCCTAGTCTTCAGAAATTAAAGCTAAGCAAAAAGTGGTGGTGGGGAGAATCACTGCCCTTTCAATTATGAAATTTTATTCTAGTTTGCCGTGGGAGAGTTGCTTGTTACCCTCTGCAGGTCTTCAGAATGGGGTTGACCAGAAATCTAGATTTATAAACAAGTGTCACAGTTTGTAATGTGGCATTGGATCTATCTATCTATCTATCTATCTATCTATCTATCTATCTATCTATCTATCTATCTCTCTCTCTCTCTCTCTCTCTCTCTCTCTCTCTCTCTCTCTCTCTCTCTCTCTCTCTTATATATATATATATATATATATATATATATATATATATATATATATATATATATATATATATATATATATATATAATTGAATAATTTTCAAGTTTCCAAAACAAGCAACAAATAAACCTTGTTCACCTTACAGGTTACAGATGTTGCCAGAAAGTCCAAAACTAGTCAAAAATTACAATCCCAAAGCAACAACAACAACAACAAATATCCCCCTGATATTACAAAATGGCCCTACAGTCTGCATTGACTGGCCCTACAGTCTGCATTGGAGTCTGTAGGATGCAGTCTGTAGGATGCATTGGAGATCTTGTCCACAATGTTAAACTGTCTGTGTTTCATCAAACCAACCTGTAATAGATTGTCAGCACAATCCTGTGTAAGGATCCGGCCGGTGGCCCACGGCCAGCTGCTGGATCCTGAGCCCCAGTGGCCGTTCTGCCGTTGGGCCGGAGGTCTACTCACGGAAGGGGACTCTCGTCCCCTTCCCCACCCCGAGTGTAAACTGCGGTCGGCCCTATCAGCCTCCTCGAATTTCCGTCAGCTAGTTAGTAGAGTAAATAGTAGAGGAGGCCATGTAATGGCCTAGCCGGCCTGGTGGGGACGGGGATATGGCCGATGCCATCCCCTCCCCCACCTGGGCTGGCTAGGCCAACGCCCCCGCGCCCGCTGGATCCTTATCTGCCTTCTCCGGCGGCCGCTTGGGCGTTCCGGCGACAGAGCAAGGGAGGCTGGCTTCTGCACCAGCCTCCCTCGCTCCCGAGTAGTAGCAAACGTGCTTTATGGCATGTTTACGACTGCTTCCGGCGACGGAACGCTCGTTCTGTCGCAATCCTCAGGATTGCGCTGTGTGTTTGTTTTTCTGTCTTGCTTCTCCCTCTAATTTAGTAGCTGTCAATGACAATAAGATCATTTTTTAAATAATTCTAGATCAGACTGTCTTGTACAATCATGAATTTTATAGTTTATTATATTTATAGATAATGTTAGTAGGGATAATATGAAAACAGGATATTTTGCTTCCACTTTGCGAAAATGGCTATTACAGTGATCGATTAGGAATCTTGCTAAAAATGTTTTCCTAGTCCCAAGGAAGGCCCATTGTTTAAATGACTCCAAGATCATGCTATTAATAAATCTGTATTTGTTTCCCTGATTTGCTGGGAAAAAAAATTATTTCCTGTTTAGGTTAAATTTACGTGTATATAATATGCTGCTGCTGCTGAAAATTGAGATGCGGTAGTCATATTTTATCCTGTTATCAGAAGTTTCCTACCCCCTTTTGGATAGCTTTGTCTTCTTAAAAGACACATCTTCATGAAAAGTGACTTAAAAATACAATGCATACCTAAGTTAGTTGTTAGTAATCTATTTTTACCCTGCATTGTGTTTTTTTTTTCTTTTGAGCAGGTGGATCAAAATATTGTGTAACAGAGGAAAAAGCTGCTATGCAATAAAATATTGAATAAATAAAGATTAAGACAATGTTTCTATTATAATACTAGGGAAAAACGCAAGGCAATTGCTACAATTGCATCCATCCCAATGATGCAATATGCACTTAAAAAGAGAGAGAAAATCCTTCATTGCCTATGGAAGATTTTTATCCGGTCTACCAGTTGTCAGACGTAAGCTCCTCCTATAGCGCAATTATGTCTACTCAGAAGTAAGTCCCATTGTATTTAATGGAGCTTTCTCCCAAGAGAGTGTGTATAGGATTGCAGCCTGAATCATCTTGTTCTTCCTTTCTCCTCTTTCTGCTTCTTCTCATAACCCCACCAATGGCACTTTATATTCCCCTCCCATCTGTCTCTTCACTTCCACTTCACCTTATTATGGCTAATGCAGAAGCCTGGAGAAGGTCATTCTTAGCATTTTTCACAAGTTACTTTGTTCAAGAGAAAGTGGAATCATGTGCATCTTCACAACTCTTGACATCCACAACTGTCAGCTTCACAGGCACACAAAACTTGCATACAGTTGTATGTTTGTACTATCTATGCACAAATTAAGCTGAACGCATGGAGATCAAGGTTACACATGCAAACTTAAGTGGCACATGCAAGCCATATCCTCGTCCCGTTCCCAGGCTGGTGCGACCATTACATGGCCTCCTCGGACTTACGCCAGCTCGATAACTGGTGAAAATCTGAGGAGGGCCATTGGGATGTCCCCCTCCCCCAAGGAGACCTCTGGGCCGCTCAAGATCAGCCTGGAACAGAGATAGGATCCAGCAGGCGGCCCTAGGGATTACCCAGAAGACTTCATTACATTGGGTAAAAAAGAAAGGCATGTAGCATAATTAGCCCTGTTTCCAGTCTCCCTGATGAAATTTTTTCCTACTCCTATACCAGCCAACATGTCCGGTAAAAACATAACTTCACCTACTTTGCACTCCCTGTAAAGAACACTGCTCTGTGATACGTTCTCCTACATAGGGTCTAGCGTGCTTGTACTGCACAGCCATTCCCACAAGCAATAATGTGTCCTGAGCCGTGCCTGCACCGGTCCCCCGTCTGTCTGCACTGAAGAAGGAGACCATAGGGACAGTGACGTTGCTGGAGGAGGTGCGGCAACGTAAGTGGTGCAAGGCGCTACACCGCGCCTTGCAAACTGGTGTAATATGGCCCCTCCCACTCGCCTCCAGAGTCATTCAGTGGTGAAGGCAACGTGCAGTGGGGGCGAATGGCATGGGCTGCATCACACTGTTTTGCAAGGTGTGGTGTAACACCTTGCACCACTTATGGTGCTGTACCCCCTTCAACAACGACACTGTGTAGGGCAGGGGTGGGGAACCTATTTCTTTTCAAGGGCCGTTTTAATAATTTATTTATTTATTTTAAAAAATATACCCTGCCTTTTCCTATGCCAAGGCAAATGCCCAAGGTGGCTTACAACAAGTTAAAATACACAATTTAAAAACAATACATAAAGTAAGTTAAAAAACAATAAAATCCACTGGGGGGTGACAATGTAGAGCAGAACAACAAGGCAGAACATACTGAGGCACTGGGGGCAGACAACAACCCATCACCCAAACGCAAGACGAAACAGAAACGTTTTGAGCCCCCACCGAAAAGTCATGAGGGAGGGGTGTTCTCAAATCCCCTGGCAAGGAGTTCCACAATTGTGGCACCACAGCAGAGAAGGCTCGCCCACGAGCTGCCATTCCCCTAACTTGAGACAGAGGTGGCACTCGCAAGAGAGCTCACTCAGATGACCTAAGAGAACGGGCCGGAATGTATGGGAGAAGGCGATCCCTCAGATATCCTGGACCCAAACCGTGAAACATCCGAATTTTGCTCGCAGGCCGGCCGTTAGGCCATCCGCAATTTTTGCACCCCCCTCTTCTGCACCCCCCATCATTCTCCGGAGGCTCCGCGCTCACCTCCGAGGCCGCCACTGGCTCTGCGCTCATCTCCGAGGCCGCCACTGGCTCTGCGCTCATCTCCGAGGCTGGCGGCGGCTCCGCACATCACCTTGGCGTCTCCTCCTTGACCGACGACTCACCCCCTTCTGAAAGCGTCGTTTTCGCACATGCGCACAGCGCCGCTGAGGGCAAGCTCAACGTACAGAAATGGCACCGAGGGCCTCGTTAGAAGGGGCCGAGCCGCTGGCCAAGGAGGAGGCGCTGAGGTGATGCACGGAGCCGGCGGTGGCCTCGGAGACGAGCGCGGAGCCACCGCCGGCCTCGGAGGTGAGCACGGAGCCTTCAGAGACCGACGGGTCTCGGCGGGTCGGACCGGATGGCCTTGGGGGCCTTAAATGGCTCGCGGGCTGGAGGTTCCCCATGCCTGGCGTAGGGATAGGGTGTAGGATGCATTGGTGTTCACATGTGTCAATGTGTAAGCTAGGAATGGGACTCTTCCATAACACATTGCACCAGTGGCATTGCTGTAATGGGGCTGGGGGGAACAAATGCCCTTGGGTGCCAACTGCAGTCTCCTCGTGAGGAAGAGCTGCAGCGGAAAACTTGAGCTCCGCTGCTGCTTTTTTGCAACCAGAGGGCTGCGTGAGCAGCCGTGGAGCACAAACTTATCAAAATCGGCACGTTTCTGTGTCCCTCTTGCCCTCCCTGAGTCCTAGGAGGCTTCAATATGTGTCATCGCCCCCTCCAAGTAACAGGGCTAGCAACGCAACAGTATTGCACTTACATTTTGGGGAAAACTTCTTCCAAATTTCGATTTGCTGCTCAAAGCAATAACCTGGAAGCAAGATTGCACCACATGTGGGCACAATGTAAAATGATGTTCCATGTAGGCCAAGATGGTTAAAATTCTGGACAATTTGTACGAATTGAGGGACACATTTATAACTTGCAATAACTTGAAAAATGTCAAGTTTGCATGATACTAAGCTGGTGGTTATTCCCTGTTATAATTCCTGAAAGCCTGCTCTCCTTTGATCTTCTGCTAGATAACTCATCAGTGTTCACATTGAAATAAGTTGATTGTGACATCAGCTTTTATAGCTGAGAGTCAATTTTGTGAGATGAATGGCGCCTTCTCCTAAACCGGTAATATATGTGTTTAGAGGCTTAGAGAAAGGGGGGGGGGAGTCCAAAAAACTAAGGAATGGAAACTGAAATAGTAGTGGTGCTGGTGTTTTAAGAAAATAACAAGGAGCCACAGTATTCAAAATCCGTAGTATTTTATCATCTCCCTTTTTTCCTGCTAAGGGTTTGTTTGTCCAACGGCAGTTGCAGAGGCAGCACAAGGCTAATCATGGCACTGCCAGTTTGTCAAGTCAGTGGTGGGTTCCCGGCTTATGAGCTCCTGGAGAAGCACTTCCCGACAGCGACAAAACACATGCAGACAGACAGCAGGCTGCTTCTTGTGCAGCTGTGTGTCTTGCTATCTAGTAACTCAGCTCCGAATCTTAACAATATAGAACAGCATTCAGTTTAAGAGTTTAACCCGAAGCCTGCATGGGAGCATTTGTGACACATGACAATTCAACGTTAAGGAATAGAAGGTGCATTGTCTGAAAGAGTTACTAGGGGGTAGCTTTAGAATCTGGAGAGAGATGGCAAAGATTTTAAATAAAATCATTTTTAGTAGTCAGCAGACTTTGGAGGCCCACTATTTGGAATTCATTATGGACGACGCCAGATTTAGATTTGTGCCTGCTTCTCCACCATTCTGGTTTACCTAAACTCATAGGGTTCCTTCCAGAGACATACAAGCAGAGTTTTGCTCATGGAATGGGACTTTCCTGCCCCCTCCTTTCAACTATAAAAAGGTAAAGGTAAAGGTGACCCCTGACAATTAAGTCCAGTCGTGTCCGACTCTAGGGTGTGGTGCTCATCCCCATTTCAAAGTCAAAGAGCCAGCGTTGTCCGAAGACGCCTCCGTGGTCACGTGGCCGGCATGACTCTCCTTGCCGCAGCACGTAGCATGCAGCTGGAACACGGAGTGCTGTTTACCTTCCCGCAAGCGGTACCTATTTATCTACTCGCATTAACATGCTTTGGAACTGCTAGGTTGGCAGGAGCTGGCCAAGCAATGAGAGCTCACCCCGTCACGGATTTGAACTGCCGACCTTTCGACTGACAGCTCATGGTTCAGCGGTTTAACCCACTGCGCCACCCGCTGGCCTCCTTTCAACTATAGCCTCCTCCAAAGGTGCTGCTGAGGGTCAGGGAAGTACAGAGCATGTGGGATGTGGTGTGAGTGACCGCAGCAGAATTTTGACTCACATTTTTTTATTGTGATGTATCCTTATTAAGTATGGGTGATCTCTGTAAGCCTCCCTGAGGCCTCCACTTTTTATTGAAAGGGTAGGGCTTAAATGTTTGCAAATCAATACATGGGGAATTGGCAGAAATTGGGAAGACACCTTGCAAAAGTGGAAGTTCCTTTTGCCACTGGAAGTGCCTTCTTCTGACAAGCTCAGCCGTTTATCCCATATGTAAAGCAAGTCCAAATGACTGGAGTGCATGCACTTTCCCATTGCAAAAGGGACATTGTTTTGCACTCCAGAATGCATTGCACTCTAGCAAAACAGATCTAGAGATCTAGATTGCCTTGCTGGCAAGTGGCTGATACAAGCACTTTTCAGTGTGGAACTGTTCCAGTCCAGCCTTTGGGGCTTGCTTTGCACACACTATAAGAGTGCAATCCTAAACATGCTTATCTGGGAGTAAGTCCCGTTGAACACAGTGGGACTTACTTCTGAGTAAACATGCATAGGATTGTGCTCTTAGGGATTTAACGTTCGAACAGGAATATGGAATCCAGCGGAAGAAATAGCACACAACATTATGCCAAAGGTTGTGGAAATGAAAGAACATCTCTAGATTTTACTTCACTTCTCTTGTGCAAAGCTCTTCTGCTAAAGTGGAAAAAGCAATTCTCTGAGCAGGAGAGATCTTCCAATAGCAGATGGACACCTTTGGAACCAAGCTGTTATTTGTGTGGGTTCCCCCCCCCCGACTGGTTCATAATATTTACATTGTTCTAACATTTCTTCATTAATTAATGTAAAATGGGATTTTATGTACCAAAAAGAAGGATAGCGAGGTGGTGGAGGTGATGGAATTATATCCTTAGTCAACCATGCTTCCTTCAATATAGAGAGATGCAAAAAAGAAGAGCAATTTAATACCCTTTTTCCACTTGTGCAAAGGCAGTACGCAAGATTTAGAGGTAATAATAGGCAATTAGGCGAAATGACGGAGAATATGACATTCCCATCACAGTGGACCAAATGACTTGTTTAGTCTACAATCTTGTCTGAGGGTGATATTTTTTGAAATAGCTCTGAAGAGTGATAATGCTTTCTGGGTCAAGCAAAATGCCACTCCGGACTTCTGATAGCGCAGCACCCTTGACCAGGAACTGCCTTGCTACTTCATAACCCTAAACATTTTGTAAGCAGCAAATGGAAGAGACTAAGGTGACAGATCATACCACTGCCAGGCACATAGGTGTGCACTGAACCATGTATTCACCCTTCCTTATCACAGGACATAAGGAATTCTGCGCAGAGGCCAGAGAACCATCAAGTTATTCCCTCTAATATCATTGTTCCTAGTTGCATTTTTCTTTCCTCGTGACTTCATGTTATTTTCATCTCTGCTTTAGGGAAGCGAGTGCTAATGAGGCATATGATCCAGCTCCAGGCAGTTATTTTCCAGCTAATGCTCACATGGATATCAATTTTCTATATTTATTTATTTATTTATTTTGTTAAAAATTATACCCCGCCTTATCCCATGCCAAGGCAAATGCCCAAGGTGGCTTACAACAAATATAAAAATACATAATTTAAAACAATACATAAAATAAATTAAAAACAATAAAAACCACTGGGGGCCTGACAATATAGAGCAGAGAAGCAATGCAGCAAAACATCTTGAGATCCAGAAGTCAGACATTAACCCATCACCCAAACGCTAGAAACGTTTTGAGCCTGAAACATTTTGAAACAGAAACGTTTTGAGCCCTTGCCGAAAAGCCATGATGGAGGGGGTAGTTATAATACTAATACTAATTATGTACGGACAGCAGCACCTAGCGCACTTTGGGGCTGTCCAAATGTTCAATTGCAATAGAAGGACTACTATGAGACAGCATCTCAGATTATATTAAATAGTCTAACAGTGCAATCCTATGCAGGCCTACTCAGCAGTTAGCCCCACTGGCTTCTATAGGACTGACTCCCAGGTAACAGCCCAATCCTGTGTAGGCTGTGGCGGCCGGCCTAAAGGGCCGACTGCTACATCCTGTTGAGTTCTCGGCCTGGCAGCCTGGGAAAAACTTGGGAGAAGGGGATGATTGTCCCCTTTCCCCAGTGTAAGCGACGGGTGTCCATTCCACATCCGAACTGCGCATGTGAGTTGTCTGAGGGAGGGGGGGTTACGCCGGTGTCCGTCCTGCACTGTCGGCATACGGCAAGTTACTCTGGCATAAGTGCTCTTACACCGGGGGATCTACTGTTACACATGTGCAAGAGTTACACAGGATTGTGCCCTTAATTGTCAACACAGTGTAAGTGAAAATCAAAATGGAAGGAAAGGGAGAGATGATATATTCAGCATATTCTCTGGGGGATACAGAGGGATAAAGAACACGCTTTCCCATTGCCATTGTAGAGGTTTGACTGTCTTTGAGCCTAGGAGACAAATGTATCTTTCCATGTTCATTGTCCAAGCTGAGGACAAGTCTGTGTCATACTTCTGATATGGTCCCTCCTGTACCTACACTTGGTTCAACATCTCAGGGATTGAATACCACCAACTGAGGTTCTGCAGGTTGGCACAATTTTTGACAGCCTCTGAGGGGAAGCTCCCATTTGCAAATGGGAAGGAGAGAAGGAGGTAGCAATGCCACTGCCTCCTATTTTTCTAGCCACCCCATCAGAAGTGTCATAAGGGGGGGTGCCTTGGTGCCCAGGGCACCAAGTGGTGCCCAGGGCCCCCAGGCGCGGACTCCTGAAGGGGCGGAATAGCAGGCTGGAGGGTGGAAACTTACCTTCTTCACAGCCAGGACGGCCGCGTTTTGGCCCTCCCGCCCGCCCTTGTGTCCGAACAGCCCCAAATACAAGTGAAAATAGCGGGGGGTGTTCGGAGGCGGGGCGTGATGTCACGCGCCCGTCCACATGGGGCGGGGACCACTGCACCCCATTTGCAAATAGGTGCTCCCCCCCGAGTTCCCTGTGAAGATGCAGTAGCCTCTGAGGGAAGGTGTCATCTGTGGATGGGACAGACTGGAGAAAGTTGGCATGAACTGGCTTTCTTGGCCAAGAGAGTTGCTCCACTGCCAGGAAACCCTAGATCAGCAATGGGTCCTTGGCAACTGCCCCTAAGGCTGGTTCTGTTAGTTGGCAGTCTTACAGGTGGACAGTACAATGCATACTCATTATCCATACGTGGTTCATTAGTAGAGAGACAAATATCACCTGTAACAACAATCTCAGGTTTTCTCGACCCGTCCATATAACAGAATTAAAAACATTTATGTATTCTTGGAATTCTGTTGTTTAATAAATAGCTAATAAAAACTAAAGCATAAAAGCTGTAATATGTCTGACATTTCGCTACTCAAAGCGGTAGCGTCCTCAGAGCAAAACTCACAGAACAACCTGTAACCTTGGCTTATGCTTTATATTTGGAAGTCGAACTAATGATTTTATTAATATTTTAATGATTTTACAAGCTGCCTTGAAAATATCTGATTGAAAAGCAGAATGCAAAATTTTCTAGTAAATACATAAATGTTTCCTTGTAGCAATTTGTTTCTTGGGGCCTATGATGATTTCGTGCTATGCAGAACACTGCGCTTGAATATATTTTTAGAAGATTGTTTTAAGAAACGCATACATACCATCTCTTTGGTTTCACTTGTCCTCGTTGCGACATCCTTTGCTTTCAGGGGTAGAATTTTGTCAGACAAAATTTAAGCGGGTGGTTAATTTCATATCAAATTTCACGTGACCGGCAGTTTCTCTTTTACTTCTCTGCGCCGCCATCTCTGTCACTTAGTATTAGAAGTATTACTTACAGAGTAGTAATTACCTTTGACACATAATTATTATGGTTTTGATGACAAGAAGGCCTTGTCTTTTCCTGCTTTCATAACAGATATTCCTGAATGCACGGGTTTATTGAATGTATTTAAAAGTTTAAAAGCAGTTGGCTTTAGATCGCACTCTGGGATAAGAAGTGAAATGAAAAGAGCGGGGGGGGGGGGGAAACAGAAGAGAAGGAGACCATTTGAAAGCTCTACAGATGATCTCACAGGCTGGCTGGAGAAAGCCTCTAAGTGATGCTGATGCTGAGTTGAGAGAGAGAGAGAGAGAGAGAGAGAGAGAGAGAGAGAGAGAGAGAGAGAGAGAGAGAACCGTCTCACAGACAGATCCCCAACAGGAAAACAGTGCTTTTAAAGTTAATAAACTGAAGGAGGCTTGGAAAAAAGGGAGGCTCCTGGCAAGGCCACATAAACTACACAAATGAGTTTCTAATCTTGCCACATGGGCATTTTTCCAACTCTGCACTCTGAGTCAACCCCAGCTGCAGGCCTGGATGAGCAGTTTAACAATCCTTAGCTTTTTTTTTTTAATGATCACAATCAGGAATATCATGTTTCTCGAGCCTGGGGGCTATGTGGGATTTAAACAGGGCGAGTAGCTGGCATTCCTCCAACCATACCTGCAGCTGTGTTTCTGGGAAGGTTAGAAAATATAAGGCTGCTGCTGCCACAGTTTCTGCTATTCCTCCAGTCTCCCCACCCCAAGTCATGCACACTTAAAAGGTATGGGGAACAGACGGATGGAACATTTCAGGAACATGCTCTTATTTAAGATTTTATCTGAAGGGCATCTGAAAAAGGGGAGTGGACATATCTTCCCATGTGAGTCAGGTGAATATGGGGCGGGGGAAGAATACCTAAAAGCGCTGGAAAGATATATTCACAAACATAAAAACTGAATAGTGTGTGAAAGATATGCAACGTGCTTATAAGGTTAAATACACACATGTATTCATAACAAGAAAATCCAAGTACATGCAACAGACATTTCATGAATGCAGTTTCCCTGCTCTGTCCAAACTAGATTTGTCTGTTAGTGAGTGTAAATTCATACTCTGTTGACAGGATGCTGTTTTAGTATCCATTTTGGCAAAAGCCTTATTCATGGAACTTCCAAGTAATTGCCAGCCATAAATAGGCGATAGAGCTCACCTATAATAACACAAAATGGAAATAAAAGATGCTGAATCTGACAAGGGATTTATGTAGCATTCTTCCAACACATGCTCATGTGTGCCTCTGGGGTAGAGAATGCTGTAGAAATCTCAAACATCTCATATAATCCCAGTTGCTACTAGAATCAACATGAGGAGCAATCAAAGGATGTTTTCAATAAACAATTTCTAGGAGCTGGTATGTTCAAATAATTTCAAACATGTCTGATGTGAGGGAATATTCTAAACTCTGGGAGAATCTTCTCTCAGGAGAACAATTGGCCTATTCTCAGAAGAAAATAGGCATGCTTGGTTTACGTAGATGGAAGGAACGTTGCACAATTCTTGTGTTACAGGGCACAGTGAATGAGGAACCGTGAGATATTTTGTTTACTATTTGGGCAGCCCAATCCTATCCTCCCCTGGTGTAGACTCTTCAGTGTGGGCTGCACGGCCCACACTGCATCCTATCCGGGGAAGTTCCATGGCTGGAAGTCTACTCGGGGTAAATGGGGATTTGTCCGCTTACCATGGGTAACCCCCTGCCTGTGCAATGGGTTAACTCAGTTCTACGCCAGCTCTTTAGTTGGCATAGGTCCGAGCAGCCCCATGTTGGGGCTGGAGGTCTGGGAAGGGGTATACGATACGGCGTCCGCCATGGATGCTGAACCCACCCCCTTCCAGGCCTAATCTGCCCACCCCACCACATTACACTCCCTCCCCTGCCCTCCCCCAGATCCCACGCTGCTCAAAGCGGTCTTATCTGCTCTAGTGTGCACAGGGCTGGGATACAGGACAGCATAGACCTTCCTACAAGTGCCGCCTCCTCCCTGAGTGTCAAAACGTGCCTTATGGCAAATTTGTGACACCTGGCACACGCCGTTAGTCTTTATTACATGTGAAAGAGTAATTCACAATCTCCTCCCACTGGTAGATGCACAAGTCCCTTATGTAGAAATGGCTCAGTGCAAAATTCTTCTTTCTCATAATATATCAGACATGAAAGAATAAGACGTACAAGTTACTTGCTCTCTCTCTCTCTCTCTCTCTCTCTCTCTCTCTCTCTCTCTCTCTCTCTCTCTCTCTCTCTGTGTGTGTGTGTGTGTGTGTGTGTGTGTGTGTGTGTGTGTGTGTGTGTGTGTGTGTGTGTGAGGGGTTGACCAGGTAGCCCAGGCCCCACTAGATTGTTTTGACCTCTGAAGTCTCCGTACTGGTGGCAGTAGTAGCACTCAGTGTACTTTTAGGAAGTAGGTGGGGGTGCCATTGGGGTCCAGGATTCCCAATCAGACTGATATCAGCAATGTATAACACTTTCTGTAATGTGGGGAAGATCTCTCAGAAAGCCACTCGTCAGCTGAGCGGAGGAACAAAACACTTCTTTTTCACCAGTGGTGATAATATCCCATTAAATAATTTTGTAAAATGTCATTTTTCCACATCCTAGGAAGTAATTCTTATATTTAAAGAGCATAAGCCTCCCCCCCTCCATATGCTGTGATTTAAACAGCCATTACCACCCAAACATTTGTGTGGGTTACTGTATATATATCACCATAAATACCCAATCTATTCAACCTCAGCTTTGACATGTCCTTGATGCCAGAATTGTACCATTAGTGGAATTACAAATATCTCTGCAAATTACGTTGTTCCACAGAGGTAGCTGTAGTATATTTATTACAACATTTAGACCTTGCCTTTCCACTGGAAAATCCACAAGGCAGCTAGCAGTCATTAAAATCCAACACCAAATATTAAAACCGCAGAAGCAGTCAAAACAACAAAATAAAAGTCAGTAACAATTCATCAGACATCAGGAAATATTGACTTGGATCCAAAGATGCCCTTTCACTGCTAGAAAGCCTTTTGCTTGTGGAAGGGCTGTGTGTGACTTCGTGGAAGAAAAGTGACCCAGATCCAGAGGAGCTTCTCATTTGTACGAGCTCTTTATACAAGTTATTTTCAAACCCTTTTTATTGCCTTCTAGATATGCAACAGTCTGTAGCTTCCTTATTTATCATGCTTCCTGTAGTGTGTGATGTAATCCCACCCCATCTCTGCACTGCTAAAGGATTCCACAAGTAAAGAGATCTCGGATATCCGGGATTCCACAAGCGCTTCCACAAAAGTGTATATAACACCATGTTATTTTCTCCTTCTGCTCACTGTTGTTTGGCTCCAAACCATTAACAGCTGTAGACAAAGGCAGATCCAAACTAGAGCAATCATCATATGTCCTCACAAGCAGAAAGGACAGCATTATCTTGGCCAGCTGTCTAAAAGAGAACAGGGACGAGCAAGGTACACAAAATTAGGGAGAGAGTTTTGTCAACACACACACTCCCCTCCCATTTGAAAATGTTGTCTTCTATTACTCAAATCCCTTTGGTGCCACTGCTGAGAAGGCCCTACCCCTAAGGGATTTGAGTACTAGAAGACAACATTTTCAAATTGGGGGGGGGAGGAGTGTGTGTGTGTTGACAAAAGTAGAAAGTGAAGCTTGAAAGAGGGAAAAAGAAATGCCATGAGGATTACAGTGTGATGGTACAGCAGCTTGGCATTTTCCAAGCATTGACAAGGGTGCAAGTATACGAATGTCATGAAGCAGAATATTTCATTAAAGAAGCAAGCTACCTGGGATTTCTTCTGTATGAAGCATAAATTCAGACCACCACTTGAGACACAGAAGGAGAAACCCAGTACTGCGCTGACTAAATGGGATATGCAAAATATAGAACGGGCAGAGAGACAGGCCTATAATGAACTTGCCGGAACAAAAACAGAATGCAGGCAACAGGGAAATTGCATTTGTTGCTCATGAGTTCGTCCTCTCTGCATCAATGTTTCACACAGAAAGACAACAATTATTGTTGAACAACCTAAAGAACATCTCTAATTTTAGTGCTTTTCAATATTTAATGGGTTGGGGTAGAGGGAACAAGGGAGGTGGCAACCGCTGTGAATGACTAATGCTGTATTTTAGGCTCCTAAACCAGGTTTAGTAACATGGAAATATAAAATAAGCTCTAGGTCTTTTTTTTTTCTGCCTTGACTTCTGTTTCCCGTCTTCTACTCCTTCTCTGAAAGACGGATTTAACTAATAACTCTTTCAGCTCAACATTGATAGACATGTATGTATTATTGGTGCTGTAAGTCCCGACATTTGTTTTCCACGGCAAACCCAGAGACACATATGTTAAACCGCAGCTCTCTGGGGCTGTCAGAGTTATAGGCCAGCCTGGAGCAGAGAAGTATGATAAAGTTTTTCAGGTCCTGTTTAGTTAAAGCAGAAAAGCTGGGATTCAGCCAACATCGCCACCACTCAAGGCTCTTTTCACAGTCCAAAATTATTTGGCTTAAACATTTCCAACTGTGAGGAGGTCCCATTTCACTGATTATGCAGTCATTCACTTTTCCACATCAACATCAAAGTCATTAACAACTGAGTATTATTGCATTGGCTGGAATTCAGTTAAGGACTAGAGGGATGTTGCACTTTATTAAGATAAAGCATGGCTTGGTTATGTCACCCATGAAATAATCAATTTACTGTGTTGGTTAATTTCCTCCGTCTTTGATCTGTGAATTAAATTCAACCAATCATTGTTTCACAGAACTGCCACTAAAGAGATGGTTTCAAATGACTGTATCCACATTTTCTGTTGGGGATGGTCCTATAAATAGAGTGCACAAAAGTTGTCAACATTGCTACAAGTGATCTTTGAAAGCCATCAACGTTTTTATGGTGTATTCCCCCCTCCCTATTTCAATTATTTTCTTCAAGGGTTTAAAGGAAAATCCACATACATGATAGCAGCAAGTTATCTGCTTTGGCCTTCATGGAATAGGAAACTGTCAAAAAGAGAAAAGCATAACCCTGGAGTTTATGACATGTTTAAACTCTGTATTTTTTACCAGGGAAGTGTGGTAAATTTAGGGTTGTGTAGAAACCCCCTGAGCAATGTCACTTGTCTTATAGACACTCATTTGACATTCCTTGAAAATTCTCTAATGCTTCTTAAGAAGAACCCTGAAATCTGCTCTGGATTTCACTTTTTCCAATATTTTAGTACACCCCGATGGTAATGCTATGTTTATATCCAACCATATCATTGGAGACTTCAGATAAACCATGTTCTTGTGCATTTACAATGAAGCCTTTAAGAGGGAATGGTGTGGTTCTTGCACATCCAATTCTACCCAACAGATCATATTTTGTAAACAGACTACATTACTAATGTACTAATAATGAGCAGAAAGTGCAAGCCTTATGAAGGCTACTCAAAAGTATGCCCCATTAAGTTTAATGAAATTGACAGCCCAATCCTAACTCCCTCCCCCGCCATCGCCGATGCAGCTGCGCCACTAGAGGGCATGCTGCCTTCTGTGGGGAGATAGTCCTAGAGAGGACTCCTCCAGGTAAGATAACGTTTGTTCTCTTTCCTGAGGGTAAGCATCTGCCACCACGATGGGTCTATTCAGATGTGCGCAAGTGATTTTGGTGGCGCAAGTCTGAGTGGATCCGTGAAGGCAAATCAAGACATTCTTATCCCCCTTCCTGGCAAATCAAGGCCAGGAAGGGGGATAGGATATTGGCAGTACTGCTGCTGCTGCTAACGCCCCCTTCCCGGACTCAACACACTCTCTGCCCCATTCATCCCCCTCCTTGCCTGGCCTCTGCTTGCCCCCTGCATCGTTTTACCAGAACTGGGGCTTCTTCAGCGCCCCAGCAGTGCAGAATGGTGGCTTACCTTTTCCGAACACTATAAAGCACATGAAGCAGGCCCATAGGACATTGGGCCCTTACTCCCAGGTGAGTGTGTACAGCAAGTCCTCACTGAAAGTTGTTGATAGGTTCTTGGAAGCTGCAACTTTAAGTGAAATGACATAAAGCCAATTTTACCGTAGGCTAATTGATGGTGCCAGGATTGATGGAGCCAGGATGGTGTAGTGGTTTGGGAGTTGGACTTAGACCTGGAAGATCCAGGTTCAAATCCCCGCTCAGCCACGAAACTTCCTGGGTGACCTTGGGCCAGTCACTATCTCTCAGCCCCACCTACCTCACAGGGTTGTTGTGAGGACAAAAAGGAGGGGAGGAAATATGTACACCACTCTGAGCTCCTTGGAGGAAGGGGGGTATAAAAAAGTGAAAAAAATATACATAGACAAGAGTTTACGGCATATTTCTGGTCACAAAAAATCACCAAACTTCAAGGCCCAAAACACTTCTAATATTAAACACTGAAATAAATGTGAGCTTTCTGGGCCAGAGAAAACCCATGTAGACATGGGGAGAATGTTCAAACCCCACACAGACAGTTTCCCCGGCCAGGAATCGATTTTTTCTCAACAACTTTAAAATGAAATGACTTATAAGTTATAATGAAATGACTTTAAGTGAGGACTTGCTGTATAAGATCGCAGCATAAGGCTGGTGTCAGAGTATCCACTTAGTGTGGAATTGAGAGGATAATTTAAGGTCCACACCCATGAATAGTTTACTTAGAAGAGCTACTCCATCTTAAAAGTGTCTTTGTACCGGTAATTTGATTCCATTCTCCACTGCCAATAATGTCATGAGGTGCTGCAGCAAAAGTTACCTATTCTGTCTTAGATCCACACTGACCAATATAACTTCCTGCTATTAATGAGGCTTTAGGACTTGTCAGGAATTTTTAAGTATGTTCTCATTCCTTAATTAAAACATGATGAAAGCAGGATGTATACATATTATTATGCCTTGTGCTTAGTTTTGTTTATTTTAAGGCTCAAATGCAAGTTTGTTCAAGTCCTTGTGTATTCAGAACTTCCATGAAGTCATCAGGTTTTGTACTGTAAGTGAAAACACAATTGCAGAAATTCCCCACTGAGGGTTAAGCACATCATTTAGCATTTGCTAAATTCTGCCACAGGCAAGTTAAATAACCACTGCTAGACTTTTATTGACTGATTTGCAAGACTGATAGGTTCATACACGCCACTGACTGACAGAGATTTTTTCCCTTTGTCATCCAGCCAAACTAATCTTATGAAAGCCAAAGACAAGAGAAAGTGTTGTTCTCGTAAACACATTGGCCACAGTCCAACACAGAGTTATGCATGCTAAAAATACTGAGTTCAATAGGCTAAAGCATACTTAACCACATTGGATTGTGACCACTGTGCTTTTGTGTACTTTCAGGTAAATATTTAGGTTTTCCCCCTCTCTATGGCACCTGTTGGAAGCAGAACAGTTATTCCTTGATTTTGAACCATTCAGTCATGGATTTCATGGGAGAAAAAATAACATTGTTAATTTGTGGGGAGGGCAGAAATAGGGACTGATACTACAATCCAGTATACACTTACCTAAGTCCTATTGAGCTTACCTGGGAGTAAGTCCTATTCAGCTCGTAAGTCCAACGAGTCTTTCTTCTGACTAAACATGCATATAATTGCATTGTGAAGAACTTTCTCTGGAACCAGATAATTGCTTTTTCTTGGAAAATCATCAGAAGAGGCCTGAACGTCAAAATATGATCCATCCATCTTCTATCACTTAATCTAATGGTCAGTGTTTGTAAAGTCCCAGAGTGTGATCTGAAGCACAGTCTTGATGAAGTAGTCTTCAGAAAGTAGTCTTGATGAAGCTAAACTAGCCTGGTTCTGGTCAGTGCCTGGTTGGGAGACTATCTGAGAGAGAACCCTTTACAGGTTGCCTTGAGATCCATAAATGAAGAGCAGCGGGATACCTGTTTAATAAAATCCCAGACTTTCATAGAGATTAAAATATGACCATACCACACTGACTACCAAATGAGAAAAAGACATATTGTGAACACTTCCTTTGGTAAAATGTTTTTGGAACATTAACATAAACCTTCTCTGTGAGCAACTGAAAAAAAGGTACAGGTTGGTTACCCCTTATCCGGACATCTGAAATCCAGAATCCCCAGACATTTTTGGGGCTATGACTTTTAAAAAAAAACTTTTCCAGCACCTGGCTGGCATAGCGCAAGGCATGCTGGGGCACAAAATTATTAAAAATATTGTATAAAATTACCTTCAGGTTATGTGTGTAAGGTGTATACGAGACATAAATGAATTTTGTGTTTAGACTTGGGTCCCATCCCCAAGATATCTCATTATATTTATGCAAATGGAGGTCACTGGAGGTAGGTGGTTCGACTCTGTCGGGCCGCTCCTCTGACAGCTGCACTGGCTGCCGATTTGTTTCCGGGCCCAATTCAAAGTGCTGGTTTTGACCTTTAAAGCCCTATACGGCTTGGGGCCAGGATATTTGAGAGACCGCCTACTTCTATATAGTCCGGCTCGTCTCCTTAGGTCATTAGAGAAGGCCCTTTTGTGGGTACCGTCGCCCAGGGAGGTGCGAGGGGCGGCGGCCAGAAATAGGGCCTTCTCAGTAGTGGCACCAACCTTATGGAACTCCCTCCCTTTTGATTTACGAACTGCTCCCTCCTTGGCCACTTTCCTGCGAGGCCTTCCTGTTCAAGGAAGCCTTCTGAGCCCTGCCTTTTTTTAACATCCTGCTGGTACAGCTGGGACACTGCTGCTTTTAATGCTCTTTTTATGCTCTTTTTTTAAATTGTAATGATGATCTTTTTAAATTAATTTTTAGATGTTGTTGTATTCATTTCGTTAACTTTTTTTTACTGTTTTAAAATGTGACTTTTGTACTGTATTTGTTGTATTGTATTTCCTTTTTTTTGTTGTAAGCCGCCTTGGGTCCCTTCGGGGAGAAAGGTGGGGTAAAAATAATGTAAATAAATAAATAAATAAAATATTCCAAAATCCAGACAACTTCCCGTCCCAGGCAGTCCAGATAAGGGATACTCAACCTGTAATTTTCTTTCAAGAGTTCAAAATTGTCATGATGTGTGTCCATAAAATGCTGCTAAGGATCTGTAGCATGAGTTAGGAAGTCAGCAGTGAGTCATCTGACCAGCTATGGAGTGCTCCTGTTCATGCATCACAAGTTCCACCCCTCTAATCCCTGATTGGCTCCTGACACTGGAGAAGGAGGTACTAGCAATTCCAGTTTGTGTTTGCAGTAGTCCGCTTGCCAAAGAGAGGCTAGCTAGGCTAGATGTAACCTGTTCCAGCAGCATGCATCCTCCACTTCAGAGCTCTCTTTCCAATGTGAAGATGAACGGTGTGTTAAGTGAGAGTGTGGATTCCTGGTGAAAGAGGACTCGCAGGATGTGACAGAATTATTCAGTGATTGGGATTAGGATTGAGAAACCACCCCCATCAACAATGGGGATATGACTAGACTAAAATGTAGCTATCAGGAAGGAAGAATAGTTTCTCATGAATAATAAGAGGATAAGGTAATCAGTATGCATTAATAACGGCACCAGATCATCAGCCTGACCTGATGAATGCTGACCATGCAGGTACAAAAGTGAGACATCAGCCCAAGGTCATCTTGGTATTAATGACAAGCAACATTTACTAAAAACGAGTATTCAAAGCAGTGAAAATTTATATTGCAAGTCCCTGATTTATGAACTTCACAGCATCACTACAAATGTTGCCTAGCCCAAAACTCTGGTTGAATTATTAAGGGAAGGGAATTCCAGAACTGGGGAGGACCAAGAGTGTAGTCAGGAGGCAATGGAGCCAGGACCTCTGAGAGGGGGGTTAAGGGGGGGTACAATCATACCAAATCCCAGGGTCAAAAATGTGTCAAAAAGGGGGCCTTGGAGCAAAAAGGGGGGGACCTAAGAGCCAAACTCCCATGAAGGGAAGGGGCCGAAAAGAAACTTTGTACCCCCTGATAAAATTCCTCTGTGTGGCCCTGGATGGAGCATAGTGGTAGGACATGTGCTTTGACTGTTGAAGGTCTCAAATTCAGTCTCTGGCATCCTTACAGTTAAAAGGATCTTATGTAGCAGGTAAACACAGTTGCTGGGATGGCTGTTGCCTGTTCAACAAGACATTGCTGGTCTGCCTCTAGTAGACAGACAAGTAGTCACCATCTGACCCACTTGAAGGTTTTTCCTCTTCTTTGAAGGCCTCCTCTGGTGTGCATGATGAACATTTTCTGGATTTAGCTGAGTTGCTCTAGTCCTATCAAATTCCAGCTGAAGAATATAGTCAAATCCAATAGTCTAGACAATTTTTTGTAGTAGTGTTTTTTGTGTATATATACAGTACAACTTCTGGCAATGTTCTTCAACACTGTCAGTAAAAGCATCTCAATTACAACATATCCTTTTAACAAGTTTGGAGCAGAATATGCTAAAGATATTTAAAAATGTGCCAAGTATATTACGCCCACTGCCAATTTTAGTCCCAGTAAATTATCCTCTGTTTGCAAGTCAGTGCCTGTTGCTGTTCATAGATTGTGTGACTCTGATTTCAGCTTTCGTTCGCTGCTTTCTGTTTATATGAGAGAATTCAGAGGAAATCAATACTGAAGTATTTGTATATACAGTGGGTAGTATTAGCAACTACATGAAGCAGGAAATCTAGTTTATGTTTTTTCATATGTGCTCAGGATTATTCAGAGGCCAAACAAATTTTGCCATTTCACATTTAATGTCATCAAAACGGTATATTTCATGATAAGTACCATAGTAGGTATATTGTCCAAGGCCATTTCTTTCTCTCTTGCAGTCCTCATTGCTATCTTCATTTCTCTCTCTACCTACCACCCCCTTTCTGCTTGGGATACTTGAGTTCATACTTTGCCAGTTGGACTGGCCCCACAGAATTAAAGATGTGCATGCACTGTGAGTGCTGCTCCCTAAAGCCGGAGCTACACTGCACGCTTTCACGTTCCGTATGCGTCTGGTGTCCCGCCCCCAGGTCAAACAACGGGCTCTGATTGGCTGAACGAAAAGCAAATGCAGGCAAAGTCGAGCGGCTTAAGTTCTCTTGAGCCTGAGCGTGACTGCTTAATCACAGGGAGGGCTGTTTTTTTCCAAACCATGCAGTTCAAATACTTTTTGAAGTATGTTTGTAACCACATATAAGGGGGCAGTTAGATAGCTCTTCCCCATGCGATCAAGCAGGGATAGAAGATTAAGGGCGCAATCCTGTGTAACTCTTGCACCGGTGTAACAGTAGATCCTCCAGTGTAAGAGCACTAAGGCCAACCCCTCTTGGAAACCTCACATGTGCAATTAGGACGTGGAACGGACACCGGCTCAACTCCGCCAGCACAGGGGGCATTCCTGGGGTGTCTGAATGTTCCCAGAATGCCCCCTGCACTGGTGGAGTTGCGTCGGTGTCCATTCCATATCCGAAGGAGGGTTGACTACACCTCCCCATGTCCACACACACACCCAGTGTTACTGCCTCTTCCTCCTTGACTGTCCAGCTGCTCAGAGGTGTCATTGGGGGGGGGGCCCTGGGTGGCAGCGGCGACACACGCCGAGGGGAGTGCACTTGATGCCATATTCGGCAGCAACTCAGCATTGGCATGTCGAAAATGCACCCCGGGCATTTTTCTGGTTCTGCATTTTTGCATTTTTTTTCTGCTTCTAGGCCACTTTTGGTGACAGGATTAGCCCTCCTGCCCACCCTGGCTGCTTTCGGCCTAAATTTGGCCGAAAAAACACCGGTGTGTGTGCATTTTCGGCACGCCGCCACCAAATTGCTGCCGAAAGGGGTGGGGCTTATGACATCACGACCCTGCAGGGGTATAGCAACGCCACTGCAGCTGCTGCTTCCAAACAGGCCGTGTAGAAGTCCTCTTCCGCTCCCAGTATCATCTGCCTACTCTGTTGTAAATAAGAGCGAACATTTTTTTTCTGTGATTGAAATGTTATGTTGTTTTTTGAAGTTCCACTTTTTGACATATGCATTCAATGCAATTTCAGGAAAATAGCAAATAATAATAATTGAAATAAAATAATTGAAATAAAATAAACAAAGAATGTGTGTATATTTTGGGGTGTGCGTGAGCAGTTTGAAATTCTCCTGGGGTTGTTTGAGGCACAAAAGGTTCAGAAGCTCTGCAGCAAGACAAGGAATCACCCTGACAATGATCAGGAGAACTTTTATATCTAATGGAAGAAATATATTTTAAGAAATGAAACATTGTAACACATAATAAATGCTCTTTTATCCCATAATTTTACCAACATAAGTAAAAAGACTGTGTCTGCAGCTACTCATGTACCCAGGATCTCCTGTTAATTGAGTCACTGATTTATCACGAAGAAAGGCATAATTTTCCCAGTGGAAAAGATCCAATGCATTAACTTAGTGGCCTTTCACAAAGGGGCCTTTCTTTTTCATCTGTAGAAAAAAAATATATATCACAAAATGTACCTTATTTTAGGGGGATGGAAAAATTGATACTTTCACACTTTAGACATAATTACAATTTAGGGTAATTATGGAAATAATTATTCATTTTTAATTCTTAATCAACTTACTTTTTTTCTTTTTGTGCTCAGTTTACCAGAAACTTCATGTTTTCATCTATACATGCTCCTAGTCAATAGATTGAGAAACAGTCCATTGTTTCTTTGAAGCAATCTTTGAGTATGTTTGGGCAGATAAATAGTTTTGTATCTTATATGCCTGTAAAACAATGTGCCTCTAATAAAAAGAGTTTCCATTTCACATACTCGTTAACCAAATCACAACGTGAAATTATACATGTACTATAGTAACACAGAGATCCACTTACAGTGTGAAAATTTATGTTGAAAAAACTCATAGACTATTGAAAGTTACTAACATATAATTGATGCTTTACCATAGTAATCAGACTAGAAACCTCAGCCCTTTCATCTGACTGTTGTATTGTTTTTCACTTGCATTTATCATTTTGTCGTCAGCTGGGTAGTTGCCTTTAACTACAGAAGAATGGACATATGGTTAGGATCATAGCAGTCAGCAGCGGAAAAGACCCACTACATCAACAATTTTGGATCAGGTTTCTTGAGAAGGGAATCAATTAGCTATGAAAATTAAATTGCCAATTGTTTCTGCAGAGAAAGAGTGCAATGGAAAATGTGGGATTTGAATTCCTATTGTTTTTGCAGAGACCCAATCAATAGAAGTTGCACTATCACGATGAGATGAGTGAAGTCCATATTTGGTACATGAAACTAGAGAATACATTTCAGACCTATGCAACCTGTAACTCACCAAACCAAATGCAGCCCATGAACCGCCAGCCAGTGGTCTTCAGGGACTCTCTAAATAGGACTCAGGTGTCTCACATTTTGTGCCATCATAACAACTCCTAGACAGTTACCAGCTTGATCTCTGATGCACCCCAGCATGACTCATATAATGGCCAGAGGTGGTATTGTAGCTCTTCATTCCATGTGGCCTGAGACAGCTCTATATATAAGTTGTTCCAGGTTTGGTTTCTCAATCTAAGCAACTTCTTGACCAAGCAGTAATACAGACTGCCTTGCTGTGCCTCACCTCCCTTTCCTAATTCAGTACTTGGACACCCACTCATCCTCAACCATGTTTTCTGCCTGAGCTCCTTTGATTCTCATCTGCTCACTCTGGAATCCACATGGCCTGAAGCCTGGTTAAGCCCTGACGCCATGCGTTGCGGCTTTGAAACTTTGTCAACTTCTCTCTTTTTGCAGTCCCAGGTAAGCTGCAGAAATGGAACGTTTATCGAATCCCTGGGGTTGCTTTGCATGTATGGTGGACTGCATTTGATGTGGTGGGTCACAAGTTTTAGATCTATTCTACCACCTCTCAATGGTTCTCATTCAGCTACATCCCAAATATTTAATTCTTAAAAATATTAAATAACGTACCATATACTACTTTTTAATGTGAGTTGTTTTAGTTACTGAGCTAACTAGTGTTGAGTTATTTAGTTTGTTTCAAAGGTGTATACCAAAAGTAGGGAAGCCTTTTTTTTATTGGAAGATCCCATCATTTTCTATTTTAATGTAAATTTGGTCAGTGGTTTGCCCCAAACACACATGTACATTTTCTCTGACCCTGGGTAGCCTCAGACAACCTTTAGCCTTTATCACATAGTTTACCAGACATTTGTACATGATGTGTGCACAAACTCTACTTGGTAGGATAATACAGATAACCCACCTAGCCCTGGCTGAGAGAATTTACTGTGGGGGGTGTTTGGTTATTTGTATGGCACTATGAATGTGCATACACTCACTAAGGATAGCTTCAGATGTTATGAGGAAGCATCAACAAGAATGGGTGTGTGAGTGCCTTGCGCATGTAGTTTTCATGCTTTCAGTGCAATGCCTAAAGATGAAAATTGAGAATCACTCACATGGCAAGATGCATGGGAATCTAATACTTTCATACCTCATTAAGGGGGTGATGCATATTTTCCCTCTTTGGATGTTACATCAGACGATCAAAAGGTAGGTGTAAATGCTACCTGTTCTTGCTAATTTCTTGGACTTCAGGTGCTCTCTCTTTCTGTTGACAACACACAGTCTCTCCTGTCCCTAGTTCCTTTGTGTGGTTCCCTCTCCTCAGGCAGTCTTTCTCTGTCGTCTCTTTTTGTCTCTGCCTCCTTCTGCAGCCTAACTGAAGATGCTTAGGAGAGAGGCCACTGGCACCTAAAAAAATGGACCCTAGCAACTGGGTTCCAAAGAAGACAGGAAGCAGATTTCTCCTCCTACTATTCATGCTGTTGTTGGTAGGATCTCACCTCTGCTTCACTTTGCTTCCCTTTGGATATGCAGATTTCTTCCTCTACTATTTTTTTTCTGCTTTTACACTCTGTTTAATTCCATTAACTTTTTTGAGATGAGAACAGCAGGGGGTTCAACAGTAGTTTGAGGTTATTGTTTTTGTTAAGTGAAAAAAGTAGCCAGACAATACTCTAATACCTGCTCACATGTATTCGACAAAAAGCACCCTCTTGAATGGTTCTCTTATTTATTTTTTCTTTCTTCCTCTGTTTTTTCCCCTGTTCTTCAGTTTTGTTTAAATCTCATGGTTTGTTCATGCTCTCTTTTATTGTCATTCAAATCTGCTTTCAACATTTCTATCTCTTTCTGGTCATAGACGTTGGGCCCAGTTTTAACAACAGCGTACATACTTTTGCGACATTGCAACATTGCAAACAGTGCTGGTGGCCATTTCGGAAGATACCACCACAAATAGTGGTGGTGGCCCCAGCACCCTGCCACAGAGGGTGACCTGCACTGAGGCAGGTAAGCATGGGAGATGGGCAATGGATGGGAGAGTGGAATGGGGTGGGGAGGAGGAGAAACGGGATGAGGAGGGAGTGGGGTCCCAGCAGCACCGGTGTTTCTCAGCATCCTATTCCCATCCCCTCTCCCTTATTCTCCTTGGTTCTATGCTAGCAAAATGCAGATCCAAGGTGACCCATTGGGGTAGCGGAGAACCAAAGTTACCTCGCCTTGTGGGGGCCTCTGGGACCCCCCCCTTGCAGGATACAGTGCACGATCCATTGGCACGGCTGCATCAGCAGGGGGATTTAGTTAGGATTGGGCTGTTATTAGAACTCTCTTCCTAGGGAGGTCTGTCTTGCTCCTCCTGTCTAATGACACATCAACCTCTTGTGAAGACCTTTCTTTAACTACATTAACTGTCTTCACTGAAATGTTTTGAAATGTATACTTCATTGAAAAATCAAGCTCATTTTATTCCAAACTCTTAGAGTGGGTCGTAATAGGTTTAAAACAATCGTATAAAAATTGGTCACTCCTCTGCTCACTCCTCAAACAATGGGTTCATTTTCAGGGGCCAAACCAGGTTAGCAAGGAGTAGGGCCTGATCTGGCAAACTAGATTTGGTACAGGTGGGGGTGCTGCTGTTTTTATGCTCTTGTTTTAATTGTAGCAATGATCTTTTTAATCGATTTTTAGATACTGTTTTTATTAATTTTAATTAATTTTTTTACTGTTTTAAAATGTGATTATTTTTGTATTGTATTTTTTGTATTGTATTTTCTTTTTGTTGTTGTTGTTGTTGTTGTTGTTGTAAGCCGCCTTAGGTCCCTTCAGGGAGAAAGGCGGGATAAAAATACTGTAAATAAATAAATAAAGTAGATTCACCCGTTTCCTTCTCAGGGGTGGTGTCAGGGATTAACCCCCACCAGAGAACACACCTGGCTAAACGGACTGCTGAACCCACAGTACTGGTGGCAGTGGTAGCAACCAATACACCATAATGGCCGACCCACACCGCACGAGTTCCGGCATGGAGGCGCGCGAGCGTAGGTGCCTGGCCGCCCACCTCCAAGTGCTGCCCTGCTCTCCACCAGTGTCGTCCTGCAATTAGTCCCTCCTAATTGTCCCACCTTCTAATCGCTGATTGGATGAAACATGTGCACTCCAATTGGCTAAAACCCCCTCTAATCTGATTGGCTACAACAGTAGCTCCGCATCCCCACCCCTCAAAATCTTGGGCATGAAACAATTTTGATTGCACCGGAACTCGGGAGAGCGCAGGTCTCCTGCATTCAGATGCGATCACATAAAAATGGTGGCCACACATCTGCGCGAGCTCCGCATGCGTCTGGGATGCGCCGGAACCCGTGCGGTGTGGCTCGGGCTTTAATAGGCAGGTTGCCAGGTCATCGGGGCGGGGCAGTTTAACTTGATGCCACCCCCTGTCCTGTCTCCTTTGCAGCTTCCCCAGACTTTTAGATATGTGATTTTTTTAAAAAAAATATGTCAGTAGTCCCTGAAATTAGAGTCTTTTATTACTATACAGCCCAAATTAATGCCAACACGAACTATTTCAGCTTCAGTACCCCATGTTTCTGTTAACAATCTACCTGCATTTACTTTGCTTCAGTGGTGACATGAAAAATATCTTTTCTGCCAATTATCCTTCAAACTGAAGTGTATATAAATTACTTCTCTTCTCCATGCATCACATCTTACTGGAGCTTTTCTGTTATATAATTGAACAGCAAGCAAGTTGGAGGAGTTAGCGATGAAAATAGGGCTGTTTTGTAAAATTGCAGCATAATCATTAGCTAATGGAAAAAGACGGAGATGCCTTTTGATGAGCTTATGTAGACTCAGAAAGGATATCATGTGGTTTCAGGAAGAATCTCTTGTAAACTTTTAGAAGGGCCTGGGCAAATTTGTGTCCCACTTGATCAGCCCTTTGGCCAGTGAAAATCTGCAGAGAGAGTAGGTGGACTCTCCACAGTGGTCTTTGCAAAGTGTTGCTTTAACTTAGCAGCAAATTCAGATGACCCCAGTGAAACGTAATACAAAAAGTATAAATAGAAGTGCAGAATAAAACACAGTTTTCCACATGTAAAGAGATGCAAATTGTTACATTTACATTCCAAGCTGGTTCGTGTACTTGTGCTTAATCTGCCCATAACACTGCTTAGTAACCAGTCCAGGTTTGGTACGTGTGGCCCCAACTTTCTCTGCCAACAGTCCTGCAATAGCAGCTCCACACACCATATTCCTAGCGTTCATGCTTGCCTTTGCTTGTAACTTCTAGGCAAACTTTTAAAAGGTTTGCTCCTGTGCAAAGGGCCTTTGAAATGAATGGGACTTGTTGAACATTTGAGTACATTTCTACAACTGTTAACTGTAGCTTGCTACTTAGTGTCTCCTTCAATATAGTCAAATGTTGCTAAAGGTCTTTTTATCTATGCCAGTGATTTTCTTCTTCAAACTGTTTTCTGTTGAACCCTGGGGATGCCTATCAGGGACTCAGCAAACAAGGAGATTGGTACTGGCAGACAAACTACCCAAGAGACAATTTGTCCAGTATTACAGTGTTCCCTTGCAGTGTGCAGATTATGGGGGAGTCTGGAGCACACTTATTATTAACAGTATTCATATACAGGTGGGCCCCCATATCCACTGATTCGCTATCCACGGTTTCAGTTATCCACGGATTGTGGGGACCCCCCCAGGCTTTTACTTTTTTCCCAGTAAGCTTCATTTCTTCCTTAAAGAAACAGGAGAAGCAGCCTCTGGCTGCTTATTGCAGGCAAGTAGAATGAGACTAAGTCCTAGAGAGGCTCTGCAAGGTTAACAGAAACCTTGCAGAGCCTCTCTAGGACTTAGTCTCATTCTACTTGCCTGCAATGGAGGCTGCTTCTCTGTTTGTTTTAAGGAAGAAACAAAGCTTGCTGAAAGAAAAATAAGAGCTGGGGGGGGCAAGCATGCCTCAGGAAACCATGGAGGGGGTGTTTGCTCTTATCCACAGTTTCAAGTTTCCCCTCATGGATCATTGCCTCATGGATCATTGCCTTGTCGTGGCGAAGGGGCTTGCGTAACTCAATGAAGCCATGAGCTATGCCGTGCAGGGACACCCAAGACGGACAGGTCGTAGCAGAGAGTTCTGACTAAAAGTGATCCACTGGAGAAGGAAATGGCAACCCACTCCAGTAACCTTGCCAAGAAAATCCCATGAACAGTACCAAAAGGCTAAAAGATATGACGCCGGAAGATGAGCCCCTCAGGTCGGAAGGTGTCCAATATGCTACTGAGGAAGAGCGGAGGACTATTCCAAGTAGACCCAGAAAGAGTGAAGCGGCTGGGCCAAAGCCAATAGGACGTCCAGCTGTGGATGTGTCTGAGGTTGAAAGGAAAATCCAATGCTGCAAGGAGCAATACTGCTTAGGAACATGGAATGTGAGGTCTATGAACCAAGGCAAGCTGGATGTGGTCAAAAATGAGATGATAAGATTGAACATTGACATCTTGGGAATCAGCGAACTAAAATGGACAGGCATGGGCGAATTTAAGTCAGGTGACCATCATATCTACTACTGTGGGCATGAATCCCTTAGAAGAAATGGAGTAGCCCTCATAGTCAATAAAAGAGTGGGAAAGGCAGTACTGGGGTGCAACCTCAAAAACGACAGAATGATTTCAGTTCGAATCCAAGGCAAACCATTCAACGTTACAGTAATCCAAGTGTATGCCCCAACCACTGATGCTGAAGAAGATGAAGTTGACCGGTTCTATGAAGACCTACAACACCTTCTAGAACTAGCACCCAAAAAAGATGTCCTTTACATCATAGGAGACTGGAATGCTAAAGTCGGAAATCAAGAAATAAACGGAACAACAGGCAAGTTTGGCCTTGGAGCGCAAAATGAAGCAGGGCAAAGGCTAACGGAGTTCTGTCAAGAGAACACGCTGGTCATAGCAAACACTCTTTTCCAACAACACAAGAGGCGACTCTACACATGGACATCACCAGATGGTCAATACCGAAACCAGATAGATTATGTGCTTTGCAGCCAAAGATGGAGAAGCTCTATACAATCAGTAAAAACAAGACCTGGAGCTGACTGTGGCTCAGATCATGAGCTTCTTATTGCAAAATTCAGACTTAAACTGAAGAATGTAGGGAACACCACTAGACCAGTCAGATATGACCTAAACCATATCCCTTATGAGTACACAGTGGAGGTGAAGAATAGATTTAGGGCATTAGACCTGGTAGACAGAGTGCCTGAAGAACTATGGACGGAAGTTCGTAACATTGTACAGGAGGCAGCAACTAAAACCATCCCAAAGAAAAAGAAATGCAAGAAAGCAAAGTGGCTGTCAGATGAGGCTTTACAAATAGCTGTGGAAAGAAGGAATGCAAAAAGCAAGGGTGAAAGGGAAAGATATAAACAACTGAATGCAGAGTTCCAGAGAATAGCAAGGAGAGATAAGAAGGCCTTCTTAAATGAACAATGCAAGGAAATCGAGGAAAACAACAGAATGGGGAGGACTAGAGATCTCTTCAAGAAAATTGGAGATATCAAGGGAACGTTTTGTGCAAAGATGGGCATGATAAAGGACAAAAAAAGCAAGGACCTAACAGAAGCAGACGAGATTAAGAAGAGATGGCAAGAATACACAGAAGAACTATACAAGAAAGATCTTAATGTTCCTGATGACCACGCTGGTGTGGTCACTGACCCAGAGCCGGACATCCTAGAGAGTGAAGTCAAGTGGGCCTTAGGTAGCATTACTAACAACAAAGCTAGTGGAGATGATAATATCCCAGCTGAGCTACTTAAAATCCTAAATGATGATGCTGTGAAAGTGCTGCACTCAATATGCCAACAAATTTGGAAAACTCAGCAGTGGCCAAAGGATTGGAAAAGGTCAGTTTACGTTCCAATTCCAAAGAAGGGCAGTGCCAAAGAGTGTTCAAACTACCGTACAATTGCACTCATTTCACATGCTAGCAAGGTTATGCTCAAAATCCTACAAGCTAGGCTTCAGCAGTACGTGGACCGAGAACTACCGGACGTACAAGCTGGGTTTCGAAGAGGCAGAGGAACTAGAGATCAAATTGCCAACATGCGCTGGATCATGGAGAAAGCACAAGAGTTCCAAAAAAACACCTTCTTCTGCTTCATTGACTACGCAAAAGCCTTTGATTGTGTGGATCACAACAAACTGTGGCAAATTCTTAAAGAGATGGGGGTACCAGACCACCTTACCTGTCTCCTGAGAAACCTGTATGCGGGTCAAGAAGCAACAGTTCGAACCGGCCATGGAACAACTGATTGGTTCAAAATTGGGAAGGGAGTACGGCAAGGCTGTATATTGTCACCCTGCTTATTTAACTTATATGCAGAGTACATTATGAGAAATGCAGGGCTGAATGAATCACAAGCCGGAATCAAGATTGCCGGGAGAAATATCAACAACCTCAGATATGCAGACGATACCACCCTAATGGCAGAAAGTGAAGAAGAACTAAAGAGCCTCTTGATGAGAGTGAAAGAGGAGAGTGCAAGTTGGCTTGAAACTCAACATTAATAAAACTAAGATCATGGCATCGGGTCCCATCAATTCTTGGCAAATAGAAGGGGCAGAAATGGAAGCAGTAACAGATTTTACTTTTCTGGGTTCCAAGATCACTGCAGACGGAGACAGCAGCCATGAAATTAAAAGACGCTTACTCCTTGGAAGGAAAGCTATGGCAAACTTAGACAGCATAATAAAAAGCAGAGATATCACCATGCCAACAAAAGTTCGTATAGTCAGGGCGATGGTGTTCCCAGTAGCAATGTATGGTTGCGAGAGTTGGACCATAAGGAAGGCTGAGCGCCGAAGAATAGATGCTTTTGAACTGTGGTGCTGGAGAAGACTCCTGAGAGTCCCTTGGACTGTTAGGAGATCAAATCAGTCAATTCTAAATGAAATCAACCCTGACTGTTCCCTGGAAGGACAGGTACTAAGGCTGAAACTCAAATATTTTGGCCACCTAATGCGAAGAGAGGACTCTCTGGAGAAGACTCTGATGCTGGGAAAGATTGAAGGCAAAAGGAGAAGGGGAAGGCCAAGGATGAGATGGTTAGACAGCATCACCGATGCAACGAACATGAAAATGAGCGAACTCAGGAAGATAGTGGAGGACAGGAAGGCCTGGCGGGATATGGTTCATGGGATCACGAAGGGTCGGACACGACTTAACGACTGAACAACAACAACACAGTTTCAAGTATCCACGGAGGGGCCTGGAACATATCCCCAGCGGATATGGGGGCCCACCTGTACCGCTTTTCAACAAAAAGTTCACAAAGCGGTTTACAGACAAAATCAAATGATTAAATGGCTCCCTGTCCCAAAAGGGCTCACAATCTAAAAAAGATGCAGAACACCACCAGCAAACAGCCACCAGAAAAGACACTGTGCTATGGTGAAAGGGGAAGTTACTCTCCCCCTGCTAAATACTGTATAAGAGGAGCACCAATTGAAAAACTGTATCTTGCCTCTTGCCCAGCACTTCAAGGCGCACAGCTTCCCAAGCAGTAGCGTAGAAACGCTTGGGGCCCTGATATACAGGGCCCCAGGCGCCTAGCTGACTGGGGGGCGCTCGAGGAGAGCGTCCTCGTCGTCTAGGCAACGCGCACAGCGCGCGCCCGCAGACACAGGGTATGAGAGCGCGTTGCGCGTTGCCTAGACGACGCTGTTGCTCACCTCGGACTCGAAAGCTCGAGTCCGAGGTGAGCAACAGCATCGTCGTCTAGGCAATGCGCAGCGCGCTCTCAGACCCTGTGTCTGCGGGCGCGCGCTGTGCGCGTTGCCTAGATGACGAGGACGCTCTCGGAGTCAAAAGCTGGAGCGCCGCCCGACCCGTTATGGCTGCGGGCGGGCGCTGCGCTCCAGCTTTCGAGCGACAGCGTCCTTGGACGTCACGTGACGTCACACGTCACGTGACGTCCGGGGGGCGCTTGGCCAGCCCCCGCCCTCCTAGCCCCAGGCGGCAGGAGGGCTTAAAACGCCACTGTTCCCAAGGGATATCTGTGTTAACCTGTTGCAACAAAAACAACACCTTGTAGCACCTTAATGATGAGCAAATGTACAGCGAACTGGGCTGTAATCTATGAAAGCTGAGGGTGAAATAAATTAACTATAAGTCTTTTCCTTGTTTCCTTAAGAACAGTTGGCTCGACAGGTCATGGCAGTGTCTGGCAGTGTCTGGCACAAACCAAAACAAAAAGTCTGCTCTAGAAGGGCCCTCAGAATCCTGTGCAATTTTCCAAGGCTGCACAACAGTCAGATTGATGTGGAAAAGCTTACTTGGGGGCAGGAATCGCCCTATGGAAAAATGGTCAGAGGTAATAGGGCTACCATACCTCAAAAGTGCATTCTGAACGCTATTGAAAAGCAGACTTTTTAACATGGCAGAGTTTACTCTCGGGTTACTTGTGACAGTGGGATCTCACTTGTAATATATGTTCATCCAAAAAGAAAACTTGCTGGAGCACATCCTTTGCAAGAGCATTGGGTAACATACCAGTAGTGTGTGAAATCATATCCTGAGGCTCAGTACTGTAGCCAATATCTAATAGAACAGGAACTTGGCAATCTAGCTAAACTGCATTTTCCCCAAAGATATTGGAAGTCTGCCAACCATACAGCTCAATGTACCTTGTAGATGAACTTTAGTCTGACTAGATCAAATGCTTTCATACAGAATGATAGAATACTGTTCCCAGTTTAAAGACAATGGCAGGCTCCTTCAGTATTCTCTTTTCTGCTCAATGACCTGGTTGCCCACACTGTCATATTTTAATTTTTTTAAACTAAAATGGTAAACATTGTCTGTTGTCCTGTGATATGGGTTTGTAGAGCTCCACAGAACAACTGGAGACCCACAGCATTTCACAAACAATAGGGCCATTCCTTCTGCCCTACCTACTCGAACTTAGGTCTGGGGTTTGTAGTGGAGGTTGGAGAACCAAGACCAGCCTGGGGCAATGTCAGAAGTTGGCCAGGTCAAGCATCAGTTGAAGGATTACACCTATAAAAGGGTCCTCCTGGCCAGGCCAACCCCCTGAATTTTCCAATACTGGTCAGCCACTGCAGATCCCCCCGGCCCCCCCATTTGCTGATGTGGGGAAGGAGCTGCTGCTTATTACCGTTGCCCATTACTGATAATTTGGGAGCAGCACAAGGCTTTGCCGCAGGAGTACTTCCAGCAACCTGCTGTCAGCACTGAGGCTGGTAAAGGGAGGAAAACATGACTGGCAGTGCTTTGTCATTGGCATCCTAGACCTTTAGGTTTTCCTCTTCCCTTTCCTTCACACTAGCTATGGCTCGTGAGTGCAGCATTGGTTGGCTTCCCTAGCATTTTTGGCAAGCCTTAACAATCTCTCTTCTCTACCATGTGAAGAGTCTCTCTTATGTAGGATGACAAATTGAACCAATTATGCCTCTGCTTGGAGTGCCTGCCTCAGACATTATGTTGTAAATGTGGTCGAGGAGAGCCTGCATGCCTTTCTCTTTCTCTGTGCAAAGAAGATCACCAGCCCAGAAAGTGTAGGAACTAGAGATGGCTATTCCCTCCATGACTCATGTAAGGTTTAGCTCAGAAATAACCTGTGCTACTTCTCCCCAAATTGGGAAGTACTGTACATAGCTCAGTTTATTTCCAAGCTGAATCCAAATTTGATTCCCCTACCCACCACCTACCCCTACCCAACACCACTCCGTCATCAAAATTTTCTCCTTCCTTCCTTGGAAACCACATTTACTAGGCAGAGTTGGGCTAACAGTAATAGCTACAATGTCTAGAGCACAGGGTAAACAGCATGCCGGAAACAATGGTCCCAGTGACTCACCGGGAATGTCATTTTCTTATGAGCTGGATTTTAAGCCAAGCTGGAGAATAAGTAAGGGGATCCAAATGTTTCCCTCTTCTTTGAGGTGAGTGTTATAAGCCCTAAAAGCTCATGGCTATGGCTGAGCCCAGATATGGAGAGCTTCAAAAGCTTCCTAATGTGGTTGGAATCACATTAATTAAACTGAGAAGGAAATCCTGTTAGTGTTTCAAGGAAAACTACACTTTCCTAAACTGAGTACAGAGTACTGAGAAAAAATGATCAAGAGATGAATTTTTAAAAACCTAAAGGCATAGTCCATCAAATGTTTCTTCTACTTAACCTCTATTCATTTCGGTGGGACTTATTTGAATGCAGTGCTCAATGGCTTGTGTTTTCTTTAATCTGCTGGGATAGAGTGAAAATAATGAATAGTTTAATGAAGTCTGCCTGTAGATCTCTTGGGTATATAAAAAGTGGCATGAGACAGTTCCTTCTACTCACTGTGTGAATCGCTTTACATGAGAGATCATGTTAGCCCTTATGGCACTACATTGTGGCAAACATGTTTTTATGTCACAAAAGCCCAGAATTAACAAGTGAACTTGACCTAGCTTTTCTTCCTTTTGCTTCCTATTTTTTCCCCTCCCAAACTTGGTGCTAAGTGTGTCAAGGTAGACAGGGCTTTGCGCTTCTCAGCCTGGATTCAATTTGACATGTTATGGGGAGTTCTGGCAGGAATGTGCGCTGCTAAGTAGGTCACTACAGAGTTCTGATAATTAGCATTTTGGTAGGCCGCAAATATCAGTCATCATAAGAGGACAAGCAGAAGATAAACAGAAGATATGGTTGTTGTTGTTTTTTAAATTTTGCACTTGTAGCAGAAGAAACATAAGATTCTACTAGGCTTTTCAGCACATTTTGCGTGTGTGTGATTTTTTTTCTCTCCCCCCTCCTTTGCTGTAAACATTCTTAGCCCCTAGCTTTGCCTGAGGCCATTGCCAAGGAAAGTAGCCCAAAGCTCATTCTGTGGTCAGTGTTCCTCAGGAGTAATGGAAAGGAACATATGGGCTGTCCTTTATGCTTTTAATTTTAAGGGCTGAGGAAGGGAAGGCAACAAGAGAGGGAAAATGCATCTCTCTCTCTCTCTCTCTCTCTCTCTCTCTCTCTCTCTCTCTCTCTCTCTCTCTCTCTCTCTCTCTCTCTCTCTCTCGTGTGTGTGTGTGTGTGTGTGTGTGTGTGTGTGTGTGTGTGTGTGTGTAACTTATCCTTCAGTACTCTATCTCTTCATAGCTACAGAGGCTGAAGATATTAAGTATGCTATTTTGGAACAAGGACTTAAATCCATCATTTGGTTTATGTATATCATTACACTCAAAATACATGTAGTGAACAAAGGTGTACCACCTGAAAATCCAGGGACAGACAAACGATTGAACCTAGAAATTTGACACAAGGGACATCTGCAACAATCTATGACCAGTGGGATGGGCATAGCCTTTTTCAGAAACTTGCTGCATATGCTAAGTCTTGGACAAGTGTTACATGCAAATACCACTAAAGCTGCAGACAGATTTGACGTGGAGGATTTATATTGGTTATAGTGAGGGGAGCAGAACCAAAAGGGAACCCTGTGGGAGGAGAAAGCCAAGGGTTGGCTTGGAGGAGAGAAGTGGCAGAATGGTTTACACATAGGCTTACCAGATCGTCGACCGGGACGGAGCGATCTCCCCTTAAGGGGGTGGAGCGCGGGGGATCAGAACGCGACGTGTTCTGGCCCCCCGCGCTCTGCCCCCTTAAGGGGAGATCGCTCCGTCCGGTCGACAATCTGGTAAGCCTATTTACACACCCTGTCCCAGCCACTGCTTTGCCATTTTGCATTCCCTTCCCACACAGTTAGGCTGATGTTGAGGCTATCTTCCATGCATTTGCTTGTCATGCAAAGTCAGCCTCAAAATTAGCCACCCAGCACTTAGGACTGAAATAAGTAAAACTGAAATATCTCATCTTTGCAGACTAACACGTTTATTTATTTCTGTATTTATGTACCACCTTTCTTATCCTCAGATTGCTCTTTAGATGTTATTCAAGGTAATTTACATAGGCAGGCTTATCTAGATCCAATAAGGATCTTTACAATATTGTTCAACTTCTGTGTAGAACTCTACAATTCCAGCTGGTTTCCTCCACGGTGTAGTCATCTTCGCTAGCTGCTGAACACAAGCCTCAAAGCTCTCCGCAGGACACCACAGATCATGCTGAACGGGGAAACTTTTGTTCCAGTTGTTATCATTCTGTCACTGACATTCTCAGCATTCCAGTCCGTTCTCTCACCACGGCACGCAACAGCGACTCCTCTCTGCCACCGAGGGTCATGACAGCTTATCAGTGACTTCCTGGTCCCCCTTTCCAGCATGAAAACGGGCTGTTCTTCTGGCATCACCATCTCTTTTAGCTTTTTGCAGCAATTCGGTAGCCCCATCCATGAATTTTTGTGAGAACAGATCCTCCAAATTCAGGCCTGCCCCAGCCCCAAAGAGAGTTGCCCTTGCCCATAACTGAGCCACATGTTAAATTGTCGCAACACTTGGTACCCCACCGATCTGTCATGTGACTTGAGAATGCAGGCTCACTATGGGCAAAGTTGCATCTTCAGTTGGAAATGTGCGTTTCTGTATTCCTGTTTGCGAAGTAGGATTGTACCTCCTCTGTGTCTTTGGCCTCTATGTATTTCCATTGTGCAAAAATGAGTGCCACTTGCCAGAAATTCAGGCTTGGATACAATGAGACTTCTTTTCAGCTTGGCTGTATCGAAAAGTGTGCTTCAGCTCAGAAAGAGGAAGGCAGCTGCATGGCAATGGAATTCATAAAGGGCATGTAATCGGCTGTGCCTAGGAAGGACCCCTCCCTGCTTCTGAGTTATTAGGCCACATCTCACTCAAAAGATTACACATTTTATCTCACAGGTCATTCCATTTTATTGCAGCATTGCCTTTTGCAATGCTATACTGAAAGTTCTTGTCAGTGATTCCATTATAGACCTTCTACTTTGCTAAATTTATATATCTTAGGGCTCAAAATTCCCCCTGGGTTAAAACTTGGCAAGTGCAATACGAGGTCTTTTACACAAAAAAGAGAATTCTCCCCTCCCCAAATTAGTCAGCCTCTTTGATGTAGATGTCAGCTTCAAGCCATCTACCTGAGCCGTGATTTGTTGTAGGCCATATTTCATTTATTGAAATTTCACAGGCAATTAGTTCTTAATACAAAAGACTTCCACATTATAAGTATTGAGAAGCAGTCGGGCACTATATATTACAAACCAAATAGTGAACTTGTAGTCATAGGCATGCAGACTGTGTAGCGTTTTATCCCCTAGCATTTTATCAAATGCACTTTGAGGCAATGATGATTCAATAGCTAGTGAGATGTGGCTGAAATTAATAGGACTGGTTACATTCAACCTCCTGCAGCTTTGTATGATTACACATCCTCATGTTATGCTAAAAGTGGAGCTTCTGGGTTTCCAATAATTAGAAAAGGAACAAGACAGACCTGTAATAAAATATTGCATCTCCTCAACCTGAATACCCACATCCAACTATGAGAGAGGAAGACTTAAGCAGGCCAATTCCAGCCGCACTCCAAAGTGTTTTGCTCATGTTTTTCCAACTACCACCTCAGCATTCCATGGCTCCTGGGTGTTGCTGAGCATGCTCAGTTCACATTAGGATGTTCCTGACAATTTGTACTTTCGCTTTTTTAAAGTTTATAAATGTATGCACTACTGCATCAGGGCTGGCCCAAGACCTCCTGGTACCTGAGATGGCATGCCAGAAGCTGCCCCCCCTTACCTGATGATGTGCCAGTCTCTGCAGTGGCGTAGCCAGATGGGGGGCAGTGCTGTAAGTAGTGCAAGAAGCTGCAAAACGCATGTAAGCAGCCCCTCTCACTCGCTGTTGGAGCCATTTGGAGAGTGACGCTATGCTGTGGGAAGCGTGCAGCACATTGCCATCACTCTCCGGAGTGGTTCTGACGGTGAGCAGTGTTTCCCAATCTTTTTCAACCTGTGGCTCCCTTGACCATTGGCGACCATTGGCCTTGACTCCCATTACATTATGTTGATGCCTGTCAGTTGGTATTGCACCATTTTCCGAGAGGACTCCGTGGCTTCCCTGGGTGATTTCCGTGGTTCCCCTGGGAGCTGCACCTCTCAGTTTGGGAACCACTGTCCTAGAGCATCTCCAGCCAGTACCTGTTGAGCCTCTGCTTGAAAGCTCTCCAGTGAGGAAGAATCCACCACCTCCCTCAGCAATCTGTTCCACTGCCGATCTGCCCATACTGTCAAGAATTTCTTCCTGATATCCAACCAGAATCTCTTCTTAGTCTTAGTGACTAAGGATTTCCTCACTGATAGGTATGTATTTGATGGATCAATAGGATCATTGCATTAGTTGATGTATTAATGGCTTGATCACCTCACATAAAAACCCAGAATCACAGATGAGGTACTTTTAATTGGTATGTTTGCTTGCTTGGTTACACCACCACAGAGTACATACTCAGCAGCCTGAAACTAGAATGACACCTTTTGTGACACCTTAGGCCAGCAGATCATGTGCTCTACCAGCCTAAAGTTAGGCAGGACCGCACCATAAATTATATTTTGGATGGCAATGAGCAGAGTATACTAGTAGAAAGCTATGTTTCAATGTAGGTATAACATTTAGAGATCCACTCTGTGGTTTTCAAGTAGCTCTAATATGTCAGAATCTGTAGCAGTTCCAAATCAGGTTTTATTCAGGACTCAGGACTCACTCAAAATACCCATTCAATAAAACCATACATTTACAGTACATACTTCCTGATTTGTCATGGTTCTCTGAATAATCTTACAGTAGGATGAAGGTGTTGTTTTTTGTTTAAATAAATAAATAACAATAACAATAATAATACTGGTATTTATATACCACCTTTCTTGGTCATTGGATTTCTCCTCTGACTTTAATCCAAGGCAGTGTACATAGGCAGGCAATTCTAAAAAAAACCTCCCCGAAGGGGGGTTTACAATACAAAATGTTCTAATCTTTCATAGAACGTCTTCATTCCAGATGGTGACCTTCATGGCTTATCTCTGGCATTCGCCTTCCACGCTCAGCTTGACGGCACTCTGCCTCTCACTTCAGAGTGTTATACAGCTTTTCCTCACTCTCACTGAGGGCTTCTGCAGATCGTCAGAGTCATGTCGACAGCTCTAGGATACTTCCAGTCACCTCGAGCTGGCATCCTCAGATCTCTTCAGGCATTAGAAGGCAGACACACAGACAGGCAGACAGGGGGTGCTGGGGAGGGGCACGGGTGGGTCAGAAACAGACAGACAACAAGGCTGGTGGGAGAGCGATACAGGGAGAGGGGTCTGCAGAGACCAATAGGGACACAGGGGTCGCTCCGCAGATGAAGGCAATGCAGAAACGGGCGCCTCTTATGCAGACGGACCTTGGGCGGAACGGACGCCGTCAACGGGCGGACCGTGGGCGGAACGGACGCTGTCGACGGGCGGACCGTGGGCGGACCGGACGCCATCGACGGGCGGACCGTGGGCGGGTGAGAGCCCTGGTTGCCGAAAGGGCTCTTCACGGACGTGGCGGACGCGAGCGGATCCAGTATGGGCGCCGTGTCGCCTGTCATTGTTTGCCTGCCTGAGAGGCCCCCCAACTCCCCACTCCCCTCTGAGCCCTGAGGGTCTGGCAGCCCCCTTGCTGTGGTCTCCCTGGGAAGGAAGTGGCAGTCCCTGGATGGGATTCATGCAGGGGCTTGTGTGCTGGGGCTGTCTATGTGTGTGGGGGCAATGCTTGTGTTACATTGGGCACAAGGGGGCTCTGCCCGAGGGGCATCTTTATGTTCTGGAACGGTAGCAGAGATGGCCAGGCGAGGCTGCGAGGGGTAGTCACAGCAGCCAATCTGAAAGCAGCAGCAGCAGCAGCAGCACACGTGCCCCATGGACCTGGAGACGCCGGCTCTTCCCCTGTGGAACCACAGCCTGCTCCATAGAAAGGGGAAGGACAGCAAGTACGACAGCCAGGGAGGTGGAGCAGCAGCAGCAGCAGCACCGGCAGCTGAGGAGGGTTGCAGGGCTGGCTCTCTGACCTCTGGCAGCATCGAGGCAGACGACAGTGGGGCACCCTGCCTGGAGCCCCAGGGGTGCTCCCAGGAAGGTAGGTGGTAGTGGACGTTCCTGGGGAGACAGAAAACAAGGGGGAGTTACATGTCAGCCGGTGTGTGGTAGCAGTCGCCATTGAAGACAAGCCAGTGTGTCGGTTGCAAAAGCCTGCAGGGAGAGATCAGATTACACAGCTGCTAGGTATAACGAGCTTGTCACAGTGTGAGGAGCTTACCTGGATGTCAGAAGGGCTTGCTCCTGCAAAGGACAACAGTGAAGGAGAGAAAACACAGCACAACTACATACATGGCTAGCACGTCATAACTGACCTGTTGTAGACCCTGTGGGGGCAAGGCTGCGGGTTAGTAAACACACCTTTGTTAACAGGCAAGTCACATTTACACAAACACATATTTGTCTGCTCACATGGCAACGGGCAGCTATCAGAGGACACATTGGTAAAGAGGCAGCTATCATATATATGTGTGCTAACAGGCAGAAGTACTACATAAAGGCAAACACAGGCAGAAGTCATACATATTGGCATGGAAAGGCAGAAGTCCAACATTATGGCAAACACAGGCAGAAGTCTTACATATAGGCATGAACAGGCTAAAGTCAAACATATCTTGGCATGAACAGGCAGAAGTCATAACACATGCCATCCCAGACCCTGCTCTTACCTGCTGGTGATGTTGCCTGTGGGGGGATTATTTCCCTCCCACACAGAGAGCTCTGTTATTCCATGTACAATGCAAAAAAAGACAAGCAGAGAAGAAGAATAACGAAGCTGAAAAATTGTGCATTAAAAATAGCCTTTCAGAACAAGGTAAATACAATTTTTTTACTCTATTTCTGCTGTCATATGTCAGAAAAAATCAGCTACATTCTGCATTCTTTTCCTGCTGTGCATCCTTGCTTAGAACATGTTGGCTATCGAACTTGGAAACTTATTTTGCCCTTTAAAACATTTATTAAAGCACAAACAGTCCCCCCCTTTTTTTTGTACTGCTTCCCCAAACTCTCTAAACACCATGCAGTTAAACTTCTGCTTTAATGGGTTTTCCATTAGTTTTGCAGCAAACCAAGGTTTCTGAGTTCAAGGCTCCACATCGAACGCTACTCACCATACCAAGAAACAGAAAATGTGTCTTGTAAAGTACATTTGCCTGATGAGTTTGCCTTTATCCAAAGTCATACTCTTCTTATGAATGACTCGTGATTTTATTTTCTATCATTTAAACATAATGTAATTATAGACTGTTCTGGAATAACTGGACATATCTTATGTTCATATCTGAACATATTAATTAAATTCAATGTATGTATTTATAATGTGTGGTGTGCCACCATTCTTCAGGATAATCCCTTTAATCCTATTTGAATAGAAAGATGGAAAAAGTTAATCCCAGTAACATCTTTATAAACAAATGTTTAAATAAACCAATTTCAGTCTTTGTTCTCCAGCACCTGTTTTGAAAAGGCTGTGAAAATATCCTCGCTTGCCATTAGAAATAAATAATAGGGTGCTTAAAGAGAGCATACAAAGGAGGTTGATGTGTATGTTGAGTCATACCGGCATATTTGTACTACGATATTTGTACTACCATTTTTTTATATATAATATTGTTTAATATGACAGTGTCTTAAACTGGAATCTGTGCTGGGATATTTATGGCTTCTGAAATAATCAAATCTGAGAGATTTCCTTAAGGTAGCTTGGCCATAATACAAATTTAGATATTTATTGAAATCCATATCCTACAGAAACGTAGTTACAGGCTTCACAGCCCTGGAGTTGCTTTTAATCCTGCCTGGCATTTGGCCATATCCTTTAACATAAGGAATCCACGTTGAATCCACACAGTTTTGGATTTGCATGACTGCACTATGACTATGGTTTGTACATATGGCAAGGCACAAGGAACTGGAAAAGAAGCAATTGTTTTTTCCCTGCTGCGAGCAATGGAATTGAACATGCTTCACATTGTTTTCATGCTGGGTTTTCTCCACCTTCCTGAAAAATATAAGTGCAAACCAAGCTTATTAAATTCCTTTGGGCACCATGAATAACATCAGGCTGTACACATGCACACACTCATACTCGGAGTATCCTCACAATCTGACAGGTGAGTTTGGCATGCATACAGCAATCAACACTGGCAAATTGTCTGTTTGAACCTTTGTAATGCACAAAGGATTGTAATGCACCTGGCTCAGAGAAAATCTGTGCATGTTTGCTCAGAAGAAAGTCCCAGGGTGTTCAATGGGACTTACTGTCAGGCAAGTATGTCTAGGATTGCATCTATAGACATGATGATGATGACGATGACGACGATGACGATGATGATCTATTAACCTAGAGCTTCATCCTTTAAGTTAGAATAACCTCTGATCTTAATCAGATGCTGTATATGAGCTGAACCGTGAGTAAACTTTCTCCTTTTGCAACTTAACTCAGCATATGCCTCGAGTGTTTATTTAGCTAATAGCACTCTGCCTGGGTGTAAGAGGGAACAAACTCTGCTAAGAATCTCCTAGATAACCTCCCAAATAGAGGTTCTCCCAACAGGCAGGGCCCTCCCACCCGCCCTTTCCTTCTTATCTTGTGTTTCCCTTACGTCATCGCCACTTACTTCTGGTGGTACTTGGCATGGCGGCGGCCATGTAGGTGGTATGCCGTGCCGAGTACGTTGAGAACCCCTGACCCCTAGACCATATACCAGAAGAGCATATGAAGCTGCTTTATATTGAGTCAGACCATTGATTCATCTAGCTCAGTATTTCTGACACTGACTGGCAGTGGCTCTTCAGGCAGGGGTCTTTCCCAGTCCTACCTGGAGACAGTGGCGTTCCTACACCCCCATGGGGGGCCACTGGTGAGACACCCCCACGGGATGCCACAAGCCCCACCCCAAGGGGGCATGATCTCATTTTCCACGCACAGCCACCAAATCTCAGTGGCAGCACAGTGCGAAAACAGCCCCCCACCGCGCACGCATTTCGGCTCATTTCAGAGCCAAATGACACCCGGACAGGTGGGTGGGCCGATCGTGCGGCCAAAGACATCTCAAGACGATGAAAAGCGGTGGAGGGGGCGGCAGATCCAGGGGCAAATACACCCCCCTCCACCATGTGGCACCCCACCGCCCTGGGGCCCACCGCCCCCCCCTAACGACGCCTCTGCCTGTAGATGCTGCCAGGGATTGAACCTTCTGCATTCCAAGCATGTGCTGAGCTAGCAGCTCTAACTCAGGTAGGGTGCAAACAGCCTTTGAGGTTCCATCTGGCTTGCCCCCATGTAATGCTAAGGTGTGTTTGGGCAAACCAGAGGCTGCTGTAAAGGGTGCAGGTGGGAACCTGAGCTTTGAGCCCACCCACAAGTCCACACTCTTAGGAGCATGGAGATGACACATGGAGCCGGCTCTCAACTTCCAACCACTTACTCCCAGAGCAATCTAAAGGTGAATTCGAACTGTGTCGTAGCCAGGATCCTCAAGTCTGATTTAGCCACATTGTTCATGTTTGCCTCCCAGCTTGCTGGCTTCTCCTGGTGTGGGCAGGGCAGTAAAGGCAACAGCAGAGCTTGACAGGCTAGGTGGTGCTGGCAGTGGCAATCCAGCACTGGCACTGAAGCAGCCTCAACCAGTGGCCAAGAGTTCCACTCCTGCTTGTGTGTGAAAAAGAAAGCAAGTGTGTCCGCCTGTACTTTGCGCCTGTACTTTACCTTCCCTTCCTGTACCTCTTGTATCCTCTGTTCTGTATTCCTCCTCCATACTTGCCTTGTGTCCTCTGTTCTGTGTGAACCCTAGAATCAAGCCAGAAACAAAGGAAGACGAAAGCTGTCCTGGGGTGTAGGGAGGTTGCCATGTAGCTTACAACTCAAGATTCCTACGAAGCTGGCTTACACTGAGTCAAACCATTGGTCCATCTAGCGTAGTACTGTCTCCACTGACCGACAACATTTTGCTATGGTTTCAGGAAGGGTCTTTCCAAGTTTTCCAAGGAGAGGCTGTGGTGTGTGTGTGGGTGTGTGGAATCTTCCCCTGTTAACTTTGCCCCTGTTTCCATCTCACCCTCTGTTGCTTGTAAGCTGCTCAAGGCAGGGTTCTGTCTTCTTGATGATACTCTATAGTGCTATGCACACTGGTAGTATAATAAGAAAAAGAAAAAGCTGACTAGTTTGCCTTTTGGGGTGTGGGTGGAGCTAAGCAAGAAAGGTGATGGTGGATGTGCTGTCCATTCTTCTTCCTCCGGCGTAGCGCATCACTTCTCTTTTTATCACTGACACAAGTTGCAAGAAAGAGGTAAAGCAAGCTGGTGTCTTCTTGATGCATCTCTGATGACTGTGCTTTGAATGGCAGCAATGCCTTTATGTGCACTCTGCACACTGTGATGTATGGCTTCCCAAATCTCATAGCTATTCTAATCATAGGTGCACATACCATCTAGAGCAGGGTTTCTTAACCATTTTACAATTACAGACCCCCTTCCCAATGGATCCGATTGCCCAATATGTCCTCATATTCCCTTTGCCAGACTGTCGAAATCATTATCATCACAAATCATATTAGATACCAGTATGACTTCAAAATATGTCAATAGCTTGGCTTTACATATGGATAGCTAGGAACAGAACACCTCAATCCATATTGCTAATGGTGATAGTTAATAATCTAATCTAACAACATTTTTTTAAAATTGTTCAGAGATCAAGTCCCATAATCCCCCCTTTATTTGGTTCCCATACCCCTGCCCTAGAGCAGCGGTCCCCAACCGTTTTTGCACCAGGGACCGGTTAGGTCGTTAAAAAAATTTCCACGGACCGGGGGGGTTGGTAGTTGGGGGGCGCAATGCAAAATGACACCCCCTGTGCACAGGTGTCGTTAGGGGGGCCATGGGCCCCCGGGAGCAGGGGTGTCGAGCTTGAGTTCCCCTCTGGAACTCGAAAGCAGCCGGGGGTGGGTGGTGCACTCCGGGGGAGGAGGAAGAATACCGCGTGTGTGCGATCGATCAATTGTTCACACACACCCTGAGCGGAGGCCGGCCAGACACATCTTTCCCGGCTGACATACAGTAGGAAAGATGATACTGGAGAGTCTGCGCCTGCGCAAACGTGCTGCAGCCTCTCTAGCTAGCTCCTTTAGTCTCGCTGGCTAGCGAATCAGTGAGACTAAAGGAGCTAGCTAGAGAGGCTGCAGCACGTTTGCGCAGGTGCAGACTCTCCAGTATCATCTTTCCTACTGTCGGCCAGCCGGGAAGGACGCGTCTGGCTGGCCTCCGCCCGTGGGGGGGGGTGTTGAACGATCGATCAATTGCACGCATGCAGTATTCTTCCTTCCCCCCCCCGAAGTGCACCACCCACTCCAGGCTGCTTTCGCCGGAGTGCACCATTGCCCCCCAGTTACTTTTGAGCCTCCGCCCGGTGGGGGGGCACCGTAGCCCGCGGACTGGGGGTTGGGGACGGATAGGACAGCTGCTCTGTACTAACAGCTCAGAAAGAAATAAAAACAAAAAATAGGAGAGTATGTGGACTGTGTTTTATATATAAAATGATGATTGTCTTCTGCTAGTAAGTTTTAAAAATCAGCTCCTTGCCCCTTAATGATAAACATTTAGATATGAAGCCTGGATCAACTGGAATTTGTTTGCTAGCTTTGTAAACTTCAAAATGACTGGAAAACATTGCACTCCAATATTCATAGAAGCCTTTAGGCCAAATGTCTTCCCACATTTGTTTTGATTATTTCCCAAATGTGTACAGAAACTACTGTATTCCCCCTCAGTTTTTGTATGTGAGACAGTAAAACTACATTTGTACTCTCTATTATGAGATGTTATAGTCTGTTCATCTTCTTCCACTTTCATTCACAGCCAACATACTTGCCATAGCAATTTCCCTGCAACATTCTGCCTTATATTTTTACCTGAAGCTATCTCAATTTGTTTCAGGCCCGGTTTCGAGTTGCAACTGCATTGGTAGCCATGGTGATTGATCTGCATCTAGGTGTGTACAAAGAAGTGGAATCCTGTTAGTTATTCAGGACCTGTCAGTGGTTATAATAATATCAGTCCCTGAACCGTATGGGGTATTTGAAAGGTTGGGAGTTCAGGGCATAGTACTGCAGTGATTCTGCTCCAAACTAAGAGGGTGGGCAGGTGGCATTGGGTGACCTGATCCTCACAGAATTAATCCTGGAAACTACCATGGCAGTTTATGGCAGTGGTCAGCTGATTCAGATTAGAACTAGATTTGCCGACTAGATTTGTATATGTGTGTGGAAGGTGTATGTCCATTTTTAGCCCCATATCAGAGTCCACATGAAGGCTGCAGAGTCCGAAAGGGGCTGAAAAGGTCCAAACAGTTTCTAGGAGTCATCATGATTGGCCCTGGAGCAAGAGACAATAATAGACCCAATCCACCTACGGGGAGAAAAGACCAGCCCACAGCTTCTAGGCCACATCATACTCCTAATGATATTACTGGGTGCATAATGGTACCCAAAAGATTCCTTGTAGCCTTATCCTCCTCATCTGGATGCAAGGAGAGGCACTCACCCCAACTGTATTCTGTCACTCTTGATACTTAGCATCTATATGAAACTCCTGAAGCGAGATCATTCAGAAAAACAGACCTGAATATTTTAGAATTCAGAACAAGCATTTTGCTGGGAAACTCCATCGTAATATATAATTTATTATTATTATAAACAGATGGTTAAAACTTTACGTTTCGCCTCCAACATAGGAGGCATCATCAGGCGTATCTGAGCTACTGTTGCAAACCCACATAAATACTACTCCTTCCTTTCTTACACCAGATGTTTAGGATTACAGTTAGCCTAAACACCTGCCCTATTGGTACCGTTTTTTTCGATCCATAGGACGCATTGGACCATAGGACGCATACATACCATGGAGCTAAAAATAAGGAAAAATATTTTTACTTTCCGGGGCTTGTAGGGGCTTCGGGGAGGCCTGCGCGACCCTCTGCAGGCCTCCCCGATCTTCAGTTCGGTGATAAATGGCGATTTTCGGGCATTTCTGATTTTTGCAAAACCCGGAAATGCCCGAAAATAGCCATTTATATCCAAACTGAAGATCGGGGAGGCCTGCAGAGGGTCGTGCAGGCCTCCACGATCTTCAGTTCGGCAGAAAACGGTGATTTTCAGGCATTTTCGGTTTTTGCGAAAACCGGAAATGCCCAAAAATCGCCATTTATCACCGAACTGAAGATTGGGGAGGCCTGCAGAGGGTCGCGCAGGCCTCCCCGAAGCCCCCACAAGCCCTGGTACATACCTTTTTTACAATTTTTTAGCATTTGGTCCATAAGACGCACAAACATTTCCCCCTATTTTTTTGGGGGGGGAAGTGTGTCTTATGGAGCGAAAAATACGGTAACTTGCTTCAATCGTACTCGCAACTCCTGTGTAGCTAATATGTTGTTCCTGCTAAAACTTAAAATACTGTGTGTTAACTTTCCTTCCATTAAAGTGATAGCATTTGCCCACAGTTACCAACATAGATCTTCTGGCTTGTGAACATGTGTGATTAGCTAACAATTAAAACCTCACGTACAATCGCCATTCTTCCCTGATTCGATTAAAATAAGAGAAATAACTGCAACTATCCTTGTCTAATCAATTAATAAAACATGAACTTAGAAAACAATTAATTAATAAAACAGCATAAAAACAACATCCGCGTGTCTTGATAACTAGTAACCCGCACTTTAATATCCAAGCACAGCCACCATGTCTGTGGCTGACCAGCAGTCTCCCTTATTCCCAAGTTACATCTTCCACAGGTTGTTGCAGTTATTTCTTATGGAAACCCCTGCACTGCAAAATGCAGTGTGCGCCCTGTTGGCACAGCTACACAGGCGCTGGAAAGTTGGTTAGGATTGCACTGTAACACACACACACACACACCCCTCCCTTGTAGTCCTTTCTGTGGTGGTGGGGGGGAGGAGACTAAGCACACACCAAGTGTTTAAAAGAGCCAGTGGGTTCTGTTGTTTACTGGGCTAATACAAGCACAGTTCAAGAAGACAATGAAAGTGCAGATAGGGAGAAAGTGCAGATAGGGAGAAAAAATATCCATATCAACAAATGGAACCAAACAATACAAAAATTTTTTAAAAAGGAAAACCCTACCCTCACAGTCCACCAGAGGCTGAAGGATCAGTGTGAAATTGCTGCCACAGCTTTGAGAAGGGGCGTTAACTAGAATGCAGCTGAGATTATTAGTTCAGGTGAGATGCATGAGAATTACAGCACAATCCTATGCATATCTACTCCAAAGTAAGTCTCATTGTGTTAGGGGCTTACTCCCAGGACAGTACGTATAGGATTGCAGCCTGAAAGCAGTCTAAACTGCTGCATTTTTAAAGGAACTGCTTTAACATCATTCCTGCACTAAACATAGCCAAGTTCATTGTTAGTTTATAGATTTGAGCCCCTCTGCTTTTCAAAAGGACTGCACACTTTTTGCTTTGGTAAGGAGAGAGAGAGAGAGAGAGAGAGAGAGAGAGAGAGAGAGAGCCTTGGGAGAAAGTACAGCCTTTTACTGAAGACATTCAGGAGGAAAAAAAATCCTCTCAGTTAATAACAGTGAATCACCTCCCTGTAAAGAAAATGAAATGCCACAGCAAGGCCAGCATCTGCTGAGGGAAGGTGAGAGCCTTTCCCAAAAAAGGTAAAAATTCAATTAAAACCCCCCACACACAGTTGAGTGCCCATCCTCCATCTTTTGTCAAGCTGCTGTAATTGCTACTTATTCCCACAAATCAGCCCAATTAAGCATGTTATACAAAGAATGCACAGTTGAATGCTAAGACCTAGGGGATATAAAATGAACAAATGTAGGGCTTCCATGGAGTGCTTTTGACCAATCATCTCATCGTCTTCAGAGTCTGTCAAGATGCTGAGCCAGAGAAAGGCTGAATTCAAGCCTATATTTAAACTGCAGTGACAATAAATGCTTCTAATGACAGTTCCCTTGTGCTCCTGCTCTCTTTCTCCTGGGCCCAGTTGCAAATCAGAAGTTCCATTTTCATGGGGGTTTTATGGCGAAACATTACTGCTCAATGAATGCCATGGGACACTTCTTAAACAAGTCGCTTTCAGAGGAGCAAAGCCAGTTAAAAGAATACATTTCCTCTTGATGATCAGCCCTATGAAATGAACACCTGTAGTGAACCTTCCCTGAGCATTACAGAATGCCGTTTGAAAAGGGGCTCGTGTGGTTTGCTCAGGGAAATGACCTAATAATGCTTTCAATGCGTCAGGCAAAATGGAGCAGCATTAAGTCGTTAAGAACCTTTGAGGCCCTCACTATCAAATAGCAATTGTATAGTGGAAAAGTTTTGAGAGGACTTAAACTTCTGTCCACCTGAGATGTTTTTCAAGTTAAGGACTGTCGGTAGATTAATTCATTTTAGTTGGTCGATCAGCTGGGCCTATTTTAATTGGTGAGCCAAATTTTCATCATAGGGCCTGAAAGTTAAGGATAGACTTGTTTATTTTCTAATGGCCAAACTACACATTATATGCAGTACTGTGAGTCTTTTCCCTGATCTTTTTTTTTAATGCTAAGGAGCTGTGAGTGGCTTTGAGTTCAATTGGATAAATGGCAGAGGGGAAAGAGCTGTTAAACCTTAAGGGTTAACCCCTTAAAGGTTTAAACCCTTTCTCTACCAGCCATTTGTCCACTCAAAGTCACCCCCCAAAAAACAATGAGGTACACTTCACATATCTTTTGTTGAACATATTTTGTTGAGAAGCAGTATATAAATATTTGTAATAAAATAATAATTATTATTATATTGTGCCAATTGTCATTGGAGTCCTTGGAGCAGCGCCTAAAAGTCTGAAGAAACACCTCGATATTCTTGGCCTAGAGCAAATTACACCAGTTCAGCTCAAGAAAACAACATTGCTTGAAAAAGCAAGAATCCTACGAAGATATCTCTGTGATTCCCAGGATCTTGACTTTAGATCTTGAATTGCAGAATATAAACAGCCCAGCATTGGCTGTGATGAAGTATAACAACAACAACATCTTTGCCCAGTGGAGAGAAAAGAAGCAGGGAGGTACAGTTGGCCCTCGCTATCCACGGGGGATCCATTCTGGAACACCACCACCCCACGGAAAGCGAGGATCCGCAGATATTGGATCACCGTAAAACAAAGAAACCCCTCCCCCAATCCCCGTTTCTACCGTTAAATGACCAATCCACTGCGTTTTCCATGGGGCTTCTGTAAGCTTAACGACCCACTTCTAGGTTGCACTAAGGCTCTTCATTCATCCCAACCTTGCCCCAGGGTACATTCTGATCCTTTGCGTGACCCATACGTGGGTCATTAAGCTTGCAGAAACCCACGGAGGCTTGAAAACACAGCGGTTTGGTAATTTAAAGGTAGAAACAGGGATGGGGGAGTCTTTGTTTTTACAGAGTTTTGACTGTGGACACTGCAGATCCGGGACCCATGGTCAATCAAATCTGAAGATCCTGGATCCGCGAATAAAAAGGGTCCACTGTATTTTACAACCAGATCCAAATTACGGATCTGGCAATGAAACGAGCAGCCGGCCGCCCTCACTCCATCGCCGGGACGTCCATGTGGCCCCTGGAGGAAGGCCGCATGGGTGGTCTGGGTGGCGAGGGAGGGGGACCATTGGCCGAACTGGCCCGGGAGGAGGCAGGGAGAGCATCTGCCATATCCCTGTCCCCGCCGGTCTGGCTCGGCCATTACACGGCCACCTCCTACTTCCGCCAGCTATTTAGCTGGCGGAAATCCGAGGAGGCCGATTGGACCTGCCCCGGTTTATACCCGGGGAAGGGGATGAATGTGCGGCCCAGAGAATGGTTTAGGATCCAGCGTGCAGCCCTGGGTCACACGCCAGACCTCTACACAAAATTTTGCTCACAAGTGGGCAAATGGTTGGCAATTAAGTTCAGCAACCCCTTAAAGATAAAATACTGGTCCTCGCTCAAAGCCACCTGCAGTTGAGTTGCATTTTAATATACTGGGAAGAATTATCTACATTTTTCTGTTGGCGAAAAATAATGTAATTATTATTATTATTATTTATAGTATTTATATACCACTGTTCAACAAAAAGTTCACAAAGCGGTTTACAGACAAAATCAAATGATTAAATGGCTCCCTGTCCCAATAGGGCTCACAATCTAACACTTTGGTCCTATACTTTGGTCCTATTACTATTTTGGGTCTAAAGTGTTATTATGACAATGGAAATGCAAATATTACATGGTTTTCCCTTCCAAAAATGATTGGTAACGTCTCAATATTGAATTGTTATTGTACGCATCTAGCAATAAATCAAAAAGGCACCTGCACTGATGTTTTGGTAATGTGCCAATTTGATAAACATATTAATGGATTAATCCATTAAAAGGGAAATGATTAATCAGCTTGGAATTCATTCATCAGGTAACTATCTTCCTTAAAATGTTTTGAACCTCTTATGATTTTTATAGCACCTAAAGAGAGAGGACACAACCCATCCTCCTATGTATGTGTCTCACCAAGGCCTTGCACACACAAACTGGCTGGAGCTTACATTAATTGTATATGTGGCCTTGACGAAAAGCAGGACAGATGCATCTTCTTATAGGAAGCGCACACAGACATCCCGTAGCAGGTAAGTGCCGCAGGGTGTTTAATGATGATGATAGTGAAATAATGAATGGCGTATGGGGTAATGATGATGTTAAGGCATCTGTTCTATAAAACCACAGTTTACCCATCTCATATTTGTTCCTAGAGAAAAAAAATGCTAAAAGCAGTGGTTGCCTATGAAATTCCAAGATCCATGTCGTTTTCAAGGATTTCCTGTAAAATACACAAGATACTCAGGGCTCCTGCAGCTGCTCTGCCTAAGCTTTTCTGTGTTACAGAGCTATTGTGTTCCAGCTTGTTGTAGCCAATGAAAATCTTTCAATTGATAGCAGTGAGTTTTGAATTAGGTCCCTAATTATCTGCAACCAGCAGACTGTGGAACACACACACACACACACACACACACACACACACACACACACACACACACACACACACACACACGAGTCTAATTATATAGAATATACTCAAGGCTCTGTGTAGAATGTGCGGGAGGGGGGGAAAGCAAAATCTGTGATGCCAAATTTCAAATTCTGGGGTTGCAATGAATTATGCAAATATTTGCTTTATATAGGCTTACCAGATCTCCAACCGGGACAGAGTGCTAGACCTTTAGGAGAAGGAATGTGGGCAGGTGTAGCTTGTTAAACCATAGAGCATTGTGTTCAGTGGAGCTTGCTTCTGAGTAGACATGCCTAGGATTGCGCTCTAAGGTTTAACAAGCTACACCTGCCCACATTCCTTCTCCTAAAGGTCTAGCTCTGTCCCGGTTGGAGATCTGGTAAGCCTAGCTTTATATGATGTCAAAGTGAATAAGATAGCTTTGGCAAAGATGGAGGTGAGAAAGGGGAAAGGATGAAATGGAATGGAGGTATAGAAATTGGGAAGAAGTGTAGAGTGGGGAAGCAAGACCCATGCCTGACCATTGGAACACTGGCCAGCGCCTCCAGCATTTCTGGCTACCTGTTTAGCCACAAAGGGTAGACACTTGCTTTAAGAAAAGACATTCTCATTCGGGATGTCAAATGTTCATGAAATGAGTGTCCCATTCTTATGAGGCCAGCCACATTGCTCTGGGCATGGACAATCAAGTACAACTGTGTGAATGTTAATGCAATTACACTTTGTTTAGTATGAGCACCGCCTAGCACAGCGTCCGGTACTATACTCCACCTATTCTTGTGGGCGTTAAGTATGAATAACTGTGCTCTGGATCAGACTCACATTGCTGAGGTCTCAGTGTATTAAGAGCAGTATTAAGAGCTAGCATCCTAACATAAAATCCCCACTGGTCATCTCAGAATATAAGCTATAAAAGAAGAAAGTACATTTTATTATATATCACCAGAAGACAAGAGAACAGAAAACAGCCAAAAAGAAAAATGGTCACCAAGAAATGTAGTGCTGAGGAACGCTGACTATATTTTTTGCCATTTGCCATATTTATTGAAAAATCAATGACAGATCTCCCACGGTGTGACTCTTGCCTGACAAACTCTTATTATAGGGTAATATTCTATTACACCAGTTCATTTGTGTAAAACTTTTTGCTAGAGTGGCAAATGTTGATAACATTTCAGGTTGAAAAGCAGTGCCTTCCATGAGGGATGGAAACATCTTTTGACATCCAAGCTCATTAAGAAGCAGAAAATAAATGTGCTTTGAATGATTGGTGGGAGAAAACAAACTAGTCTACAGCTATATTCCAAGGTACACATTAATTCACAATAAAGTTTTTGATGGAAAGTTCATACACATGTCTTTACTTACATAGAACAGTGCAATCCTCTCAGTATTTCAAATTCCCTTTACCAAATGTAAGAGATTGCACATTCAGACCCATATACTGCTCCAAATAGTCATATACTGTATAAAGACATGTGGCTAGAGCTGGACTGAAGTGAAAGTCTTACAACCCAGGCCTGACAGGCAATGAAAATGTCACCAGGACAAGACAGGTCTGGTTGCCTAAGCAATGGGGATGTGTTCCCTCCTTCTTGCCTTTCAGAGTGAGAACAAGGGGAAGGCTTTGATTGCTTTCAGTGATGTCACATCACATAGTGAAATCTGATTGGCTGTGCAGCACTGTAATGCAATATTATGGACACTATTGGGTTTTATGAAACGTAGATTCCTTTTCACGTTAAAAAAATATGGCACCAAAGCAGCACCTGATTGGTATGGTTGTGAAAAAACATGAAAAACATTACAATGGAAGGTAGAATGTTTTTTCCACTAACTCTTTAATCCCACCCCCATGAAACAGCATAAAAAAACAAGTGTCACAAAATGTAATGAAGCAGGCATTATGGGTTTTCTAGCCATGTTTATTATTTGAGAAATAAAAACTAAAATCGTACTGTCGTCTTAAGAGGTTTATGTCACAAAATGTTCAGACCAGAACTAATATAAATAATACAGCTATCTACACTGGTCAAAATTTAGTTATAGCTAGGCTTACCATAGTCCCGGAATCGAGCGCTGCCGCGGCCTGCAAAAGACACGAGTCTCTCCCAGAAGTGCACCACAGTTGTTCTCCCTTTGCTAAATATGAGGGTAATACTTTAAAAGGTTCCTCTTTGCTCAGTTAGCAGGGGATTTAAAGTCACTACTCCCTTCATATAGTTCAGTAACACATAAAAAGGGTCAAGAGGTACATCATATCCCAGGTAAAAGTATCTCCTGCTCGAAAGCCAGACGTGTATGACTCTAGGGTGCCAGAGTACTCCAGATGTCCACTGACCCCAGTGAGTATACATAGGGGGTGGGAGGGAGGCAGGGTTGGGTGGGCAGAGCAAGTAGGGAGTGGGCAGAACAGGGTGGCAACAGGGTTGGAGAGGAGGGTGATCTGGGACCCGGAAGGGGGTGGGTTCAGTAGCAGTGATGTCCACTGAATCCTAGCCCCATTCCCACCCTTGATCTGCCTTCCTGGGTCTAGGTGGACTTGTGCCAGCATTACTGCTGGCAGGGGTCTAAGAAAACCCAGTGGGCCAGCATGGGCTTACCCCAGGGCAAGGGAACAAAAGTTCCCTTACCTTGAGAGGCCAAAACTCCCCTTACCTTCCCACCCTTTGAACTTTCTGCCTTATTTTCATGACGACATAATGAAGTATTTCCTTGAATTACAAAACCAGTATTGTCTAAGAAATTACTGGAGAGAGTGCAAGTGGAAGTTTGCCTTGATCTTATCCCACACCTGAAACACTCCTTTTATTGAAAGATTTAACTTAATATTACACAACTGTCTGTCAAATCTGCCCTTATAATACTTATACCATTATTTTCTCAAACTTTGAGGTCTTCTGCACCTCTTGGTTTTCTGCCATTTAGTTTAAATGTTCTTTTGGCATCTTTCTAATGTTAAGTGTCATCAGTCTTAATCTGATGTGGTTTGGAGCACAGTTTCCCAGTAAGTGGTTTGGTATTTTCCCAGTACTTCCCAGCCCTGTTTGATTTAAATGTTTTTGCTGGACACCATCCCTTCTTCCTCACACAGAAACCCCCCATCATTGTTGTCCTGGTTCTGTGCGTGGCTTTGGAAATTTCAGAGAATTCTGCCATAGAACGCCTAGACTTGACTCCAGAACATAGTCAAGAGTAGAATTAAAAATAGCCTCAGATCATTGGTTTGGATAATCTAAAGTTTTACAAATAAAACGATAGAATCCTGAAAACAAAGAAGTTATCACAATCCAAGGTCTCTGTAAAGCACACTCATGAATGTGTGTGTCACACACACACACACACACACACACACACACACACACACACACACACACACCATTTACCCGACATAACAGCAACTGCAAGGCAGGATATAGCAGAAAATTGACAAGGGAGGGGGATGGATCTTAGAAATCAGCATGCCTTTAAATTGATACCATGTAAACACCATATAGTATTGGAAAACCACTGCTGGGGGTAAATGAAATAAATTCACTGGGGCATCTAATCCTATTTCTAGAACATTTAAACTGTTTCAATGCACTGGAAAGCAAACAAACTTCAAAGTGATCATTATACCCCTGACACCAGTGCTTGTGTGGCTGAAATCTTTATGAGATTAACCCCCCACAGTGAAAGGAGTTGAACACGGTCAAAGCCACTTTCCAAGTGTCAGGAGGATACCAGCTTGAATGCCCGATAGTAGCAAGAGACACTGCTAGCTTTTCATATTAAAGTAGCTCAGTACGCCCATGGAAGGAACCGGTGGCTCCTGGAAAACGGTGGCTCATTTCTGGCAAAAAGAGACTCTTTCACCTCTGAAATCTGCACCCTGCATTTAGGAGACGCTCACCCAGCAGAGAAAATGAGATGATTTTAATTACAGCTCAGACCACAAGTAAGCTATCGACTCATTACCAGTGATGTAGTCCTGCTCTGGACACAGTAGCCCCCAAACGTCTATCAAAATGTTAGTTTTGACACAGAAAAAAAAATTAATAGAATACAGTTTTGAGACTCCGACACATTACAAAGCACACAGCACAGCAGCCCTGTATTAAGTTATTTCCTCCTCCTCTTTAATGATCGACTGAACCCATGTTTGGATGCCGTGAGATTATGTATTTCCTCATTCCTGCTAACAGCAATGTAGTGTGAAAGTGGGGTAAGGCATATCATCGGGAGATGGGGTACGTTGAACTAGATATGAAGGAGTGGCAGACATGATGCAGGACTAGTCTTCTATTTTCAGTAGCAATCCCAGTGTACTATATGAATAGATGTACGTATTTATTGAGTCATTCATTCATTCAAGTAAAACACTTCTATGCTGCCTTTCCAAAGGCTATGTTCACCTTTTTGCTCTTATATCATGTAGAGAATCATCATCAAATTCTTTCCAAATAACATCACACAACACTGCCTTTGCCTTTAAAAGTTGCCAATTCGTTTCCAGGCCCAATTCAAGGGGTTAAAGCCTTTAAATCCCTTTACGGCCTGGGATGGGGTACTAGTACCGCCTGCTTCCATATGTTCCGCCCCATTCTCTAAGATCATCTGATGGCCTTGGTTCAAGGGCTGCCTTTAACAGAAAATAGAGGGGTGACAGCAAGAAGCAGGGCTTTTTCTGTGTTGGCATCACAGCTGTGGAACTCCCTCTCTTATGAGTTGAGAATCTCTCCTTAGAGACATTGCAGTGGAGACTGAGAACATTTTTATTTCAATTGGTGTTCTGAGTATGGCTGGGGTGTTGGGGGATGAGCTCTCTTTTCCTAGTACCACTTTTGGATTTTTATCACTGGCTTTTTATTACTGTTTTTACTGCTGCTGGTTCACTGTTTGTTTTTTAATCTGGGGTTCCTGATTTAATAGTCTATATTGCTTTTTAAATTGTGTCTGCTCAGTGCTGCTATGAGGTTTGAATGGAGTTGTGCTAGGGGTGCACGCTAGTTTTTCTTTCTATTTTATTGGTTCATTGTTTTGAATTTTATTGTTGTATCTTAAAATTGTGTATTTATGTATTTTATTTATCGGTATGTATTAATTTTGTTAGCCGCCTTGAGCATTTATGGAAAGACGGGATAGAAATATTTTCAATAAATAATAAAATAAAGAACAAGGTCCTTGCTATCAGTGAAAGGGAATGCCAGCTTTCAGGTTTCATAGTGCGCTTTCTAAGACATGCTATCAAACAATGGATCCATTTTGAGTTCCATAAAAAGCCCTGTTCAAATGTTTCCATCATGCATTCTGGTACGGGGGGGGGGGGCAGTAGAAGCATGCTGGCAAGCCCCAACATGCTCACAAAGCCCCACCATTCCAGTGAAACAATGAACATGGGGAGAGAACTTCCAACTTAATTACCACCCTGTGGTGGAGGAACAGGCACCACGTACTGTACTCCACTGTGGAGTATTTAATATATACTTCGTATATTTGCACTATCATAGGATGTCCCATTGTGGCTAGGAACCTGCTTTATTTAACTCAATTTGGTCCTTGTCAACAGATCATCCTTGCACCTTGAAACAACTTAAGGTAAAGGTATCCCCTGACAGTTAAGTCCAGTCGTGTCCGACTCTAGGGTGTGGTGCTCATCCCCATTTCAAAGCCGAAGAGCTAGCGTTGTCCGAAGCACTGGCGTCACTAGACGCGCGTCACCCTGGTGCGGGGACGCGCGTCACCCCCCCAGGGGCGCGACGTTATAGGCGCGGGGGGAGGGGGCCACCCGGCTCCCCCTCCCGCATCGCGTCACCCCCCTCCGGACGCTCCGAGGCCGGCCCGGGAGCCGGCCTCGGAGCGTCCGACCCTGTCGGCGCTCCAGGGCCTTCTGAAAGAAGGCCCAAGCAGCGCGTCAATCCGGGTATTTTCCGGATTTTCGCGCATGCGCAGACCCGTTTTGAGGGCTTTTTGCCCTCAAAACGGGTCTGGGCATGCGCGAAAATCCGGGAAATACCCGGATTGACGTGCTGCCTGGGCCTTCGTTCAGAAGGCCCTGGAGCGCCGACGGGGTCGGACGCTCCGAGGCCGGCTCCCGGGCCGGCCTCGGAGCGTCCGGAGGGCAACGCGCGTCACGGAGGTGACGCGCGAGGGGGTGCGCGCGTCACCCCATGACGCGTGTCACCCCCTGGCGGCCCGCCCCCCCCGCCACGCCCCAGTGACGCCCGTGGTCCGAAGACGCCTCCATGGTCATGTGGCCGGCATGACTCTCCTTGCTGCAGCGCGTAGCATGCAGCTGGAACACGGAGCGCTGTTTACCTTCCCGCAAGCGGTACCTATTTATCTACTCGCATTGACATGCTTTGGAACTGCTAGGTTGGCAGGAGCTGGCCAAGCAACGAGCACTCACCCCGTCGCGGGAATCGAACTGCCGACCTTTCGATCGACAGCTTATGGTTCAGCGGTTTAACCCACTTAGCTATGAAGAATTAAACAAGAACACTAAAGGGGAAAAGTCATTTAATGTGGAGAGCTTTGTTATCTGGAGCATTTACTCCTCTGCAGTTTCATACATTATAAAACATTGCATGACTTTGCAGACCCACCTGAGACAGGTTCTTTTTTTTGGGGGGGGGGGTGGTGTAAAATGCTTTTCACTTCTTATCACTTATGGGAAATATTAGGGAGGTCTTCAGCTGCCCATGCTGTATGAGCAAACACCACTTAAGCCAGGCTTGGCTTCCTAAACAAGTATTTAATCCCCTCATTAAAGATATATGAAACTAGAAATCAATGAGCACTGGTGGTTAGAGCTTTTTAGCGGAACTAATGGCTACACCTTGTCTAACATTAGAAACTTCACTTGTGGTTTACAGCTGCTACACATGGAGAAACATGAATCCACAATGAAAGATTTTAGGCAGTTTTAATAACTGTACTGTGAGTTCTGAATAGACAGGTCACATAAATATATAAACCTGACAATAAAGCATTTTCAATTCACATTTCAGCATCTTAACTGGAAACAGTGAGCTCTTAGCTGTGTGGCAGTAGATGACAAGCAGTAAAATAAGCTATGCCTTAGACACAAGCATCATAGAGACATGTTATAAATTCTGCTAGACTGCAAATAATCGCAACACACCGAGAACAATGGCATTGCAAACTATCTAACTTACAGAAAGGATCTTTTTAAGTTTCCAAGGCTAGCAAGACAAGAAAGTATCATTCTTTGAGACAAAACTTGTGATATTATACATTTGGTTCTGCATTTAAAGTCCACTCTTTATGTACCTTTACTGGTGTTTGCTGTTATGTCTCCATTGTTACTGTATCAGTCCAAGTATTTGTGCATACTTACAACCGTATGGTTTGAATTCTAACAAATCATGCAAATGATACCCTACCCTTTGGTAGGACTCTTGATTTATGTAGCTGTGAAGTTAGTTTGATGTAGTACTGAGTCTCTGTGAGGGAGAGAAGCTGCAGATGCACTCAGAGGCGTTGCTCCGGTAGGGGCGGGGCTGTAAGTATCGCTGCGGTCATAGTCTCTTTACCGAGCGAGGAGGAGGCAGCCCCGCCCCCTCACTGTCCGAGCCAGTCCCCTGGCTCGGACAGTGAGGGGGCGGGGCTGCCTCCTCCTTGCTCGGTAAAGAGACTATGACTGCAGCGATACTTACAGCCCCGCCCCTACCGGAGCGACGCTTCTGGATGCACTTGAGTAGGAGTCAAGGTTGCCTGTCAGTTGAAGCGTGATGAGGCGGATGCCAGAGAGAGTCTGGACTGTGAAAGAAACCATCTAGAATGAAGGGTTCTGTGAGAGATTAGAACATATTATTGTATTGTAAAAAAAAAACCTCGGGGTTTCGAAAGCCTGCCTGTGTAAATTGCCTTTGAATTAAAGTCAAATTCGATGACCAAAGAAAAGGCGGTGTATAAGTACTAGTTATTATTATTACTACTGCACATAAATATTCCAGGAAGCCACACCATGAGATTGAAAAGCCAACTTGCATGATAGTAATCACAGAGGCAGAAACCATGACACCTAGAAAGGTACTAGAAACAGAGTCCTGAGTTTCAGTAAAATGTTGGGCATCAGAATATATTAAACAAGACCCATGTGATATAGCAGTCAGAGTGTGAGCTTTGGATCTGAGAAAGCCCTGATCAAGCCCCTTTTTTGGCCATGGACTTATTGTGACTCAGAATAGCAGTCGTTTGCATCACAGAGCTGTTGTGGAAAGCAGGAACAAAATACAACTCCAAGAAATACTAATAATGTCATTAAAAGGAGGGGTGTCAAGGAATATGTGTTTTCTACGTTATTCCATTAGCTATTTTTTTAAAAATTACTGGTCTCAAGAGAAGGGATACACTGGAACCTGTTGTAGCGTATGCAAAGCCTCCTCACTGCAATATATATTATCACAGCTGACAATCTATTCAGTAGGTTTTGGACTGATTTTGGGTTTATTTAAAATAAAATAAAATAATCTGCATTTATTTCTCTAAATTGGATGAGCATATATTACATTGCCGATGCAGCCACGCCAAAAAGGCGCACACTGTATCCTCTCTCTCTCTCTCTCTCTCTCTCTCTCTCTCTCTCTCTCTCTCTCTCTCTCTCTCTCTCTCTCTGTGTGTGTGTGTGTGTGTGTGTGTGTGTGTGTGTGTGTGTGTGTGTAGGCTTGGGAGGGAAAAGGGGAATTATTTCCCTCAGTAAGCCAATGGGTCTCCTCGGACCTGCACCAGCTCTGTAGCTGCCACAAGTCTGAGGAGAAGAAAGGGACAGGCAGCCTCAAAAAGGAGGGGATAGGATCCGACATGCGCCATTGCTGCTGGATCCACCCCCTCCCACCACCAAGATAGTAGCCTCAAACAATTCTAAATAAAACTTTTCTTGAGGTGAATGAATGCACAAATGGGAAAAAGCATGAGAACTGAAAACTGCTGATAACTGTGGAGAGCTAAGGACGTTAGGCCATGAATGGATACCGATGGCCCATGTTAAAGGAGGCAGTACCAGGGGGAGCTCTGTAACCCATCATGGCTGCAACTCATCCCATGTAGGACTTGGTTCCAACCAAATATATTTGGAAAGAATCTTACAGCATGAGTGAAATCAGTTCCGCACTTCAAGCAGCTCTACAGTTTCTCCCCGTATGAGTTTGTTGATGTTTAGTGAGGTCTGAGCTCACACTGAAGCTTGTTCCACACTCCAGGCATTTATATGGCTTCTCCCCTCTGTGAAATCTCTGATGTGAAGTGAGGTTTCCACTCTGACTGAAGCTCTTTCCACACTCCAAACATTTATATGGCCTCTCCCCTATGTGAGTTCTTTGATGCGCAGTGAAGCTTCTGCTGTTATGGAAGCTTTTTCCACATTCAAAGCATTTATATGGCTTCTCGCCTATGTGAGTTCTATGATGTGCAGTGAGGCTTCTGTTGTCAGGGAAGCTTCTTCCACATTCCAAGCATTTATATGGCTTCTTCCCTGTGTATGTTCATAGATGTGAAGTGAGGTGCGTTGCCAACATTGCTCATTCATACGCACATGTGTGTTCCTACACGTGTCATGCACACACACACACACACACACACACACACACACACCTCAATTTTACTCAAATTGAGGAAATTACCAATACTTCTAGAGTGAGAGGTCAAATTTGGCATTGTTTGACAGTTTTGGGATCATTAGTGCCACAAAATTAGACTACCAGTAACCACGAAACTGAACTTTTCAAAAGAATTAGAGTTTAATAAAGAATATAGACAAACAAGAAAAGGGCAGGTTTACTTTCAGTTACTTTGCTTAGGAGATCAGTTACAGAGCTTTACATGGTTGCAAGTGAAAGAAACACTTGTAAATAGCTGTATTTGGGCAAGCAGGAGTTAATTGGAACCAGAAAAGAGAGAAAGCAATGGAATTAGTCTGGGCAATCCAGCCAAAAGTTAGGCCGGTGGAGCACGTGCTCCGCTAGTCTTCAGTGTCGCGAAAGTGCCGTAAAGCAGTGAGTAAGCGGCGCCTGCAAAGACACAACAGTCAGAAAATTGATTTCTTTAGACTTTTAGCCTGACTTTCCCCTCATTATGGGGTGCCCTTCTTCCCTGCCTCCCTCCTGGCCTTTGTGCAGTCTTACCTCAGGTGGCTGGCATCTTCAGTCTGTTGCCACGTGGACCCGACCGCTCACTGCTTCCGGTGGCAGCCAGGCTGCACTCTCCAGTGGTGTCACATTTGCGACAGCCGCAAAGCGTGCTATGCAGGCAGAACATGTGTTCCGCCAGCGTAATGCGCCCTTAGGAGTGGGCCCATGCATATGCTAGGATATATGTCCATAAGGTGTGTGAGCCCAAAGCTTTCTGTCATGCCATAAAACATGTATGTTTTATGTTTCACCAAAAGAGGAAGAAGAAGATATATTTTCAGAAGCCATATATTGGAATCCACATTACAATCCACTTATTGGCATGTTTTTACAGCAGATTATGAAAACTGGCACATGTTGTTTAGGAATGGGAAATACAGCTAGTTATTTTGTGGAGTTATCTTTGTATCATCAAACTGATTATGAGAAGCTACAAATATAGGCTGGGATCCAAATTAAAGTCAGAGGAGAAATCCAATGACCAAAGAAAACACGGTATATAAATATTGGTTGGAGGCAACCCTTTTTTTAAAAAAAAAAACCGAACGTCAGCTTGTCTCTTCAGCAGTGGGAACCTACTACAAGGCCAACAACAAACAAAACTCCAGCTGGATGTGTGGTTCTGCCCCACATCTGTATATTGCTTCTTTGAATGACAGAAAATAGAACAATGGTTTCTAATGTAAAATGAGTTCTGACCTAAGATTTAATAAGGCAATTTTCAGATCACATTTGCTCGAAGCTTCTGTGCACCATAAGATATATTTTTCCATGGGTGGAGAAGGAAAATATTCTCACAAGTCAATTTGTAAAATCAAGTCACATATGTTCAAAGTACTGGCAGTTTCCTGTTAAGGTGAAACAGTAGTCTGATGCCAGAAACAAGAGTTTGCATTTTTCCATACTGACCCTTACTATTTTTCTCCAGCTGCTCTGCATCATGGATCTTTAATCACAAATGCACTACAAATAACATAATTGGTTGCAATTTGTTTTCTAATAATAAGAGAATTCAGGCTGAATCAGGTTAGTCTGCTCCTTTCCTGCTTTCCACTGCAGTTATGCACAAATTGTTGGCTGCTCATGCCAAACTAGTTTCATTTGTGTAATTGTGTTAAATTTCTGACGATCCAATGCACAATGAGTTGCCAAGCAGGAAGAGGTACATATAGGGCCTTTCTTCTCTGCCCTCCCAATGCAATATTCAAAGTTGGATGTGCAGTAAGAACCACAGATATAGGCATTCTGGAAACATGATCACATATGACCTGAAACATGGAGGCAGTTGTATGGGCTGGTGACATGCTTGCCTTGCAGTCGTATCCTATGAAGAAAGCCTCCATACAGAAACCTAGAATAGAATCCACTTTTTACAATTCTTTGCTCTCAAATAAGGTCTGTGTGTGAGGGGGGTGGGTGGGGTGGATTTGTGACTCAGCTGCTATGCATTAGATCAGGGGTGGCCAACCTCTCAACAATAATGCTTCTGGCCCTTTAATGGTTGTATTAAAGTGAGGGCATTTCAGCAGGTGCAGCTGCCAAGGTTCTGTCTTCTACACAATTCTTAAGAACGCAGAGGCCCTCTAATATGGTGGAAGGTTGGCCACCCCTGGTCTATTATTACCAGCATTTCCTGGATCTGCTGCTGCTTCAGGACATTTTTTTAAAAGACTGACAGCGCAGTCCAACTTAACTTTTGTGCTGGTGTAACCAGCGGCACAGCGAGAACGGGAGGCCCCAGCATGGAAAAGGGATTCAAATCCCCTCCAAAAGAGGAATTCAAAGGGAATTTGAATCCCTTTTTCGTTCTGGGGCCTCCCGTTCTCAGTGTGCCGCTGGTTACACCGGCACAAAAGTTAAGTTGGATTGCGCTGTGAGGCTTTTTCTTCCAGGGAATAAAACATCCCTAATCCCAGTTAATCAGCGGTCATACAGTGACTGTGATAATGTCACAATGTTATGTAGCCAATCAGGTTTGGTTACCTGATGATGTCACAAAGCCAATTGAGAGCGGGGGGCAATGTTTTCTGAACCAATATTGTTTGCATTCTGAATGGGCAAGTGAGAGAGAGAGAGAGAGAGAGAGAGAGAGAGAGAGAGAGAGAGAGGTTGTCCACCCCTGCATTAGACCATGTGGAATGTCCACATCATTAGGCTTACCATATCCAAAGGGGGACAGGGTGCCTACACCTTTAACCATTGTAAAAAGAGGGAATTTGGGCAGGTGCAGCTTGTTGCACCCTTCCATTATGAGCTGCACCTGCCCAAATTCCCTCTTTTTACAATGGTTAAAGGTGTAGGCACCCTGTCCCCCTTTGGATATGGTAAGCCTACACATCATGCATTATATTATGTATGTTGTAGCAGAGGATGGGTGACTACCTGATCATCCATTTTGAGAAGAGGTTATAGTAGACCTGAGTAAGCCCATGGCCCTAAACAGCACTCATGCCAGTCTCTACATTCCCAGGGAGTTGTGGAAATGAGAAGATTGTCATTTTCTACCTTCTTCAATATCTCCCATAAGGCCTGGGGAGGGGAAGGATCCATTTCTAAGGAGAATTTGCAGAAAGGTGAAAAGGCAGAGGGAACACAGAGGGAACAATGTAAGCTGGGAAGCTCTGGACAAAGGTTGTAGGAGCAAGGAAAGATGGACAGGCTTTAGGAGGCCTGCTGTAAGCAAGGACAACAATGGCCGTAAAGGCACCTGAACGAAGGATAAGTAGAAGAAACGGAAGGAAAGGGAGCAGAGATGGCACCGACTTGGGAAAACCCATAATGCCAAAAGATAGGAGGGATTCTACACTGTTGGTAAATGGAGACAGAGAAAGGAAATGTGTAAGCAGGGGATCTAGGAGGTACAGGGAGGCGTTGGGGAGGAGAGACAAAAGAGGCAGAAGAAGGACTCAATTTCACATGCTCATTGTAATGAGCTGCTGAAAACCTGCCCTGCTCTTATAACCCACTCTAGACCAATATCAGTGTTTCTGTGTCTCTTTTATCCTTTCTACAGCCCTGCAAGATAAGTTATTTTTCTTTTGCAGATGAAAACCACACAGGAATGCAATTATCCTGTCCATCTTGAATGGATACATTTAACCAGAAAGGATTTTCTTTCAAAAAAAATCAAACCAAAACCCAACAACCTTGAATATAGAAATCTATTAAAATAAATTCATTAAGCTCTTCTACTATTTAAAACCTACTTATGCAAAGATAAAAGCCCTAGTAATGCATTATGGTCAAAATCTTCAAAACAACTTCCTCCAGTGCAGCCCCATTACAGTTAATGAGGGCTATTTTGGAAGGGGAAAAAAAAGGCCTGTTAACAGCTGCCTGTGCTTCAGTGAAGACTATGAACAGTTCTTAACACTGCACTGTCCGTGATTTTCTTTAAAATTGGAAACAACGTTTTTGCCAAAGGAAATGAATTCATGCATAAGAAGAGAGGGATCAAGCTGACCCCTTTCTCCTGCTGGACCAATGATGATCATCATAAAGGGCTTTCTTCTCCCATTAAGCAAAGGTTTTGTTTGCCCCAATGCTGGGCTCTCTCTGTTTCAGGCTCCAGCAGTTTAGGAACATGAACCATAGATAACCCTGGACATTCAAATGGATGAGATTGTATTTTTAATTTCTCTAACTACCTTCAGACATCACCTTGATCACTCACAGAATGAAGTAAATTCCTGTCTTACTTCTGTTTACGATTAAGAGGCTTACCAGTATTAGAGTTCCAGTCATTCCTTTGATGACCCTCCATAAAACAAGGGCTCATATAACTTTCTCTGGTCCTAAATGTGAACCTTCTGGATGGAGAGAAGTCTAAATACAGCTGAGGTATAGAAAAGTCTATACAACTATTACAGTACTAGATCATGTTCAGCATACATTTCACCATCCTTTCATTTACTTCTGTAGTATTTCAAGTCTTGCTTGATTCTTCTAATGGTTGCACTCAAGGTTAATTAGAATGATTGGGATTTTTTTTATCCACATAGCATTCTTTTTTGCAGTCTAAGACAGGGGTGTCAAACATAAGACCCACAGGTCGGATACGGCCCGTGGAAGGTCTTTGACTAGGCCATGTGACAATTGGGCTCTCCCAGCACCGCCCTTTCAGCAGTGCCACTTCTGCTGAGGCTCTGGGAGGGAGATATGGAAGGAGGCCTCAGAAGATAAGGAACGCTACAAGGAAAGTGGCAGACCAAAGAGTGGTGAGATCGGGAGACATTGCCGAAGCATTGGGAGAGCCCAATCATCATGTGGGCCATCTTTTCAGCAGCGCTCTTTCTGCCGAGTCATCACTTCGCAGAGCACCTCTCAGCTGCTGAACTGCCAAGTGACTATTCGGCAGAAGCTGCGCTGCTGAAAGGATGGCCCACATGATAATTTGGGTCTCCCATATCTTGAAAATATAATAGAGATTTGCATATCTTCTCTTCTGTCATTTGCAGCTAATGCGTTCCTATGTGAAAACAAAAGCGGTTATTTCTGGCTTAATGACATCACTTCCTGCTTCATGTTGCCACTTCTGGTCCTCAACAGGCACCATGAATGCTATTCAGTCCGCTGTATTAAACCTCTGCTATAGAAGGTTAGTGAGGTAGGACTTACGTTTGTGAAAACCGTACTTTGCGTACCACAGGTTGGGAAACTCTGCTTTAGAACTTATCTCTTGTAATGTCTATTTGACGCAATTCTTCAGACTCCCTCTCTGAGAAGGTCCGTTCTGAGAAGGCAAGCGTGTCTGAGAAGGCAAGCGTATCTGCTCTAAATCTTCTGCAGTAAAGACAGATGCAAAAAAATACATTCAGCTTCTCTGAAATCTCCATATCCTCTTGAAGAGTCCCTTTAATTTTCTCATTATCTAATGGTCCTCCAACCACGTCACTAGCAGGTTTCCTGCTTTTGCTGTATTTAAATATGTTTTTATAGTTTGCCTTGATGTGTTTAGCAATGCGTTTCTTGTAGATTTGTTTTCCATGTCCCTTATTCTCAGCTTACCTTTCTTTGCCAGAGTTTATGTTCTTTGTAGCTGTCCTCACTTGGGCAAAACTTCCATTTTCTGAAGGAAGTCAAATAACTTCCTTGACTCCACTCATGAGTTATGGTATGTTGCATTCTCCTACCGTGTTTCCCCGAAAATAAGACCGTGTCTTATATTAATTTTGGCTCCAAAAAAAGTAGTAGGTCTTATTTTCAGGGGATGTCTGCAAGGTTGCAGCCTCCTTGCAGGCCTCTCTAGCACACCGTCTCTATGGTGGAGGACTTGAGGGCCTCTCTAGCACATCCTCTCTATGATGGAGGACTCAAGTGCAGGCCTTCCAGAGCCTTGCACCGTCGGGAAAGAACGAAGCTTAAATTGGTCAAAGTAAGTGCTGGGGGGGGGGTTGCGTCTGTCTGGCTGATGATCCTAACTAGGTCATTTTCAGGAGATGTCTTATATAACTGGAAAAAAATGTACATACTGGGATCATGCACTAGGTCTTACTTTCAGGGGGTGTCTTATTTTTGGGGAAACACGGTAGATCTGATGGTGCCTTTCCTACTTAGTGGAATACAGTCTAGTCGATCTTGTTATTGTGATTTTAAGGATCATGGTTTGTTCCCCAGCACCTAACAAATCCAAGCCCCTCCTCCTGACTCCAATGTCTCATCATGCATTGAGACCGCTCAGCTCCACCTGCCTAGGAAGCTGTGTGTATGGAAGAGGTCACATTTCTGAAAATGGAAAGCCTGACCTTCAGCATCCAACCTAGCAACCTAAATTTGGCTTCCATGACCACCCAACAACATTTCCCTATGTCACTGGTTCCAACAAGCATCACAGCCTGCCCAGTACTGTACTTAGATAATATACAGATAACTCTCCAGTACTATATTTAAATAATGTGTGGGCATCTGCAACCTTTGAATCATGTGACCTACAAACCCATCAAAAACCTGTGTGTGTGTGTGTGTGTGTGTGTGTGTGTGTGTGTGTGTGTGTGTGTGTGTGTTCCTAATGAATTGCCCACTATTAGGGCCTCCTCATTGTCATCCCGCCCCCTCGGGAGAGGACAGAGACCCGCTGGGCGGGCATGCCAACAGGGCACAAGGGTGGAAAGGGCCGCCAGGATGTGTGGAGACACCCACCAGTTTAACTGTGAGAGGAAGAGAGTCTGCACCAGGGAGGGATCCTCGCCAGGCCCTGCCTTGGGACAAGGGGCGAAGGCCGAGGGGTGCCTGGCCAACTGAGGAAGGCAGCTGCACGTTCAGCCTCGCCACGGCTGCGGAGGCCTGGGCTAAAAGTGGCACTGTCCCTTTTAGAGCTGCAGAGGCCAGAGCAGATCAAGTCTCACGGAACGAGACTTCAGGGAAACCACACCCCCGGAAGGGGTGGGACCAGGGCAAGCTAGCCAGGAGCTTATAAGGAGCTCAAGTGCTGCTGAGGGAGGCAGTAGGTCCAGGGAGCTCCTGAGTCTGGACAGACTGCCTCCTTCTATGGAAACCTGGGAAAGAGGGAGAAGGGAAGACAACAAGAGCCAGGGCAGCCTGACCGGGGGAAGCCTGCCCGAGCCAGGGAAGGAAAACCATGTGAGGATCCCAACGCTTCACGCCTGGGAAGGCTGTGGGAATGGGGGAAGTCTAAGGTGTAGCAACTGTGAGGTAACCCCCCGGTTTGGGGACCACCTCCCTCTCAACCCCTAAGGGAAATTGCTGGGTCCCGAGTGACCCCATACTTACCGAAAGGTGTGACTGCTACCCTGGGGTTGTGGATCGGGCCCACTGCACCTGAGAAAGGGAAAAGGAGAAAGTCATTGTGATTTAAAGGGAACAATACTCGGGGGCCTGTGGCATAACAAGGTCCCCCTGTATGTTAAGACGTTATCTTGATTAAACAGCATTCAAAAGGCAACACATAAGTCCTCTTCTTTATTTACTCGGGGCCCTGGGAACTTACCAGCACTTACCTGCAGCGACTGCTTCTCCAGTTGAAGACCCCAGTTAGCCCACCCAAGGGAGATGGACGTCACACTCACCTCCAGAGGTCTATGCTTGGCATGAGAGATATGGGTTCATCATCCAAGGACTGAGTTCCTTCTAGTGGATCATTTTCCTCTTTCTCAGAATGATGTCCTCCTCTCATTCTCCAGGACAGCAGCAGAGCTGTCATTCTAGGAGTAGAGCGTCATATCATAGCCCTGAAGATCTCATCCACATACCTTTTATGATTCTCAGTTTCTTTCTCCAGATTAGCTACTTTGCATTCAAGTGAACAAACTTGTTCTCTGAGAGTCAAGAGCTCATTGCACTGAGGACACGCTGAGGTTTTTACAGCTTGTCTTGGAAAGCTAAGTTTTCCTTTGTATTTTATTTCTGTATTTTATTTTAAGAATCTCAGTTTTGAGGATGTTGGGTCTTAGTGCCCTGGTCTCCTTGCCCTGCTGCTCAACTCTCACAGATGCTGAACTTGCCTGTTAGCTTCTTGCTTACCTTGATACTTCATTGCTAGAGCCTCCCTTTGCTCGTACAGCTGGTTCCCTCACAATTTAGCTCCAAATTTATATTCCTGGCTAGCTCTCTCCAATTCCCTCTTGTGTCCACTTGGCACACAAAGGTCTTGTTTAAAGGAAGGGGGGGCACCAGATTGCACTGAATGCTAATTAAATGCAGATTAGGAGAGTTTCAGCCCCTGGGTAAGGTGATTCTCAGGAGAATGGACAATGGGTGCTGATGAAAGAGGATATTAAGGCAGTAGCAGCCCTCAAGGAATGCAAAGTCCTGGTTTACTTTTAATCAGACCTAGCCCAAGTTTATGAAAACTGTGCACATATCCAAATTGTGCCTTTTATTTCTTTCAAAGTATACACAGTTCTTCCAGCTCACTGCTTGCGTGTGTTCTGAAATAGTGCCATAGTTTACACACAGGCACGTACTCTCCATAACCAGTGGCGTTTCCACGGTAGGGGTGGCACCGTAAGTAATGCCGCGTCGAGTACCGTGTGTAGGAACCGAAAGGAGGAGGCGCCGCCCCCTCACTGTCGCTACCATTCAGCGCGAAGAACGCGACCGGCAGGGAGTCTCCTGCAGGGAGAGGAGACTCCCTGCCGGTCGCGTTCTTCGCGCTGAATGGTAGCGACAGTGAGGTGGCGGCGCCTCCTCCTTTCGGTTCCTACACACGGTACTCGATGCGGCATTACTTATGGTGCCGCCCCTACCGTGGAAACGCCACTGTCCATAACAGCTGCTTTTTGTATGAATTTTGAGCTAAGGTATTAGAAGGTGAGTATAGTCAATGTATCTTATAAGAAGCTGTCCTTAGTCATATTTATTTCAGTGGGACTTTGCCTTTACATGTGTGCTTAGATTTGCAGCCCTAGGCAATGTTCTGTTGCTTAGCTTTTGCCATGATTTAAAGGACTTAGTATCTCAGTGACACTTTCTCATTTAAAGGGCTCAAGCCAGATACAGAAGAAGGCCAGCAGAAAGAGGTAGTACGAAGAACCAAAAATCTTCTTCACCTGGATCACTGGCTGTTCTAAGGGAAGATGAAGGGGCAAAATTGATCACAGGGCCAAGTGGTTAGCTCTGCTCTCTGCTCCCCATGTCATTCTTTTTGCTGGGTGAACTGGGACTGGAAAGGGGAGAGGTAGTTTTTGGTGCCATCACCCAAAGCTAGAGAGACAAGCAGAAGGAGGCTGCTTTGGGCAAACCCTCCCAGCTCAGGAGAGCCCCCAAATAAAGAGAAATTCGGCTTAAATCCAATCAGTAGCAGAACATGGGTAGCTTGGTTGACCTGCTCCCTCCCAAGTGAACTAAGACTTGACAGGTCTTCTCTCCTTTTCTCCTGGGCTGCATAAGTAGCCAATGATAAGTTAATATCCAGTTATCTTGCATCAGGGTCTTTATTTCATTTTTTGCTAGTCTTTGAAGCTTTGAACCAGCTTTGCCAGCCCCCTGTTTTGGGACAGCCCTCCTTTTTTTCGACCTGTGTCTTGTGTTTTGATGATCTGCATTCTTTCCCCATTTCTTATACTTGCCTTGTTGATTCACTCCTTTTAATAAACTTCTTCTTATTGATTTTATTGCCTATTTAGTCTCAGTTCTTCAAACTGCAGGTTGTCACGCTTTCTCAGCCCTTGCTATTGTTGTTTTGGTGTGTGTGTGTGTGTGTGTGTGTGTGTGTGTGTGTGTGTGTGTGTGTGTGTGTGTGTGTGTGTGTGTGTGTGTGTGTGTGTGTGTGTGTGTGTGACCATAGACAGAAGGAGAGAGAAAGAGTGCAGTGAGTGTTGGACATGTACTAGGAAGACCAGTGTTCAAATCCCTGCTTGACCATGAAACTTACTGAGTGACTTTGAGCCAATCACCATCTCTCAACCCAACCTCCCTCACAGCATTGTTGGGAGAACAGCCCTGTACACTGCTGTGAGCAACTTGGAGGAAGGGTGATATATAAATGTGAAAAGTAATAACAGTGATATTGACTGATCAGTTGGCTGATTTTATTCTCACCAAAGAATGGTTCTCCCAGGTCTTGGTTATACTGTAGGTGGAACTGTAATTGCACTTCTACTTTCAAGCTGTTTGGGATCCTATGGTGCCAGTCCAGGACCCAAGCACAACAGATAAGCAATGCATAACATCAGAAGCATTGGTCCGTCTAGCTCAACATTACATAGTCTGGTCTCCATAGTCTGGTGGCAGCAGCTCTCCAGGGTTCAGACAGGTTCAGTCGTTTCCAGTCCCACCTAGAGATGCCAGGGATTGAAATTGGAACCTTCTGCAAGCACTTGTACCACTGAACTGTGGCCCCATCCCAAATGCAGCAGGGCACAGGGCAGGATAAATACCCTACTCCCTGCCCATCAGGAAGAAAGAAAAAAAATTATCTTCAGTCTCATAATCGGGCCCATCCAAGTGGCAATAACCAAGGCCACTTCCTTTGAAAAATATGGGGATGCCAACCTTTCACCATGAATGCTCCTGGCCCTTTAATGGGTGTATAGGTGAGGGCATTTCAGCAGGTGTAGCTGCTTTTGCAGCAGCAGCACTTGCAGCTGCCAAGATTCTGTCTTCTACACAACTCTTAAGAACGCAGAGGCCCTAATGTTGGAAGGTTGGCCACCCCTGGTCTATGGTCTATGATAGAAGCTTCACAGAGGGCAAGTTCAGTGGCACCGATGGCATGGTGCTGCTTTTGAAAGTTGGGGGACTGCAAAGCACCACTGTGCACCTGGAACTCACCACACAGACGTTTGGGTAAATGGTTGAGATCTCCACTGATATTTAGAGGAATCTCTTTTATGATGGGTTCAGGCTATGGTGAAATGAAATGCTGCGATTTACATTGAACTACTAAGTGGAATGCCATTTTTTTAAAAAATGTATGTATTGTTTCTTAAAGCCTGGAAATGAGAAGAAAATTGGATCAACTGCTGCTCTTGTCTCCTTGCATAATATTTCACATTCATGTTAAATCTGGGGCTGGGAGGAGTTTAAATCTGGGGCTGGGAGGAATTTAAATCTGGGGCTGGTTTGCGAGTGAGCCCTTTTTATGAGCAGCAAGTGGCCTCACTGGGATGAAGTGCCTCACTGGGACAAAGTGCCAAGGTAAAAGAAGACACAGCAAGTTAAGCAGCTGTGCGAGGAGAAGGGGCAGAAACTGGACAAGCCTAGGACAAGCCTGGAAGCTGATTCTGGGACAAGCCTGGGAGCTGATTCTAAAGAGAATTGCAGCCCAAATATAAACAGGTTTACTCTGAGTAGGAGCAGAGTTGATTCATGGGCTGGAGCACCTCCCTTATGAGAAAAGGCTACAGCGTTTGGGGCTTTTCAGTCTAGAAAAAAGGTGCCTGGGGAGGGACATGATTGAGATGTATAAAATTATGCATGGGATGGAGAGAGTGGATAGAGGGAAATTCTTTTCCCTCTCGCACAACACCAGAACCAGGGGACATGTACTAAAATTGAGTGGAGGGAGAGTTAGAACGGATAAAAGAAAATATTTCTTTACCCAGCGTGTAATTCATCTGTGGAACTCCTATGTGGTGATGGCACCTGGCCTAGATGCTTTTAAAAGGGGTTTGGACAGATTCATGGAGGAAAAGACCATCACAGGTTACAAGCCATAAGCAACCTCCTGGTTTTAGAAGTAGGTTTTTCTCTGTGCCAGGTACAAGGGAGTGACAACAGGAAACAGGTTATCTTGTTGGCTGTGTGCTCCCTGAGGCATCTGGTGGGGCCACTGTGTGATACAGGAAGCTGGACTAGCTGGACCTTTGGCCTGATCCAGCAGGGCTCTTCTTATGTTCTTATGTTATTTTGAAATCATCCATTTTATTCCAAGCATCAGTACTCAGCCTTATTTTTTTATATCATATTTGTAATAATTCAATTCTTTGTTCCATATACAGTTTCAGTAAAGGGATGGCTTTTGTTTCTAACAGTGTCAGCCCCTGAGAATCTTGTAAGACAATAATACTCTTCCATCACAAAAACTATTAGGTCAGGTTAGGGTATTAATCAGAATGAAAAAGCAACACAGTTGTTGCCAGTCTATCCAGACCAGCAGCAGGTTTGGCACAGGAGAAAGAACTGCTATTGCACCAAAGCAGCAATGCGAAGGGTAGTTCTCAATCCCTTCAACAAGGAGTACCTGTTTAAACAGCTATTTCCTCCTTTGCTTTCTATTTCCCCATTGCCATCACTATTGGCCCTACATATGAAAGCTCTATTCCAGCTGTGCCACCAGTGCAATGAATCTACTTTCAAAAAAGATCATCCGACCCTCAAATTCCACACTCCAAAAGAAGAGTTAAGAAGGATCTCTATTTGGGCACTGCAATCCATCTGCTCTTTGAGTCAATCCATTGAATCAGTTCCATGCTCCAGCAGAAGGTGCAATATGGCTCTGTATTTGGAGATTGCTGAAGGCTTTATCTGTGAATCTTAATTGGTGCAGTGGATCTTTGAGATGAGGATAAATTATATCCGATATACTGAATGTCATCTTGGCCAGATGGCAAAAGCAAATGTATGGTCATGGCTCAACTGTATCTGTCACCCTACCAGAAGCGTCGCTCCGGTAGGGGCGGGGCTGTAAGTATCGCTGCGGTCATAGTCTCTTTACCGAGCGAGGAGGAGGCAGCCCCGCCCCCTCACTGTCCGAGCCAGTCCCCTACGGAGAAACCGGCAGGGAAGAGACCCTGCCTGCTGCTTTCTCCGTAGGGGACTGGCTCGGACAGTGAGGGGGCGGGGCTGCCTCCTCCTCGCTCGGTAAAGAGACTATGACCGCAGCGATACTTACAGCCCCGCCCCTACCGGAGCGACGCCTCTGCACCCTACAGGCCCAGCAGTCCATAAAATGTGGTGCAAAGCCAGTACAACACCACAGCAGGAGACATTAGAACCTCCTTCACCAAGTATGGTCTCCCATGGCTACTTGTCCAGGGCTGGCAGGAATGGGGTGGAAGCTGGGCTGCTTGCTTCGGATTACTTTCCGTCACACCCTACCAGTCTTTTGGACCAGTGGCACAATTCTGTGTTAGACTGAAAGCAAGGGCCTTTGGGGACATTTGTCAGGGAGCTAATACTGCAGAAGAACTGGGTAGTAGCCATTGCCTCTGCTACAGCAATTGAGCTCCATAGGAGCAGACTGTTTGAAAGGTAAATGATGGCTCAGCCACTCAGAATGAAATTGTTGATGGCTGATAGGAAGTTGTTTGAATGAGACCTTGTTCATAAATATAAAGGGAGAAGCAGCAGTAAAAGATTGGAAGCAATGGCTACTTAGGGGCAAAGGCTTCCCTCTTTGTGACCCGACAGCCAGAAGCTGAAGAAAGTGAATGTATTGAAACACAGCCTTGAGAACACCAGAGAGAGTTACTGCAGCTGTATGGCATTTTTCTCTTATTGCCATATAACTGATACCTGCACTTGAGGCTCTTTACGAGTCTAAGGGGTAAAACATAGGATACTCATAAAACATCCGCACGTAATTTCACTGTGGGCAGTCATTCCATGCCAGCTGCCTACACACAGCAAAGTACACGATCACATTCTGGGACCGAGTCAAGAACAAGTAAGTGCACTGTCTCCCAGCACATTTGCAGGGTGCGTTAAGGTAAATGACGTCAACGCTGAAGCTGCGTGAAACAAATCATGTTAAAATCGCTACACAGTCTCGTTTGTGAAAGGAAGCCTGTTTTGCTTGACAATTCTGGGTGCTTTCTCATGTCCCCAAACCAGACCCATGGTGGATTAGTAGCATGGCTTCAAAAGGCTGGTTTCATGGTGTGCATGATAGTGTGAAGAAATTTCCTTCTGCCCCAGTTTATTGTCTTATATTCCTTCAGGTCATATACGTTGTCCTTAAGGATAGCTGGTTTGGGATATTATGGAGCTGGTTTCATGGCACTAACACAAGCCCATATTTCACACATGGCTGTTACAGTTTGCTTGTCCTCTTTATCACTAGCTAGACAAGGAAGGTCTTGTTCACCTTTCTTTTGTGATATATTTATCATATAGAAGTGTCATTCTATTTGCATATCTAGTATAATTATTAAAAATAAGAAATTCTACATGCAACTTAGACTAAACCAGCGATCAGTTTCTGTGGCTGTCATTTGTTTGAATAGTGCAGACAGAGCATGCCATATCAAAATCTAACCTGAACAATGTTCCCCATTTCGGTCATTCATTTATCTGGAACAGTTCCAGTTTAGAGCTAGTTGAATGACAGACACTGAAAGAACTGGTCATAATTAGCTCATCAAAAGGAGACTGGGAGGTGATATGGTTTCACGGTACCAGTATATCAGTAGGAATGAACAGATGGAGTTGTTGGAACGAGTCTCTCGGAGCCAGTACAGTACTGGGATTGTAACGAAAGATGTAGTTGGGACTGTTCTGTGTTAACTTGACTGATTAGGGAGCCTTGCCTAAAACTATCACATTCAGCATTTGCAAACCTACACTTGCTATGTTTTGTTGTAACATATTGGTTACTACTGAGTTTTGTCAGTCATATTTTGTCCAAACTATAGTCCAAATTCATGTATGCAACTTTGGGAGTCCTTTTGGTCAACTGAGTCTGGTGGAGACCTTTTCACCGATCAGAAACAGAGGGTACGATCCAGCCTAATTTAAGTGCTTAAAACCCATCCATTTCAATAAGGGAGTTACAGTAACTATGCCCATAAACATCTCCCATTGAAATTATTTATGTGTATATTAAAATGTCTATGCTTCTTTTCAGTCAATGAAGACCAGGAAGACCAAAAAGAAAGAAAAAAAGTTAAATAAACCAACAATAAACCAAAACAACAATAAGTCAAAAGGTGAGCAGCCAAAATATAAAAGAACATGAAACATTAGTAAATTAGTAAACATCAACAGTAAAAACAAAAACCAACCCAAACAAAGGAACAAGTCACCCAATATAAAATGCCTACCAAAACAGGACAGCCTTCACTATTCTCCTAAAACAGGGGTTCTCAACCCCTTCCCAGCCAAGTACCACCTCCAGCGTCACTCTCCTGCTGCGTACCACCAGAAGTGAGTGGCGATGACATCATCACAAGTTTCTTCCAGGTTTTCAGGTCTTCAAAGGCCAAATAACGCAGGTAGGAGGCTCTGGACGGGTGAGAGGGCTCTTCTCAGCGTTCCCGAGAGGCTCAGCCAAAGGCAGGAGCCTCTCAGGAGCAAAAATGCACCACCATAAGCACCATGTCCGAGCGGGTTTCGCGTGGTCCAGCGGTCTGAGTACCACCAGCAGTCGGCCGAGGTACCACTGGTGGTACTAGTACCAATCCAATAGTTTATTAATGGTCAATGACCAGCAACATAAAACAGCAAAACACAACATCATCAGAGCATCAAATAGGCCTAAGTTAAAACAAGTAGGAAACACTACACAAAAGAGAACAAACAGAGCTTAAATAAGCATTAAAATTTCCCCTCGATATTGACAATACTCTTTTGAGTTCTGAAAGCAGTTGCCAAAAAACGTGCACACTGGATAGTAAACCAGGGGCTTTTTCCCATGAGGAAAAATCTAATCTTGGTTAAATCTTGGCTAAATCTAAACTTTAATGCCCAGGGTCTAACATCACTAATCCTACAAGATAACTTTCAATCGTCATGGCTTATGGCAGTTCACAGGAAATTGAGACATCTGGGACTCTCCCCTGAGGTTGTGCTGGCAATGGTACTAGTACCACTGGTTGAGAACCCCTGTCCTAAAACTTGACTGGGATAGAGCTAGACAGGAGTTCCAAAGTTTACGTGCCACCACCAAGAAGCCCAGGCACATGTCCCCTCCAACGTCACTTCAGACAGTGGTGGGACACAGGACAGAGCCATCTAATGACTTCAATGGTGGGAAGAATGATAGGGGAACATGTTATCCTTTAGATAGCCTGGACCCCCAGGTGCCTTTGTGTGGCTGGATCATTTCCCAGATCTTCTGCACTGCCAAGTATAGGGGTGATTGTCAGGCATCATTTTATGTTATTAAACAGTCCCTGTGTATTTTTGACCTCTTTAGGAATAGTATCAATTCCACAACATTTCCATATTTCACTTAAAATGATATGTTTGGTGTTCACAGTTACAGGAAAGAGATTAAAAATACGGAACCCAAGACCTGGGTTGGAACCCAAAAAATATGGAACCCAATATGGAACCTGTAGAATGAAAAGATATCTGTGTTGTTGTTTTTTTTGTCATCTCGCACATTGAATCATCTTGATTCTTATGAATGTTTTGCTCTCAATCCTCAGCCATAGAAATCCCATGTCTGTAAGGTGATGCAGATGATGGAACAGGGGAGACCGACAAGAAAAAAAATGGTTGGGGAAGAAGTGCACACAGTAATATGTAGGAAATCTACTTGGAAAATTGATATCTACCTTCAATCCATTAAAAGCGTTGCAAGGGGGGGGAGACGACAAAATTGGGTTTACTTCCACCACTGCTGTTTGATGCGTTGTGTCATTTAACAGTTGAGCATCACAGGCATCTACTACTGATAGTATCTTGGGAGACAGAGAGTTCTCTACAAAAAAGCACTTTTGTGGGTATTTTGAGCTTTAGGAAACTGGGAGATAGTATAAGCTCTTCTTGCTGGATGAAAGCTAGAGCTTGTGTCAGGCTTCGCTAAGCACACAAGGCTCTGATTTGGTATCATTAAAGACTCATTATCTCTTTTAACTTCTGTTGAAAGCATTCATCCATAGCCATAGCTACCTCTGAAACAATAGAAGCTACCAGCTTAGTAATAATGCATTTTTGCCAGCTTAAAAAAGCCTTTAAAGATGGATTGGATTTCACAACAAAGGAACAAAAAGCCCCTGTATAGGGGGGAAAAATATGAAGGGTTATTTCTATAAGTGACTTAATTTTTTTTTTGAAAGGAAAAATATATCAGGTTTTTAAAGATCCCTCCAGTTTTTACACACCTCAATAAACCTTGCTTGTTTCAGTTTGCAGTTTTTAAGGGGAAAAAAAGGCATCAGACTATCTTGGTTTATAATGCACCTCCATGAATAAGAAATTTTTAAAATAAGTTTGAATCACAACTATTATTTATTACGAATATTTAGTATAGTATATTAATGTTAGTGAATTTTTGTCCATACATCTCTTTTGAATTCAATAGTAGATTATATGAACAGTGATTTCTATATTTAAAGGTTTTGTTTGTACCGTCATAATACCTGCTGCATTATCTGATGCCATGATATAGTTTTCAATCTTATAGCTACCATAATCTTCTCCTGTTCTCAGTATATCTGAGTCGGTTTGTTGGCATAAGGGAATTTTGAAGGTTATATTGCAGTACATGAATCAACAGAAAATGAAATGCACTTGAGACATGATCAGCCAGTTTTAATTCATTGCAGAAAGTTATAGATACCAAAATGCATTTAATGTAATCTGATCTCTTTATTCAAGCCTGAATTTATGAGCAATTCAACAGGAACAGAATGACAACTTTGTTTCAAAAGCAGTAGCTTACATCAAATGCCAAATTAATATCTCTCTGATATATTTACACATACCGCTCAAGAAGAAAGAGAAAACTGTGAGTATAAATTTGTTCTTCCACAGGGCGGTGGGGGGGGGGATAGAGAAGCTTGGAAAAAATACCCTCATGTGTCATTATAATGTAGGTAAACTTTGTGTTAAATTATGTAAATTTCTGGTAGTACCAGGAAACGGATCAGGAGCTCACGAGGTGACCACTATTTGAAAAAGAATACGTTTATGGTACAGGACCATTGCCCACCTCCTTAGCAATGACTTGCAACTTACCGGAAAACTAGTTGTCTGTAGCATAAATGTGTATTCCACATACAAAAGCAGTTCATGACAAGGGATGGTTCCCCCCCCCCAAAAGAAAAGCAGAAAAGCATCGTGTTTGATTTGTGAATGCCAAACGTGGACTGGGGGTGGGATGCCAACCAGATCTGCCCCCTATAAATCTCTCCAGGCTGGTGACTGACTTATCTCCTCCCTCTTCCTGCTGACGCCTGCTCATTCTTAACTCCCAAGATTAATATCATGCCCCACCCCACATTCTAGGATCTTATATCCCTGAGTCTGACAGCTTTCAGAACCTTTGGCTTTCTGTTTGAAGCCTGGTGCATGCAGCAAAATAAAATGGGAATGAGTTGGTCAGATCCAAAACTGGTAGAATAGGTAGGCTTACCATATTTTCCCGACCATAAACAGGGACACCCCCACCAAATAAATAAATAAATAAAATTTAAAAATACCAAGGGGGCGCAAAGCGTCCCCTTTGCCACACAAAGTGCGCCCGAAAATTTTATTTATTTATTTATTTAAGCCACAAACCAAATAATAAATAAATAAAGAAAATTAAATTTAAAAATACAAGGGGGGGCGCAAAGTGCCCCCTTCGCTGTGCAAAGCGCAGCTGAAACTTTTATTTATTTATTTATTTTTATTTATAGTTAAATAAATAATAAATTAAATTGACTTACCTTAATCCTGTTGCCGCTTTTGCCCATCGCTGCCGTGCTGCTGCTCAGAGGTGGCGCTCCGGTAGGGGCGGTACCGTAAGTTTTGCCCTGTCCTAGTCCCATTTACCAAGCCGGCAGGAGGCGGCCCAGCCCCCTCACTGTCGGAGCCATTCGGTGCGGAGAAAGCAGCAGGCAAGAGACTCCCTGGCTGTTGCTTTCTCTGCCCGGGAATGGCTCTGACAGTGAGGGGTCGGGGCCGCCTCCTGCCGGCTTGGTAAATGGGACTAGGACGGGGCAAATCTTACGGTACCGCTCCTACTGGAGCGATGCCTCTGCTGCTGCTGCTGCTCCTCCTTCCTCTGGCCGGCCGGGTCCGCGTGAGCCTCAGTCGGCTGGGCCGGGCCGGGCCATGCTCACCCAGCTCGCCCGCTCTCATTTCTCCGAGCTCGGAGAGCGGGTGAGCCGGTGAGAGCGGCGGCTCTCCCTCCAAGCTGGCTTGCCCACTCTCGCCGCTTCGAGCTAACTTCCTGTTAATGTCAGAGCCTCTCTAGCATAGAGGCTGCTCGCTCTACTGAAGACCCATGCTGGCCCGTTTCGAGCCATTGGTGCATTTGCGCATCAATAAGGTAATGGCCGGGGGCAGGGCTGGGTGGGGCTGCCCATCCACGGGGTCCCGGTATTTGTGGGGGCCCCCAGGAACCTATCCATCATGGATACCGGGGCCCTACTATACTGTCTTTCAGCAGCCCTCATGGAAGGTGATAGCCTAGATGTTAGCATATGTTCTAGGACAGCGGTTCTCAAACTTTTACTAGGAAGCAGGGAGCGCTGTAAGTCATTGCGGGGGGGGGGGGCAGTGGCAATGGCACTCCTGTGATTGCCAGGAGAGAAAAGGGGGTTCTAGACATGATATGTCTGGAAATAGTGAAGTTGCTCCCCTGGGCTGCATTTTTTCTGAACTTTGCAGAATTTTCATGAAAAGGCCAAACGTTTTCTATATAATTTTTAATTTCAAAGACCCAGTGCATTCTGAATCGAAATAGGTGGGTTTCACCATGAGAATTCTTGAACATGTCTGTCTTTCTTCTTATATTGTCATAGGATACCAAGCATCTTTTCTTTACCTCCCCATTTTTCCTGAATGCTTGTAGAATATACATGAAGGCAAAACTGAGAAAGTCTATTCCATTTCATTCTGCCTAAACAATGCAATATAGTCTATGAAGTGGTGCCCTAAGCAGTTGCTTACACATGTATTATTATTATTATTATTATTATTATTATTATTATTATTATTATTATTTATTAACAGTATTTATATACCATTTTTCAACAAAAAGTTCACAAAGCGGTTCACAGACAAAATCAAATTATTAAATGACTCCCTGTCCCAAAAGGGCTCACAATCTAAAAAGATGCAGAAGAACACCAGAGAATTGCCACCAGAAAAGACACTGTGCTGGGGTGAAAGGGAGGTAGTTACTCTCCCCTTGCTAAATATAAGAGGAACACCAACTGAAAAAGTGCCTCTTGCCTAGTTAGCAGGAAAAATTATCTTTACCACACCCGGATAATCATGATAAAGTGAATCTACTTTAATACACTCAGGGTCAAGTCCTATTCTCTCTCCCCGCACCCCCGCCAAGGGGGGGGGGAGATCAGGAGACTTCAGAGGGGAAAGAGGGAATTATTTCCCTTTACCCCTCCGTAAGTCTCCTGCTCCGCAATGGGTCTCCTCAGACCAAGGGGAGACGAAATAGGCAGGGTAGTGCTGTCAGCGGCCATTTTGCAAGAGTGGAAGTAACTTCTGTTGTCGCAACGCACTCCAGCCGGCAGTCCAATCCTGGATTAGGCTGCTTGCCACTGCTCAAATCAAGCCTATATATGCTGGCCACCTCCCAACCCATCAAAAGAGTGCCTGATCTCATAATGCTAATTCAACTCCACTAGAGGTAGTTTTAAAATATGGGCCACAATGTTACAAATGAAGGATGAATTGCGACAGTTTATTTTCTTCTTCTTTAGGAAAACACAAAATCAATAGTACAAATACCTTAATTGTTCCCACCACTTTTTGCCTTGCTCTTGCCAAGTCTACCAAAAGATTTTTTTAAAGCTCTATAGCAGGTTTATCCAATAATTGCAATGCATACAAGTTCTGAAACTCATACTACCATTTTTGTGACTTATGAGTTGCTTTCCATGGTATTTCTATAAAAGAGTCATTGGCACATCAATCTGTGCTACCGCTACAGTCCTTAAACTACAAATGTGCTCACCTATCCCACTAATTTAGTGAGATTTACAAGACTGAAAAGTAGTTCCAGGAATGCAGACTAAAACACTGGTTTCCAAAAGTGGTCTCAATTAGCATATTTTAGTGACAGAACAATGAACCTCAGAAACAAAGCAAAACATTTTATTTTATCCCTCCCCACCACCACCACCCCAAAAACTGCTGGGAATCACTCACACAGAATGCAAATGAGAAAACAAGGTCATTAGGGTAGCCATTGCATGTGTGGTCCGCTCCTCAGCATGAAACTTTAACACGTGAAGCCGCTTTATGCTTATATCCTTTGCCCATTAATATTGTCTACACTGAGTGATAACAGCTCTCCAGAGTTTCAGGTGGGCCTTTCCAAGCTCTAATACAAGATGCTGGAGATTGACAGCCCAATCCTGTCTAAGGATCTGCCGGGTGGCCCAGGCTGCCCGCCAGATCCTGTGCTCCGCCGCGGGCAGTCTCCCGCCCAGCGAAAAGTCTACTCGGGGAAGAGGACACTCTTCCCCTTCCCCAAGTGTAACTGGTGCTGGGGCCGATTGCCCTCCTCGGATTTCCACCAGCGAAATAGCTGACGGAAGTCGGAGGAAGTCGTGTAACGGCCCAGCCAAGCGGCGGGGGTCAGAATTCAGCCAAGGCTGATCCCCTCCCCCTCCCTGCCCGGCTGGGCCTATTGGCCCCCGCCGTTTGTCGCCAAACTGCCCCCCCATCAGCTGGATCCTTACCTGGGTGACTGGGTCCTCCGGCGGGCGGGCGAGGGCTTGGTCAGCAGAACAGGGAAAGCCGGCGCAAGGCCGGCCTTCCCTGCTCTCGAGTTGGCGGAAAAGTGCCTTACGGCACTATTACAACAGCTTTGGGTGGCAGAACGCTCGTTCTGCTGCCCGACCGGAAGTTAGGATTGCGCAGTGAACCAGGAGCCTTCAAAGGTTGTGCTCCACCATTCAGCTACAGCCCATATCCAACCGACTTTCCTTGAATAGCCCTGACTGTTCTTCTCAAAGAGTTTGGTTCTGATCCTGATGTTCTTTTATGTCACTATGTGCAGGGATGGGACAGAGGTGGCTGGTACTCTCAAATGATGAAACATTTATTAATAAATTAATTATTAATTAATTAATCATTTGATAATTAATTTAATTAATCCACAACCCACCCTCTGAAACACCCCAAGTTTAACCATATCATACCAACCTTGTATCCTTCTAAAAGTAGTAGCTTAGGGGCTGGCACAAAAGTAATGGGGCTGCCCTGTAATTCTAGCACTGACCTCTATTAGGGGAGAGATGGGATGCTTGGAATACATTCCCTACAGGCAGGAGGGTTGACATTGTTGTAGCTGAGTACAGCAACATGATTCCATCTGTCATGGTGCAATAGCCTCCATGTGCACCACCCCTGGCTGCTAGATACAGTACTGGGCTTGCCTCCTGTGTGACTTCCAGTTGCATGTATGAAATTGCCTTTGCTGGATAATGGTGTTTTATTCTCTAGGCATTTAGAGGGTCCCATGTTGATTCTCCTTCGTCTGTCTTTCCACTTTAGCTCTGCTTTCCATTAAAATGTGATTTTACAATGTTTTTGATGTGCTTTTATTGTATAACTTTTACATAAAGCCACCAGTTTGTGTAGGTATATATGCACTATATGAAACTATGAACTGCTATTACTTCCACCACTACTCTCAATTCACTCCCCAGGGAGGCTCACCTGTCTGGTCCTCTCTCAATGTACCTTTTTAGGATGACATTTTGGGCAGGCCCTTTTGAAAATGCAGAAGGCAGGAATGGGGACTGGCACAAGAAAGGGAAGGGTAGATTGGTGAACTGGATGCTGTCTAGTCCACCACTCTATTCCTTCCTTCCTTGCACTGGTCCCTGTTCCTACCCTCTGCTGTTTTGAGGGACAGAATGAATGGAATTGGGGACAGGAGGGAGCAGAGCTAGTGAGTAGCCAGAGCAGAGAAGCAGCTCACTGATGTCTGTAGCTGGTGTTGCTGCCACCCAGTGAGGGGGGCAACAGAGGCAAGATGAAGCAGCTGGAAGACACAGGGTGCCACCTTCACCAGTTGCCCACCTGAGACATCCACCTCGCCATATATCATTGGCAAGCTGGCCCTGCTTTGAAGTCCTTGGCTTAGTAGGTGGCTGGAGAATCTTTACGAGGTGACATTTCATGTTTATGCTTTACTGTGTTGTTTTTTATTGCTTTTATATGTTTATTTGAACGATAAGCAGTCACAAGGACCTGAATTGGCTGGTTTGGCAGGGTTTTTGTTGTTGTTTAGGGTACAGTCTCATGCATTTACCTGGGTGTAAGCCTAACTGAATTCAATAGATCTTACTTTCAAGTAAATGCACCTAGGATTTGGCTGTTAAATAAATGATTAGACGATTACTACTGCTATTCAAGTAGCATGCCAATGTATCTGAAATTTTCATATAATGTCCAATTACTTCTCAATTGAGTATCTGTTCTGTAGACCATTTGAATTAATAAAGCTGAATTACGTAGCACTCTGCAATTCAGGTAGTGTTGGATTTTAGAAATTGTCAGCCTCTACTGCCACTAAAAATAAAACAATGCAAATCAGCTGTTGCCTAAGCTAACATATAACTGCAGAGAAGCAATACTTAATTTTTTTGACGTTTTGGTGGGGAATTTGATTCAGCCTCATAATTATGTGTTACCGCCTCTTCACCTGTTTCAGGAGCATAGGTTCCTAACCTTTGAACTGAATGAAATAAGGTTTCCTCAGGGCCTATCAAAGCCACTCTGTTTAAAGCATTCACACATTGATTAAAATATGCCTTAATCAATACTGTGCAGTGTTCATACATAATATGAAGTGCTTCCTGCAACAGACAAGATTCTTTCTGCTAAAAACTGAATTTACCTCAATTTTCCCTCTAGATTGGTTTGCCTTTTTTGATGCAACATATTTTCATTTCTCTCCATTGGAAATTTTGCAAAGGGCACTGAGGGGACTTTGAGGCTTATCTCAAGACCCTTGGGGTTGTGATTGCTAGAAGCCCTGAGGACCTTCAAAGCTCCATGCATCTGCCTGTAAAGAGTTAATAAAAAAGCATCTATTCTTTCCCATTTAGTCAAATTGCTTAGGACAAGTGTGGCGACCCAGCTGTTTGTTCTTTGAAGGAGGGGCAGCAAGATGTTTTATACCACACTGAAACAGCATGACACGGGAGGACCACTTCTGACACTGTTATATCCTCAGGGTTACTTGCTGTGATGTACAAAGTGCTGATGTGAAAACTCTCTCTTGCTAGCTCACCTCAAAAACTGCTGGGCTTTTCAAGCGTTCTTTAGGGACTCAAGGGATATTTCGAGCATTCAGAATGAAGACTCAAATCGCCCAAGTGGTTTTTGTGCAGTTGTCCTCCCCTGTCAGTTTCTGAAGGGAGAATTACAAACCTCATGATCCTGGTAGTAGGAAATGATGCTTCTTAGATGCTCAGGAGTGTTCTTGACAGCTGAAAGTCAGTTAGGCAGGCATCTGCCTGTGAGACCAGTTACAGCCTCCTCCTGCTTTATTTATTTCCTTATACAGCAAATCCTCACTTCAAATTGTCGATAGGTTCTTGGGCACTGCAACTTTACCAAAACGTCTTATAATCAGGGATGTGGATCAAGTCTCTGACTCCAAGTCTTGAGTCATCCCAAGTCTCTGGTTCCAAGTCCCAAGTCTTTGCCCCCAAGTCCCGAGTCTTTGGTTGCGAGTTCCTATCTATTTAATGGGGAAAATTAGTTTAAACCTGAATAAAATTCAACTTGTCGTAAAAGGCTCCAAGTCTCGAGTTGAGTCTTTCGAGTCTTTTACAATTGCAGAGTCAGGTCTGAGTCATGACACTGATGCGACTTGAGTCCGACTCGAGTCTGAGTCAGTAGACTCAAGTCTACATCACTGTTTATAATGAAACTAACTTTACTGTAGGCTAGTGTTTCCCAAACCTTTTCAACCCACGGCTCCCTTGACCATTGGCGACACTTGGCCGTGGCTCCCCATTACATTATGTTGATGACTGCCAATTGGTATTGCATTGTATTCCGAGGGGATTCTGTGGCACTCTGCGGCTCCCCTGGTGGGTATCCACAGCTCCCCTGGGAGCCACGCCTCCCAGTTTGGGAACCACTGCCGTAGGCTAATTGATATACATAAACAAGAGTTTACGACATCTTTCTGGTCACAAAAACATCATCAAACCTCTAAATAAAGACCCAAAACACTTCTAATATTCAACATTGAAATAAATGTGAGCTTTCCGGGGCAGAGAAACCCCCGCAGACATGGGGAGAATGTGTTTGCGCCCCTGATAGGAAGTGAACTGGAATGCTTCTGTGACTAGAAGTTGTGGTGGTACCTCCAGCAATCTCTTCTTCTTTGCAGTTTTCATGTTGCAAATCTGGGAGTCAGGGCTATAGGCAGATATAATTTTTGCCTAGAAAAATCTGCTGCTCAAAATCCAGTATGTACTGCTGTTTCATCTGATTAGTGGCTGTCTCTGCGTACAATTCCCAGCTATTGTACTACTACATAATTTTGATCATTACCAGCTGCTATTCACGTGAACGTGTTGAGAAATCCATAGAAGAGGATGTTGCAATCAATAACTTCCACTCAGCTCCCAACAGAGGTTCATTCCTTTGCTTGTGGATTCATATGAGGAACAGTAGACACCATTTCCCCCCTCATCTGGATGCACTGAGATGCATCATATGATCTATGCTGGGATGGATCACAGGCAAATAAATCTGGATTCCTTCTACTATTTAGTCAGAGGTCATGAACAGCCAAACGCCAAAGGTAGTGTGACTTCTTGCACATTGCGCAGCTATCTTACCCTGGTCTTTTAAATAGGGAAATCCATAATCAGAAGAGTTATTATTGTTCTTTGGCACAATATTTGTTCAGTTTGTGCAGTCCAACTTATGATGGCATTGTCTTATTAAAAAAAAATTAAATCATGGGCCAATAGCTGCATGGAAAAAAATGTCTGACTATCGCCTTAGCTGACAGCTCCAACTGTGCAGTTTAAAAGGCAAGTGGACCCCCTTACAGTCTTCCGTCAATCAAATGTCAGTCAGCTGCAGAGAAATCTATCCTACCTTCCCATAGCTAGAAGGAACATACATGCGTAGCATCTTCTTGAGTCAATATAAAGCATAGCAATGATTCTCAAAATGTCAGCCTTGCAATTTCAGTAATTCATATTCCGACTTGCTGGGGATCGAAATACAGGTTTTAGAATGTTCCTCTATTTGTTGGCCTGTGGAAAAAGCCCTGTGTCGTTTTAGTTTCCCAACAGCTTGGAAATGTAAATGCTGATAGGATGGCACTTCATCCCCACCAGCGAAGCTCCGAAAGAGAAGACTGGTGACAGGTAGGCCAGTTATGAATTGCGAGTCCGTGCAGGACCCAGACTATGTGTGATGGTGACAGATCTGCATTCTTAAAAGCAGAGCTGCCCCCTTCCTGTGCAAAATGGGAGGCAAGGTAACAGGGCAATGGGTGTGTGTGAGAGGGAGGTGATATGATTAGTCATGTCGTTTATATCTTCAGGTGCTTCTCTGCCAGTTTGGCTCTGACACTGAAAGTGACCCAGCTGGCAGAAAAACGCCTGTGTGAGGGGCATCCTTGCACAGGGGAGCCCCACAAATGGCTGGAAAGTCCGACATCCTCTGCCCATGCATGCCTTTGACCCATTAGGTTCCACTCCCATCCCATGAAATAAATCTGTTCTTGAAAGAAATAAATGTTCCAGTATTTTAAAACAACAGAACACCTTCCCATTTGATATGCACGTTAAGGTACTTACAATGAATTTTCACTTGTGCCCCCAAACTGTGATAATTTGCAAATTAAGATGCTCACCTGAACTTTCACACTATGTTAGCAGCAAAGACCTTTTATTTATTTATTTATTTATTTATTTAAAAGATTTATATACTGCTTTTCTAAAAATTCAAAGCGGTGTACAACATACAAGACAAAACACTAATACAATTAAACCCATTTTTTTTTAAAAAAACCATAATTAAATTTAAATATTAAAATAAAATTACAATTACAAATCACATAATACAGAGCAGCATTAACAGTAAAAACAGGCATACAGCAGCAACAGGGAATGAAAAATAAATAAATAAATAAAAGGGTCCCAGGTAGCTCCTAGGTGGTTCCTCCCTCCTCAAATGCCAGACGAAACAAACAGGACTTTAACCTCCGCCGAAAGCCATGAAGCGAGGGGGTTGTTCTCAATTCCCCTGGCAATCGTTTCCAGAGGTGTGGTGCCACAACCGAGAAGGCCCTACATCGTGCCGCCATCCCTCTGGCCTCAGATGGCGGTGGTATCCTAAGAAGGGCCCTCCCTGATGATCTCAGTTGACAAACAGGATTGTATGGGAGAAGGCTTTTACATTCTCTATATTCTGCTGGCTTTACAAATTAGGCCCGACGCACCCACACTTTGAAAGAGCTGAATGTTCTTTCAGCTCAACATTGGGCTGGGGAGGAATGTGTCCAGGCAGAAATATAATAAGTGAAGCTTCCCCAATCACTTGCACCTGATGAATGTCTACTTGATGTATATCTGCAAATCCCAGTGCACCCCCAAAATGCCACCTGACATAGTAAGGGAAGAGCAGGTAGAGCAGTGGGAGTGAGTGAGCAGCCTTACCAATTTGTCAACTGCCTGGCACAAGTTCTCAATGACAGCCCAATACTATGAGCTTTGGCCGGCAGTGGAATGCACATTCCTCTGCCAGAGACTGCTGAAAAGCAGTTTTAAAGATTGGAGCCATTTCGCCCACGTTTTTGGCTCTTCCACCACCTGCCGGAGCAGGTAAAACAGTTGGAGAGGTGGTAGGGGTGGGGGAGAGTGGAACAGGGCAGGAAGGGGCAAAACTGGGTGGGGAGGGGGCGTGACAGGGGCAGAGAGGCTGCAGGAGGGGTGGATTTGGCGGTGATGGTGCATGCCGGATCCTATCCCACGTTTTCACTGCTTCCCCGCCCCCTTTCTCTCCTCAGACCTGTGCTATTAAAATCGCTAGCACAGGTCCGAGGAGACCCATTGTGGGTTGGGAGGCTTATGCAGGGGTTTAATTTTCCTTTCCCTGTTGAAGCCTTCCGGTCTGCCCTCCTCTGCTGGATACAGTGCACCCATTTTTGGTGTGGCTGCACCGGCAGGGGGAGGGGCTCTGGGTCACACAAATGGGTCAGCTCTGTCCCACAACGTTTAAGGTTTGGAGGTTTAATTTAGAAGATCATAGTGTATGCAGTGCCCACGTTCCTCCACATGTTTCCACAGCATCCATAGGTTCCCCCCCCCCCCATACAGTACTTACTTTTCTTTTTGCTTCCAAGGTTTAAGTCAGTCCTGTATTCATATTGGACGCATTATACTTCATGGCAATTATGTACAGAGATATCTCAGAAAGGAGGTTCAATGTAATGATACCGCTGGACTCAGGTCACCAAACAGACTATAATTCAGTTATGTAGCATTTGAAGAAAAGAGTACGTTAGCAATAAAACATTGGCTTTCAATGTACACATTCTACTGTACCTCAAGAGGAAACAGGAATTCAAAAACTGTGAGCCTTGGATTTTGTGCACAAATTCTTATTTGGGAGATAGGTGAACCCGAGGGTTTGGAAATGGACCTGAGGTTTCCCCTCTTTGTTATGATTATAATTTTTCATCTGATGTGCCACACCATGTTATTTTCCAGTTTGGTGGGCTCCCTCTGCAACGAAATCCTGGGCAGTATATTCAAAGTTCCCTTCAGAATGATTTGTGATAAAAGGAATGGATCCGAGCCACAGATTTGTATCCCTGGCATCTGAGAAAGTTTATTAACAGCACAACAACATACAACCTCTGCCGTTCTCATGAACAATCCTCTCTCCCTCTCAGGGACCCACAGGCATTTCTAAGGAGCAAGGATTTTACGAGTGCAGCTTGAACACAGCTGTCTATGGCTGTCTTTTGGTCTATGGCTACAAGACAAAATGCAACATGAGATTTTGAAGCATTCCAAAGCCCATCTGCCATGTAACCCACTTATCTTTGTGGCTGCGAGTTTATTATTGATCCAAAATGGTAAAAGAAAAAGGCAACAAAGGGGAGAAAATGCAGGGGAGAGTAACCATAAATCCATTCTTTTGTTGTTCTTCCAGCAGCATCTGTGAGCAATTGTCACAATTACTATCAAACTGTATTTGACTGGTTGCCAACATGAATTTTCCAAAAAAACCAAATGTAAACAAACTCTGCAAGTGCTTCCTCATTTGCCAAGCTAGTAATTATTTACTTTGTTTGGGGCTAGCATTACTGTCAGCTCAGCTTTACAGCCCTGTAATGTGTTTGCTAATGAAACCATGAGGTCTAAAGCTACATATTAACCCTGTCACCCTTCAATTTTGATCTCAATAAAGTTTCACCACGGTTTTGTAAACTAGTGTTGGGGGGACAGGCAAGTGATTAATTATATTTTTCCGTTTTCCTTTATTCAGGCAAATTGCTAATCCTTAAACCTGCCTTGCTTTCGAAGGTTAACTCACTAAATCAGAAGCCCTCATTTACAACTGTCAAAATTACAATCTTTACTCTGGAGCTGAAAGTTGGCAAACATACCTACTAATAATGAACACCAGCAACTAAAAATCTCATTTCACATGATGTTTATAATACATTGGAAGCGTACTGAGGAAACAGAACAGTCTCATCTTGTATCTGGAGAACTCCGGGGCTTGAACTGAGAACCTTAGGAGAGGAGTCTGGGTCTAGGCTAGTGAGTTTGTGTGGACCGTGCATCCTCAGAACTCTCTTCCAGAGCACAAGAGATGTTTAACCAATAGGTAACCAATATGAAGCCTCTGGGCTAGACGGACTTAGAATAAATACCAAGAGCTTTCCAGCTTGACCTGGACAGTTACAACATTATTCAAGGACACTCCTAAGGATCTGTGAGATGCAGAACCCATCCTGCTGGTCTAGATTTGGATATGACCACCCCTGGCCTTGGCCTGATCCTTACATCTTGTAGAAAAGTGCTTCAGTCTTTGGCAAGGTTGATGAGAGCCTAGGTTTGGAGAGAGCTTAAAAGAAATTTCAGGTCCCACACCTTTTGTAGAGGACATGCCTAGTATGAGAGAAGAAGGCTGTGCCAGAATCCCTCAGTTGTAAAAAAAAAAAAAAAAAGGACCCAAATTATAAAATATGTATATTATAAGAATCAAGTTTCCTTATATAATTCAACTAGACATTAGATGAAAACAGAATTAGCTTTTACTTCTTACAATATTTAAACTTGGACACAAGATAATCAAAACAATGCTTGACCCATGCTTAATACTGAAAGGTCACAAATTCAAATGCCAGATCCCTAGTTCCAGCTAAATGGAACTCCACATATATCAAGTGGGTTTTTCTTTCCCTAGTGCAAGCAAAAAGCAATTTTGAAGCTTACATAGACCTGATTAGAATCAGGGACTAGCATGAGGAATCTGAGATATGGGGATTTTCCACTAGCCACGTGATCAGTGGCCAAGCATGTTGGCTTGGATCCAGAATTGCAACTCAAAATCTGGCTCATTCATGAAGTTCATTGGATGGAGGCAACTAGAGCAGAAGTGGGCTAACTCCAGTCATTCATGGTCTACTTATGCGTGCTAATTTATGTGTGCTAATTTTGCAATGAAAAGCAAGAATACATATGTAGGATATCTTATCAGTTAAGGTATAAGTTATAACTAATCTCCATTAAGTGACCTCTTCTCACTAATCTATATTAAGCATGTTCTATGTCCTTCTCTCTCTCCCCCCCCCCCCCGGATCAGACATGGCAAATTTAAAATGGCACTTCTGCTGAGAGGAACATCTACTGCTGCTGTCCCCCATTGCCTGATAAAACAGGACCTAGTGGGAAACGTACTTGGAGGCAGTGGGTGACAGCAGAATCAGCAGCTTCAGAGGTCAGTTGAGTAGGCCCTTCAATGGACACAGGCCCTCAGGACTGTGCCTAACCTGCTTAAACCCTGATGCCACCCCTGGCTGCTCCACAAGGAATATTTATTTATTTATTTTAAAAAAATTATATCCCGCCTTATCCTATGCCGAGGCAAATGCCCAAGACGGAATAGGAATGATCTCCCCTCTTCTCCTGCAAATTGTCTCAGCAGAGCAGAGCAGAGCAGAGTGAGGTTAGGTCAATCCTTGCTTCTCTACAGAGAACATTGTCAAGTGAGAGGAGAGGGTGGCAGAAGCAACCACTACATCTCTCTCTCCTCTCTCTCTCTCTCTCTCTCTCTCTCTCTCTCTCTCTCTCTCACTTGCCCATTCAGAATGCAAACAATATTGGTTCAGAAAACAATAACATTGCCCCCCCTCTCAATTGGCTTTGTGACATCATCAGGTAACCAAACCTGATTGGCTACATAACATTGTGACATTATCACAGTCACTGTATGACCGCTGATTAGCTGGAATTAGGAATGTTTATCCCCTGGAAGAAAAAGGCTCATTCTTTTTAAAAAATGTCCTGAAGCAGCAACAGATTCAGAAAATGATGGTAATAATAGACTAGGGGTGGCCAACCTTCCACCATATTAGAGGGCCTCTGCGTTCTTAAGAATTGTGTTGGAGACAGAACTTTGGCAGCTGCAATTGCTGATGGTGCTGCTAAAGCAACTGCATCTGCTGAAATGCCCTCACCTATACAACTATAAAGGGCCAAAAGCATTCATGTTGAAAGCATTCATGTTATCTTGTTGGCTGTGTGCTCCCTGAGGCATCTGGTGGGACCACTGTGTGATACAGGAAGCTGGACTAGATGGGCCTTTGGCCTGATCCAGCAGGCCTCTTCTTATGTTGGTCACCCCTGGTAATAGACAGTGAGCAAGGTGGTTTGGTTTCCAGAAATACTGCTTTTGCTCTGAACAACTCAATGGGTTCAGCCTTAGCACCATGACTGAAGAAAGGCAGGGCACATAAGAACATAAGAAGAGCCCTGCTGGATCAGGCCAAAGGCCCATCTAGTCCAGCTTCCTGTATCGCACAGTGGCCCCACCAGATACCTCAGGGAGCACACAAGACAACAAGATACCTGTATTCTGTTGCCACTCCCTTGCACCTGGCACCAAGAATACCTACTACAACTAGGAGGTTGCTTATCCCCATCATGGCTTGTAAGCTGTGATGGACCTTTCCTCCATAAATCTGTCCAATCCCCTTTTAAAGGCATCCAGGCCAGGTGCCACCACCACCTCCTGTGGCAAGGAGTTCCACAAACCAATAACACGCTGGGTAAAGAAATATTTTCTTTTGTCTGTTTTAATCCTCCCTCTACTCAATTTGAGTGGATGTCCCCTAGTTGTAGTGTGTGAGAGGGAAAAGAACTTCTCTCTCTCCACTCTCTCCATCCAAACAGTTATTGGCAAACAATATATGAGATGCTGCAACCAACCACATTGAACATTTCTGCTTCCTAAGGGCAACAATTATGACCGTAGTGACAAATGGAGGATTGTACTTGTGTGAATGAGCTCTATTGTTGATCTAACCGAGGAAGCTGAGGAAATCCCTTTTCTCTAGGATACCATCATAAGGCAATGATCCTTTCGGCTCTGTCTGCTTTTTGAAATGATCAAAAGCTTTACATCACTGCATCCTGGTTGCCTTTGTGCCACTCTCAGCTTCCCAGTTCTGCTTGACCTTATTTTCCTTGTCTTTGGCTTCTGTCCAACCTGGGCGATTCTCCTCTCTGAACTGCAAACTCCTCTGGATTCTGATCGTCACTCCAGATGCCATGCCCGCCTTTCAGCTGGTGTCTTGCCACTTGATAGCCAAGCTCATGACACAAGGAAAAAGACATTTCTCTCCATAAACAACATTCATTTTGAGAGGAATATTGGCAACGATGCTCTTTTTCAACGATCCAGATGCTTGTAAAATAGATTAATGCTTGTGGCACTTCAGAAATCTCTCACTGAATAATTCAGTTTCATAAACTTTTTTTTAAAAAAAGTTATTGGATCATAGGACTGCTAGCACCACATGAGATGACTCCCTGCCACATCCATTTTAATGATTCCTTTAAGAATTGGCATTTTTTTTTAATGACAACTGAATCTTTATAACCGTTTTTGGATCTTTCTTTCCAAAATCATTAATATTTTTTTAATAGATCTGGCTGGTATGGGAAATTTTATTTATTTATTTATTTATTTAAAAAAACCCCAGTATTCTGTCATCCCATTATTAAAATAATGCCCAAGGTGTCTTACAACAATAGAAGAAGATAGCAGTAACTCCCCTTAAAGGAACAGGTTTGCAGCTTGGGGGTGCCTTTGGACCCAGCTGTGCTCTTGAATGGGTAGGTAATAGACCAGGAATGCCTTTGACCAGCTTCAGATGGTGCACCAGCTGCATCCATTCCTGGCTTGATCAGACCTGGTGATAGTTACCCATGCACTGGTAACATCTAGATCAGGAGTTCTCAGCCAGTGGTACTCGTACCACCAGTGGTACTTCGGCCAACTGCTGGTGGTACCAGACCGCTGGACTACCAGAACCCCGCTCCAATGCGGCACTTTGGGTGTCATGTTTTTGCTCCCGAGAGGCTTCTATCTTTGGCTGAGCATCTTGGAAACACTGAGAAGGGCCATCCCACCCGCCCAGAGCCTCCTACTTGTGTTGTCTGGCCTCCGAAACCCAAAAAACTGGAAGTAACTGGTGACTATGTCATCACCAGTCACTTCCAGTGGTATGCAGCAGGAGAGTGGCATCAGAGGTGGTACTCAGCCGGGAAGGGGTTGAAAATCCCTGATCTAGATTGTAACACAAACAGTCCGATCCAGCACAAGTTGCGGCGGATGGTCTAAAGGGCTGACCGCCTCATCCTGCATGGTTTGCGGGCTGCGCCAGCATGGCCTTGGCTCACCTTGGGGGAAGGGGATGTTCATTCCCTTTCTCTGGTGTAAGCCTCAGAGGTCCCAACGGTTCTCCTCGGATTCACGCCAGGGAAAGGCATAGGATTGGGTTGCTAGTAAGTACATATACATGAAATAATTGCATATCCTTCCCCATCTTCCCTGGCAACATTGTCCTCCTCTCCCTTTGTGTTCTCCCTTGAGTCTTTCTTCAGTTGTGAGTCTTCGAGGCAGGGAACTGTCTTCTCTTCTATTGTTAAGCAGCATGCACGTTAATGGTGTTATATAAATTAATACTAATATACTGTACCAATAACATTCAGAATAATTTTATAGTTGATGCACTTTTGATACAGTCTTCCTGTATTTATCACATAAATTGGTTTAATTTTGAAGTTGCAACTAGGCATTATGGCAGACAAAATAGCCTTGCAGCTGAAAAGGGCAGCCTTGCATCTCTTTCTGCCCCTCCCCCCAATAACGTCTAGTGATACAAAATGTGTAACATCACCGTCGCATGATATCATCATGCTGTGACTTTCCCTGCCCCTATTAGTGGCAGCAAATGAACTGAAATGGAATTTTTCATCATGTGGCGGAACGTTTCCTGTTTTATATCACAAGACTTTCTGGGGAAGAAAATAGGAAAAGAAGTGAGGCTGTTGTTGTTTTTCAGTGGCAGCCCCAAATCAACCATAAAGGCTGATCTACACCAACTCCTATTGTGTTGCATTTGCGTTTGGAGGCTCGCGCGCATAGGGGACAGGACGCCGCGGCCTCACCCCAAAACGCTGCCCTGGGCTCCACCAAATTCTTCAACGCGCTTGTCACTCCTGATTGGCTGCTTGCTGCCTCCCTGTGATAGGTCAATTGCGGGGGGGGAGCCTTGTAGAGAGTGGGTGTTTCGAGAGAGGAGAGAGAGAGGTGCAGAAAGGAGAGAAACAAACAAAGCATTTGTGCCAGGAATCTCAAAGAGATATTTGTCTTTCTTGTCTTTCTCTTGTAATAAAGCTCAACGCTGATTGGCTGAAACACAAGTGCGCTCCGATTAGCTGAAAGCCAGCTCTCATCCCATTGTTCAAACAGTTTGCTCCATGCCCCGCCCTCTCTCAAACATGAGCATGGTCCACAACCGATTGCAACGGAACTCGGGAGAGCACATGTGTCCCGCGTTCCATGGCGATCGGTTAAAAAGGAAGCCACACCGCTTCGCACACGCCACACGCGCCCGGGACACATGCGGTGTAGATCTGCTTTAAGGACTATTTCTTGCCTGCAAGAAAGCAGTCTTTCTTTAGTACTTTCTTATTTTTTGCATGCCTCCTCCCATTGAATAACTTTATAATCCCATCATTATAGAGTTTTGGGCAATGCTTTATGCTGCATCTTCTCAAAAAATATAGGTTCCAGTATAGCAACAAACCAAAAAGGAAAACATGAGGTGCTCCTTTGTATTTAGTGGGACTCTTGGTTATTGTTAGTAATTTCTGCATTCAAATGTTTGCAAGATTGAGTCCTCAAGTTGCATTGCTGTCATGGAAACCTTTCCGAGAAAATGATGTGTGACTCATTTAATTTCAGGGTATAATGTATCACCAGTTTAAATGGTCATTTCCTTTTATCTTCTGAAAAGGTGTGAATAAATCTCTCCTAAAGGAATAATTTTGTTTAGAGTCAGAAAGCGATGGCTGGGAGTGACTAAGCACAGGAGTTTAGATGCATTTTATATTGAAATCAATATGAATCATGGAAACAGTCTAACGTTTTGTTACACTGTAAGGTTTTTATAGTTAGCCGCAGAGACACAAGAATTTCTTCTACAGCATCTATACTACTGTGAGGCATTTCAAACTTTTTCCAAGTCTTTGGTGGTGGTGGTGCTGGTGAAAAAAGCTACAGATGTAATTATTGTTGTTTTTTTCAGTTGCACAATCATAACTGTAATACTAGCAAGTGCAATATTGTTTCCACATGTGGACCTTTCTTCTGCATCCTACTTGTGGTCCTACATGCTCCATACACCACCAAAGAAGGAAACTTACAGCTCAAGCCTGTTGGGCATCTGCGTCGACAGAACATGTGTATCAGCAGTGCAGTGTGCGTAATAGAGGTTGCAAACAATGACCCACTGTTCTGCTCAGCTTGGCCACCATGGCAAGCAGTTGCCCCAGCCTCCTCACAGTGAGGAACACAGCAGATGACTGAAAGCTGCTAACTGGTGCTTCCTTTCTTTTCCAAGTAGAGTGATTCCTTGGAGAGAATTATAACTATGTGAAATCACACATATCCTGGGCTGTATGTTTTCTCTGCCTTGTGAGAGCTCTCTTAGGAGTGAATGCTTCGAGGAACTTTTGGTTGTGTTCTTTCAACTGACAAATTCATTCCCATTCCATTGTTTTTAATATACCTGTTCCTATCTGTTTCTCTGTATACATCTGTTTCTGTTTTCCTCTGTTCCCAGGACTCAGACTCATTCTTCAAAGTCCCAAACTATTCCCCGGGGGAAGAGACTGGGGCAGGGAGGGTGGTGTGTCAATGCTGAAAAGGGGGTGGTACTGGCGGCACCACCACCACTGATATCCTATCCCCCTCCCCAGCCTTGATCCCCCTACCTGGGTCCTCTCAGCCTTGTGCCAACAAAGTAGGCAGTGCAGGTCCAAGTTAGACCTATAGGACCTTATTCTGGGGCAAGGGAACAAATGTTCCCTTGCTTCAAGGAGACCTCTGGGACATAAAACTCCCCCGCGGGATGCAGTACACACCCCATTGATGCAGCTGCATTGGTGAGGGGAGACTTACGTTGGATCAGACAGGCTACGTGTCAGCTTTGCTTTTATCCAGCACTTAATGCAATACCTAGAAGTATTACACTTCCTTGGGAACTCCTGCATCTATCTTTGTGAAATTTTGCAGAAAACGTCCCCAGGTTCAGGTCTGCATTTCCTGTGACTTTTGTGCAAATTAGGTCACAAGCATTCGGTGTAGTCTTAGTTAAAGTATAGCAAATGATCTTGCCCACTCTGGGCTTTTTACACTATCTACACACATACAATCCAATAACCACCTCAAGTTGTATGTTCTGTTCCACTGGTACGTTGTCCTGCTACCACATAATCCTGTGGGAAAGTAGAACATCTGAAGTCCCCCCCCCATGCAATTTAAATACTGCTTTAAAGTGGTATTTAAAAAAATGTGGGGGTGATTAGGATGTTCACACACACATGATTGTGCAATGGCAGGATGATGTGCCACGGGGGAGGAAGACGTACACTCTCACATGATTCAGTAGGCCGGTTGTGCGTGGTCTTTCAAAGCTGTCCCATGTTTCCAACAATCTCAGAGTCATGGGGAAGAGGATTTTAGCCCTGTGGGGGGGGGGGGAAGGCAGCTGCTAAGTCCACTAAGTGGCATTTTTAAGAGCAACTCTTGATTGACCTGAGCGTGAATGGTGGGTGAAGGAAGGCAGTGATCTCTGAGGTATCAAGTAGCAGGCAGGCAACTATGCCTGATTAGAACTGTGTCTTTCGTCTCTTCAGTGGAGTCGTGCCTTGTGCTATTTTACGAATTCCTTTTTGAGTGTTTTCCAGTTTGTAGGCTAAAGTTCATACAAACAAATCCTCCTCTGAAACACAAATCACTGGCAGAAGCTAAATTTTGTATAATTGGATTGAGCTATGAGCTTAAAGATGAAGGGGACAAAAACATGTCCCAAAGCTGTATTTGATGCTCTTAGCGTCTTATCTGTGGATGTTTTATACCAGGCATGAAGACAGTTATTTGTTCACAGTGATTTGTACAATTTACAGTGACATTTTATTTCAGCTGGAATCATGTAGACAAGCCATAACACACATCTACATTTAGTTGTTTTCTCTGTTGCTTTTGATGAGCTATCACAGGAATACCTCTGCAGAAGACAACGCTTGAGAGGCAAGGATTTAGCATATAATGCCAAGATGGATTTTGCAAAGGGCTGAGGATAAGGGACTACAATGGAGAGGAGCAGTAGGCTTCAATCAGAAGTAGCTTATGAATGAGCCACGCTTCAGAAATCCTGGTTGCAGGGTATTGTAATCAGTAGTTTGAACTTGCATTTGTGGCATCTGAGAAGCCAAAAAAAGCTCAGCTTCCCACCCATTCCATTTAAATCATATACAATTCTTAGGAAGTTTCTTAAAATTATGTTTTAGACTCAACATACCAAACAAAATGGTGGTATCATTGAAATACAGAGTAATGTTATATGCCACATCACAATTTGGATTTCCAGATTTCAAAACAAAATGAAGAGTTGGCCAGTTCTGTACGAAAAAAGAAAGTCATTTTTGCTATAACTTTCCTGTAATTGTGTATCATGTGTTATTTGTGACAGTATCAAAACATTGCAGACCTTTCTTAACCACTTATTCAGTTGTTTATGACTGTTCCAATATTTGGTAGCCACTAATCTGGCTGTCAGTCACGGTGAAGGACAATGGAACGTTGTTTTTTTTTAAAAACACACACGATTGTTTGTAGTTAAGTTGGAAGATACAACTCTGCATTTGGCAATTCCGACAGGTACAACAGTGGGCCAGTTAAGGTAAAACCAGACATGACATTTGTTGCATATCTACTTACAGGGTCTTGTTTGAGTGAATAACCCATCTGGTTCTCTTGTTTTGTGTGCGCCTCTACTCTTCTCATTCATGCTCTGACTCCGCCTCTGTTCCCGTTGGGTGGAACAATCGCAAGACTTCACTGCTTTGCCTCTGCCAAGTTCATTCCATTTTTGAGCACCCATTTGTGCATTTCAGGTGCCTGTGGTTGAATGATAGCCAATTCATGATTGGAGGGAAAGCAGGGAACCTGATACTGAATTCAGTGTGACTGAAACATATTGCATGCCATGGAATAATAATAATTTAAAAAAAGTTCACAGAGATTTTTTTAAAAAAAGAACAAACAAGACAGGGAAGCAAATACGCAACTAACATGGTTTGAGCTTCTGTGAGGCATGTAAGTGAATATTCTGGATAATGACTTATATTTTTTCTCACTCTTAGGTATATGTTGAGTTAGTCTGCTTGCTACATATAATTACAGTCGGACCTTTTTATCCATGGTTTTTTTTTTAATCCACGGATTTGACTCAGCACGGATGGCAGAACTGTGGAAGAGGGAGTCCAACCGCACTACATTACCTCTGTTCTCAGCATTGCCGGGGGCCTGCCAGCCACTTCCAGCCTCCTGCACGTGTCCAAAACCGCTGAAAAATTTAGCTGGGTGTCTCTGGCGCCATTTACAGGTTGCTTCCAGTAGTGGCTTTTTTTTTTTTTTCAGTCAGTTAAACTCAGGAGGAGGGAAGCGGTGAAGATGCTGGGAAAAACGTAAGGTGACACCGCTCCTGTCCCCCCCCCCCAGATTTCATATAACACTGATTTTCTTATCCACTGTGGTTCCAGGAACAGAACCCCAGCGGATAAAAAGGTCCGACTGTACTCTGCTAGTACCTGCTGTCTGATTGAGGTCTGGCATATTGTAGTCTGGGATGAATTTTCAGGTTGATCTTTGGGTGGGGTGGAGTCAGGTGGTCCTTCCTTATAGCATGGTATTGGACTTGATGGTTTTTTTGAACCCTTCCAGCTCTTGTATGTGTTTGTCACAATGCGTGAGCTGACTGACTGACATCTGTCAGTCTCAAAACTCATGTAGGATGACTTCCATGCACACAAATGACACTTGGCCAAGCAGATTTAATTTCTAAGTCTAAGGCTGCAATCCTGATTGTGCTGTACAATGGTAGCCACTTCAAATATGGCAGCTCTCTATACCATACAAAATGCAAATGTACTCTACCTGAACCTTTTCATAAAACATTATGTTCTGAAGGGATAAAACAAAGATCTGCATTCTGCCAATCACCTTAGGTACTACCTCTGTAGAGAGAACAAAATGAAGGCAGTTTTGCCAGGTGGTTGAGAGTCAAATATTCGTGTTGGATCACCAGGTGCCTGGAGAATCAATGTGTGGTGCATATCACAGTCCAATTTCAAGTATTCAGTCAAAGCAGAACATTTGAGCCTGCTATATGTTGTCTCCCTAGTGCACTGACTTATTTGCAAGGCTGAAGGTTTTCCTATACACACGTACCTGAGAATAAGCCCAACTGAACACAGTAGATATTCGTAGGATTGCAGTAGATTAATCAACAAATAATAATTTGTCAAGGTCTGTTTAACATGCTGATATTCCTTGGCCCAGAAAGTAGCATCAGCACCATGATAAAGCTCAAATGGGGATGAAATAAAGAGCAGGGGGTGGTCAGTTGACAGCAGAGAGCCAAATTTGCCAGTCACCTTTTTCAGCAGAATTGGTAATTTGCATCACAATGGCCAGCAATCCATAGTGATCTGAGCTGGCACAGTATGTGCAGTGGTTAGAGCAGCAGAAAAATGAGAAGAGCTAAGTTCAACCACAAAGCTCACTGACATCCCAATCCTATCCAAAGCCCCATGCTGGGATGCAGCGGCGCCGGGACAGGCTCCGCTGTGTCCAGCATGGGACTGGAGGTCTCCTCAAGGGGACAATTGTCCCCTTCCCCCATGTTGAGTCCTAGCAGCCCCTATGGATTTACTCAGAGGCACGCCAGCAAAATGGCTGGCGCAACTCCAAGTAGCCCCGTGTCAGACTTTCAAGCCTGGGACAGGGGATAGGATTTGGCGGACACCTCCTGTGCTGAACCCGCCCCCTCCTAGGCCTAGTCCTCCCTCCTCCCCGCCCTCTCCCTGCCCCCTGCCCCCTCCCCACCCCCTCCTCCCCCACTGCTTGACGCAGAGCTCACCTGCCTTGGTGGGTGCTGCTACTTCACCAGCAGACGCCTGCCAGTGATGGCCTCCACACCAGTGGGAGTGGCCTCCATGCCGTCGCAACGTGCCGCTTTACGGCACGTTTGCAACAGCTCAGAGTCCAGTATTGCCAGTGGAGGCCGGCATAGTATTGCAATCTGTCTCTCAACTAATCCACCATACAGGTCATTGTGAGGATAAAAGGTGGGGGGTATCAACCTATACACTGTCCTAAGCTCCTTGGAGGAAGGGTGGAATAAACATATTAGAAGTAAATTGGATTGATTGAGGCTGATTCAAGTTTCACCCAAACTTGCATGTGCTGTCTTAATTCTGCCACTGTACCTTTAGGTTTTTTTTCCCCTTTCCAGATAAATCACAGTGTTGTAAAGTTTAAAAAGTCAGTTTTTTTTTTTTTTTTTTTGCTAACTGATGTTTGACCAGCATAAATTTTAAACTCACCTATGCTGTAGTTGTCATTTTCTGGAACCAAAATGGCAATCACATGGCATATAAAACCTGAAGTTGGTTATTTTGGACTTCAATAATTCATTGAGCAATAAGTTCCAGAATTTGTTTCCATTTCCTTTTAAAAGGGATATTAACAAATGTGTATTATAAATGGCTCCCGCCCAAAGAGGCAAATGGTTTTCCCTTCCTGAAGCATTCATAAATAAAAGAAATATGTCATTCAGTTATGTGATTAGCTCAGGGATATGTGGGAATTCGGAACTTCAGAAACCCTCAGTACAATTTTAATATTGATTTCCCTCAGTTAAACCAGTACAAGGCCCTGGTGTCTTGTATCACCTCTCCCCTGTATTCATGTCAATGGATTGCCCGTCCTATCTCAGGGATTCAGGGTAGATCACAGTATATATGCATCTTTACCTGATTTTAACCTCATAGGAACTTTGTGATATTCTGAAGGAACTCTGTCAATGCTCTCAGTCCTCATGATGGCTTTATTCATGCTGCCTCTGAATACCGGTTGCAGTTGTAAGAGAGCAACGGCAGGAATGGGATATGCCTTTATCTCCTGTTTGTGGGCTTTCTGGAGCTTCTCATTTGCTGCTGTGAGAATCAGGATGGTGGACTAGATGGGCCTTTGGCCTGAACCAGCAAGCCACTTTTTTATGGAGACCTTGCCAAGGTACGTTTACGGCCCAATCCTAATAACGGTTTATGGCCATTGCAAATGTGATTAGGCAATGTGCGGGGCCTGGTCACTGCAGCAAGCGGCCAGGTCCATGTTTCTATGGACCAGGGATGCCCGCCATAGGAGGTAAGGAGGTGGAACAGGGCGGGGGGAGGGTGCAAAGGGGTGGGTGGGCAGAACGGGGTAGTGATGGGGCAGGGAGGAGGTTGGATCAGGCCCGGGAGGGTGTGGGTTCAGCGGCGGTGGCGCACACCAAATCCTAGGCCCCTTCCTGAGCCTGACCTGCCTTCATGGAACAATGCAGACCTGCGCCAGCTATCAAGCTGACACAGGTCTGAGTTGACCCACCAGACCTGTAGGGGCTTACCCCAAGGAGGCCTCTGGAAGAAAAAACTCCCCCCATGGGATGCAGCAGAGGCCACGCCGGTGCCAGTGTATCACCGCACGGGGAGGTGGGAGATAGGATTGGGCTGTTAGTGGAGTGAAAAAGGTAAAAGCCCAATGCAACCGAATTAAAGACAATAAATAAAGGCTAGCCCATAGAAGATTTGGGAGATGCAGAGAAAAAAAAACAAGAAGAAGATAGCTGGCTGAAGAGGAAGTGTTTTTAAAGTATGGCAGCAAAGTTTAATTGTGAAAATGAGAGGGGTCTTATACTGGAGACAAAACCATGGGCAAGGTTGAGTGCATTCTCACCGGTTTCAATGCACATTCTCTGATCAAATTCAATGGTTAGCCCTTTCCCTCAACCCCAGATTTGCATACTCTGATCATCCCTAAACGTGCATGCTCTGACACAGTTGTTTTGCATGTGTCCAGAGGCATGCTTGTCCTTCTTTGTACTGCTAAAGGTTGGAGGGGCTATAGCTCAGTGGCAGAACTCATGTCGTAATCCAGAGACCAGTCCAGCCACGCTCTGCTTTATCTAGGTTTGGAGGGTAGCCAAGGAGATATAAACTAGAATATATATTAGAAAGAGTAAGATTTATTGGTATGCAGAGGACGCATTAGGCAAAAGGAAGCTTACAAAAAGTCTCTTCAGCTGTCCAGGATTATTGACAGCAGTGAATGGACTCCAATGGGGCAGCTTCCAGGGCACGACTGTGCAGTCCTCGTCCACTGGTGAAATCTGAAGGGTGAGGGCATTTCTGAGCCTTATATACCTACTCTCACAGAAACTTCTACTTTAGAAGTTGCTTGAGGCTTAGTCTAATGCCAGAAAAAGAGCGTGTATAGTATAATGCCTTTCTTATACAGACGGATCCCTGCAATCTGGGCCTTGCCTTATCTAAAATATACAATAAAATCATTTGTGCTAGGCACTGCACTATGCTGGTGAAAAACAACAGCTGTGAATTAGTAGCAGCTCCAGGCCTCACTGAGCTGGCAGGCAGGAAAGGTTGTGAAGTTGACCTGAACTTCTTGGAATTAGAATGGTCCTCCCATATGTGCTACAATATGTACTTCCAATATGCATTGCAACATGCTTTGCACGTGGAATGTCCCAGCTTCAATCCCTGGCTTCTCCAGGCAGGGCTGGGAGAGTTCCCAGCCTGAAACCCTGGAAAACCGCTGCCAAGCAGAGGAGACAATACTGAGCTAGGTGCACCAATCATTTAATTCAGCTTAAAAGGCACTTGCTGTATGCCTGATCAAAAATATATATATGAAAAATTCGGCATTAGAAACTGGTGTATGGGACTCATTCCTAATTTAAACAGAAATGTGTGTGTGTGTGGGGGGGGGTTGAATGGTGTGAAGGTTGGGGTTCATCACAATATTTTCCTTGAAAATCTGTAGTGAATGCTTCAATCATAAATTAAACAGCCCAATTCTATCTGGCCCTCACACTGCAGGAATCCGTGTTCCGGTATCGCAAGGCCCTTTGCAGTAGTGCAGGGGTGGGGAACCTATTTGCGGCGGGGGGGCATTTTCCCATAGGGAAAACTTGCTGCAGGCTGGCCATTAGGCTGGCCGTTTCCCCTCCCCCCGCAAATTTACCTCCCACCCACCGCTCACCCACCCACCCACCCACCCACCGCTCTCTCCCTCCCTCCCCCCACCTCTCTCTCTCCCTCCCTCCCTCCCACCCACCCACCCACCGCTCGCTCTCCCTCCCACCCACCCAGCAAGCGCCCACACCCATCGCTCTCCACCTTACCTTCTCTTCTCTTCTCTATAGCCTCCGGGCCGCCGCCGCTGGCTCACCTTGCTAACTCCTTTTCAAACCCTCCCAACTTTTATAGACATGCGTTCTGCGCATATCTATAACAGCCGGGAGGGGTTGAGAAGGAGTCGGGCGAGGTGAGTGCGCGCGGGGCCGCGCTCACCCTCGCCCGACTCCTTTTCAACCCATCCCGGCTGTTATAGACATGCGCAGAACGCATGTCTATAAAAGTTGGGAGGGTTTGAAAAGGAGTTAGCAAGGTGAGCCAGCGGCGGCGGCCCGGAGGCTATAGAGAAGAGAAGAGAAGGTAAGGTGGAGAACAGCCGGGTTGAGAAGGAGTCGCGCGACTCCTTCTCAACCCGGATGTTCTGCGCATGTCTATAACAGCTGGGAGGGTTTGAAAAGGAGTCGGGTGAGGTGAGCGCGGCCTCCGGAGCCTCCGGTCCGAGCCCACGTGGGCTGGACCGGATGGAATTGGGTCCAGGCTCGCGCGGGCCGGACCGGATCGCTCCAGGGGCTGAATCCGGCCCGCGGGCCGCCGGTTCCCCACCCTTGCAGTAGTGCAAAAACCAGGCTGCCGTTGCGAGCCTCTGCCAATGGCTCGCAGGGGCTCTGCCAATCTTGGTACGTTGGCAGTGGGGCAGGGAGGGGAGGTTCAGAGGTATTCCAGGGCAGGGATGGGGGCAGGGGGCAGGCTAGAGGGGGTGGATCTCAGCATCAAAGGTGCACACTGGATCTTATTTCCCATTTTTAAGCCCGCCCTGCCCCCTTTCTCTCCCTGGACTTACACCAGCTACAAGCTGGCGTGGGTCCAAGGAGACCCATAGGCGGCCGGGAGGCCTACCCAGAGGTAAGTAAGAAAGTTTTTTACTTACCTCTGGATGGCCTTTTGATCCCCCCCCCACCATTGGATGCAGTGTGCATTCCATCAGCACAGTTGCAGCGTCATCAATGGTGTGGGGAATAGGATTGGGCTATATATATATAACACTTCTTGAAGAACATTCCATAATCTTGGATGATAAAAGTGGTGAGGGGTTCCTAAAATTCGGGAACATACTGAAATCTGTCAGTAACTTTATTGTCTTAGAAACTGATGAGTGATATAAAATGTGAATGTCACAATGATTCAAGCCTGCAGAAAGCAATTTACAGTGCAGGCTTCTGCCTCCCCCAAGTGCACTTATGCCACAAAAAGAAACTTGGAACTTTTCTCTCCAGTTCCCTCCACTCGATCAGCAAGTAAACTAATACAAGCACTTCCATATGGAGAAAAAAATCGTTCCAGCCAAAACAAATTGTTCAGCTTGTTACAATCAGTATGAATCAGTTCATTGAAAAAATTGGCATGGGCTGCATTTTCTTTTATTTAAAGGAACTGATCGTGTTTTGATCTTCCTCATTTAAAGAGAACGTTTGAACACATAAAAATACTGGATGTGTGAGGCAGTAAATAATACTGTGCTATGCAAAAATACAGATGGATGTGAGAATTTCTAAATTTGGTAAAGAGAAAAAAAATTAGAGAACAAATTCCCAGCTCTGTTTTATTTTATTTTTCCCCAGAAGAACGAAAAAAGCTTATTTGAATTTCTTGGATAATTGCAAAGCCTCTGATATTTGCTGTGTGAATACAGTATGTTATGGAATACAACATATTCATATACAACAATATTTCAAAAGAGTGTCTTTGCACAGCCTGTTATGATCAACTGTTTAAAATGGTGGTTACTTTGTGAAACAAGTCACATAGTCAGAAGGTGAGATTTTTTCTTAAAGGTAACAACTTCCATAGGGGAAGCTGGGTGACAATGCAATCTTATTTGTATCTACTCAGAAGTCAGTCCCAATTGACTTCAGTGGGACTTACTCTTAGGTAAGTGTGTTTTAGGATCCTATACACACTTACATGAGAGTAAATCCCATTGAACTAAATGGGGTTTACCTATGAGTAGACATGCATAGGCTTGCAATGACAGTCTGTTACAGTAAAAAAAAAGCAAGCAAAAAGCAGTTTGTTACAAGAAACAGTCTGTTACAGCAAAAAACTGCATTGGCGAGGGGGGGAAGGATAGGATTGGGCTCATAGTCTTGTAGCACTAACACATTTATTTCAGCATAAACATTTATGGACTCCATCCAATGTAATCAGATGCATGAGGAAAGGGGACGCTGTTATTCCCATTACCAAATAGACCCGACAATCATATCTTGTAGCTTAAGGACAACTGCAGGAAGGAGGTAGATATCTCTATCTACTGGAGTGTCGTTTTTGTGAACATTTGGTTCAAGAAGTATGGGAGAGTGGTCACTGGCGTCACTGCAGGGGGGCGGAGCTCTAAGTTCCTCCGTGATCCGAGCCTCCGTTACACGTAGGAACGAAGCACCCCGCCCCCACGCCTTCCAAACCAGTCAAAGCAGTGAAAACAACGCGCAGGAGACTCCCTGTGCGTTGTTTTCACCGCTTTGACTGGATCGGAAGGCGCGGGGGTGGGGCGCTTCATTCCTCCGTGTAACAGAGGCTCGGATCACGGAGGAACTTAGAGCTCCGCCCCCCTGTAGTGATGCCAGTGAGAGTGGTTGGAGGTTGGATTTGACTCAGGGATTGAGAGGATTGGATGGGAATTACAGTGTAGTGTGGAACATTAGGCTTGAAGGAGAATTTGTGGTCATGGAAATCACTACTGCCGCGATGTCCCTTACATGGAAAAAGAAAACTGTGGCTGGGACCCAAAGCACCATGCCTAGTGTTCCTTGCACCATGAAATTATTGTAGCTCTCCCGCAGAGCAACAGTGCTGAGTAGTCAAATGGTCAAAAGTCAATGGTCTCCAAAAATAACACTCCCTGAAGTATGTGGGGCTGCTGCCAGAAGGAAAAGATGACCACTTCCATGCAGAAGTGTTATGAATTTACACCCAACACCCATGGGTGGTGGGGTGGCCTTAATTGTGTATGTTAAACTTTGGTCAAGGCCAGGCCAATCTTCAAGTGCTTTTTTCTTGTTGCCTTCATTATTCCCCCTTCCTCTCATTATGAGTAAAAGCCTGAATAGCAGGGATGTGGATCAAGTTTCTGACTCCAAGTCTCGAGTCAAGTCCCAAGTCTCTGGGTCCAAGTCTCAAGTCAAGTCCCAAGTCTTTGCCCCAAAGTCCCAAGTCTTTGATTGAGAATTCCAAGTCCCTATCTATTTAATGGGGAAAATGGGTTTAAACCTGAATAAAATTGGACTTGTCCTAAAGAATCCAAGTCTCAAGTTAAGTCTTCTGAGTCTTTTACAATCACCGAGTCAAGTCCGAGTCAAGTCATTGACACGACTCAAGTCTGACTCAAGTCCGAGTCAATAGACTAAAGTCTACATCACTGCTGAATACAGCAGATGGCGGCCCTTCTCCCGGCTCTCCCCTGTCCCTGCGCGCACTGGAGCAGGTAAGGCCTACCCCAGTCGGGGCAGGGGTGGGGGGAGGGTGGACCGGGCGGGCAGGGAGGGCAGCCATTGTCCGCCCCTGGGCCTGGAGAGGACGGGGATATCAGCAGCGAGATCCGCCATATCCTAGGCCTTACCTGACCGGTGAATGTACACGAGCTCTGGAGCTCGCACACATTTGTGGAGGTCCCTTGGGCCTCCTGCCACTTACACTGGGGGAAGGGAATGATTGTTCCCTTCTCCGAGTTGTTCCCGGGCTGCCCCGGGGCAGTCCAGGAACTCGATAGTATATGGCATCCAGCCCTCTAGGCCAGGCACCGTATCTTACACAGGATTGGGCTGCCCATAAGGTGCTGAAAAATGGCACTGTTGGTGACAACTCTGTTTCGCTCAAGGTTCAAATGGCCATTGTTTGGTCTTAGCAGGGCCAGTTTTCCAGCAAAAGATCCAGACCACTGCTGCTAATTTGCTGTTGAATGGTGTTTAAGTCAGCTAATAGTAAGTCATTAGTATTAAAGCTTACTGGGGAAAGTATTCATCCATTTTTTACATGACTGTTTTTTATTGGAAGTTAAAATGCTACCAAACTAATGAAGGCAGATGCCAATTACGTTTTAAGAAAACCAAGCCACCTCTCCTACCATTCTGTTCCTAAGGTCAATCGGGGTAATCTTGCGCCATGTACCTAACTGCGACTGGCTTAGAATCATGCTTGTGGTATACAATTGTTCCAGGAATGTTGACAGGCACGACTTAATGGTATCTGTAAATATTTTAGTATTTGTACTACAGAATTGTGAGGTGGAACGAGTTTTGTTTCTGACCACATAGTGAGAAAGACATTGAGATTCATGTAGTCTTTTCCGGTTTGTCCTCCACAGAATTCCAAGCAGCCGACAGATCCGAAAGACTCTCACAAATCCAAACTTTTTCTGTTGTGTTTGATGGTTTCTCCTAATACACAAGCTGCTTGTTTGCTGTGAGACTGGCTGCATCTCTTGTAATCTCATGAGAAGCATTAATTTTGCTGAACAGGAGGTAAAATGTACAGGATCAACACAAAAGAGCCTTGAGAAAGAACGACAAGATTGTGAGTTGGATCCAAAGCTTCTCTTTCTCCCATGCAAGGAGCTTCCGTTGTCCTCTCAACAGAGTTATCACTTTTACAGCATAATCCTGTGTAAGATGCAGCAGCCGGCCTAAAGGGCCAGCCGCTGCATCCTGTGCAGTTCTGGGGCCACACCAGCATGACTCAGGCACACCCTCTGGAGAAGGGGTAGGCGAGCCCAGGGCCTATAGGCCTCCTTGGATGCACACTAGCTCCAGAGCTGGCATACATCCAGAGAGGCGGTGTAAGACCGGCCTGGGCTGGGAAGGGGCTTAGGCTATCACTGCCGATATCCCCGCTCCCTCCCATCCCGGGCCGGTCAATTGTCCCCATCCCTCGCTGCCCCTGCCCGCCTCCCCGCCGACCGGCATGGGACTTACCTGTGGCGGCTGGCATCAGGTGAGTTCTGTGGCCTAGTAAGCAGTACTGGCCTCCGTGCTGGTGCCGCTTACTCTCCTGGTGTCGCAAACATGCTTTATGGCACGTTTGCAATTCCCTACGCCGGCCCGGCATAGGTTACACAGGCTCGGGTCTGCCCAATGCATAACTGCACGCTGGATTGTGACTTCGTTGTTGTTGTTGTTTTCCATTTTGGATACTAAAGGTATCCACTTGTCCCTTCTGGCTTTGTTCATTGAAAATGTTTATACTTTTGGCTTCTATTCTTTCAGATTAAATTCTTTTTAGTGATCACATCAGAGAACAAATTCATGTCTCAGGAGAATATTAATAAGTGATGCTGTCTTCTATTGAGTCAGACCATTGCTCAATTAGTTCAATACTGTCGACTGTCACTGAGGCTCAGGGCCTCTGAGAGGAATTTTATCAGGGGGTACAAAGTTTCTTTTGGGCCCCTTCTCAAAGGGGGAGGGGGCAAAACAGGATGGGGGGAGGGCAGCAATAGCCAGAAAAGTCTTCAGAGCTCAGGTCTACCAGGTGGCCTGATGTGGCGCCCAGGTCTACCTGCCCGGTAGACCTGGCCCGGCCACCGTCTTTCACACCCCATGAAGCCAGCTGAGATCCCAGGAAATTTCTGGGCCCCTCCTTTGGATCCTGGGCCCAGGTACAATTTACCCCCTTTTCATGGGCCCTGCTGAGGCTCTCCAGGGTTTCAGACTGGGATCCTTCCCAGCCTTACCTGGAGATGCCAGGGATTAAACCTGGGACCTTCTGAGTGCCAGTGGCGTCGTTATATGGGGGGGCCTGTGGCTCAGGGCCCCCGGCGCCAGCTTCTGAGGCTCCGGTGGCCGCGGCGCTCACCCACCTCGTCAACGCGACTCCAACCCGGCGGCTGTTTCTGCACATGCGCAGAAACAGCCGTCGGGTTGAAGGAGTCGCGCGAAGTGAGTGTGCGCGGGGCCGGCGGGGCCGCCGCCGCCCGGAGGCTGAAAAAGTTTGCAATTCCCTAAGTGTGGTGCGGGAAGGGCCGGGGGGAAGCGGCGCCAGGGGGGGAAGCGGTGCCCAGGGGGGGGTTTCCGCCCAGGGGGGGAAATAAATAAATAGGTGAATTGGCACCCCCCAAATCGCGTGCAAATCATGTGCTGTGCAAACTACACTACAGCCCCATCCCCAAATAAAGGACCCATGTTCACGGAGGCTTTGAAAGTCTGACTGCAATTGCAGGGTTTCTGAAACCTGCAACACAGACACATTGAGATACACTGAGATGCTGGTTGTGTCTGAGCCTCCTCCTATTCTGAGCAGTTCACACCCTAAAAAGGCACCAGCCCAATATAAGCATTGGTTTTGCATATCTGTTCTTTCCCGAGGGACTTCTTACATGTGTCTGGTTTCGTACCAGCCTACAGTGCAAAAACTGGCAGAACAGGGCAGAAAACTGCCATCATGGCCACATGTTCTATAGGTCCAACTCCAACAGTGGGCTAGAGCAGGCCTTACTAGTCATCTAATATGTGAGATGTACAAACTCATCGTTGTTTTGAAGCAATCTGTGGGAAATCCAGCACAGGCCAAAGACGACATCTGGGTAAATTCAGATCCTGGCAACAGTTTTGTGGTTTGGGAAATCCAAACTGAATGTGAAGTGTAATTTCATCAACAATTTTAGCTATTGCCTGGGAACTGGAACTTATCATTAACTGTCTAGAATTTATAGTCCTGCACCCAAACCTGTAAATCATGAACCACAAGCTCTGTCAGTTCTCACTGACTATAGTACTTGATCTTATTATGGTCTGTTTACTGAATGCCTCAGTTCTCTTCTTATTAATATCAGCTTGAGAATGTCAATGTCTTTGTCGGAATGTGTAAAAGCTGTGTGGCATTTATAAGGATTATACCTCCCAAAATTTGATGAGAAAAACTAAAATATTATATATCGTCAGACTTTTCTCCCCAGACAATGCAGCTAACAAATTTTTCTAGAGGAAAAAAAAGTGACATAGCCAGGAAAAATAAATGCTGTTTGGGAAGAACCATGTGTATCGGATTATAAAATGAAGGGTGGATCTGGGCTGAGCTACATAATGTACTGTTGCCCTGGCCCCGGTCTACATTATGCTGGCCGTGTGGAATCGCCACTGCATGGTTCTTTCCCATGCCACTGGGATTATGTGAGAAACCCTGGACGTCATGAGAAGAGCCAACCCATGGTCAATTTGTGTGTCTTAAGAGGAACTGTCTGCATGCACAGGGCTCTATGCTCAGTGACTCTTTCCAATCTGATCCAATAGCTGATTTGTACACATACACACAGCCCAATCCTATCAACCCCCCCTCGCCGATGCAGCCACACCACTGAAGCATGCACTGCATTCTGTGTGGGGGGCAGTCCTGGAGGTCTCCTCTGGGTAAGGGAACATTTGTTCCCTTGCCTGGGGGTAGACCCTCACGGCTCCACTGGTTCTACTTTGACCCACGCCAACAATTTAGCTGGCACAAGTCTGGGTGGACCCGGGAAGGCGGATCAAGGCTGGGAAGGGGCTAGGATATTGGCAGCACTGCTGCCGTCTATACCCATTCCCAGACTCTACCAACCCTCCACCTTAGCCTCCTGCCCAATCTGCCCCCAATCCACCTCATTCCACCCATCTCCACCTTCCTCCTGCTCCCCACTCTGACTCACCAGCACCAGTCTGGCTTTTTGAGACAGGTGTAAAGGACCTTCTGCTGCAGGACCACTAGTTCTGGCAGCGCAAGGCCCCATAGGGCCACAATCAGTTAGCTAACCCATAATCATGTCAATCAGTTAGCTAACCAATCATGTCTTCATGAAGGAGGAGAAAGGGGCTATGTTCAGTTCTCTATCCCCACCCTTGCCCTGAACAGCACTATTAATGATGATCTAACCAAGCAGGTACATAGTCCCAGCTATGGCATGTGCATGTAACTGAAACATAGAGTGAATTCTTGTCCTAAACATGACTCATTCTGACATAATTTCATTGTGTTGTTGTTGTTGTTTTTTTTGTGATGTCAGTATATTGATTTGAATCCAGACTATTTGAACTTGGAATTTAACTTGCAGCTCGCAAGGGTATGATTCACAAACCAATTATTGAGATGAAGTACTTGGATTTAAGCCTGGTAAGTTGGAATTCTGAATCTTCTAATGGATTTATATTTCAATTTAAATATGGCAGAAACGGAAACTGGTTTATAGGTAATACCAAATTGTAGCTTGATATTGCAGGACTGTCTGCGCAATCCTGATGATTGCGACGGCGACGGAACAAGTGTTCCATCGTCGGGAGATGTCGCGAACGTGCCGTAAAGCACTCGAGAGCAATGGAGGCCGACGCAGAGGCCGGCCTCCCTTGCTCCGTCGCCAGAGCGCTGGAGTAGCTGCTGGACTAGGTAAGCAGGGATTCAGCGGGCGTGGGGGAGGTTCACCGGGCTAGGGAGGGGGGCCATTGGTGTAGCCGGCCCAGGAGGGGGATGGCCTTGGTCATATTCCGGTCCCTATCTGGCCGGTTATGCTGTTACATGGCCTCTTCTACTTCCGCCAGCTTTTTAACTGGTGGAAATCCAAGGAAGCCGGTCAGGCCGGCCTGCAGTTACCCCTGGGGAAGGGGACAAGTGACCCCTTCTCCGAGTAGACCTCCGGCCCAGTGGCAAAATGGCCGCAGGTGCACAGGATCCAGCGGGCGGCCTTGGGCCGCCGGCCAGATCCTTACAATGGATTGCGCTGCCTGTCATGGACTGGGGTGTGCGGCCTCCCACTCCTTCCTGCCCTCATGCACTCCCTTTAATTTGTTATTTTGTAATGTGCAGCAAACCATCGTTTACGGTCACATTTGAACCAGCGAACTATGTTTTGCATGTTCTGTGCACCCAACCAGGATTGAAAACCAGTTTGATTCCTGGAGAGGGGCTGTAGCTCAATGCACACAAGCTTTGTACACAGAAGGTCCCACATTCAATCCCAATACTGTGTAAATGGGCCAAATGTCCATAACACATATAACTGCATGAAGTTCTCACTGCCCTATCTTAGTCAAGGACCTAGAAGGACCTAGACATAGCCCCTGAAGGCAGGCAGGCCGCACAATAAGTTCAGAGTGGAGGAACTCTGAGCTTCCATGTGGTACTGAGATTTGTGTGGTGATTGGATCCCTATCTCAGAGATTAGCATGAGTCCTTTTTTCTTTTAAAATTATTTTTCTTTTGGTGTTTGGTAAAAAGCCACTCATTTTACTTTGAAATGTGTTCTTTGACCTTTACTTTTAATTGAAGCTGTTGCGTACACACTCTCTCTCTCTCTCACACACACACACACACATATGTGGAAAATATTTGGAGTTTTTGTGTTTGTTTTAATTGGACTATCTAATTTGCTTCCTTGTCTCAGAAGGAAATCCTGACTTACAGACATATGCATTGATTTAGAGTCCCACCCATTCATCTTTCCCTTTCATAACATAATAAATGTCTAGACGCAAGATATATAGTTCTTAATGGGATGCATATTTAATCATCTCTGCTCACACTGCAGTTCTCCTAAGTTGGTTAAGAAAAATGATTTTGTCAGAATGCATGTAAACAAGTTTGCTGGGATGTAAGATTTTTTAGAGAAAGAAATAGTGTTTAGTCCTTAATATATGCTGCCCTGACGTTCATATTCTCTCTCTCTCTCTCTCTCTCTCTCTCTCTCTCTCTCTCTCTCTCTCTCTCTCTCTCTCTCTCACACACACACACACACACACACACACACACACACACACACACACACGATATTTTTTTCTTCTATTTCCTAACTTTAGCACAGCATTTCATTTACATTTGAGGGGAAAAAACTCCTGCATCAATCTAAAAATAGAATTTGTTTATTTCTACCAAAGAATTTTGGGAGCTGCCATGCTCCATGAGAGACAGGTTTTGTTTCTCTTTTTTTAAATCACATATTTTCGTTGAGAAAATGCCAAGATACACAATGTTATCAGAATACAGCACCGCATGCTATTAAATATACATGAATAAGATTCTTATCAAAAGGACGTTCCAACTCAAGCATGGTTTATAATCAGAAGAACAAAGATTCAGGGATACTTAGACCCTTCAAAGCATCAGATCCAAGAATTTGGATAAATGTGGTAGGCTTATTGTAAAGGATCATTGCCACAATGGAAACCCTCAAATAAAACCATTTCCTCATCCCAGAAGCAATGTTACAAATTCTCACCCCCCCCCCCCGTTTACCTCCTAGGTAGCAACAAGATAGAGGATCATCTTTGAAAGAAATGAGTTAAGATGTTTAAATACTAATAGTGTTACATTTAGTATCTGAAAATACTTATTCTGTATTTCCCTGGTTTGGGGGTAAGACTTCTAACGTTGTATTGGACTTCTCATGTTTTGTGTCCATCCCAGTTATAAATGTAAGGGCACAATCCTATCCAATTTATGCCACTGGCTGAGCTTTGCTCAATCTTATCCAACTTATGCCACCGGTGTAACCAGTGGTGCAGCGAGAACGGGAGGCCCCAGAACAGAAAGGGGATTCAAATCCTCTTTGAATTCCCCTTTTGGAGGGGATTTGAATCCCCTTTCCATTCTGGTGCCTCCCGTTCTCGCTGCACTGCTGGTTACACCGATGACATAAATTGGATAGGATTGAGCAGAACTCAGCCGGTGGCATAAATTGGATAGGATTGCGCTGTAATAAGATTATGGATATACTGAAGCAAGGCTAGACCTAGGCTCAGGTTCTGCAAGATCTAGGAGCCGTTTCCCCCCCCCGCAAATTCCCCCCCCCGCGAATTTACCACCCACCCACCGCTCTCTCTCTCTCCCTCTCTCCCCCCTCCCTCCCACCCACCGCTCTCTCTCTTTCTCTCTCTCCCCCCCTCCCTCCCACCCACCCACCCACCGCTCTCTCTCTCTCTCTCTCTCCCCCTCCCTCCCACCCACCCTCCCAAGAGACCCTGCCTGCTGCTTTCTCCGCAGGGGAAAGGCTCCGACAGTGAGGGGGCAGGGCCGCCTCCTGCTTGCTTGTTAAAGGGTCTAGGACGGAGAGATTCTTACGGCCCCGCCCCTACCGGAGCGACACCACTGCTCCAGGGTTTCAAAGAAAGAGAAGGGTCTTTCCCATCCTTATCTGGAGATGCTGACCCTGTGAACTTCTGTCTGCTACGTATAAGTTCTACCACCAAACTCCATATGATCTCAGCCCCCTATGATCTCAGTGGGATCCCACCCACTGCAAACCTTTATAATACCCCCATTTAAAAGTAAACAAAATAGATTTTAAAAAAACAACACTCTCCATTACTAGTATAAATGCTGGACACTAAATGCAAGCCCAAAAGGAAGGCCTTTAAAGAATCTGAAACTACTTGTTTATTTTAAAACATTTATATCCCATCTTTCCTTTTTGTAAGACAAGGCCCAAAGTCAAGTGGCTTCAACAATATGAAGCTTGTCTGAATAAAATTGTTTTCAGTCTCAGTGAGGGCACCTGCTCCTATACTAATTAATGAGCAGAGCAGATAACAATGTCCAGGTCAGGAGGCCAGAAGCTACACATTCTTTCCACAGACCTGATGGTAGCTAGAATCTTCAGAAAGCATTCTTGATGGAATTGTCCTCCTTCCATACCCATGGCAGTGGAGGTTCTGGTTGTCCTTGACCTAGACAGTGGGGCAAAGAACAAAACCCTCAAGTGACCTTGGCTTGTGCTTTAGTAAATGAACAGATTTTTATACAAATTATTAGCAATGCTTCAAGTGATATTCTACGAATTAAATACCAAAATGCATTTGAATGAATTCTCACTTATTTCCATATGAGCAGATTCTCCCCCAAAGTCAAGGGGGAGAATGTCATAATGTACATTGAGAATGTAATTCCCCACATATTTCTATTTATTTATTTATCTGAAGAATTTTTACCCCGCCTTTCTCCCGATAAGGGCAATCAAAACCATGCAAATTATTTCTGACTTTCTTTCCCCTTGTGGCGCTAATAGCAATGTTGGGGAAGGGGCTTTATGTGGGGAGAGGGGGCGCTGGAAAAAGGGGTAAACATCTCTCTCAAGCAGGACTTTTCCAATCTTCAGAGCAGCCCCCTGGGGTTGCTAATTAGAAAAAGAAAAACCACAGGCAATCCTAGGCACAGATCTCCTGTGTCATGTCTAGTTTGGCCTTCGAAATAAGAGTCTGGAAACCTTTATGAGACCCCATCCATGGAAAGGCTGAACCTACTGAAAGGAAATAGCACTCAATCAGTCCAAACCCAGCTTTGGTCTCTTTTTTTGCTAGAATCAAACCACTAGTCCTCTGTGTTCATTCAAATAGAATGATGAGAGATAAGCCGAAGTATTTTCATTTTTTTAAACCTGAATCTTATCTCAGTGATTGTCAGCCCCAAAATGGAATGGAGGAAGCTCTGTTTTAAAAGACAATATTTGAATGGAACAACACGTGGAATGGGATATATGGATCACTCCGTTGACTCTGCAGTACAATCGGTTTTGTCTGGCATGATTGAAGTTCTTGCATAGAGGGAATATTTCTCTTTTTGTCATGTGTAGGTACTCCCGCCTGTCCTGTAATGAAACTTTAATTCACCCAAAGCAAAAGAGCGAGGGGAAAAAATCCTTTTAAGAGAAAGGGGCCAGAAAAGAAACTCAGCACAAAAGCCTTCGACTTCCAGATAGGCCTGTCAATAGTTGTGTATTACTCTTTGAATGAAAACTGCAATGTAAGCAACATTCCTGACACATATCATAGTTGAAGAAGGCCGGAATGGATGCAAGTAATAAAGTATCAAAAAGTATAGCAATCCTATACTGTAAACTCACACCCTGCAGCGAGAGATAATAAAGTAGTGTGACTGCATCAGCTCTCTAATCCAAGTAGTTCTCTGGAATACCTCATAATTATCAGACCGGACAAGGGGAGCGCAGGATTGGCAGGTAGTATGCATCTCTCTGAAGTTTTCTTCTTTTTTGCCAGGGTGTTGATACATGTAGGTTTGTGCTGATAAGAGTGGTGACAGAAACAGAAAATCCCCAACTGCTTCAGGGAAAGGAAAAGGGGGCTGGTAGAAAACCTTCCTCTCCCGCCCCCTTATTCTCCATGCAACATATCCTACATCAAAAGGCAGAAAGAGTTCTTCTGTTCTCTTCACAGTTAGCCAGAATTCCTTTTCACTCATCTCTGAGAAATGTCCCATCAAAGACCGAGCCGGGTTCTTTTTCTTCCACTCTGTCAAACGGAGTCGAATCCTTCAAATCAACGTCCAAACTTTAAAATAAAAAATAAAAAATCATTGGAATGTTAGAAGTTCTCATTGAAAGATCTGTGAAATAGATTTTCCTCCTAACAGCTGTGTTTATGGCATATGTTATCTCTCACTATCTTCTTAGAAGGCAGGCCTGTAAAACCTTTCAGAGGGGTATTACTCAGCAAGGGATTAATCTTTTCAAACATCACATCCTCGACCTGAATGTTTACCTTTGCAGAGGCTATAATGATTACTTAGCTTGCACTGTGTCTAAACAGTCTTAGATGCATATTCAGGGCTTCTTGGCATGGAGACAAATGTGTGTGTGTCAGGTAATAAACATGGCTTTCCCATAGGTTAAGACTTAAAGGTATTAGAACCTCATAATATTTTTGAACTCAAGGCCTAAATTTTCTTCACCAAGACAAGTTTCAACATAGGGTTCATTTTATTTTATTTTTCCACTGCAAGCAAGGCACCTGTAAAAACAGTCAACCATACTTCACGAGGGATGGAGAAACAGGTACTTGCGACAAGCAATATTGTCCTTTAGATTTAAATTCCCACTAATTAAGTTGCTCTGTGTATCAGAGTTCAGAAGTTCATGCCTAAACATGCACAGAATGTGTACAGAATAAATAGAATGTTTACAGGCAGTGCATCCAAATAAACAGAATATGTCTCTCTGGATTGCCTTTGCCTCAAAGCAACAATGGCATACAGTATAGGCCTCTAAGCCAATCCTGCCTCCTGAGCCCTTTCGGGAATTTCCTGACAGACTGTTGCAAGATCTATACAAGCCAGAAATGTTCTGAAAATTGTACACAGTACAATGGAACACGCAGTCACCAATTATGGAAAATGTCTGACTTGCAGTCAATTTTGACTATTTAGTTTTCATATCTGGTTTTTGCACTGTAATTTTTTTTTTTAAGACTGAGCGGTACAGTATTAACTTGTGTGTTCAGATTTCCTTTTCCTGATTAGCCCATGTATAGCTTTTGATTACAAAAATAGTAGCATGCAAAGTAGCAAGCCATGGGTTCAGATCTATTATATGCTAAAGGGTGCTTTTCAATGAGGGGATGCTATAAGCCTGATTATTCAGGAGGTCATCCTAGCTATCAATAGCGTAGAAGGGGCGGGGGGGGCGGATCTCCCCAGGCCACGGAGCTGGACTTGATGGTTCAATGGGTCCTTTCTAGTTCAATGAGGTATACAAGACATGATCCACTTTGTCCAGAATGATTTACTCAAACTGGCAGCAGTCTCCTGGGTTAGAGGTCTTTCCGAAACCTGTTGTCGAGTTTCTTTCCAACTTGAGAAACAACTCATCAAATCTGGGAGCTGCTGCATGCAAGTGAGCTATGATTCCTTTCCTAATGCAAGTCTGCATTACCTAATGTTCATCCCCTTACCTTGAGTAGAGCTCCAGCCGCCCCAATGGGTCTTCTCGAATGTGTGTCAGCTATTTTGCTGGCGCACGTTTGAACCGGCTGTGTAACACTGGCCAGGCCCCGGGAAGGGGGATTGGATTTGGCGGATCATGCTGCCACCAATCCCTCCCCTGTCTTGGGCCCAGCGGGCCAATCTGCCCCCTGGAATGCCCCCTCACCACCCTCCCCCCACCCCTTTGCTGTGCTGCGTGGACTTACCTCTCCGCCACGACACACCGTTCTGTGGTGCCAGTGGAGCAATCGCTCCGCTGGTCTAAAATTAGACAGGATTGTGCTGTTAATAAACAAATGAGCTTGTTAGATTTGATTATATGCATTGTATGTGACAGCATCAGAGAATGAACTCAACTGCTAATGCTTGACTGAAAGGGTAATTATTTAAAGCCTTAAACTTTATTAGCTGTTAAACTATTTGAATCTCTTCCATAATTATAATTCTTCTTCAAATAAAGCTGTGCTTGGCCTCCTAGTTGCACATTTTTATAGTTTTTCCAATGAATTTTAAAGCCTCACCTTTTCAGAGAGAGGAATGCAGCCACTGCACCAGGGAATCGGTGCCTGCCAGCCTCCCCATATGTTCTGTCATTCCTAGACTTGTAAGCTCAGTTGCTGTATTACTTTTCATAACAAATGTAAATATGGTTCTAGACCAGGAATTCTCTTGGTTGAATAAACATCAAAGGATGCAGTCCCAGTGAAGAGGCTTTTTGTTCATCTGCTGCGACCCACCTCTTCAAAACATCCATTTCTTAATTTAAATTATGCAATGGATGCCACTTGGTATTTAAGAGAGACATTCCTGATGGATCCTGCATATTGTCTTATAGACCACAGAGGACCAAAATTATGCTCCTCTTCCATAAAAGTCCAACGTGCATGTTAGACAAAGTCCAGGAGTTGGCTACTTTAAATTTCTCCATGTGGCAAAAATAAATTCATCCGTAAGGTGGAGTTAACTCTGCACAAACAGCTCACCATGTGGCAGACAAGGCTTGGTATAGCGCAACTGCATGATGCCCTATAGTGCAACTTCACATGGCAGCCATAACATGCAAAAAAGGAGAGTGGCCAGCTGGGAAGGCCGCTGCAGTAGGTAGTCTGTGTGTCACATGCCAGCCCAATGATTGGCCCGTGCAGTGCTCCCTCTGATAGGTCCATGTGCTACAGCCTCTCAGTCAGCTGTGCCTGTTTGCAGTGATACAAAGTATTAAATGCCAGATGGGGTGCTTTTTGCCTGTCTCCTGCTGTGGCTGAGCAGTTACCAGTTAGCAAGCAATTTTGTAGACTGGCTGATGTGGGTTCGAGACCTGTTCTCTCCTTTTGTCCCTACGATGGGTGTTTCTTGTCAGTTCTGCAGAAGATGAGTGCCTTGCTAGTTAGGATTAGGCTTACCATATTTCCCCGGTTCTAAACCTGCTGGACCCTGGCCGGATGCATCCAAGCTGGGCAGGTCCCAGGAGGAGTCCAGTCCTGCTGCTTCCGCTGCTTTTAAAACTTACCTTTTTCCGGCGTCGCCATATTGGATCTCTCGAAATCCAAGATGGCAGTGCCATCTTGGATCTTGCGAGATCCGCCATCTTGGATCTTGCGAGATTTGGGCGGTGCCCAAATCTCATGAGGGCACATGAGGCAGTACAGCTTCATGTGCCCTCATGAGATTTGGACGCTGTCATAGATGGCGAGATCCAGGATGGCGCCGCCAGAAAAAAGGTAAGTTTTTTACTTTTAAAAGCGGCGGCAGCTTCACCAGGCTCGGAAAGCCTGGGACTGATCCGGGTTTTCCGGGACAAATGGCAAGCCTAGTTAGGATAAGTCCCTTGACTGGGCTCAAACCTGTCTCACCTGGCTGCCAGCCTCTGCCTTTGTGCAGTGAGCCACCAGCACTCTGCTTTGCCTGAGTACTGTTGAGGCTCCCCTTGTGACTGATCCCAGTCCTGATCCTGGCAAAACGGTTCCTTCTCAGTGGCGAAGCTAGCCTCACTGGGGGACTGCACCCCCGTGACACCCCCGTGATGTCACAAGCCCCACCCCCTCGCTCCTGACATCACGAGCCCAGCCCCTCCGGGGGGTTCCGCTAAAAAATGCACATCTGGCGTTTTTTTGCCAGAAAACAGCCACTAGGCGCCCGCCCAGGCGGGTGGGGGTGAAAAAGCGTGAAAAAGCACCGAAAATGCCGCCGGCGGCTTGTGCAATCCCCGCTGGCTTGTGCACCCCCTCCGTGACACCCAGGGGTCACTGTTCCTTCCAGCTGTCACTGTTCCTTCCACTGTTCCTTCCATTCCTATGTCACTGTTCCTTCCAGCTGGCAGATGTCCTCACAAGGACTCAAACTCTTGCCATGGAGAGACGTGTATGTTTGTTTGACATGGCTGTCCTCTTCCAAGGGAGCTATCTTTCTATGCTGGCTCTGGAGAGAGAGAGAGAGAGAGAGAGAGAGAGAGAGAGAGAGAGAGAAGTATATATGTGTGTGTGTTTGTGTGTGTGTGCGCGTGCGCGCACCCGCACACGTATGTTTGTATGTTTGGAACATCTCCCATGGCTGCCCCCCCCCAGCATTGGCCACTCATTGGCCCTGCACCTGCCCATGCCCCCTGCCCAGAGAAATGCCGCCAGGGTGAACTGAGCAGGGGGCATGGGCAGGTGCAGGGCCAATGAGTGGCCAATGCTCAGTTCACCCTGGCAGCATTTCTCTGGCTTTCAGTGTTGGGGCTGATTTGATGCAGCAATCAGCTGCAGTTATTGGACATCACACTGATGACCCATGGATGTCACATAGGTGAGGGGCAATGATATACTGCTCTGCGGACACAGTGTGTGACGGCAGACGGCATCTGAATACTATTGGTCCATAATCGGGCTTCCTGAATATTGAATGTAAATTACCTACCTGAATTTAGAACCATTATTTCTCCATGGCAAGGGTGAGCTGTTGTCACGACTCTTCTTTTTGCAATGCAAATCTAACACTACATTTTCTAGAATAAAAATTTAACTTGCCAAACAAAGTGTATGCTTACAAATACTGCTCAGGATCATTAAAAAATAACAAACAATCAAAAAACCCCTCCTCATTGTAAAGGCTGTAGCCCATTCTTTTCACATGACTAGGCCCCAAATTGGGAGTGACAGTTTCAGGATAAGTGGCAAATAAGCACTGACACAACATCAATAAATATTGCATATGAGAACGTTATATGTTATTGTTTAAGCAGGCTAATATATCACAGGTACATCCTCATTCCTAGATAGCTGCTATTGTGCTCAGGAAAACAGTATTTAGTGTTACTAAACATGGGGGTCAAATGTATTTTTAACGATTATTATATATATGCAGAATTTGGATTCAGGTCAGAATGGCAAAAGGACTGGATTGTCTTAGTATCCATTGAGTCTAGGTTGTGAGATAGGCTGTTTCTTATAACCCATGAAAGAAAGAGCTCTCTCTTAAAAAAGAAAGGATTTCAGTCATCTTATCAGTAACTGTAGCCTAAGACTGCAGCCTAAGTAACTGCAGCCTTCTCAAGATGTAACACACTCTGAGCTCTTTCTTCTACATGCTGATCAGCTTTGAATCTTCAGATTCAGTTTAGAGGAACATATGATATACACAAATCTTTGGATGTTGACCTGTACACACAGATAACATTACTGTATGTGGTGACAATCCTTCAGGTATCCTGGCTACAGATCATTTCTACGCTCTTGAAATCAAATTTGACAACACGTTTCTTCCAAGATTTCCACTGCTAAGTGGCCATGCAAATAGATGAGAAATGCTGTTTTGTGAGTCAGAACTACACACAACCCTATGTCTAAATGACATTTCTAACACATCCAACCAGTTTGAATAGGATGCGAGCCTCACAGAGTCTTCATTTCCTAATCATACAAAGAGGGAGCTACTGTAGTAGTGCCTGCACAATCCCACTCTAAAGAAGAACAAGAACATAAGAAAAGCCCTGCTGGATCATGCCAAAGGCCCATCTAGTCCAGCTTCCTGTATCTCACCAGGTGTCTCAGGAAGCATACAAGACAACAAGATACCTGTATCCTGTTGCCACTCATTTGCATCTGGCATTCAGAGCTGATTTCAAGAACCAAACCAGGTGTCCAAGACGGAACGTCTCTCATGTTTCTGATGATCTCTACCGTTGTTTTCAGCAAGTTCAGAAAAGCCACACATATTCCCTCAGATGGCAATACTGACATGAAACCATTTTAATGCTGCTTAATTTTGTTGCCTCATCTATGTGAAGATGTCCAATAGATCTATAATCCGAATGTCTAGCAGTATTGCTTCTGTCAAATATGAATAGAATTGCTTGATGGTTTTATCTGTAAAAAAAAAAAGGCAGATGGTATGTCAGGACACATTTAGTGACCAACATTTTCATGAGAAGATTAAAAGAAATCAATTGCTTGTTTTAGAAAAATGTGAGCCTTTGCACATGCACTTATCCTAATTTGAATTGAAATGGATTTACTGACAGCAATTTTTCTTCTGGAAGTGTTGTAAAGTAAATTAAAAGAGGTCTACAATTTTCTGATGTCTTTAGAGCAACTCAGAGCTGATGCAGATGTTATTGCAGCTGGCTTGCTACCCCACACAAATGTGGTGTCTAAGAGCTACGTATTGTGATGAACAACTGAACCGATTCTTCAATGGCTACCAAATAAATGATTAGTCAAGAATATCTGCTGGGAAATGATCAGGGCTTCAGCTGAAAAACAACAACATATTAATTTGGTTCCCTACAGATAATTGCTTCCAAAATGCAAATTTTCTGCCATTCCTTTTGAACTTCTTCACTGAATTCCATTTTGAATTTAGGAGTGTAGTGAGTTTCTTTGTTTGATAACAGGATCCTATACAATCTTATGCATATTTACTCAGACATCAGTCCCATTGTATTCAATCAGACTTACAGCACAATCCTGTGGTACGTAAGAACGTAGTGAACATGCCGTAAAGCACGTTCATGACGCCTCAGGAGTAAGAGAGGCCTGTGCAAGGATGGTCGCCCTCACTCCGTCGCTGGGACGACCCCACGGCTGCCGGAGGAAGGTATGGTTCCCGTTGGCGGGGACAGTCTGGGTGGCAAGGGAGGGGGGCCATTGGACGAGCTGGACCGGGTGGGGATGGCATCCGCCATATCTTCAGCTCCCGCCGGGCCGGCTTGACCATTACACGGCCTCCTCCTCCTTCCACCAGCAATTTAGCTGGCAGAAATCCGAGTAGGCTGATTGGGCCTTCCCCGGTTTACACTGGGGGAAGGGGATGAATGTCCCCTTCCCCGAGTAGATCTCCAGGCCGCAGCAGCATGGCCCAGAATGGAAATAGGATCCGGCGGGTGGCCCTGGGCTGCCGGCTGGATCTCTACGATGGATTGCGCTGCCCCTCCCAGGAAGATGGTTATAGCACTGCAGTATAAGTGCAAAAATACTACTGTCACTCAGCTCACTACAAGATGAACTCTAACAACTATCTGATGAGCTATCTCAAACTATCTGATGTGGCGAATTGGCATTTTTTTTTCAATGTGCCCGGGACCAGTACCATATTTATGTCATATTATTACTATTGTGTCTTTCTTAACTGGAAATTTGCCATGGCCCACCGCTTTGAGTAGCACTGAGCTAGAACACATGCTCAAGCAGTTTCTCCTGAGTTTGCTGGTACCCCAGACACAGTATATGTTTGGAGCATCGCCTGGGTACCTTGCAAAAAGTTAGGAATAACTGCGCATCTGAATTCTTCTGGTGCATTAGGCAGATGAACAGCAAAAAGAGGAGAGCAAGAGTCGAAAGCAGTCAGTGGCATCGCCAGCCCTCCTAACGCCTGGGGCTAGGGGGGCGGGGGCTGGCCGAGCGCCCCCCGGACGTCACGTGACCTCATTAAGGACGTCACGTGACGTCAAACAATGACGACGCTGTCGCTCACCTCAGGACTCGAAAGCTGGAGCGCCGCCCGCCCGCTATGGCTGCGGGCGGGTGACGCGCTCCAGCTTTTGAGTCCGAGGAGCGACAGCGTCGTCGTTGTCTAGGCAACGCGCACGGCGCGCACCCGCAGCCAAGGGCCTGGGTGCACGCTTCGCGCGTTGCCTCGGCGATGACAGGCGCCGTGATCCAGCTTCGAGTCCGAGGTGAGCGCCCCCCGGAAGCTCGGCACCTGGGGCCCTGGACACCAGGGCCCCCTATGTTACGACGCCACTGAATGCAGTCTGGTTTTTAGTCAATTTTCACCACATTCACCACATTCTGAAAACTTGGGTTGAATAAAATAATTATTCAACTCAAATTCCTGCATGATTCCTTTTCAAATTTAATATTTATTGTAACAGGGGCTACTCAAAAAGTCAAATGTTTCATGAGGAAAGAAACTTACATTTTGAAATAGAAAGCCACATTGCTACTTTGCTCCATTTTTTAGTTTGTTTTGTTAAAGACGATTGAATAACAAACATATGTTCTTAGTGGTGTTCCCATTAAAGTGATGTTATTTAAAGTTTCTCATTCTACATGGTTTTCATATTCTGTTGCTGATGTAAATTTTGCTACGGTTTTTGCTATAAGCTCTGAACACTTTCCAAGTGAAAATCCAGGGAAAGAAAGAAAGACATGAAGACCATTTCAAACGATTCAACCCAGGATCGCATGGACATTTTGCTGGCAAGACAGCATACGTGTAAACAATTACTGTTCTCTGGGTTTAGGAAAGATACAGTAGTTCGTGGCATTTTGTATGCAGTGCAATCCAGTTTAATATAGCACGTCGCAGGCATAGTTTATATGGCTAAAGAAGGAAAAGCAAAGAATTTTAACCTGTCAATGCTTTCATACTTTCCACAGTGAAAAATTACTCGAGGTCTGACAGGATTTTTAAAGGCCTCTGATGTGACTTAAAATGGAAGGAATTCAGCAGACTAAAATATGAATAGGTGAGCAATCCAACTTGCAATGCCTCACAGCATCACCACATTCACAAATCAAAATTTTAAAGAGATGGTGAAATACACATTTGGAAATGAGACACATGCTCAGCAGCTTTTCTTGACTAGCGGAAGCAAATGAAGCCTTTTAAAGTTTATCACTTGCAAAATGACACATAAACAACACTCCTTTGGACTATGGTGGGGCAACTGGTTGAAAAGTTCACATTTGCTCTTTTCAAGGACAGGTTGTGTCTTACACAGGTGCTATTCTGCTGGAAATTTGTGTAATATAACCTATTACTTAAAGCCAACTTTGCATGCAGGTCAAAGTAGGGGAATGTCTTTATTAGGACCAACCTAAAAGTAATGACATATCAAACAAGCAACCTAAAAGTAATGAAATATCAAACAGCAGCAAGCCTTTGAGTTCTATAGAAGACTTGATCAGGCTGAAAGTAAGCAAAAGGATGGGAGGGGACATAACATGCTATATGAGCCTCAACAGTTTGCAGCTAAAATCTAAACTAGAATCTAAATTAGACGGCCCGCATTGCGAGGCTGCCGCCACATTGCCCAGCCCCTCCTTTCTGTGACAGGCAGGGGTGGGAAAGAGCCGACAGCCGATTGGCTGTTGAGTCTCTGGGCGGGATTGAGGGTGGGTGGAGCAAACGGGCCGCTCTTGCTTCCCTCAGTCCTGTCTGGAGTTTTGAGCCCTCCCTCCCAGTCTTCTGGTTGCCCTTTATGGGGGCCGGGTAGGAATTTTTTCCTTTAGCTTGATTGGTCTTTGGCTGGAGGTTTTTCGCCTACCCCAGTCTGAGGCTGCGTGGGGAGACAACTTGGTTTTATTGTTTTCTAATCATTGGTCACTTGTTTAGATGTGGAAGGTGGTGTGTGGATGGGTAGCCAGGGAAGGCTATTTGGCATGCATCCTGAGGTAAGCAAGGTCAGGGGGTGAGCCAGAACTGTTCAGATGATGCTGAACCGGATCGGTGAGGCTGGCTGGAAAACCCCCAGGCTGGAGTAGCAAAGACCACCTTAGGGAATTTCCTGGGGGTGGTCTGCGCTGTCCAGCTGCCTTGGCCCTTCGGGGCTGGCAGGGATAGGCAGCTCGGTCGTGGACCAAGTGTGGCTTGAGTCAGAATGTCATGCCCGTTTAGATCAAGGGGGAGGCAGACGGTTAGGACCGTTTCCCCCATTCAAGTAACCCACACACCCGGAGAGTGATTTAGTTAGTGCCCTGTTGCAGGTATGTTGTTAATTTTCAATAAAGTGACCCTTAATTCCAAGCCCCTGTCTGGCATGTCTTATTTGGGGGGTGCTGGGTAACTCAAATCTGATGGAGTTTAAGGGATTTCTTGCCATCCCTGAATCAAACTTGCTCTGGGTTCAGTCACAAGTGGTCTGAAGACACAGTATGAGATGAGTCAGGTGAGCTGGGCCTCCAAGGATTCAGAAGTTTGTGCAGGTACCAAAAATCAGAACCACAGACAGATCCAAGGGGATCTACAGACTTGACTGGGCCAGAGCCAGCATTCATGGCAAACTCAGATGCTGTTCCAGCAGAGGTGTGAGGTCAACCAAGAGTTTATACAGCCACTAGCGTCACTGCAGGGGGGGCGGAGCTCCATGTTCCGTTGGGCTCTGACCCTCCATTACATGACGGGAGAAGGTGGCCCCGCCCCCTCGCCTTTGGAACCATTCCTGCCAACGAAAGCAAGTGCGTTCGTCGGCCGGAATGGCTCCAAAGACGAGGGGGCGGGGCCGCCTTCTCCCGTCGTGTAACGGAGGGTCAGAGCCCGGCAGAACTTGGAGCTCCGCCCCCCTGCAGTGACTCCAGTGTATATAGCTGCTGAATTGTTTAAGGGAGCTAGCTCCCCTCCTTCTCCTGGGACGCCTGTGGTGGTTTAAAGGGCCCCCTACCTGATTTTCTCAAACACTGACTCCTACAACACAAGGGAAACTGTGGCTCTCTTGCAGGCTCCTCTAAGTAGTCCTCTAAATCTGAGGATAGCGGTTGGTCTGTTGAGTTCAATTCCTGTGCAAGGGTTTCTGGAGAATGGGTATCTTGGGTTGGCATCCTGGGTTGGCATCAATGGGATTCCCGACTCTGACGCCTCCTTGGACTCATCCACCTCATCCCCTGCGGTCATGATGATCATCTTTTGAAAAGGTGTGTGACAGTTACAACACACACCCCACACACCGCTCTGAGGATATTAAGCCCACTTTGTTGATATGTCCCCCCCACCATCTTTGTCTTGTAACAAACAAGTGAGTTTCAACTTAGCACTGGAGCCCAGGCTGAGTTAACTTACAGACTTCATATTTTCAGAAATGGAAACCATTCTGTGTATACATGTGAAACCATCTTACACATTTCAGAGTTTGATTCAAGTCTGCAAGAAAAACTCCAAATTCCATCTTTAGATTTTAGAAGCTGCAGACATTGGGGCTCCTACAACATGTCCCCCTTACATTGGGGTTGGGGTTTCAGGTCTCCAAGAAGGGGGGAATCTTGGGCTTCAACCCATCCCTTGGATCCTCACCCATATAGTGGTAGCAGCCTATGTAAGGCTTCCTAGCATGTCTGCTCAGGGCTGTTTTCATCTTCCTCCTCTGGGTCTCAGGGCAGAGGTTGGCAGGGGGGTTCCACAGAGGCGGAGGAAGGGATGGGGCCGCTGGGGGGAGCAACAAAGCGGTCGGGGGGGCGTTAATCATGCTGTGGAGGCGCCCAAAAAGCAGCCGTGCTGCGCAGAGGATTGGCCCCTACGCTGTCAAAAATAGTGAAAAAACACCAGGGGGTGTTTTTGCCGCAATGCGGTGGGGGCAGGGATGCAACCGGAGGGGGCGGGGATTCTGCTGTTCCGCACTAGGGGGGATGGAGAGGCTAACTATGCTTCTGCGGTTCCACACCCTACTCAGCCTCAGGTCCTTCTCCAGCTTTACAGGGTTCTGGAGCCTCCATTCGGGCTAGTTTCCAGCCCTCAGCCAGCCATTTCTCATACTTTGCCCTCTCCTTATATTCCTCTGGTCTTGGTTGGTCACTCTTCCTGTCTTGGTTTCACTCACCGGACCATGTCACCTTGTGGGTCCTAAGCATCCTCTCTTGGGAGGTGGGAAAGCTCCTAAGGATATGAATATCCTATGGATATTTGCTATGCCTTGCTGCAATTTGGCTGCTCCGTTGAGTGCAAGCGTGCTCCGCTTAGCAGACCAACAGCCTGCGGCCTACCCTGCCGATACCTTTCAGGCCTCTCCCGGCCTACACCTGGCCCTGTGCCTGCTGAATACGGCCCTGGACAAAAGGCATTGCCCCTTACTTTGAATCGTGGACTCCTTTCTTCTAATGGACCGACATGACTATCTGTAATTTTGTAAACAATAGATTGGATTCAACATTTTCATTCCAGTTTTGGAAGGAGCATCCAGTTACAGAAAAAGAGATCTATGCACAAACAATGCCCTACCATGAGGGCAGCTCTCCTTTAGTCACATGAAATTCCTTTTATTCACAGAGAGAAAACGCCAAAGCTATGCTGAGCAATCCTCAGTCAAAAAGTGGTTTATAAACTTTAAAATAAAATACGATGTAATAAAAATAAAGATGAAAATTTGGTATACAATCCGATTATTTACCAACATCTAAAAATTAAAGATGGAGTTCCCTTGCAAACTTGAATCAGCCTCTGAAATGTGTAAGATGGTTTGCAAGTGCAACACTTTCAATAGGATCTTGTGGAAAAAAGGTGCAGTCTGGGGTAATGTGCGGCTGCTGGTGTATACAAAATCATAAAATGCAAAGTAGTTACTCTTTAAAAGTAGAATTGCCATTGACATGTCTCCTAAAGCAGCCTTTGTAATGAAGTTTCTTTAGGCAAACCAGCAAAAGAATTTTAAGGAAATTCAGCAGAAATACTAGTGAAATTTTTTAGTGGGCTGTCATCACACATCCATAGGCTGCCCTAATAAAATTTTTTGCATGAGGGAAATGCTCCCATACTTAACACCCTGTCAGTTTGCTTTGGAACTATGGAATCAGCTCTAATCTAAAGGCCAAAAAAAAAAGGTATAACACTGTGCAATAGGTGTCTTTTTCATCAGATATGGTTCTAGTTCCAAACACTTCACTTGACAAAGAACAAAAGCTGAAGATATTCAAGTTGTATGTGTGATTTTTTCAGGGCAATGTGTTACAATATGTGTAGAGGTGTCCCAAACTTCCACAAGAACCACATAACTTCATATGAAGGGAACCAACAGTTTCTTTTTCAAGTTGATGACAACAATACTTCTCCAAACTTCCGTCAACTCTAACAACAGTCTGTGCCCCACACAACTGTGTCCCATCTGTGTTATGGAAGATCTGGCCCAATGATATCAGCCATATGCTGAGGTAGGGCAGATATGGCAGGATGGCTTTCCCAATGGTCTTTCGTTATTGTAGCCTGCATCCATGACCGATAGTTGGCCCTTTGGTCAGATCACATCTGGAACAGTCATGGGCAGCCCAATCCTAACGAAGCAGCAGAACGAATGGGTTGGAACCATGACATTTTTTTTTTGCAAGTTTGTGACTTTGAGTCAGCATTTTAGCTATTGCTGGTTCATCCAGATTACTTTAGCCTCCTGGGTTTCTTTTGATGGACAGTATTATGTGGACAAGTCATTCCTGATGGGTCATTCTATTTCCTGTATTGCATTTGAGAAATTAAGCTAGATATTGGAGTGGGCACTTAGGCACAGATTCTGGTTTCTGTCTGGCAGGTGGCAACAAGAAGCACCAATATAGTGATCTGTGGACAGTTATAATGAATGCATCTTATGAATGAGTGCAACGTCAATTTAAGAGGCTGATCAGCTGGATGTGTATGTGTAACTTTGAGCTTCCTTGACTCCTTATCGCACTCTGTGGTAATAATCTGGGATTAGCCATGGTGAGAATTCCTGGAACATTGCAAAAAAAAATTTCAGGATGCCCGGTCCAAGCTGATAAAGCCCAGCAATTAAAATGTAATAACACACAATCAAATTAAAGAATAAATCAAAGCAGTTCCTCTATGCACAGGCAATTAAGCTCATAGCCCAAGATCTGATTTTAAAAGAAAGGTTTTCACCTACCTCCTAATGAAAGCAAAGAAAAGACTCATATAGAGCTCAGTAATGAGGGTGTTCCATGAAGAAAGTAACAAGGCTAGGATTGGGCTGTAAGTGGCCAGCAAATCTACTTCATGAAGTTCTGAAAAGCCATGACAGCTGTGGGGTCCAGGCTTTATTTGCCTTGCTGAGCATCTGAGCACTTTCTGTTTGAACTGGGTTGACAGTCTGTAAATTGTGGCTTGGAAAGCCAAGATCTGGAATCCCGTCTGCCAGGTTCCCGGTTCTGATATAGCTCATCACTCTGGCTAAAGTTAAAAGGTCTAATACATGGGTGGGCACTTTATTTTTCATCCTTACAAATTCCCATTGCAAATTAATGTGGAAGCATTTGACACACACTTTGCGCAGGAGTAAATGACTGGGAGCCTAATGCATAACCCCATAAACGGGAGGACTGATTTTGCTCAGTTGGTTTGCCGACAGGGTTGTAAAGATGGTTCAAATCAGTGATGATTCTGCCCAAGACAACCTTAATACAAACAATTATCCCGCATATCCATCTCCGTCACTCTGCATGGCCTCTCTTTCTCTCAGTTGCCCACCAGACAGTAATGTCCTTAGATCAAATATTCTCTATAAATTGAAGGAACATTTAACTGATTTATGAGGCTTTTAGCTATTACCTACTTACCTATCCAATAAAAGTGGTTACATTATATGACACACACATGGTACTCCCATAGCTCTGAGCTTCACTCATAAAGTGACACGTGCATCAAGCTGTAATGAGATTTCCTGAAGCAAATCTATCATCATGGGGCAAAAACAACAAGCCTGCGATAGCAAAAATTTTCCTGTTCTTCCATTAATTGTGGGGATTTTGTCAGTATTCTTCTTATGGTTTTCTGCATTACAGGAAAACTCATGTTCTAGTTGTTGTTGTTGTTTTCCTGAAGAGAGAATTATTGCTAAAAACTGAAACGGAAGACAAATTCAGAACCTGCTTAAGAGGAAGGCCTTGCTAATGGCGGTAAGCCTTTTCCTGCTATTAGGACATTGTTTTGTAAGTGCAATAAAATGCTCACTGATAATCACCTGAAATATAGACAAGCAGTGGATTCAAACCCACTTTTAAGAGTTTGTGAACACGGCAGTGACATGTTGGGAGCCTGTTTCAAATGTTTATTGGTCGTGGTCAAATCTAACTGTCCTTTGATGTTTAACAGCAACATTCCTCTTCTGTATCTTCTATTGATATCTATTGTATCTGCTCTAACAATTCTAAAAAAAAAAAAAGAGTTGAAGCATCATCAACATGTATACAAGGGCTATTGTTTACTGATGGGGTTGGACAGCTGGAGCCTCAAGCCATGCTGCTGGAGGGAAAGAAAGCTGGAGGGCAATAGAGCAAAGGTAGGAGTGATGACAAGAGCTACAGGTCTATCCCCCCCCTGCTTTTCCTTGTCTTACAGACTTTTAATATAGAAGTCTGTACGAGAGAAAAACCTTTGCAGCTATGAAGACATGCAGACCATCTCCTCCAGCTCAGTCACTCCCTAGTTCAGAGCTTTCCAAACTGTGTGTCACGACACGTTAGTGTGTCAGTAGGTATGTCGTGTGAAAATAAGCAATACCAACTTGCATGCATTTTTATTGTTTTCCCTTCCATCATATCCATGTACTGTATTATGGCATTCACTCTATGCACTGTATGCACACCGCGGTCGAGGGATCATACAGGTACTGCGCATGCAAGGTATGTGTAATCGGGTTGAAACAGCGGAAGTGCATCAATCACAGGGGCGGGAGCATGATGTAAGTCATCCTTACGCGCACTCCTAAGATGTGGAATGGTGTAATAGAAGAATATGAGTCATCTAGTCTAGCCACATTTCATTATTACAATTTATGTATGTGTCCGTATCTCTCTAGTTTAACCTCCTCTTTGCTAGTAAAACTGAAATACTGTGTTGCAAAATGATGCATGTCTAAGAAATGTCACCAACATGAAAAGTTTAGAAAGCTCTGCCCTAGTTATTTTCTCCTCTTGGCATGTATGTTTTTCCCATGGGCAATTCAATGGTATTTCCATGAAGTGACACAGCTACTGATCTGCATGTAGAGAAGTCTTATCTGGTGAAGAATCCCTTAATGAAGAAGATGGTGTCTACCACCTCAGGTCAAGATGATATGTATCCTACAGCAATGTTATGTCAGTATAGAGAGGTGATAATGAAGCATCTATCTGAATGTTTGTTCAAGGTTCATCAGCCAACAATGCTCGATGTTTATATGGAGTTGCTGCAAAGCATTCAAAATGCTACACAGATTTGCTACACAAATTTCAGAAGTCCTTACAAGACCACATCAAGGCTGCAATCCTATTGCGGAGAGTGTAAGCCCCATTTAACAGAATGGGGCTTCATTTCATAAATCTTTATTGGCATAACAGGCAAGCATAAAAGATACAAGTACAGAACCAAACACACCACACAGTATAAAGGCCAGAACTATCTCCGCATTTCCCCTATACAAAGTTACTAGGAAATACATTTCCGTCGGTCATCCTTCGACTTTAAGCAAGCAAGCAACCACTTTAGATAAAACCTCAATATCAGTGACCAGTGGCGTCGCTCGAGGTGGGGCGGAACGGTAAGTTCTGCACTGTGCTAATTTACATGTACTCTCTGGCACAAGGCGGCCCCGCCCCCTCGCCGTCGGAGCCATTCTGTGCGGCGAAGGCAACGCGCAGTAGTAGAAACCCTGCGCATTGCCTTCGCCACACTGAATGGCTTCAATGGCAAGGGAGTGGGGCCGCCTCGTGCCAGAGAGTACATGGAGGTTAGCATAGTGCGGAACTTACCGTTCCACCCCACCTCGAGCAAGGCCACTGTCAGTGACCGTAAGAAGAAAACATAACCTGCTTTGATCGGTCAATTCTACCTTGAATGGGACTTACTTCTGAGTAAACATGTACAGGCTTGTGCTGTAAGGTGGTTATCCCTGTTGTCGCAGATTTGCATTGGGGGCTAAGCAAAAATGACTTGAAGTTAGCAATGGTTTCAGATAGGTTGTTTTGTTGCAGCAGCAAAGACAAAAGAGACTCATAGCAGGTTTCTCCCAAATTGATTTAATTCTTCACTTGTGTTAATATTGATTCATAGCTTTATGTTCATAGCTGAATGTTTTGGCTTGCACCAGAAAGGGAAATCAGCGATCTAGTAACTACAGGTGGGCCCCCATATCCACTGATTCGCTATCCATGGTTTCAGTTATCCACGGATCGTGGGGACCCCCCAGGCTTTTACTTTTTTCCCAGTAAGCTTCGTTTCTTCCTTAAACAAACAGGAGAAGCAGCCTCTGGCTGCTTATTACAGGCAAGTAGAATGAGACTAAGTACTAGAGAGGCTCTGCAAGGTTAACAGAAACCTTGCAGAGCCTCTTTAGGACTTAGACTCGTTCTACCTGCCTGCAATGGAGGCTGCTTCTCTGTTTGTTTTAAGGAAGAAACAAAGCTTGCTGAAAGAAAAATAAGAGCTGGGGGGGCAAGCATGCCTGCCTGCAGGGGAGGCAGGGTGGGGGGCCCCTCAGGAAACCATGGAGGGGGTGTTCGCTCTTATCCACGGTTTCAAGTATCCACGGAGGGGCCTGGAACATATCCCCAGCGGATATGGGGGCCCACCTGTATATTTGTGCTTTTCAAAAGATTTCCTCAAGAAATGCCTTCTCCTGGGATTGCTCTAGACCAGAGGTTCTCAACCTGTGGTACGGGTACGCGAACCTCTTGCTGGGGGTACTTCAAGCCCTACTCCTTATCTACCCCATTAGCAGCTAATTAACTGTTAATTAACTTAGATTTTAAATTTTAATTATTTTTGGAGGTACCTCCCCCTTCTGTCTCTCTGATTTTGGTTTTGGGCTTATTTTTGTACTTTGGAAAATGTACTTTGGTGGGGTAGGGGAGAGAAGAGCTGATTTTGGGAAGTGTGACTTGGAGAAAAAAAGAGATCCTTGCATCTCTCTCTCTCAGACATTTTTTCACATTTAGAATTGTTTTAGTACTTATTTAATGATTATTTACCTAATTAATTGATTAATCCAATTAATTAGCAGTTAATTAGCAGGGGGTACTTGGTACTTCAGAAAATTGGACCGTGATAGGGGGTACCTGGGCCTCCAAAGGTTGAGAACCCCTGCTCTAGACATTTAGAGCCTAATCCTATACATGTCTACTCAGACGTAAGTCCTATTATAGTTAATGGGGCTTACTCCAGGTAAATACGGATAAGATTGCAGCCTCACAGCCCAATCCTAACTAAATCCCTCCTCTGATGTAGCTGTGCCAATGGAATTCATGCTATATCCTGCAGGGGGAGTCCTGCAGGGGACTTTGTTCCCTTACCTTGGGGGAACCCTCCGCTTCTCTGATAGATCTACTCAGACCTCCGCCAGCTCTTTGGCTGGCACAACTCCAAGTGGACCTCGGGAGGTAGATTGAGGCCAGGAAGGAGGATAGGATATAGGCAGAGCTGCTGCCCCCTTCCTGCCCTTGACACATTCCCTCTCTGCCCTGATTCTCAGTCTGTTCATCCCTGCACCAACATAATGGCACTGCAGCATCTGGAATTGCCACTGTAACACAGCTGCCACTGCTGGCCATTTCCTGTGGCGGCCCACTTGCACATGACAGCACTTCATGTTTTGTGATGCTGGAAAGGCTGCTGTGCCACCAGAATGCGAGTTCTGACAGTGCAGCAGCCTGTTAGGATTGGACCCTTAGTCACTTAGTCATGTGCAATTGCAGGAAGATATTGTCTCCTTCACAGATATCACATACATAGGATTCTTCAACATTCTTTGTGGACCCTACTGAGGTGACTCCATCCAGATCTTCCCATCTATTGCTCCAAGATTCTACTTCTTAGTTAAGATTAGGGGTTGTTTGCTTTACCTGTTCTACAGTCATTGCTTCATGGGTTCCATGAAGCCAGGTCACTATGTATGATGACACTCTGAGACCTCGAAAGGGAGAGCAGCATTTCAATGGTGGAAAGGGGTCAGGACCGCCTTCCTTTTCTCTGGATGAGAAAGAGATGAGGGTTTCCCTGAATCAAAGGTTATTCTTCAGCCTGGATGCAAAGTGATTTGATATGAATGAAGATACTGTTCCTTTAAGAAGATATGCAGTGGAAGGAGCAAGTACAGCTATATTCAAAAGGAAAATGTGGCAGTAAGCTGAAGGAAGAGCTTGGTTTATTTATTCAAAATATTTGTATCCTGCCTTTCCTCTCTCAGTAGTGGGGATGAGGCTGACCCCCTTGCCATGGTGTTCATCCTGGAAGTTGAGGGTACATCGTCCCAGAGGCCCTTACTACTCTGGCTGATGGCTCTACTTACTTCCAAAAAGATCTTTCTGAGGTTTAAAGTAAAATTGTCCTTAAGTTGTCCTTAGAGATGACAGCCTTTTGCATTCTTCTTACTACTGAGATCAGGACAATGAGCTGGATAGGAAACCATTGATACTGCCAGGAACCACAAATCTTTCAAAACTCTCCAGCATCTTGAATGTTTTTAACAGTCCAGCTTTCCTCTCTCTCTGCTTGTAAACCATCTTTTCCTCTCTGACCCAACCCTTACCCTTCCTTGGCAAGCTCCAGAAAAACTAACAGAAGAGATCCCGTCTCTGCTGATGCTGCCCTATGTATTCCCTTGTGGAAAGGCTCTTCCAAGACAGATCAATAAACAGATAAATCAAGCAAAGACATGCATAGACACATCAACAGTGGGATTTTTAGTCTAACTTATAACTTCTCCTGTCCACTCAAACTAGCTGTTAATAGTGTTCGATTCTTCTTCTGCTACAAAAATTATACATTAATTTTTAAATGATTGCTCCAGACAAATCGGGGGAAAAAAATTGGCAGCACATCATTCCAAGCATTTATTTTTAAAATTGTTTTCCTAGTCACCAAGCGGGGCTGGTTTGTATTTTAATAAAACTATAACTCAAATTAACAAGGGTCACATTAAACTAAATTATGCTTTGAAACGAAGAATGTGAGCTGACAAATATTGGCCGCGATTACTGCTTGTTTTTTTTTTTTGTTCAACTCACCTTTACAAAGTGACCATATGTTCCGTCTATGCTTCTTGGCAACTAGAGGAGTTCCAGGCAGATACGTTCCCTTGCTGAGACTCTCTTTTCAGTGTAGAGCTTCTGTCTTGAGGCATCATTTACTGAACAGCTGTAATGGTGTTATTAAAAGCACTCCGAGTATTTTAAAACAAAATAGCAGGCATATGTGCCTACTGTCAAGGCAGGCAAGTCTCTCTAAATGTCATGTCGAGTGCTGCAATGGCTGGAAAACAAAGCTGCTTTCTCCTACTAATGTTACTCAATCCAACTCGCAATCTGTCCACACTGAAAAATTCACACTTCACATGCACTGCCCAATGAATGGCAATTCCATTTACAGCAGGCAGGTAGCGGAGAACCAGGCCTATTGTCTCGCTTCTGTTTGAGTCATATGTAACCCCTTGGAATGGAAGCCTATTAGTGTGGTAACACTTTTTCCTCTTCGCTCCTTTTTCATTGACCACATGTGCTCCTTCTGGTACTGGGCTACATGGTTTGGATTGAGCTCTTTGGGTGAGGAAGAAGGGGGCACATGATAGGCCTGGCTGCTAAGAAGCTATCAAGATCCCCATTTTTGGTCTTTCTTGTTCAAAGGATGTAGGAATCCAGCACAGAAAACCCAAGAGAAGGGCTCACATCACCTTGTGGGAGCAACTCCATAACACTGTACACCTTTCTATTATGAAGCATTTTGCAGGGCAGAGGAGAGGAGAATGGACACAGGGGCACATAAAAATGGAAGATGCAACAGAAAGCTCACAGCAGATGGTTTTCTGAGTTGCCAAGAGGTCAGTCGAAAAGGGCAATGCAAGAAGGAAGGGGAGAGGGTTCCAGCAGGATAGGTATGTTCTGTTCATAACCTGTCTTTTTAGTGGCGGTGCGAACACTATAGAAGCCTGTAAAGCTCCCAGTTTACAGCCCTTTCATGCATACTGAGTTGTGTGGGCTGCTGGTCTTTGCTTACTTTTTCTCCTTTTGTAGTTGGCTCTGTTTATATTCTGATGTGGTATTATCTTTATTTTTTTTATTTATTTTTCACATTTTTATACCGCCCTTCCTCCAAGGAGCTCAGAGTGGTGTACATATTTCCTCCCCTCCTTTTTGTCCTCACAACAACCCTGTGAGGTAGGTGGGGCTGAGAGATAGTGACTGGCCCAAGGTCACCCAGGAGGCTTCGTGGCTGAGTGGGGATTTGAACCTGGATCTTCCAGGTCTAAGTCCGACTCCCAAACCACTACACCATCCTGGCTGCAATTTGTTCTCTTTCCTGATTGTTTTTAAGTGTTGTCTGTGTATATTGCCTTGGGTTCCTTTTGGGGTAGGAAAAGTGGGCTATCTGTACTTTAAAATAGAAAAATAAAAAGACCTTTTAGGGACTCTGCTATAAAATGGAAAATAAAAGAGGTATCTATACATGATCACGATCTGGGCCTCCCACTCCTTGGAGGAGGGGCACTTTAAACAACCAGCCCTAGGAGTAGACCAAGAAAAGACAGGCCCATGCTGGGCAGAGGCGTCGCTCCGGTAGGGGCGAGGCTGTAAGTATCGCTGTGGTCATAGTCTCTTTACCGAGCGAGGAGGAGGCAGCCCCGCTCCCTCACTGTCCGAGCCAGTCCCCTACGGAGAAACCGGCAGGGAAGAGACCCTGCCTGCCGGTTTCTCCGTAGGGGACTGGCTCGGACAGTGAGGGGGCGGGGCTGCCTCCTCCTCGCTCGGTAAAGAGACTATGACCGCAGCGATACTTACAGCCCCGCCCCTACCGGAGCGACGCTAGTGATGCTGGGGCCTTTGTTGTTTCTCAGAAGCCACACTGATGCATGCATGCTCCACTCCAGTGCTCCTGTACATGGGATGATCCCAAACCATATAAGGGAAGCTGTCGCTCAGTCAGAAAGAACAGGCTTCTCACTCAGGAGGTTCCCGGTTTGATCCCCAGCAGGGTCAGTGTTTGCAGGTGGCACCAAGGCTGAAGCCCCAATGCTGGAGCACCACTACCTGAAGGAGCCAGGGCCAAGGTATGTGGGGAAATTAAATAGTGCTGCTTCTCCAACTGCAGCAGTGCCAAGAACCAGGGATGTGGAACAAGTCTCTGGATCCAAGTCTCAAGTCAAGTCCCAAGTCTCTGGATCCAAGTCTCAAGTCAAGTCCCAAGTCTTTGCCCCCAAGTCCTGAGTCTTTGGTTGCGAGTTGCAAGTCCCTATCTATTTAATGGGGAAAATGGGGTTAACCTGAATAAAATTCAAATTGTCATAAAAGGCTCCAATCCTCACTGCCCCACCTGGCTGTTTAAAGAAAAAAAAGAAGGTAATTCTGATTGGAAGTACACTTCCAGAGCAGAGGCGTATCAGCAGCGAGTGCTGCCTGGAGCACTCGCTGCTGCGCCGCTCTGGGTGGGGCGCCGCTGCTCCGGGGGCGGGGGGTGACCCGGGGGTGACCCGGGGAGAAGGCCTCGGAGCCGGAGAAAGCCCCGGAGCGTCCACCACGACCGGTGGCCAGGGCTTTCTGAAGGCGGCCGACTGTTGTTTTGCACATGCGCAGAACGTTAAAACGTTCTGCACATGTGCAAAACAAGGATAAATAGCGTGGCTCAGCAGTCGGCCGCCTTCAGAAAGCCCTGGCCACCGGTCATGGTGGATGCTCCGGGGCTTTCTCCGGCTCCAAGGTCGGGGAAGAAGGCCTCGGAGCGCCCGCCCGCGTCACCAGGTGGGCGCGCTCCGTGGAAAGACTGGAGCAAGCGGAGCAGCACTGCCCGGGGCCGAGGAGCCACCCGGAGCCACTGCTCCGCTCGCTCCAGTCTTTCCACGCCTCTGTTCCAGAGTCTGCATTTGTAGTTTGGTCAGATCTGCCTGGGACTTGTGCACCACCTGAGCAAGTTCCAAAATGCTGCCTTTCTCCTACCTTTGCCCTGCATTTAAAATCTCATGAGTAAGTAAGGAGGGAGGGAGGCTGAACCAAGTCGAGCCACCCACCCATTCCGTTTCTCCTTCCCTTCTCCTTTGGTTCCCCTGGGTGCAGCCTTCTTGCTTGCCCAGCTCCCAGCATGCTCTGCTCTTCTGGGTCATTTCAAACAAGCCCTGAGTGAAGCAAGGAGGCTGCATCCAGGGCTGACAAAGCTGAAGGGAAGAGGAAGGAGAAGGGTAGGGTGATCCGCCTCTCCATCTCACGGACCACTTGGCTGCTTTCTTAAGGGAGATGGTGAGGTGGAGACAGTAATGGCGGGGTTTCTCCCCTTCTTCCTGCAGCAGAACTGGAGGAATAAGGGGGCCATTGCCCCCCACACCCTTTTTCTGCTTACTTTGAGAAAGGAGGATGGAAATCAGAACGGAGACTGGAGTGCCTCTGTCAGCAGTGGGCCGAAGGGAGCAGCAGGAAGACGCAGGGGTATAGGGCCCCTCGCTTCACATCACTGCTCCCTCAAACCCACCACTTGACATGGGGCATTCAGTCTATGTCAAGGATTCCCAACCAGTGGTACTAGTAGTACCATCAGTGGTACTTCGGTCGACTGTTGATGGTACTTGGACCACAAGAACCCCGCTCTGACACGAAGCTTTTGGCAGCATGTTATCACTCCCAAGAGGCTCTTGCTTTTGGCTGAGCCTTTCGAGAACGCTAACAAGGGCCCCCCACCCACCTGCCCAGAGCCTCCTACCTGCATTTTCTGGCCTCTGAAAACCTGGAAGTAACTGGCGATGATGTCATTGCCAGTCACTTCTGATGGTATGCAGCAGGAGAGTGGTGCTGGAGGTGGTACTCAGCCAGGAAGGGGTTGAGAACCCCTGGTCTATGTCATCAGTGGACTGGCCCTGAGATTGCCACACCTCCCTCTCAGCCTCAGTTCCCCAGCTGTACTATAGTGAGAATACTACTTACATTAATGTACATGGGTTGTTGTAAAATGCCATCAAGCCATTCTTCATCATGTGAAGTCCTTTCACTCAACAGCAGGGATGCGGATCAAGTCTCTGACTCCAAGTCTTGAGTCAAGTCCCAAGTCTCTGGGTCCAAGTCCTAAGTCTTTCGTTACAAGTTGCAAGTCCCTATATATTTAATGGGGAAAACGGGTTTAAACCTGCATAAAATTCAACTTGTTGTAAAAGGCTCCAAGTCTCAAGTCGAGTCTTTTACAGTCACCGAGTCAAGTCCGAGTCAAGTCATTGATGCGACTTGAGTCCGACTTGAGTCCGACTTGAGTCCGACTCGAGTCCAAGTCAATAGACTCAAGTGACTTCACTCCTAAAAAACCTTTAAAAACCCAGAAAAAAACGGAAAAAAGCAAAAAAAGAAAACGAAAGTAATTATGCTAATTAGTAATTATGCTAATTACTTTGGGGGCGTCGAGGGGTGTGCCCCACCCTGTTCTGGGGCTAGCTACGCCACTGAGTCAAGTCTACATCACTGCTCAACAGTGCAGAGACGATCCTGCGCCCCCCCGCGGGGGGGCCAGATTTTCGCCGCCCCTAATAAAAAATGAAAACACACACACACACACACACACACACCGGGGTTTTTCGGAGGTTTCCGGGCATTTTTACTGCAATGTACATGTGTGTATGCTTTGTCCCACTTAGCTTGTGTATCTCGGAGCCTTCATCCTTTCCTTCTGCCTGCGACCGGGCGGCAGAACTCCAGAAAAGCGCCCGGTCGCTCCGGAGCAGGGTGCACCGTCGTTCTGCGCTTGCGTATGTCTTCACAGTTTGCGCAGGTGCAGAACGACAAAAATTCCAATAGTTGTGCGCATGTGCAAGTCTTCTCAGTTCGCGCATGCGCAGAAAGATTGGAATTTTTGTCGTTCTGAAAAAGTTTTGTCGTTCTGAAAAAGTTTTCGCGCATGCGCAGAAAGATTGGAATTTTTGTCGTTCTGAAAAAGTTCTGAGCCTGCACAAACTGTGAAGACATGCGCAAGCGCAGAATGATGGAGTGCCCTGCTCCGGAGCAAGAGGGCGCTTTTCCGGAGTTCTGCCGCCCGGTCGCAGGGAGAACGAAAGGATGAAGGCTCCAGGATACACAAGCTAAGTGGGATAAAGCATACACACATGTACATTACAGTAAAAAAGCCCGTAAAACCCCGAAAAAAACGTAAAAATACAGAAACAAAAATCGAAACCTAAGTAGTCCCCCGCCCCCCAGGAGCCTCTGCGCCCTCCGCCCGGGGGTCCTGGGCCCCCCGCCCCCCTTGAGGACGTCTCTGCAACAGTGCTGTGCAAGCAATACCATTTGTTTGATTATGCTCTGCCAGTACAAGGGGGTCGAGAAGCAGTCCTTTTGTGCTGAGCAGCAAAACCCCAGGATCAGATCGCTTTGGAAATGCTTTAAGCAAAGAGTTCAAAGAATCTTCTGGCTCCTGTTTCACTGTCTTCATACTAGTTGTTATTTGGTTCAAAAATAGTAACAGATGGGAGAATGCATAAAATAGATATATATTTTTTAATCTCTCAAATGTTGAAGACTCCATAACCCTGTGAAGAGTTTTTTTTTGTCCTTTAATAATTCTCAGATTTCAGTGTAATGGTGTTTATTTTTTCCCCTTAGTGTATGTCAAGTTCATTAGATCTCCTCCCATGTATAAATCTGGTCCATCAAACCACAATTTGCAGTGTCAGCTCCTATGAGTGAAATCTATTGCAGCTACAGAGCCGTCCCGCTTTTGCCTTTGTAGCAACTTTGAGACCACAGTAACCATCATCACTTCAAAAAAGGCAGATCCATTACATTTCCTCTGTTCCTGCAGCCCCACATTAAGCTAATATTATCTATTTCCCAAGTGAAAAAACCCCTTCCAGTCCTATCAATTATTAATTCCTTGCTTGCAGCTAATGTTTTGTTTGAATTATTTAAATGCATCTTCATTTATCAATAAACATAAAATGTTAAACAAAGAATACTGATGAAGGGCATTATTTAAACCATTACATTTTATGAGATTATTTCAAGCGCCTTTTTTGATTTATTAACACAATAGGTTTTATAATTATTTTTCCATTTCTAAAAACACAATAATAGCAAACAAAAAGGCTGTGTTTCTGGGCATCACCAAGAGATCTGGAAGTTTACTGAGTGCTTTCAGGAATGCTACATTCTTGCATGGTTTCTTAAAGGGAATATAAAATATAATATACAGCAAACTCTCAACCCATTTCCTGAGAAAATTCAAGGCATGGTTAAGATACGAGATGCCTGTGATTTATGATAGCAAACCAGCTGCAGATTTTGACTTCAGTTTTTCAGGATAATTTTTTTTTAACTACTGTAAATGGTCTGCCTGTACAGTTAAACAAATTATTATTAACACTGCGATTATTATTCCTTGTTGTTATTTATTGTCTTATATTTGCTGCCATGGCTATGCAGGAGAATATAATTAATTATTAAATTAATTGAAAAGTGAAAAGATCAATGTTCTTAGTTTTGATGACACATGGGATATCAGAATATTTGCTTTCTCAATTCCATCCCATTGTCTGATTGTTCTTGGAAATAGCATGCTTTGGAAAAGAACTTGGCCTGCGTCCAAGTGTGTGAAAGCATGACCACAAGCCTGTCAAATAAGCAGCAAATGCTCCAATCAGATACTTGGGGATGGGAGCAGGGTGGGAAAGAAATCCTGCCCCGTTTCCCCACCTGAATTGCAGATAAATACAACACAGTTTATTTGACAGGATCATACATGTTTGCATGCACAATTCCACATCTAGCTGAGTATCTGTGATGAATGGAAACCTGCTTCTGTGTCCTTGTGGCCCCTAGTGGGATCAGGGCATGTGGTTCTGCTCAAACACAAGTTTACCACCTCAGTGAGAACGAGGCTTTCATCAAAGAATGAGAGAACAAACAGAAGGATGGATTTACACAGTTCAGTTGTAAATAAGAGTTGTGTGGCTTTGTTTTAATGTGCTCCAATTTATATTGCTGTTTGAACCCAGAACAGCCATGTTTGCAACAGCAATAAGATAACAAGTACTAAGGCCACTGACCATTTTGAGATGTGCTTCAGTCCAGAAAAGTGAAGGGCTGAGAATACGTCTCCTGGTATAAGCTCTCTTCACCCTCATCCAGGACTCTGCCCTGACACGCCATTTATTTATTTATTTAGTCCGGTTTCTCGCCCCCTTGGACGTACCTTCCAGTGGCTGCCTGGGCAGTCCCGCCTCTCCAGCCACTGCCGCAGGCCGCGAAACACCAGCCTCCGAGGGGAGCAGCTCCCCTGGTACAGCTGCCGTGGCTGAGACCAGCCCAGAAGGGGGACCCCCACATATTTATTTATTTAAAGTATTTGTACTCGGCCTTTCCCCAATAGCATTTGGTGGCTAACAATGTCAGTAATACATACAGTATATAAAAATGCAACAGTAATAAATATACAAAGATAATGATTAAAATATAAAGTAAAAAATACATCCAATAAAATAAACCCAGTAGATTGGAGAAAATGTAAATTCAGCGCATAAATTTTTTAAAAAGCAGCAGTGACATAAGAGCAATAGAAAGGATATTAAAAGCCAAAAACCAGCATTAAAACAATCACTAAAAATAGCAGTAAGAACCAAGTATTCCATAACAGCCCACACCCTGCAACTAAAATGCCATTCTAAATAAAAAGGCCTTTATCCTCTACAGGGATAACTCTAAGAGGAGGTAGTTCTTAAATAATCAGGGAGAAAGTTCCACAACTGTGGTGCCACCACAGAGAAGACCCTGTTTCTTGTTGTTTCTTAACCTCTGATAGAGGTGGAACTTCTAGGAGGATCCTCTCAGATGATCTTGAGACAGACTGGAATTTACAGAAGGAGGTGGTCCCTTAGATGCTCTGGTTCCAAGCCATGAAGGGCTTTAAAGTTTAAGACCTTGAATTGTGACTGGAAACTAATCAGCAGCTAATGCAGCAACTGGAACAGTGGCCCAATAGAGCTGAAACTCCAAGCCTCAGTGACCACATGGGCCACCACATTCCACATTAACGGCAGTTTCTGGACAGTCTTAGGGGCAGCCCCACATAGAGTGTATTACAGTAATCTAGCTGAGATGTCACCAAGGCATGGACCACCATGGCCAGGTCTGACTGACTCAGGTATGGCCGCAGCTTGTGCACCATCTGAAGCTGAGCAAAAGCTTCCCCCCCCCCTTGCCACAGCCACCACCTGGTGGTTCAGAAGCAGCTATGGATCCAGGAAGACTCTCAAGCTGTGCACCTGCTTCTGCAGAGGAAGTACAAGCCCATTCAGAACAATGCCTGTGTGTGCATTGAGACAACATGTGGGGCTCTGAACCAAGGCATCTAAGGGAACATTTGTCCCCCAATTCTCTACAGTTTCTGCCTCCAACAACAGCACACCTCTGCACAGCTGGCATGTGTTGTGACGGTTCCTTGGCATATTCCATCATCATCACCAGCACACTTCTCAGGGGATTGGGTCCGTTGGTTGCCATTCTCCTCATACTGCATAATAATACAATCCAAGAAGTTTATGAATGCAGCGCCATGTGGAACCCTGCCATGGATCTGAGACAGTTTTTTAATGAAGCATTTGCAAAAAACATTTTAATTATTTGCATTTGCTTCTACAACTGAATGTATATATATTTTGCACTGGACCTCAAAAGCATTTTCAGCCCACTGCAGCCATTCACGCAACTTAACACTCATGGTGGGAAAAGAACCTTCATGGAGAGGAGCATTAGCTTGCAATTTGATTCCTTGAGAAGAAAGCCACCAGCCACACTGAAGGAGCTTTTAGTCCAGCTTCTGCTTTCAGAAGTCATTTTGGTGGAGCCCCATGGGCAACAAGTCTAAGGAGGCTGAGTGGTCTGAGAGTGTGCTGGACTCTCCAGACTGCGGCAGACAATAGAAGGCATCTTCATGCTTATTATGCCATTCCCAGAAGTGCTAATATACCATATCAATATTTCCTGGAACAGTGCGGTGCTGTAGACAAAGCTGATTGGCTGCTTCAGTGGGGCAATAACTCATGAAAATCGCAAAGCTGCAGTTTAGCATACCCACAAGCGTAGGGGTTGGGAAGTAAATGGGCTCCCTTCATCTTGCCATCCAGCGGCGAGTAGGTAGATTCATGTCTAGTCCCATTTAAAAAGCTTTCAGTGTTATTTATCAATTTAGTCACTCTTTAAAACAATGGTACATTAGTTAATTCTGATATTACAGTGAAATTCCAATGGAAGAACATATTACAGCCACATTAATATCACATTAGCTCATCATGATTAATGTTATTGCGATGAATGAATTAATAATGATTTGCTTCTTCAAGTTTTTTTTTCTCCTACTTTGACATGAAGAGGATCCATGGCATTGATTATCACAAATATAATGGATTGATTCGTCATTTATGGGAAACGAGGATACTCTTCCCATAAAGATCATTCTTTCTTCCCCCTCTTTTTTGTAGATGTATTATCTTTGGCAGGAACTCGAAACCATCTATAGATCATTCACAGAAGTCAATTATTAGTAGCCAACACCATGGCAGGAATATTAGGCTTCTGCTGGGAACGAATACATAAATGAATGAAACTCAGGCAAATCATTGGTCACATCTGAGTTGGATAAGGAAGACAGCTTGAAACCCAGGCCACCCAGGCTCTTTTTCAATCCCTATCCATCGGACTACACTCTATTAATACCAGCTGGAGCTTTTATGAGTTGGGGTGGCAAGGCAATAGCCAGGGGTGTGTCTCCTCCTCAGCCTCCAAAAGTATCAAACAAATGTAATTTTTTCAGCCATTTCTTAGTTCCAACAAGCTCGGACCACCTATCCTAGAGCTGTTTCTAGGATGCACATAGAAGGGGAGAGAGTCTTTGCAAGAAGGAGATATATCAAGGTGGATAGGGGTATCATGGCTTCTGCAAGGGGAAGTCTTGCCTCACAAACCATTTAGAATTCTCTGAAAAGGTCAACAGGCATGTGGATGCGAGCGAACCCGTGGATATTATATATCTGGATTTTCAGAAGGCGTTTGACACGGTCCCTCATGAAAGGCTCCTGAAAAAATTCCATAGTCAGGGAATAAGGGGGCAGGTCCTCCTATGGATTAGGAACTGGTTGAAGACTAGGAAACAGCGAGTGGGAGTCAATGGGCAATTTTCACAATGGCGAGAGGTGAAAAGCGGTGTGCCCCAAGGATCGGTCTTGGGACCGGTGCTTTTCAACTTGTTCATAAATGACCTGGAGTTGGGGATAAGCAGCGAGGTGGCCAAGTTTGCAGACAACACTAAACTTTTCCGGGTGGTGAAGACCAGCAGGAATCGTGAAGAGCTCCAGAAGGATCTCTCCAAACTGGGAGAATGAGCAGCAAAATGGCAGATGCGCTTCAATGTAAGTAAGTGTAAAGTGATGCATATTGGGGCAAGAAATCAAAACTTCACATACACGCTCACGGGTTCTGAGCTGTCTGTGATGGATCAGGAGAGAGATCTTGGGGTGCTGGTGGACAGGTTGATGAAAGTGTCGACCCAGTGTGCAACGATACAGTGTGCGGCGGCTGTGAAGAAGGCCAATTCCATGCTCGGGATCATTAAAAAAGGGATTGAGAAGGCCGGTGACGGGCTTCCCCCCGTCGCCGCTCATTACCAGGCCCCCTCCCCTGCGCGCTGGGCAGAGGCACGTTGGGGATAGCAGCGATTGGCTGCTGGGGCTAGTTGAGGGGCGTGGCTCAGCTGGGAGACGGGAGCTCGCTCCCTCCGTCTTCCCAGTCCGAGCCGGATTTGCGTACCCCGCCCGCCCTCCCTTATTACAGTCTGAGACTAGCTGGTCGCTCATTTGAGGGCCGGGTAGGAATTTTTGGCTGTCATCCTGATTGGCTTTGTGTTGGCAGTTTTTTCGCCTACCCCAGACTGGGTTCGGGTGGGGTGTGTGGCATTGTTACTTATGGTTTACCTTTGCTGTTTTATTATGGCAGGTGGCGTGCGGGCCGGGTAGCCAGGAAACTGGGATCCGGCGTCAGCCTGAGGTTAGCAAGGTCAAGGGGTAAGCCAGGACCGCTCTAGTGACACCGCCCGGGCCCATGAGGCTGGCTGGCAAGCCCCTTGGCTGGAATGCGTTAACCCATATCACGGCACGGCCGCTGGGGTTGATGCTTCCAGCTGCCTCGACCCTGCGGGGTTGACCATGATAGCTCACGTGGTCTCTGACCACTGGGAGGCTTGAGTCAGGTTGTCACGCCCGGGGGGATTAACGGGGGAGGAAGACGGCTAGGCCTGTTTCCCCCATTTAGGGCCCGTACGCTCTAAGGGTCTAGTTAATGTATTATGTTTTGCTGCAGGTTCTGTTATGTTTAATAAAATTTGGCCCTATAATCCAAGCCTCTGTCTAGCGTGGTTATTTGGGGGGTGCACGGGTAATAAAACAGCCAGTATCATTCTGCCTTTGTACAAATCGATGGTAAGGCCACATCTGGAGTATTGTGTCCAGTTCTGGTCACCACACCTCAAAAAGGATATAGTTGAATTGGAAAAGGTGCAGAAAAGAGCGACCAGAATAATTCATGGGCTGGAGCACCTCCCTTATGAGGAAAGGCTACAGCGTCTGGGGCTTTTCAGCCTAGAAAAAAGGCGCCTGAGGGGGGACATGATTGAGACGTATAAAATTATGCATGGGATGGAGAGAGTGGATAGAGGGAAATTCTTCTCCCTCTCGCACAACACCAGAACCAGGGGACATGCACTAAAATTGAGTGGAGGGAGAGTTAGAACAGACAAAAGAAAATATTTCTTTACCCAGCATGTAATTAATCTGTGGAACTCCTTGCCACAGGATGTGGTGATGGCATCTGGCCTAGATGCCTTTAAAAGGGGTTTGGACAGATTCATGGAGGAAAAGACCATCACAGGTTACAAGCCATAAGCAACCTCCTGGTTTTAGAAGTGGGTTTTCTCTGTGCCAGGTGCAAGGGAGTGGCGACTGGACACAGGTATCTTGTTGTCTTGTGTCCCACAGGCATCTGTGGCATCTGGTGGGGCCACTGTGTGACACAGGAAGCTGGACTAGATGGGCTTTTGGCCTGATCCAGCAGGGCTCTTCTTATGTTCTTATGTTCTTATGTTCAACGGCTGTGAAGAAGGCCAATTCCATGCTTGGGATCCTTTAAAAATTGATTGAGAATAAAACGGCCAATATTATTATGCCATTTTACAAATCGATGGTAAGGCCGCAGCTGGAGTATTGCGTCCAGTTCTGGTCACCACACCTCAAAAAGGATATAGTTGAATTGGGAAAGGTGACCAAAATGATTAGTGGGTGACCAAAATGATTAGGGGGCTGGGGCATCTCCCTTATGAAGAAAGGCTACAGTGTTTGGGGCTTTTCAGTATAGAAAAAAGGCGGTTGAGGGGGGACATGATTGAGACGCATGGGATTATGCATGGGATGGAGAAAATGGATAGAGAAAAGTTCTTTTCCCTCTCACACAACACTAGAACCAGGGGACATGCACTAAAATTGAGTGGAGGGAGAGTTAGAACAGACAAAAGAAAATATTTCTTTACCCAGCATGTAATTAATCTGTGGAACTCCTTGCCACAGGATGTGGTGATGGCATCTGGCCTAGATGCCTTTAAAAGGGGTTTGGACAGATTCATGGAGGAAAAGACCATCACAGGTTACAAGCCATAAGCAACCTCCTGGTTTTAGAAGTGGGTTTTCTCTGTGCCAGGTGCAAGGGAGTGGCGACAGGATACAGGTATCTTGTTGTCTTGTGCTCCCTGAGGCATCTGGTGGGGCCACTGTGTGATACAGGAAGCTGGACTAGATGGGCCTTTGGCCTGATCCAGCAGGGCTCTTATGTTCTTATCTGACAAGTGTAAAAGGCCACTAGATGACAATGTGTTCAGGCTGGCTTCTGCATCACTGGAGGAAAAGGAGGACAACTGTCTCTCTAACCCAGCAGAGCTGCACGAGGAGATGACCTGCAGAGACTTGTGAGCCAACAGCCCAATCCCATGGGCTGCCGTGTGGAGACTATTACGACAGTGGAAGTCACTTCTGCTGTCATAGAATGGCTGTTGATGATGGAGTGTGCAGTACTCAAATAAGGTAGCGATGGGGGGTGGGGGCGGAGAGGGGAGACTGGAGGTGAAACTAGGTGGGGGCAGGGGCAGGGAGGTAATGGAATGGATCTTATCCCCTCTGTTGTGGAGCTCCCTGCTACTTTTCTCCCCATGGACATATGCCACCAGCATGCACCAGATCCTATCCCCTCTTTCCCAGGCCGCCCTGCCCCTTTTGCATGCCCTCTGTCAAATCAGCTTCATCAGTGCCAATGGTGGGGGATAAGATTGGGCAGTAAACCTATTGCTTTCAACTGGACTCAGCACACAGAACTGGATCTAGGACTGCAGCAAGAGCGAAGTGCAGACATGCTTTTGAACCATTCTCCTTGCCTAGAAAGAAATCAAATTGCAAAATCAATTAGAATAATTAAAACTTCCCAGGCTTAGCTCTTAATTAGGCAACACGTTAGTTACAACTCTGTTCTGAGAACAAATTTACAGTCAGACAATTCAGGCCCTCAGAGCTAAAGACCACTGTTCTATACAACCCAGTGCTGCGGAGAGCATTTCCAGTGACTATTTTTTTAACATGTATCAATATTACTTTGATAGCAAAGCTACAATTCATTCTCCTACCACACCATTCCCCGTTCCCCATTAAAATACATTCACCTTGTTTTTGCAGAAAGACATCCTTGATTAGTTTTTCATGTGAGTCGCAGTTTCCAGAGATGTTCTGTCCTGGGTTAGGGGACCCATCCTTTTGATTGCATTTACACAATGGAAGCTGCTGGTTTTACAAGTAGCCACAACATTAGTAAAAGCTGCTGTCCCTCTGCCCACTATTGACAGGCATAATGGGACCTGCCTCTTGCCAAGAAAAGGAATATTTTCTCCTGCCCAGCTGTTCAGGCAGCAGCTGACTGGCAGCAGTTCTTCAGGCAGAAGACCTGAAGACATACCTGCTACTTGAGTTCCGTTAATTGGAGGCACCACTAATTCAGCCAGTGTAACACTCAAGTGACCCAACGACCAGGTTCATAAACTGGAAAAGCTTTTATCCAGTTTGCCTATGCCACCACTCTGAATACCTGGAAACTAATTGTCGGGGATCCGCCACCCCGGTTCACATCCGCCATACCCCTCCAGGGTCTCCTCGCAGGCGATGCCATCACTCCACGTTGCGCCCACTCCAGGCACCCCTCCCAGGCGACTGCTCCAATTAGTAGCTGCAGAACCCCCAGCAGGGTCAAAGCCACTGCCTCTAACCCCTGCCGAGCCCAGTCTGAGTTCTCCGAGTGCCAACAGGATCTCACACTTGAGCCCTCCGAGTGCCGGCAGAGCTCCCTGAGACCAGGAGCAAGTGAGCCTGGGCAGGAGGAGGACTGTGGGTGTAGTAACCCCCTCCCCTGCCCTGTCTGAGGCTTATTCCTACCCCATGAGCGGAAGCCCCACACTAATGTTGGACTAGACTTGGATCTGCAAAAATCCAAAAATGGTGCATCTCCTGAACCCTAAAGCTCACCTCCATGAGTGGGTTCACTTCTCAGCTGAATAGTTCTCCTCACATTGCAATTTCAGCCAGTAACCAGGACGAAGGTCTCAGTCCCCTCTGAAAAACGTCTGGCAGCATTTCCTCTGGCTTCCCTGGGTTCATTTAGTTCAATGAGGAGGTGCTTCCAGCCTTCCTCAGACAGATCTTTCTTTAGGAAGCTAAACTACATTTCAGACGTACTTAACTCTTTGCTAAAAACAAAGATTACAACTAGCTCTTAAGTGGGTCCAGTTTCCATGATTATTTCACAACCCTCCCAATAAAAGGGCTTCTTCCTCTAAGTCGCTACTGCTCAGGGCATGGTCTGAGACCACACAATACACCCACCATGCTGAAGGTAAGTGAGTCTATCAGTGCCTAAATGGGCGACAACCTGGGAATCCCTTGTACCCCACCTTGCCTTCTACTCAAGACTGTTCTTTCTTGAGAGCTGTGTCCAAAGATATGCTCTGCCTTTGAACAACTGTTTCCTGGCTCCCCAGAATACATTAGACCAGGGTTTCTCAAAGTGTGGGTCGCAACCCACTTGGTGGGTTGTGGAAGCCACACAGGGTGGGTCGCGGGTTGGGCCCTCCCAACCTCCCTTTCTCTGGTTTGGCTGCAGATTGGAGCCATTCCAGAAGATGCGTGACTTACCGGGAGGGTTGGAAGGCCTCTTCCAGGTCGTGCCACGCTGGCGACCCACTGCACTGGCCCCTGCGAGCCTCAGAATGGCCCACAGAAGCCTCAGAAAGCCACTTTTTGGTTTGCATTCAAAACCCGGAAGTGGCTTTTGCGGACCATTCTGAGGCCCGCAGAGGCTTGTACGGTGGGTCGCCATTCTAACGCGACTTGGAAGTGGCCTCCTCGCCCTCCCGGTAAGTCATTTTGGTGCCGTGACCCACCATGGGGGACAAGGTGGGTTACGGTGCTGAAAAGTTTGAGAACCCCTGCATTAGACACATTCTTAATGAATCAATGAACTCTTAACATACTTTGGGTTTGGTTTAACAGGATAGTTACCCAGCAGCAGGAAATCAGTACATGCTGTCATAAACGTGGCAGGGAGCAGTGGGGTGCCACATAAATATTCCTTACTGGAAGATATAGAGATTCTATGCTCAATGGGAGCCCACAGATGTGCCCATTTAGGTCTGTTTGGCTTTCCACGGTAGCCAGAACTCAAGATATTTCAAAGGTGTCAAGGTACCTTTCCATCAACAACAAAACAAGGATAGTTATCTCCAGAATTTTGCTACATATGTGACCCACAGAATTTGGCAGCCATTGATATGCTGGGATAGAAGCCATACTTGCCAAACATCTCTCTTCCAGGCAACTATTACAAGCATGAAATCCTCTTTAGATAATGAGTGGGCAACCGACCTGCTGCAACAGACATCTATCTATATGGATGCAATGCTCTACAACATTATTATTCGAAGAGAATCCCATTCCCATTCTTGTACATTACAGGCTCGCTACCTAAAATACAGCACACATTAGGATAGGTGTGTAAAGTCAGCTGCTTGCAGATAAAGCTGTAAAAATAGTAGGAACGGAAATTCAGGTTATGATTTACACATATGAAAGCATGTATTTTAAAGTGACTTTGCCTTTATCTGTGTAAGAATTTCATTGCACATTAATAGATCCTTCATCACATGTTCTGTTCTGGCTCAGCGTTTTATTTTTCCCCCCATCACTTCACTTCCTTGCATGCTAAAACCATTTTAAGAGCAGATTCCATATGCTGTAGCATTTTTTTAAAGGAGGATTTCTTAATTTTTCAATAAGACAATAATTTTTTTTAAAAAAATTATTTGTTCAAGATCAAACATGGCAATCTATTTTGGGAAATAGCAGCAAAGCTAGAATTTTTGAATCATATTCCTTTGCATATGGTATTAATATATATCTGTCTTGAATTCATGCAGTGCACCAACAGATGTCGAACATTTCTGTTTTTTAATAGGCCTCTGATCCTATAAGAGTCCTTTTTAGGAACCAGCAGCAATATGGTTTTTAAGCTACAGCGCATTTACAAGATTGTCTCTTCTGAGGTTTGTTTTGCTAATGATGAGGATTTTGTCCCTTTTCCAAATATAACTCATTTTGTAGAGAGAGTTATACTGTAGAATAAATGAAGAAAAAAAAGTATGCCTTTAAAAAGTTTTCAAATGTTAAGAGATTATATTAAACTAGACTTCGAAGTTGAATTGTGACCTATATCCACTCGTCTAATTGTGGCAGCTCACTTAACTATTTTCAGATGTACAATTGAAGGGACTGGGGTTATTTTTCGGTAATCTATGCTTACGGTGCCAAATTCTGAACCTGAAAGAAGCAATAGTCCTATGGTCAGTTTTATGTGCGACGTCACTTGTGTTTCATCTAAAAGGCTTTGCAGTACAATTTGTTTTCCCATGAGGAACATTTTATATGAGGCTATAACGTAGAGAGCATATTCCCCTGTTGATCACAGGATGAAGAAAGAAGAAGCAAAACCTACCTCTGTCCTGACATTCGAATCCCACATGGTAGTGTAGCGTGTTTTTTTCCAGATAAAGTATCGCATATAGAAATGCAGTGTTTAAGATTAGATTGTTGCTGGATCATACTCAGGCTGGTTTGGACAAGCATGGCCTGATTTTGTTTCCCTTCGAGGGTGCCTCCTGATCGCCCACCCCACCACAGGATGCAGTGCATGACTCTATTCTTCTCCCTCTCGCACAACACCAGAACCAGGGGACGTACACTAAAATTGAGTGGAGGGAGAGTTAGAACAGACAAAAGAAAATATTTCTTTACCCAGTGTGTAATTCATCTGTGGAACTCCTTGCCACAGGACGTGGTGATGACACCTGGCTTAGATGCCTTTAAAAGGGGTTTGGACAGATTCATGGAGGAAAAGACCATCACAGGTTACAAGCCATAAGCAACCTCCTGGTTTTAGAAGTGGGTTTTCTCTGTGCCAGGTGCAAGGGAGTGACAACGGGAAACAGGTTATCTTGTTGTCTTGTGTGCTCCCTGAGGCATCTGGTGGGGCCACTGTGTGACACAGGAAGCTGGACTAGATGGGCCTTTGGCCTGATCCAGCAGGGCTCTTCTTATGTTCTTATGTTCTATGGTATGGCTGCATCAGTGCAAGTGGCAGGGGATAGGATGGGGCAAACAGCAGCATTGCTGGTGGGGGTGCAGAGCAGTAAGTGGCACAAGACACTGCAACACAGGAGTAAGCGCCCCCTTTGACTGCCACCTCGCCAGTCAGAGTTATTCCAGTCATTGATGGCTAATGCGCAGGAGGCTCCATTTGGTTCTGTGAGCACCAGCGCGTTGCCATCGCTGCCGGGAATGGCTCCAACCGGTGAGGGGGCAGGGCCACTTACCCCTGTGTTGCAGTGTTTTGGGCCACTCACTGCTCCACCCCCCTTACAGCGACACTGCTGAGCAACAGTCTGGATTAAAACAGCATAAAAGGAAGTAGCTGCCCCTTTTCAATAGTAACAAATTCCAGAAAACTAAAAAATTCTTTAGAAATTGAAGACAGGGTCTTTCAAATATAGTAAGTGAAGCTTTCAGCATTCAGATGAATGAGACGCTTTTTTGCTGTTATATTGTACATTCGCAGCTTCACATTTGGGGAGACTGTGTGATAACAAAGCAGATAGCTATGGGTTGTGATGATAAGAACAGACCATGTACTAATTCCCAGGCTTCCTACCACCGAAAAAGGATTAGCAAAGCATTAAATAATAATACTAGGCAGATAATTATATCAGGCTGCTTTACTGTGCTGCAAATGGCAATCAAACACATCTACACTTGCTAAGTTTATATGTTGGTGTGTTAAATCCTATTTGCCTTCATTAATAAATGCTTAGGGCTGATTTCTCAGCTGAGATCATAGTTTTATTCATTCTTCATGCTGTGCTTTCATCATCAGTGTTACGTTTGGGTTTGAAAACGCTCACATAAGGCAGGGATATGGTGTGGCTGCTTTGATTCTTTTCCGAGAGCCTTAATTAGGTCACCCCCCAAAAAGTGTGTTTTAATAACCTATGTCATTACTGAGCATGGGGGTGAGATCTGAATTTTGCTATAAGGAAGCTTCTCCAGCCTCAGACATCTGTTCTGAAACTTAACATGGCAATATACTCACTGAATTGCATGAGCAAATTTGATTAGGTGAAACTTCTGGGAATATTTTCCAGCTGATTAACCCAGGGACCTTATCGTTAAATATTGGCATTGTATGGATTGACCAAAATCCAAGTGAATGTCATATATTAAAGACTATAATTGCAAGTTAACTAGAAGATGAATAAGGCTTAATCTAATGATGACTACGGTAAAATATTGCTAGAATTATCATATTAACATGACTAAGGCGGCTAATTAATATGGTTATCCTATACAAAGCCAATTTGGCTGAATTTCATCATAGATTCACTTCAGTTCAAAGCTTTTATTGAAACTATTTTTTATGTTGTTGGGTGTTGTTGTTTTTTGCTTATTTTACTAGTGTTAACGAACATGAAGAGAGGTGACCTCAGTACTACTTAGTACTACAAATGGTGTTTGTCTTTCCTTCAAAAGAACAAGGAAACATAAACAACAGTCCAATCCTATTGGGCTCTAATGCTGGTGGAATGAGCATTTTGCCAGTGTTAACTGCCTTATGGCAGTTGCAAAAAATACTCCAACAGCGCACAGAGGCACATGCTGCTGGAGCACCAGCGGGAAGACTGCCACCATGCCGTATACAGCGGTGGCTCCGTTGTGACCCACTGATGAAGGTAAGTCAGCGGGGGAAGCAGGATGGTGGTGGGAGGAGGGTGGAGCGGGAGGAGGCAGGATGGTGTGGGAGGAGGGTCGAATGGGAGCAGGTATAGGGCAGAATTCGGTGGGGGAGGAACAGAATCTCATCAGCACCACCTACAACCCTGCTGGTTGCACTTACCAAACCTTCCCCACCAATAACAATAGGGTTGTTCATTTGTGTTGTTGAATAAACAGTGAAATTTGACCTATCAATTTCTTAGAGCTCAGTCCAATCCTACTTACGCCACCGTTGTAACCAGCTATGCAGCAAAAACAGGAGGCCCCAGAACTGAAAGGGCCCCTTTCCGTTCTGGGGCCTCCCGTTTTCGCTGCGCCACTGGTTATAACGGTGGCGTAAGTAGGATTGGATTGTGCCCTTACTCTGTCAATGCCTTTCATGGCTAATAACGCCTAGCCATGGTGGAATTACTAATTAGATCAAGGAGATTATACAGGGGGGTCCCCATCCACTGATTCAGTTACCCGCTGATTCAGTTATCCACAGCGGGTAGCCCGCGCCCCCTGTGACCCCCCCCAGGCACTTACTTTTAGCGTCAAAAGATTCTATTCTTCTTCAAAAGGAATGCAGGCTGCTCATTGTGTTCCTTTTGAAGAAGAAATGAAGCTTCTAACGCTAAACGTAAGTGCCTGGGGGGGGTCACAGGGGAGGAGGGCATGTGTGACTCCCCATGTGTGCACATGATCCTCGCTGCCCCTGTGACCCCCCAGGCACTTTTAGGGTTGGAAGCTTCCTTTTTCTTCCAAAGGAACGCGATGACCAGGCCTTATGCAGCTTCCTTGAAGGACCGTCCACGGAGACTAGGTACCTAGAGAGGCTGTAGAGACTCTCTAGGCACCTAGTCTCCATGGATGGGCCTGCAAGGAAACTGCATGAGGCCTGGTCATCGCATTACTTTGGAAGGAAACGGTAGCTTCCAACGGTAAAAGTGCCTGGGGGGTCACGGGGGATGGCAGGGGGCCACGCGCGCCCACAGGGGCCCTCAACCGGTGAGGGGGCATTCGCCTGTTTCCGCGGTTTCAAGTATTCACAGGGGGCCTCGAACGTATCCCCCATGGATACTGCGCCCCCCCTGTATATGTTTCATTAAGAGAGAGGGTGGCCCTGTCTGCCTTAAGGGATATGGTCATCAGGACCCTTTGATGTCTTCGCAGTGTGCATAAATCTCAGTTCATCCAAATTACTGCAGCAAGATTATTGATAGGGACTCACTGCAATGAACACACCACACTAGTGCAGGGGTTCTCAACCCCTGACCAGCCACGTACCACATCCAGCGCCACTCATCCTTCGCGTACCACCAGAAGTGACTGGTGATGATGTCATCACCAGTTAGTCTGGTTTGTTGCATTTTCAGAACAGGTAGCACGGTCAAGGTGGGTGGGAGGGCCCTTCCCAGCGCTCCCAAGTGGCTCAGCCAAAGTGAAAACATGGCCGAAAACGTTCGTGTACCACCTCCGGTCTGCCGAAGTACCACTGGTGGTATGCGTACCACCAGTTGAGAACCCCTGCACTAGTAGAAACAACCACACTTCTGGTGTGTTTCTGTTTTTAGTTCAATGCGCTGATAATAACCTGTAAGGCCCTAAACAATCTTGAACTAGGTTCCCTAAATATGAGGGTTACCTGAAAACGTCTTCCCCAGTATGAACCTGCCTTTTTGGGAGATCTTCATCAAATGCAGTGTTCTTGCTGTTTTCACTGTTGGAGGCTAGGCAGGTGACTACTAGAGACAGTGCCTTCTCAGTTGTGGCATCCCAATGTATGAGGATCCTTTCTACAGAGCTGTGCCTAGTTCACAGAAATGCGGTTTCTGAGTCAGAAAGCAGGTGGAGAGTGCGCAATCACAGAGGAGGCTGAGGCTATTTTCGGTGGACTACAACAGGGGAGGTTCTGCCTCTTCTGCCTCCCCTCACTGTACATCCCTGGCCTGGTTCCTTACGCTACTTATCTTCAGGCCCCATGGAAAAAACAGCCTTATTTTCCCATGGCTTCCCTATTAGAGTTTGCTGCTGGTTTAATTACTTTGGTTATACCACTGATGATCCTATTGCTATCGTGCCATATAGTATTTCAAAATGATTTTTGTTCAGCATTTTATGACTTTATGTAATATAAGCAAAATAACTGAAAAAGCAGAATATAATTCTATTAACTATATAACTAAGTAAACAAATACATTCCATTTTATCTTCCATTGCCTCTTATTCAACCTGACAGAGGTCACTACTGTTAGTTCAACATACTAGAAACTGTTCCCACCCAACAAAGTTATCTTTGGAAAGTTATCTTGGGAAACAATGACTTAATGGGTTCCCTCAAGAACTTGCTAACTGAAGAAAAGACTGGGTACACTTTGCTGAGGTCACTCCCTCTGTGAGCTCGGACCTGAGGAAGAGTTTTGTGATTCCTCGTTGGTACCAATAAAGGTACTAGAAAACACTTATTTGAAATTTAAGTGGGGTTAGAAGAACTGACGTCACAGTCACATTCCAGAGGAGTCACCAACAAGATCTGCATAAGTGAGAATTTAGTTCAGATTGACAGCCCAATGCTATGGGCTCATAGTTCCACCAGTGCTACTTGCCTTATTACAGATGTAAAAGCACGTCCGGCAGTGCGCGAAATAGTGGCCTCCCTCCACCCTGTCCCACCTCCCTCGGACGTACCTGGGTTGGCGGGCCAGTTCAGCACTGTCACCACACACGTTTGCTGCGGCCTTCCTGTTGGCGCTCTTGCACCATGTGGCTTCACGCACTGACAGAAACCTTTATTGCTGTAAGGCAGTCTATGCTGGAGGAACGCTCATTCCACCAGCATTAGAGCCCTGTAGAATTAGGCCATTAATGTATTTTTGTATACTGTTGTTTTTCTAAACTATTGTAAGCCACCCTGGACAGGATAGAAATACTATGAATGAATGAATGAATGAATGGTATAGAAAAAAGCATTAAATGCACAGTTAAAGGGATCCAAGATATAGGCATTATTTCCCAATCCATTCACGGTATCCCTAGGAACACTGGCCATGATCCAGAAGAAACAATGACTTGCCTGCTTACAGACAATGTATGCGTACACATGGAGCTTTCTGGGGATTTCACAGCATTGGCCCAAAGCCATCGCACACTGAGGACAGTGAGCCCAGGTGACTGCAGGACACCCAAGATGCCTGTAAACTCTGTGTGTATACTTATATATTTAATGATGACTCCAATACACAACAATTTCTCTGTTCCATGCTGAAAGACAGGCCTGTTGTAACGTAACCTCTTAATCCCCAAGCATAACTTGTTACCAATAAACCATTTTTCCATACTAAGGTCTTTATAAATGTTTTAATCCCATGCTGACAAAGCACCTGCACCATTCCACTCTCTTCTATAAAACAAGGTTCAATTTATTTCCCTTACATTTTTTGTACATCTCATTCACTATACCAAACGTCAAAAATCCCACACAGTTTATTTTCATCTCTCACAGAGAGTTTTGAAAGGCATGAAAACTTTGGGAAGTATTTTAGCTTTCAATTATACATTTCAACACTCTTCACCATTCTATCTGCGCAATCCTGTGTAACTCCTGCCCCGGGGCAGGGTGTTGCGCAAGTGCCATAAAGCACTTGCATGACACCTGGAGAGCAAGCAGCGCCGGCAATGCACCCTGCGCTGCTCGCCCTGCTGTCTCCTTGGCCCTGCACTGGCCAGAGCAGGTAAGACGTACGCCGGTCAGGGCAGGGGTGGGGGAGGGTGGACTGGGCGGCAAGGGAGAGCGGCCATTGGGTGCCTGGGGCCTGGAGGGGGGGAGTACCAGGGTCCGAGATCCCTGGTATCCTGAGCTCCCTCCAGGCCCCAGATACACCGACGCACCCGGCGTTAATGTGAGCGAGCTCTAGAGCTCATACACGTTCGAGGAGGCCCAGGGCCTACCGCCGCGATACACAGGGGGTGTATACTATACTATACTGCCCTCGGGCAGCCCAGGAACTTGATACGATATGGCGGCCGGCCCTTTAGGCCTGCCGCCGTACCCTACACAGGATTGGGCTGCCCGAAGAGTAATTCCCGGGAAAATGAAATGTTTTCAGCCGGAGTACAGTTATACAATTATTGTTGTATCCTGCCTCAAAAGGACAATGAGGTGACTTATGAATATCTTAAATGAAAAATAATAATAATACACATCCACTTCTGCAAGGATACTGAACCCGAACTTTCAGAATAGCATAGCAAAACCCTGCATGGCCATTGATGACTATTAGTTATAAAACGTCACTTATGCTATTTAGCAGTACTCTAGTAAGTACTAAGCACCAACAATGTATTGCAGAGAAGAACCTATTATGCTGCAGGTTCTGTTTATGTTTAATAAAATTTGGCCCTTTAACCCAAGCCTCTGTCTAGCGTGCTTATTTGGGGGGGGGCACGGGTAATGCCCATTTATGAGACAAACAACATGAACCATTATAAATGTATAAAACTACTAGAAAAAGAAGTCACCATGGATGTGTGGATCCCTTCCTGACTGCCTTTTTGTTTGGATATCTTTCCCCAAGCATTTCACATTGGTCTCTTCTAGAGACTTGGGCCCCAATCCCATCCTCCACCACCAGCGCCAATGTCACTGTACCAAAACGGCACATGCTGCATCCTGTGGTGGGGAGGTTGAGCCAAAGACAAATGGGAGATGTTGAAATATTTTTTTACTTACTTCCGCATGGGCCATGGGGCTGCCTATGGTCTCCTCGGACATACTGTACACAACCTACTTTGGTGGCATATGTCTGAGGAGCGAAAAGAGTTGAGGAGGCTTCTGAAAGAGGGGATAAGACCCAGTGAGCGCCATTACAGTCAGATCCACTCCTCCCCATTCCCCGATTCCTCCCCTGGAGCACCTAGTTCCACCCTCTCCTTGCTCACGATCTGTCCCCCAAACCGGCTTACTTGCTGTGGAGTAGGTCACTGGATGAGGCAGCTGACCACTGGCATTTGCAGCGGTGGCTCCAAAATGGCTGCTGATGGTGCAATATCTATGCTGCTGTATATCCTGTTACAACAGCAGAACTCTGTTCGGCTGTCATAACTCAGCGGATAGGATCGGGACATTTATAAAGACCTTGGTCTGCTATCAACGGAGACTGACCATTGGTCTAGGATAGAACCTGGTCTTGAAGAACCAAGAGTCGTCAACAGAGGTGACGATTGATATATTCTCATAGTAATATTTTTAACATTTTTAATCCGGCATGCCAAAGACTATTGTTTGTTGGAGGAGATAAGAGGAGTGTGAAGGAGAAGGGCAACTGTATGCATTTGGAAAATATTCTGTTACTGCTTTCCAAGAGTCTCTTCGGGGGGGGGGGAGAAAAAGATTCCCAAGTAAGTTGATATTTGTCTTGCTCTCCTTATAGCATTTTTTTAAAAAAGTACAAAACCATCCATTCTACCTTTATTTACACCAAGCGAGCATATTGTTGAATCACACCAGACAATGCTAATTAACAGCATGAGGAGATCACAAAAAAGGACATTGACAGGAGAGCTACTATTACTAATTTATTTGTCTTTTTTCAATTCACTTGGAAATATCTTTGGGAGTACAGCACGTCAGCCTTGTCAGACATTACACTGTAGCTGTCAGCTTTTTGACTGATGTAGAAGCACTACCTGCTCTTGTTTGCCCTTCCTTTCACTTGAGTGCACACAGGTAAGACAGCTTGTTGGTAATTTTTGTTTAATGCTTTCAGTATCTATGGCTGCGCTTTTTATTGAGAGTTCTGACAATAAGGAATTCCACTCCCCAAGATTTTCAAGATTTCAACTGCAAGCACTTCACCACTTAGAGAAGGTTTTCCTCTGGGATTAGAATACTCTTTCCATTCTTCTCTGATGCCTTGTGATCTCAGAGACAGCAGTTTAGGTAGTTTGATTTAGGGGGAAAGAAATCCACACTTCTGGAAAACCAGTGATGAAGAGATAAAGTGGAACGAATTAAGGGTGCAAATGCTGTGACAGTACTCAGGGGATGGTCTGATTCCATTTTTGGACAAATCTGGTAATTTGTATTTCCCCAAAAGCACATGTGAACAGTTTAATTCTATCCGGAAGAACACAACTCATTTTGAATAATCCTCTGTTGCAGACATTTTGTTTGCACTATACATGGGAGAACATAAAAGTCTGCTAGACTTGCACTATACATCACATGGACACTCAGTGAAACAGATCAGATATGTGATAGTCACATGCAATGATCCCACATGGGTTTAATGATTTTTTCCAACACACGTGCAGGAAATTTATACTATTTCAAGTGGCCCTTAGTATTGAAAGCATATACCGGTAGCTTTTTACTTTGATTCTGATGCTTAGGCAGAACACTTATTTTGACTACACGGATTAAGGCAAAATCCAATACCTGGAAAGAATAAGAAATGATGAGTTTAGCAATGACAGGTGTAATGAAGTGTCCAGATGTCTCCATTTTTCCTGGAACAGAGTTGCTTTTTCATATCATGTTCTAGTAGCCAAAAACATTATTATGAGTTCTGAAATATCCAGTTCTTTGTTTAACAAAAATCAATATCGTAGTTATAAAAATACATACTGATGAGATTGCATAAAATTACGCAATATATAGTTTATTATTGTTCAAGTCATGCTGCTATAGAAAGCAGAATATCCCCAGTGTTTTCTAGCACAAACATGACACTTATTATTCAGAGTGCAGAGAAATCTGAGTGAATAGTGCAGATGCTATTACTGTGTTCATTTTTGCTTCAAGTGAGCAAGAGCATTTGTTCCAAATTTCATGACAAGCTAACTTGTACCATTATCAAATCACGCTGGCAATTGTACCAGCATTGCTAACTCCAGAAGTTATGGCACTGAATCATGTCACCTGTCCTCATCCAAATTGCATTTTTTTAAAACCTCAGAAATATGCTGAAATAATTGTCTCAATAAGATCATGTGAGACTATTATATACAGTTGGCCCTCAGTATCCGCTGGGGTTCCGTTCCCAGAACTCCCACGATAGCAAGATCCACTTAAAAAAAAAGTGTGCCCCTTTAAATCGTGGTTTAAAAAAGTTTCTTACCATTGTAGAGAAGCAGGCAGCTTCTGGCGATTAGAACGGCTAATTACCATTGTAGAGAGGAAGCAGCTTTGGCTCCCTTGCCCTGCTTCCCTCCCTAAAATCAGCTACAGCTACAACTTAGCCTCTGAGTTGGCTTGAAAGCTTTGTCAGCCTTTTGCTCCCCACGTTCAACCCAGGAGGTTGCTCAGTCTTGGCAACCTCGCCCCAAGCTCCCTGCAATACTTTGCACACCCACCAGTAGAAAAGAAGAGGTGAACTTGATCCTTGGTGCAGCCTCCCCATTAACCCACAAAGTCCTCCCTCTCTTTCCTTGTCTCACGTGCAGCCAAACTGATGACACACTCAGTGCCTCTGTTTTTTTTTTCTCCTGTGTGTGAGTGCTGCTGTGTGAGGATTCTTGATTCCCCTTCCCTATTTGTAAAATTATCCCCACGATAATGCAACTTCACCATCGCCTCCTTCTTCCTTCCCCACTGACTCATTGAGCTGTGCCCTTAGCACAGGGTCCCAGCACACAAAATAATTTCTCCTGGGTGCACACGTTAACATGTGTTCTGAAAAGCACACCCAATAACAGTGGCCGCCAGCAAAATGGCAGCTGAGCCCAATCCTTCCCAGGGAGGCTGAGGGAAATCACCAGCAATGGAACCTGCTGGGGTCCTGGCAGCTGCCCAAAGACACTGTGCGCTGAGCCCAGCCCACTCCATATCGTATTCCGGTGTTGTAACCCAAGAGTACACTTTCACACAGAGGTAAAAGAAAAGCAATCACATATGAAAAAGGAAGACATCGATTTTCCTTCCTGATCTATTTAATGCCTTTGATTTATGGAAAAGATATACTTTAATTTATTCCTCTGATGTGTTGCAGCTGGATCAGCCCAAACAGGGATTTTTTTGGATTTAGAAAAAAAATATGACTTGTAATGCTGCTGTACCATGGAAGCTAAACAAGGAACTATTTCGCAACCTCTATTCCTCATATAGCATAGAAATCTGTAGTGTGTGTGTTTTGATTGCAATGTTGCTGTGGTTTAATCTGAGATCCCAGGAGTCTTCTTCTATCAGGAACACAGTTCTCCCGCTGCATATCTTGGCGGAATAAGAGCTGCCCTGTGGTTTCTATGATCTTTGGTGCTTTCAAGACGACATCACCTGTGAAAGCCATGCATTTGCAAGGGACTGAACTCTTAAGCAACATCCCAGAGGAAAACAAGATTGGATCTTTGAAGTCAATGTGAATAGCGAGGAAATACTTGAGGGATTTGTGTGCTATGCTTACACAGCTCTAAAATCATTTGCAGCCCATCCTGCAAGCCATTTAAGCTGAAGTAGTTGGATTTCAGTCAATTAAGTCCTATTGAAGCCATTGGGATTGTATCAGTGGCAGACAAGTCCCTTTGGCCTAACTGGCTGTGAATCAAGTTGTAACGTTTTTTTGTTATGTCGCAGCACGATTCAATTGGAAATTAAGTATCAGGATTCCTTACAAACTTTAGAAAAATTAAGAAAGAAAAATTATTACAAACAAACAAAAACAAAACAAAACTGGAAACTACATTGGATCTAGTAATTCTGATGCATTCCCTAGTGGTTGGGGAGGGTGTGTCAATTCACAATTGAGAGAGTTCAAAAAATGAATAAGATTATAATACATTGTATTATATAACCTTATAATATAATATTCTAAAGACTCTCCATTACCAGATGTGCTCTAACACATAACACATAACATAAGTGCGTGCGGGGGAACAAATGTATGAGCACCTAGGCTGTCTGGGTAGGTTAATGGCACACTTCAAATGGAAAGGCATTTAACAATAGGCTTACCAGATTGCTCCCCGACGCAAGGGGGGTGGCAGGTCTGGAAGTGATGTCAGCGGGGGCGGGTCCGGGTGTCACCGGGGCTGGAAATGTGACGTCACTGGGGGTGGGGACTTAGCCTCGCGAATGTGCGCGAGGCTGGGAGCACTTGGAAAGCATCCGAGTTCACTCGGATGCTTTCTGAGTGCTTCCAGCCTTGTGCACACTCGCATGAGGCTCAAACAAAGAAGATTAAGGCGCCAAGGCGCTACAGGTGCAGTCCTGGACGGCCGGGACAAAAAGGAGACTGGCCAGGAGCCTGGGATTTGGGCTCCCGAACTGGGATTGTCCCGGCCATATCTGGGACTATGGTACGCCTATTTAACAAGGATAAGAGATACAGGCGCAAACCAAGTATTTATTGGGGGATAATTGTACAATGTGACGGAGGGGAGTAAAATGCAAAAAAATAAACTACTATAGATTTAAAGGGCTGTATGAATCTATCTCATGCACGCTTTCATACAGCTCAAACCTGAGCAGCATGACTTACTAGGTCGAATAAAGGTGCAAGGAAATGCCTAACTTTGCGAAAGGGAGCAGATCTGCAAAATGGAGGTGCGGCAAGAGACAGGGAGGAAAGCCGATTTTCACAAAGGGACATTAGCATATCTGGGAATTAGGGGGCAAGAAGGCTGGAAGGGAGAGAAGGGGTTTTGGATGCAGAGAAGGGAGAAAGAGGACGTGGGAGACCAGGTTAGACAGGCTTACCAGATCGTCGCCGGGACGGGAGCGGTCTACCCTTAAGGGGGCGGGGCGTGGGGGGGCCAGAACGCATCGCATTCTGCCCCCCACGCCCCACCCCCTTAAGGGTAGACCGCTCCCGTTCCGGCAATGATCTGGTAAGCCTGAAGTTAGAGGAAAACAGGAGACTTAGGTGTGGTGCAAAGACATACCTTCAGGGTAGCTCCCTATAATTTGGAGGCTAGTTGGAGGCCAACAACCAACAATCAGGCACAGCAACCAACAATCAGGCAGCTTGCTCCCTGCCATAGAATTCTCTGAAATGGTTTACCAATCATTCCGAGAAGCAGGATTGGATGGGAGAGGTAGTCTCTGCTCTCTTAGGCAAAAGCAGCCCAGCAATCTACTGATCAGAGATGTTGCTAAATTACTTAAGGTGGTTTATATACAGGGAGCCTTCAGGATAAAACTCTGGACTCCCATTATTACTCTTGAAAAATAACAAAACACACTCTCACAGAAGTAACACTCACTCTGGAATGGAAAAGGAATACAGCAGACCTTGTAAACAGACAGTGGAATAAACACCCGTTATCAATTTGACTGTGCACAGGAAAAAGACGGAAGAAGCTAGCTAGAGAAGAGTTCTGTGGTCAAGTATACTTCTCCTGCATTTGCTGTGAGGAGGACATCTCAGGATTTACTCCTACTCCTACTCCTCCTACTACTAGGATTTATATCCCACTTTTCCCCCCAAAGGGGGACCCAAAGCGGCTTACAAAAAGATTAATAAATACAAATCTTAAAATCATAAAAACTCCTACAAATATATAAACATAAAATCAACAGCAAATAGCCTTATAGGAGAGGGCTGGACCTCTAAAATTGTTAGGGTAGGCAGTGACTCAGAGGGCTTGTTTAAAAAGAAATGTCTTCAGACCCTGTCTGAAAGCCTCTAAAGAGGGAGCCGTTTACAAATTTAGATGGAGGGAATTTCATAAGGTTGGTGCCACTACTGAGAAGGCCCTATTTCTTGCCGCCTCAATATGAATTGTTGAAGCAAGGAGAGAATTGTGAGGCTAGTTGGCTGCGATTTTGCAAGTTCCCAATTAAGAAAAAGAGTTCAAGGCATGCAGAAGAAGGTTCAATAGAGTTGAATAGGTGAGCTCGGTGTGTGCTAGTACGTGGCTGGCTTTAGGAGAGGCAACAAAGGCAAGAGAATAAGGGTGCTTTTCCAGGAGGTTCGCAAAGAGGGTGTCTACAGGCATTCAACAGGTGCTGAGTCCAGTTCAGAGGACAAAGAACAGGGTAGAAAGAAAAAATGGGAGTAGAAAGATATACCAACCAAATAACTAGCATACATCCAAGGAGACCAATTGATGAGCAGGCAGCCGATGGAGAGGTAAGTAAAAATGACCATCTGGTTGCCCCTCCTACCATAGCATGCAGCACATCCTCCATCGGTGGCGCTGCATGCTATGGACTGGCAGGGGATAGGATCGGGCCCTTAATTTATTAGTTTGAAAAGCATTATATTTTCTAGTTTCTACTGACCGTGAATAAAGGAAGCAGAGTCAGTTACTGAGAAGTGCCCTTTTCTTACATCATTCATTCAAATGAAAAAGTCTTAGAAATTCTACATAATTATACTTCTATTGCCCATCAGCTATTCAATCTTGTATTTCAGAACAGCTGACAGTTTCCTATATTTAGAGATCATTTCTCCATTTATTGTTGAAGACCTCTAAATCTTAAAAACAGTTTTTAAATCTTTTACAATAATGACAACAGAGATGAAAGGATAAGAAGCTTCAACTCAAATCATTCAATGACATGAGAGTTTCAAAGTGATACTTTAATTCATTGTGATTACTTTAATAAAAATACATTTGTTGTCATGCTAGTGCTCATAAACTCTGCTGAAGTGACAACCATAAATGGGAAAAAATCTGTGTAAGTAGAACAGAAAGAAACAACAAAACATTGGCTATAGGAACATAAGAATAAGTCCAGCTGGATGAGGCCAAAGATCTGTTAAGGTTGCAATCCTGCGCATGTTTTCGTGGGAGTAAGGACCACTGAACTCAGTGGGGCTTACTTTTTAGTAGACATCATAGGATTGCATTGTTAGTCCTGTTTTCTGCACTCATCACCCAGCTGTCTCTGGGAAGCCTACAAGTAAGAGAGAAAGCCATAGTTCTCTCTTGCCATTGCTCCCCTGCAACTGGTATTCAGAGCCATACTTCCTGTGAACCCAGAGGTAGCACATATCCGTCATGACTTGCCACTGAAAGAACCATCCTCCATGACTTTGTCCAATCCCCCTTTAAAGTCATCCAAACCAGTGATCATCACCACATCTTGTGGCAATGAATTCTGCAGACTAATTAGGTGCTGTGTAAAGTATCACCATTTGTCCATCTGCAATCTTTTTTTACCACTCAGTTTCATTGAATGACCCCTGATCATATTGTGAGACAGAGAGAAAACCTACCTTTATCCAGTCCACACCATGCCTAATTTTATGTCTCAACCATGTCTCCTCTTAATTTAGGTTTACCAGATCTCCAAACGGGACAGAGTGCTAGACCTTTAGGAGAAGGAATGTGGGCAGGTGTAGCTTGTTAAACCTTAGAGCACAATCCTAGGCATGTCTACTCAGAAGCAAGCTCCATTGTGTTCAGTGGGGCTTGCTTCTGAGTAGACATGCCTAGGATTGTGCTCTAAGATTTAACAAGCTACACCTGCCCACAGTCCTTCTCCTAAAGGTCTAGCACTCTGTCTCGGTTGGAGATCTGGTAAGCCTACCTTAATTGCCTTTTTTCCCAAGCTAAAAAGCCCAAAACACTGTAGCGTTTCCACATAACGAAGGTGCTCTAGCCCTCTGATCATTTTGGTTATTCTCTTATGCACCTCTTTCCAGCTCCTCAAAATCTTTTTGGGGATGTGGTGACCAGAACTGTACGCAGTATTCCAAATGTAGCTGCACCAAAGACTTGTACAAGGTCACTGTAATACTGTATTAGCAGTCTTTTTCTCCATCTCTTTCCTAATGATCCCTAGCATGGAATTAGCCTTCTTCATAGGTGCCGTACATTGAGACAATGTTCTTATTGAGCTATCCACCACAACTCCAAGATCTTTTTCCAAGTTCATCCCTGGCAGCTCATATTCCATCAGTGTACCTGTGAAGTTGACATTGCTTGTCCCAATTTGCATTACTGTACTTTACACTTGGATACACAGAACTGCATTTGCCATTTGGTTTCACATTTCCCAGTTTGGAGAGGCCCTTTTGAAGCACTTCACAATCTGCTTTGGTTTTTACCAGCCTGAATGGATTGGTGTCATCTGCAAACCTCACTGTTTACCTCTAACTCCAAATCATTTATGAATAAGTTAAAAAGCACTGTCCCAAGACCCCACCTCTGATTTCCCTTTACTGTGGAAACTGTCTATTCCTACAATCTGCTTCCTGTTCTTTAGCCAGTTACCAGTCTATAAAAGGACCTGTCCTCTAATTCCATGACTGCTAAATGTACTCAAGAATCTTTGGTGAGAGATTTTGTCAGAAGCTTTTTGAAAGTCCAAGTACACCTTTTCAACTGGATCACTACTATTTACATCTCTACTGACACCCTCAAAGAACTCTAAAAGGTTCGTGAGGCAGCACTTACATTTGTGGAAACCATGCTGATTCTCCTTCAGCAAGGCTCATTCTTCAAAATGCTTAATAATGTCCCCTTTAATTACACTTTTCACCAGTTTACCCAGAACAGATGTTAAGCTGACCAGCCTGTAATTTCCCAGATTCCCCCTGGATCCCTTTTTAAATATCAGTGTTACATTGGCTATCTTCCAATCTTCTGGCACAGAGGATGATTTAAAGAACAAATACCGTATTGTCCCAAGTATAAGACACACCTGATTATAAGACGCACCCTTAAAGTTTGGTGCTATTAATTTTTTTTAGTTAAATCACTGCCATTATTGCAACAGCCTGATTATAAGACACACCCCTAGTTAAAAAACTTAAATTAGGAGAAAAAAGTGAGTCTTATACTCAGACCAATACGGTATTTTCATTAGAAGATCCACAATTTCACATTTGAGTTCCCAGGAAGGATGTATAACATAGTCAAGACAAATGCATTGTTGATAAAGATGAAGGGAAGAATATATTTGCACTTTCTCTTGGGCCAGTTAGTCCAACTAACCAGACTCCAGTGATTAGGATAGGAGTGTTCCAAGATGAACATGTACATCCTACCACCCTCCTGGCACAACAAGAAGTTACATAATTACGTGGGGAGGGGATTCATCTGACTTGCTCCTCCTCCAATATGCAATCCGGTCTGGACGTCAAAATCCTGTGTAGAGATCCACTGCCGGATCCTTACACAGGATTTGGCTGTCAAAGGCCAATCTGTGCTCCCAGGAGGCAGCCATGATACAAATTTAGAAAATAAAATATAACTTCATATATCAGAATTTGATTCTTCCAAGAAAATACAGAAGGAACCTCAGCCAAACTGCCAGGGGCAAGACAGCAGATGTTCTGGCAGCACAATTAGGAACTTGAGAGGAGATTGCATTGAAGCATTCTCTTCCACTGGCACCATGAAGCCAGTATTCAGAAATGAGTATCTTAAATAATCAGGGTCGGTAAATGAGATCTGTAGGCAGTGGTTAAGAGAGATAAACATGCATAGTCTTCAAAAGAGCTGGCTAGTGAAAGGATGGGGAACATGAAAGCATTTTACAGGGTTATGTAAAGCAGAGTTGAAGAATAGAAGAAATGGATTCATTCACACAGAAGAGAACAAGCCCAAAGCCCCTTTCAGACTTTCAAAATGTGTGTATATGAACTCAGAGAGGGGAGAATGAGATCTTGCCCCACTATTGCCACCCCCAAGATATACTGTATATGCATAGGCTATGTATGCAGAATCAGAAACACTGCAAAATGCAGGGTCCCTGGTTGCATAGCTTATATACTATATGTGCAAATTATATGTGTAGACTCTGTGCATGCAAAGCAATGTGGTGGTCAGAACCAGGGCAATGGGTGCAATCACATGCCCCCTCCATGTGTTCATTATACGTATTTTTGATGGTCTAGAAAGGGCTCATATTCTGTATGCATGTGCCACAATGAACAGCTCAGCTTTACAGAGACCAGACACCACGTTGTCCTGTACAGACGGTAGGACTTGTCCCCTGTACATACAATGGAGGCCCATAAGTTTGAATTAATAAAAGAAGCATTTTCCAGGTTGTTCTGGTCATTTTATTCAGTTAACAAGAGAACAAGGGTTTGTCCTAACGTTTCGCTCCTAAACCATGAGGAGCATTATCAAAGGTATAGCAACTTTCTGTCTGCTCTAGTTCTTCTTAGCACAAGATCGGCTGCACGAGGGAGGGCTGTTGCGCTTTGCTACCCCATTTTATATCTGGAAAATCTTTGCAGCTATGGAGCTTTGTTATAAAATGGTGGTATGACTTTAAGGAACTTGACAAAGGCAGCAGTTAATCTTCCAACTGTTAACAACTTGTGCTAAGAAGAACTAGAGCAGACAGCAAGTTGCTGTACCTTTGATAATGCTCCTAAGCATTATCATCCTAAGTTAGGCTTACCAGATCTCCAACCGGGACAGAGTGCTAGACCTTTAGGAGAAGGACTGTGGGCAGGTGTAGCTTGTTAAACCTTAGAGCACAAACCTACTCAGAAGCAAGCCCCACTGAACACAATGGGGCTTGCTTCTGAGTAGACATGCCTAGGATTGTGCTCTAAGGGTTTAACAAGCTACACCTGCCCACATTCCTTCTCCTAAAGGTCTAGCACTCTGTCCCGGTTGGAGATCTGGTAAGCCTATCCTAAGACTCCAACAACCTTAACCATTCTTAGCACATCATGTATTTCCTCATTAGCCAACTAGAGAGTGCAGGGCCTCAGGGAGCCCCATGTCCCATCCTGTCTTTACCTTCATCCTCCCAGCTGGTATAGGCACAGCATTTGGCCTCAGGTCTTCCATCACCCTTCTATGAGTACCACCAATCCTGAATCATCCCCTGCCTCCAAGGGTAGATCCTTGCCACATTGTCACCATATTGCACATCCAATGTTGTTAAAATGGACAAATCCCAACAATGAATTCATTTTTCTAAAACATTTTTCATTTGTAGTCTCAAAAGCAATGGAAGCACAGATTAATTAAAATTTAAAAATAGAAGTGAAAAAAATACAATTAAAAAAACAACAACCATCAAGTGTATGAAACAGAGGCAACTATCCATAGATTTTTGGAAAATATTTACTCAGATCTCTTTTGCATACTTTAGCACACGCTTTTTAAAAAGCACGGAGGGATTTGAATTAATTTAGAATAATCTCTGAGTTGTGGTTTCTTCTGTGTGTAAATTCTCTTATTGAAAGTGGGTATAAAGTAAATGGCAACATTGTTTGTCAATGTCCTCCAGTGATTGTTAGCAGTGGATTCTTGCACATATTGTTCCAGACAAAAAATTAGTATTTTGCATTAGCAGAGGATAATTAGGCAATAAGATACAAAAGAGAGTAGGGTTATCATGAGATAAACACACACATGGGGCGTTATGAGGCACAGCCAAGTATCTGTAATCCCCCTAGGGTATGATTATCTCATGATAACCACACACACTGGAGTTGTCTTATTGCTATTATAAAATATCTTTATTATAGGAAGAAATGTGCATTTTTTGTGCTGAAAAAGATGGAGCTGGCAATTTAGAATGCTGAGCAGCAGTTTCAGCTGAGCTGTGTGTGTGTGGTTTACATAGATTAATCTATCCCATTGGAATGTTTCCTCAGCCAAAAAATGTTTCCTAAATCCAAGCAGTCATAATCTCTGGTAAGATGCAGCTATTCAGAGTATCGGAAAAAATTCCCTCCTTGATTATTTTACAGCGCACTTGATTGTTGCAGTACATGCACATACAGATATTCAGATTATTATTATTTTTTTGTAATGCACACTTTCAAATATTTGAAAGGATTTACAAATTCCCCCCAATTTCAGTCCCACAAAAATATGTTTTATAATGTTATAATATTCTTCTCTCCCCATCTGGTGCATGCTGGTCCACATGAAGGAATGTCAACAGTAATCAGTGAGATGGGGTAAGTTGTGGAGCAGCATCTGAGGAGGACGGGGTCATGCAGTTAATGGGCCCCCATCACTGGGCAGTGACAGAGATAGTTTATTAAGCACCAGGCAGGATCACCACTGCTGAATGGCCAGCAGCACCTAGCACAGCCAATGGCCTCATAGACTCATGTCCATACATGGCGATGCCAGTCATTCACCAGTGGGATGCTTGCACAGTGCTTTCCAAGCATCTTATGTCACTGCCACCACCTAACAATCGCTATAGGTTCCAGGGCCCCCTGATAAGCCCCCTGTCAAACAAGGCTTTCCTCATAGTTGCTCTGGACCAGTTGAGCATCCACTGTGATTATCATGGAGTGACAATTTTTAAAATTTACCAAATTGGCTCACAACAGTCTCCTCCCTGCAGAACTGATCCTACACAAAGGTGTGGTACAAGCGTGACCCTTCTCCTCCCTCCAGCAGAGCAAATCCTCCTCACTAACCTTCTTAGCTTACCCTTGGTTTAATGTTTTTTAATTTATTTTATGTATTGTTTTAAATTATGTACTTTTATCTTTGTTGTAAGCCACCTTGGGCATTTGCCTTGGCATGGGATAAGGCGGGGTATACTTTTTTAAAAATAAATAAATGTTACATCTGCACCAATGCTAAATATGGCTAATACTAGGATTCCTTGATATAACCATGATTCACAAGCTACTCAAATCAGTTTCCAGTTCTGAAACCATAGTATGTATTAACCATAATTAGCACTGGCACACATGTACCTCCACATCATGGTTAATGAGGAATTTGCATCAGGAAGCGGAAGGGAGATCATGGATTCCAAAGGCTGACTCTCGCTTTGAAAATTATGACTTCTAGGTAGCCCATGTTGTCACACCAAAGACACTTTATGGCCTATCACTGGTAATGCAGAAGGAGGCCACTCAGGCGGGATTGTGTTTCTATACATCCTCATTGTTACTGAACAATTCTTAGTCAGGAATTAGCATTGAAACAGCCTGTAAATTGTGTGTTAAAATGTAATCAATACTTGCATTTGTGTTTGGGCAGCGAAATCTGTGAAAAAAAGCTGCCTGGGATTTATTTCTGCTTAGATACTTGAATGGTGGCCTTCAGAAAGTGTCAGTTGTAATTTAAGATTGGTGTTTAATATGGAATATGGAGATCAATCCAATTGATTTCATTGAATAAAAAAGTCCTTGTAAGGATATATGGGTACACATTTTTAAATGCAACAAGCCCAATAATTGGTTTAAATGTAAAAATAAATTGTGTCTAGAGATATCCAGCCCATCTATGGTTGATGCTTTATTGGTTTTTACATTTCACTAACTGATGGGCTTTCATGTAAAATCAATATTATGCAGTCAAATATATTTTGCTTTGTTATGCTGTAGGTTCAGTTATCCAAAGTACCATTTTCATGGACGATACCAAACCTTTATTTTGCAATAAACTTGCTTTAAAATGAAAAGGGAAATTTAAAGGGTAACTTTTTGCCTTCTAACCATTCTCGAGCTTTCTTTGCAAGAACGTATGGATTTCTCATGCCATTCTTTTGAGGTTGTTTGTGTCTGTTGCTCTTGCTTTTTTTTGGTTTTGGCTAACTCCCCAGCTTTTAATTACATCCCTGGCTATTCCACCCTTTTAAAGCAATTGCCATCTATTAGGTGGGTACCACAAAAGGACCATGTTGGCATACTTGCTTAGCAGAGGGGAATGAAACAACGGCAGCTCATGCTGCACCTACACTGAAGCTGACAGCAAGTTCACATTGTTTCATAATGGTGTGGAGGAGCATATGTTTTGTTCCCTTTGGGCATTTTTGACAGTTTTAATAGAAGTGAAAGGCAGTTTTTCCTCGCAGACGGAACTATTTCTTTTCTTTGCTTGAAATTGTAATGCGTGGCTCACAGCGGGGGAGCGCCGAAGATCAAAGAGTAAAACGAACTCGCCACATCCGACTTGGTCTTGCTTGGAATGTTACCCCAGTATTCAGCAGGACTCACTGTCACAGGAGAAAGACCTTGGCAGGGTAATGTATGTGGACCACAGACATCGAAAGAAATAGTAAATATAACTCATTGAAAATAGCCTGAAATGTCAGCCCTCCCTTCAGATGGTCATAGCGTCTCGTATTGCAAAATGGCAAATTTTACTTCAGGGAAGAAGGATCATGTTCCCATGACGGATAACTCTAAAGGCCCTTTGGTGCTTTACATCTAGGAAGGGCAATGGAATGTTTTGCAAGAACTTTTGCAATTGTACAATAAAACAGTGTCAGGGAACAGTGGACATATTCTCCCTTCTGGTTTCTCACTTTTCTTGTTGACTGAACTCCACAGCACACACAAATGTATATTCTTCCTTCCCCCCCCCCCCCATATTCCCCTGGTTTGAAGCCCCTTTCACAATAGCCTCAAAAGAGCAGGTGCAATTTTACAGTCATCTGAATTACAAAGCTGTAATTACTGGGGAATTTCACATTTTCATGAAAAAGGAAGTTTCTTTCTGCTACAGAGTTCCCCAACTGAAAACTGACATTTCAAACTGACTCCTTCTCCCAACCCTACAATTCTAAAACACTCCAAAGGTTAAAAAAATAAGAGACCTAGAAAATAAATATACATGCCGCTTATTGAATTCAGTGGAGCAGAGAATTCTTCTGGACTTGTGAATTCAGTCAGAGACCAGTTTTACACTTTTTAGTCATGATTTAAAACGATTGAGCACAGGCCATAAACATTGAGTCACTGGAAAATGAAGTCTGGTGAACCATTCAGAACCCAACTGAACTAATATGTTAGAATATTATAGCTTCGGAACATGTGAAGTGAATGGTAAGGCAGCTTGCAAGCCATTTTGGCTGAGCAATGGTGGAAAGCATTTACATAGAAATACATGCTTTTGTCAAGCCAAAGATATATTTACTGTACATCAAATGACCTGAACCAAAACTAAAGGAAAAAGCCTGTTGTCGTGAAGGCAGCCAATGAGCGTGTGTTTCTCCAAAAAGACCACAAAGTTTAGGGACACTTCAAGACTAAAGTAGACTAAGAAAACTAAGTTGACAACTCCCCCCCCCCAACAGGGTTTGTAGTGCTGATGCCAGGTTGCTGAAGGCCCTGGGGCAAAGTCCTGCACTAGGCTCCCTGTCCCCCAGCTTACTGGCAACAATTCATCCTTCCTACTACCAGCCAATGGGAACATCCCTTTGAGACCACATAATAATGCCAAGTCTTTTGGGGAACACTCCCATTTGCAGATGGGGTGCCAGGTGCAGAGGCAGCATGTATCTATTGGCTGACTCGTGTCACCAGTGGTACAGGGGCATGTCAGGGAGTCAGTATGGCCAGGTGGGCCCTCTAACAAGGGCGCGTCCTCAGCAACCCTTATGCCACCCTGCCCTGAGGGCTCTTATTACTGGACAAAACAGGAAGTTTCAAGTTAGCAAGGGAAGCTTTTCTGGTATGGAGATCATGAACTGATTGGGAAAGCTTCACCTAGTACACTTCTGCACACTTCTTCTATAGTTCTGCACCTAGTACACTTCTGCAAGCGTCACCTAGTACACTTCTTTCATTTATGAAAGGCATATGCCAGAAAAGAAGGGAACAACCACACACAAAAATATATTACTATACTTTACCATTATTACCACATATTACCATTTAACTTTGATTAAGTGGGTCACAAGCTATACAGCATGCTCATTTCACATAACCGTTAAGAGGATAAAGTACATCTGTGTGAGGTTTCTTCCAGCACAGTACAGCTACGTCAACTATGCTAATTCAGTGGATCCAATCCCTGAAGACTTCCCAAAACCTCTGCACAGTCTGACCTGTTGGGAAAGTGTTGGCTTTTAAGGGAAGAGGCACAGGAATCATAATGTATACACAGTTCGCAAAACTAAATGAACAAAGAGATCATAGGAAGATGCCTTATACTGAATTGGACTATTGGTTCATCTAAGTCAGACTGGCAGAGTCTCTCCAGGGTCTCATATGGGAATTTTTCTCTGCCCTAGCTGGGAATTGAACCTGGGGCCTTCTGCGTGCAAGGTAAATGCTCTACTGCTGAGCCATAGGAGGAGAGATGTCAATTTGCCTCTTGATTGCATCATACCTTCTTGGGTTCCACTTCCCACACTTCCAATTTTGTAATTAACCAGTGAAGCAAGGCATCAAAAAAACCCTCCATGTGGTTCTATGAGATATAGGGGGCAATAAGAGCTACATGTCCATATTTTAGATAATGTGCAAGCTAATGCATTGCTTAATAATGCTACATCTCAAAAATGAAATTGGATTTGTATGTGCCTAATGGTGCACAGCATGGCATCCTTATTTGGTAATGGAAGGAAGTGAAAGTTAATAATTTCATAGAAGCAGAAGACTAAAAGGAGGGGTTTTTAAGGACATGACAAAAGGTAACACAGCATTGTTTTGTGAGGGAAATCCAGCTCTAACTGCATCAAAGGCAAATGAGCAAAACTGGTATGCAGCCCAAACATATTTGTGTTTATCCAGAAATTAGTCTCACTGATTTCAATAGATCTTACTCCCATGCAAGTATTTGAAACCTAAGGAAGCAAAAGAGACCTTTCGGAGAATGTGGGTAGTGAAACTAAAATGAAAAATCTCCAACAGGTATAGTCAAGATTAGAGGTTAAAAGATTGGGTGAGACAAGGCCATAAACAGCCTTCAAGGTAACCCACAGAAATTAGCATTGCATACAAAGAGGAAAGGAAAGCTATGGTAGAAACAAAGGAGAGCATGAACTGTGGTGTTATCTAAAAGGATCTGGGAACAGGGAAGGGCAAATGTTAGCAGTATCATTGAGTAGGAAGTGATAGGCAAATTGAGTTTAGGAAGCCAGAGGCTAAGGAGTTAAGATAACAAGCTTCACTTACAGATCAGACTGGATAGCAAACTTCAATAGTTGATGAAGACATATGGCTTACAATAAGAAACCTGACTGTTCTGAGTTGCAAAACAATGTTGTATAAAACCCAGCCCATATGACATATTCCCTTATCAATCTTTGCTCATAAAATAAAAAACAGAGCAAACAAGACTATTAGGCAGATAGGATTTTAGGATTGGGTGCTTTTCTCTGCGTACAGATGGTAGTGGGTTGCCACCAAAGGGCATTTCTTCTTTGGAAAGCCCATTTGTGTGGCCCCAAGGGTGAGGGTTCTTCCCTTTGTGTTGTTTAGCTCTCCCTTTTTATTGTGCAGTGGCAGAGGAAGGAATGGGGTGGGATGGCGGTCCACCCCTGGGCAGGCCACGGGGGGGGGAGAACAAAGCACCCAGGGGCATTAATCGTGCTGCGGAGGTGGCCGAAAAACGGTTGCGCTGCATGGAGGATTGGCCCACCTGACCGCCCGGACTCCTAGGAGTTGAAAAATAGCGAAAAAATGTGGGGGGGGGGATTTTTCGCTGCAACGCAGTGGGGACAGGGATGCAACTGGCAGGGGGCACTGTTACACGCAGGGACGCAGGGATATAAAATTTCTGCGCAGGGGGGCGTCGGAGCGGCTAGCTACGCCTCTGTTATTGTGTAATCTCATTGCGTCATGACCACTGAAAGCATGGTGGGGATGAGAAGGCAGGAGGTCTGACCAAGTATTGGTCACTCTTTGTGGCGTATCTCCCAGCCTTCCAATGATAGCCCTGGCCAGGACTGCCTTTGCCAAATTTAGGCTCTCCACATCCCACCAGGTCCTGATTTGTATCTGGTTTGGACAAGAGAGAAGGTCTTTTCTGTAGAAGAATCAAGTCTTAAACTTCCCTACCAAGAGAGGCCCATCTTGTCCCCTTCCCTAAAGGTATTCTAGGTGACCCCTGACAATTAAGTCCAGTCGTGTCCGACTCTAGGGTGTGGTGCTCATCCCCAGTTCAAAGCCGAAAAGCCAGCGTTGTCCGAAGATGCCTCCGTGGTCATGTGGCCAGCATGACTCTCCTTGCAGCAGCGCGTAGCATGAAGCTGGAACACGGAGCGCTGTTTACCTTCCCGCAAGCGGTACCTATTTATCTACTCGTATTAACATGCTTTGGAACTGCTAGGTTGGCAGGAGCTGGCCAAGCAACGAGAGCTCACTCCGTCGCGGATTCGAACTGCCGACTTTTCGATCAACAGCTCATGGTTCAGCGGTTTAACCCACTGCGCCACCCGCTGGCATTCTATCACTTGGCAAACATCTGTATTTCAGAGGGCATTTGTCCTGCTCAGTTGTTAGTTGTTTTAGGACCTAATCCTATCCAGTAAGTCAGCAGCAGGGATGAGTTGGGGGTGGGTCAGGGTCGGGAGGATCAGGCTGGGCCAGGGGTGCTTCGAGGGCAAGAAAATGAGGGTCTTGGCTGCAGCCACACACACTACATCTAATCCCTCCTTTCCAGTGTGGACCCACCCTATGACTCTTTTCAGACTTACGCTAGTTAAAAAGCTGGTGTAGGGATGAGGAGACACATTGGAGACCAGACAGCCTATGTGGAGGTAAGTAAAAATATTCTTTACTTACCTCTCCTGGGCTCCCTGGTTTCCTGCCAGCCCAAAGCATTCAGCGCACACTCCGTCAGCCACACTCACAGCATGCTCTAGCAGACAGGCGGGAAATAGAACTGGGCTGTCAATCTCCTTGACCTGGTAGTTTAACCTCCCTGCTATTCATTGAACTGTTGCTCTATTTTATTTTGTGTTTGACTATTTTTGTTTTAATTGTGATTTACACTGTAAGCCATGTTGAGCATTTTTGAAATGAAAGGTAGGATGGAAATATTAATAAATAATAATAGCTTGCATGGGCAAAAACCTTCAAAATAGTAAATGGTAACAACCCATTCATATTACCACTGTAATTTGTGGTTATTTACCACTTTTTCTCCCCTTGGTGAATAGCAATCAATCAATAAATCAAAATACCTTTATTGGCATAACACAAAAAGACATACACACAGCATATATACAAATAAATTAAAACAAGTGATACATAGTACAGAGAGCAAGCAAAGGAGAGGGCAGGAGGCTGTAAAGGAGTAAACAGTCAGTAACCATTTTAATTAGATTCCACTGGATTGGCCACCATAGAAGCTCTTCGTTGAGTAATTAAATAAAGAAAATTAGCTAGCCGATTAATAGACCATTTATCAACGGATGAGAGGAGAATCGAGATGATCTCTGAATCAAATTTCCCTTGCAGATTTGCCAACAATGGATTGAGAATATCTTGTCGTAAGTCATTATACCATGAACAGTATAGAAGTGCATGTGGTAAAGATTCTATATCTGTCAAATTACATGGACAACGGCCCTGGGTCTTAGAAGATCTATCAAATCTATAATCCATCAAGCTGGATGGTAAGATGTTACATCTAGCTAAGGTTAATGCACGTCTTACTTGAGGGTTGTCAACCAGAAAAAGATACTGTTCGGTTTTACTGAGGGCACAGGGCAATTGTAGATGTAAAGGTGAGCAACTTTTAGCAGCTGCCGCAAAAACGTCCTGTCTCTCAATATCAATAAGTCTGTAAAGTGCGACCCTAATGGCAGAAGTCAAAGTGACTGAGCCTAGGAGTTCCATTGACAGACCTACAGAATGGATTTTCTTAATAAAGAGATTATAACCCAGACAGTAAGAAGAATCAGTTAGGATGTCCTTAAAAAAAGGAACACGCTCAGCTGAAAAACACACATGAAACCAAAATTTGAAAAACCTAATCCATATCAGAAATTGCAGACGATGTTGGCCAGCCTCAAGGCATAGTGCTGCATATGGTACACAATGCGGAAGACCAAAGATTTTATACAAAAAGGAAGACTGGATTCGCTCCACGTCAGCATTATAGGCCGAGAGCCAGATCTGGGATCCATATAAGAGTTGATTTACTACTTTGGCATTAAATACTCGCAGGGCAGCCAGAATATAGGCTGCTCCTCGAGTATAAAAAAAACCGAATGATGGCCTGAGTCGTCAATTTGGCAGTTCTTATTGCTACTATACGATTCGAGGACCAATGATGTTTGTAATGATAGAGGATGCCCAGATACTTAAAGGTCTTGACTTGTTGTATGGCTCTTCCGCTAAACTGCCATGTGCAGGGTCTCCAAGTTCTCCCAAAAACTACTATTTTAGATTTATCTAAAAATCTAAGATATTAGATTTATTTAAGTTTAGTTGCAGCTGGTTAGAATGTAAGTAAATAATACACCCTTTAATGAGACGTTTCAAGCCTATTCTGGTTCGAGATATTAAAACCATGTCATCCGCGTATAAAAGAATCGCTAGAGGCGATAGGCCCAATTTAGGGCAGTGAGAATTCAGATTAACTAAATGAGGAACCAAATCATTAATAAATAAGTTGAAAAGGGTTGGGGCAAGGACACATCCTTGCTTTACTCCTCTGTTAGTTGGAACAGGTTTTGATAGTGTTCCATCCCTTTTCAACCTAATATGAAAAGATGTGTTAGAATAAAGTCTTTGAATTAAGAGTAGCAACCTTTGGTCAATTCCCAATTTACCCAGCTTGTTCCAAAGGATATTCCTATCGACTGAGTCAAAAGGTGAATAGCAGATTGCTTGTGGTAACCAACTGTATGAAGATGTCATCCTCAGCCCAGATCAGTATTAGGCGATACTCAACCACTTCTGGAAAGTTGGCCATTGACAGGTTAGCCAAGATCTAGGACCATAGTGAAGACCTCCTACAACCTGTTTGCCAGACAGGCAGCTCGATCCTGCCTAAGGTGCGGTGGCCGGCTGAAATGGCCAGCCGCTGCATCCTAGTTAGGATGTGGTCCATGCCGGCGTGACCGGGACTCACCTTGGGGAAAGGGGACATTCGTCACCTTCCACTGGTATAAGCGCTGGAGGCCCCAATGGACCTCCTCGGTGGCACGCCAGATCTTTAGCTGGCACACGTCTAGGGAGTCCATGTAAGACTGGTCCAGCCTGGGAAGGGGCTTGGGATATTGGCGCAACCCAGAGTCAATATCCCCACCCCTCCCAGGCCAGGCTGGCCAATGGAACCCTCCCCCACCACCCCGGCCCGACCTCCCCATGCCCTCCTGCCAACGGGCGCAGGACTTACCTGGGTCAGCGGGCAGGGGATCGGGATAGCGGCCTTGTAAGTGGTGGCGGCCTCCGTGCTGGTGCCGCTTACACTAGAGGTGCCACAAATTGCCTCACTGCACTTTTGTGACACCTTAGGTCGGCGGAGCGCACGCTCTGCCGTCCTAAACTTACAGTGGATTGCACCATTAAAAACATTCCTGACAAAATCAGATCATCAAACTTTTACAGAGTATTCATTCACCTTGTGATATAAGAATCTATTTTGATTTTTATAGTCTTAGACGCTACCCCCCCCAAGGGGGGGCTTCTTAGTACAGTAATTTCTCTCTCTTGCTACAAAGCTAGACATCAACAACTGCCTTCAGGGAAATGTAAAATGATTGCTGCTTGTCATATCAAATTTGAATTTAATGGATTTCCCCCCCAAATTTATTCTGAAAAATTGGATGTGGTTGATGGCTGCTGACAACTGGAGACCCACCAGCAACTGGCAAATAACTGCATCCAAAGCTCACTAGGAACGTTTTATTGTCATGCCTTCTGGAATTTTTTAAGTTCTGTTGGAATATTCCACAATATAACAGTGATCCAAATACATGTGCAAGTGTCCTCTGTATACGTGCAGACCAGTCTTAACCATGTTCACTCATATTATCCTGTTACTTTTCCAAGTAATTATGCTTAAAATTGCAGCTTTAGCACTGGCTCACACAACTATTTATCATTTGATGGATGCAGTATCAAGTGGTGATTTCTGTGTGTGAATCAGAGGTCTAACTTCAAGGCAGAAATTTCACATCACACCAAACACAATTCACACATCCAGCTATGAAACATCAACGGCTGAAAATGGATAATGGTACGAAATCAAGTGAAGTAGCACCATGTCTTCAAATTTCCCCAAAACTTTGTAGAATGTCTGTGCCTCTTTTGATTTTTTTGCACAAAGTGCATCTGAAACTGAATGCCAGTTATTGGAAAGCAACTGTGGGAGAGGGCTATTTTTCTAGTATATATCACTTCTGAACTTCTAAGAGGCATCTGGTTAGCCATTGTGGGTAATGGGATGCTGGACTAGATGGTTCTTTGATTTGATCCGGCAGGGCCCTTCTTATGTTCTTATTCATAATGAGCTGGTAAGCATATCTCTGTAAATCTGTAATATTTTTCAGAAGCAAAGGTCATAAAGGTGTGTGCTGTTGTGCTCTGTATATATACGTAACCCCAGGAGAGGGGGTGGGGAGCCTGGCTAATTGCACACAATGGCCACAATTCAGTGACAGGCTCCAAATTTGCATATCGGTTTTGTTTACATTACTGGCACGGGAGAGACGTATGCCAGGGTTCCAGATTGTAAATATTTTCAATTGCTTACACATTTCCAAAGGCTTTTAAAGAAAGAAGAGACTCTCGCAGAACACCCAGACACCTGCTTCTGCATGTGATTGAGAAATCTCCCCTTTTTGGAGCCTTCAAGATTTTTCCGCTCTTTGTTTTCCTAGGACAGGAAACCCACAAAGTCAACTCTAGAGACAAACATTGGAAATCTGGCATCTTAGAATAAGTCATGACCTAATTCAGATCTGTTCCATCCATCTCTTTTTAAAAAAAATAAAATAAAATCTCTTGATTATGGCACAAATAAGTCAAAACCACAAGCCTAACTTGAACATGTTCCCCGATTCTTTTGCTTTACATTATGGGGTATTTTTCTGTTTCCTTCACTTCTATAGACTTAATAATAGAAGAAACTCTTTAAAGTTCATCCAAAGACCACTTACTTTGACATGTGGTATTAATGTTTTATGACTGAGCTCCGTTGCATTTCTTATATTTTCAGATGGAAACTGAGCCAGAAACATTTTTGGACATGAAAGCAATGTGGGTATTTGGCACCACACCATTTTTAAAGGAAACTGTTACCCTAGCCTGAAGATATCTGAAATGCAGGTAGGTTTTTTTTAATTACCCATGAATTACCCTTTGGTTGGTGTTTCACTGCTTGTACATCCCTATTCCAAATGTTTATATAATATCATCCGAAATTATGGTTTACATTTACATTCAGGTTGTCAGTTAAGCATGATGCTACAGACAACTGTAATTAGTAGTGTAGCTCAATTAGATAAAAGAACAAAATATCCTGTTGGCATCCACTGAATGTGATATTTAGCAGACAGCTTGAACATCACCTGTTGTACTTTAACAGATTTCATGTTGTTGTTTGTCAATGTTGTTTCAATGTGCATGACAATTAAATTATCGGGGGAGGGGAACCCTACCCATCCATTCTAGAATTGTAGAGAGACGGGTTTAGAACACTCATTATTTGGTATTACAATGGAAAATTCCAGTTGACTACATAGCCTAACAGCCCGATCCTACCTAACTCCCCGTGTGGCAATGCAGCGGCGCTGGCATGGCTTTTGCTGCATCCTGCAGGGGAGCTTTGGCTGCTGGAGGTCACCTCAGGGCAAGGGGACATGACCCTTAGCAACTGCTGGGGCTTACCCCAGGGCAAGGAGACACATGTGACATATGTCTACCTGCCCCGGGGTAAGCCCCAGCAGCTGCTAAGGGTCAATTCCGAGTTGAACTGGGCTTGCGGATCAGGCCTGGGAAGGGTGTCAGGATCCGTCGCAGCCCTGGTCGGGCTTATACAGCCTCCCTGGTTGTCTGTCAGCTTCAGACCTGGCGTGCATCCAAGAAGATCCATTGCGGCCCATGCCAACATACACTGGGGGAAGGGGACAAACATCCTTATCCTTCTGTACAACCAAGTCTTTGCACATAAGTATTTCTTGGCTACTGATAAAAACATTCAAACCAAACATTCAATTACCGTGCAAGACTCTAAAAATATTCAGATGTGTGTGATACAATGCAAATGTGTAATATACATTGTAGTTGTAATCCTATGTAAATCAGTACTCAGTACGTAGTCTCCAAATATTTTCTGATATGAATATTTTGGATGTCTACCAGGCAAGCTGAATAAATGCACTATATTCTACTCACCTCGGTCATTCATATCCTCAAAATATCTTGTTCCATCTATAGGACCAGATTTGTTTCATATGTTTGCAAGCAAACTTAATTCACCAAAATGAGTCGACCAAAGTTTCATTGGTCAATTCATGCTCTGGTCATGAAACAGAGACTGTATTTCTTTTATGCTAAATGATTGTACTTTAGAGCAGCCAATCATGGAGTCAACCAAAGGACACTTGACTCTGAATTTGATATTGTGTGGTTCTCAGGACCTGGTGAGGGATGTAAATGTTACGGAACCACTGGGGAACAGTGACCATCCTGCAATCCATTTCAACATTCATGTCAGGGAAAAGTGCCAAGCAAATCTGACACGATAACCCCTTGATTTCTAATGGGTAGACCTCTTGCAAATGAGGAGGCCCGTTAGAAAAATGCTGAAAGGTAAAGTAGAAAAGGTCAAATCTCTCCAGAGTGCATGGAGGCTGTTTAAAACAACAATAATAGAGGTCCACCTGGAGTGTATACCATAACGAAGAAAGTGCTTTACTGACAGCCCAATCCTATCTTCCTCTTTATGACAGTGGGACAGTGTCCTGCTGTTGTAAAAGGCCCAGCGATGGCATGCAGATGCAGTACTGCTGGAGCAGTCCGGGCCGCTGCTGTAAAGCGGTGGTAGCGTCAGAGCTGCACTGCCATGATAGCAGATGGACCAGGCCAGTGCCAGTAAGTTGGCAAGGGGGGCATTTTGTAGGCAGGGAGGGGGATGACAGGCAGAATTTCTGAGTGGATCATGAGGGCAGGAGGCAGGGAGTGGTCCAGACGGGCTGGATCTCAGCAGCAAACACACCACAAATCCTATCCCACTCATTTCGGCATGCGCTGTGTCCTTACTCTCTTCAGATGTCTGCCAGCTATAGAGCTGGCATAGGTCTGAGGAGACCCATAGGCCATCAGGGCTTCTACCTGGAGGTAAGGGAACAAAAGGAGTACTGCCACTGGGCTTTAATTGGTGATTGGGGATCCCTGTAGACTGCAGATGCAATCTATACACACGTACCTGGGAGTAAGTCCCATTGAATTTAATAGGGCTTTCTTCTGAGCAGATTAAAGACATAGGATTGCATTGTGAGAGAGGATTCAATGGGGAAAAGAGTGTCCCCTTATTATCAGTCAATCGTATCTCATTGCAGTAGCAGAAAAAATTATTAAAATAATAATATTTTGATATCTACTGGAAACATAACCACTCTACAAGGTAACATATCTTACAATCGTTGAACAGGAATTGTAATTTCCTCTGGCCATTTAATCCAGCCCAACTAATAATTCTGTCCCCTCAAAGTTTAAGACAGTGCAGACCCCCGAATGATACAGAACAGGGGTTCTCAACCAGTGGTACTTAGTACCACCAGTGGTACTTCAGCCGACTGCTAGTGGTACTCGGACTGCTGAACCAGTGGAACCCCGCTTTTTCACTCCTAAGAGGCTCCTGTCTTTGGCCAAGCCTCTCCGGAAAGCTGAGAAGGGCCCTCCCACCTGCCCAGAGTCTCCTACCTGCATTTTCTGGTAACCTGAAAACCTGGAAGTAACTGGTGATGATGTCATCACCAGTCACTTCCAGTGGTACACAGCAGGAGAGTGGCGCTGGAGGTGGTACTCGGCCAGGAAGGGGTTGAGAACACCTGATAGAGAAAATAATGATACAGATCTTTCACTTCTTCTGGCTCCCATGCTGACACACTGAGACTTTTAGAATATCAACCCACCAGATATTGAGAAAGCATAGTATGGAAGTGCAGAGCAGTAAAAAGGTCTCCCCCCCACTGAAACACATGTCACACATGTGTAAAAGTGTGTGACTTTGGCTGAATCGTGTCAGCTATTTTGTTCTTAATTTTTAATTTTGAAAATAGGTCTAGACTGATATATGTAATCAGTGAATTGCAACGGACCCACTGGGAACACCCATGGAGTTGCACGCATTCATGCACGTGTCAATAGGCCTGCCTCAGCTCTTCTGCCTTAAGTGCCAGTATTAATAGTAAAGTAGTACGGTATGGTCAAGTTTACCGAGAATTTGCCGCGTGACCTACACAGCTCCACAAAATGATGAATGCAGGTTCATAACGCCGTGCTGATAAAACAGGGAAGAAATTTTCTTTACCAATATTGCAATTTTTCCTATCAAGAGCTCAGACACAGAAGCATAAATCCAGACTAAAATCAGCCTTGGGAATTAATTTTTCACATTAAGAATAAGATTAGTCCTGCTTCTGAGAAAACACGGCTGTATTATATGTACAGTGTTACTTGTTGCCTGGATGACACACTGTTAATTCCAAGAGATTCCTTTTATCATAAAAACGGATTTGCACTGAAGGGCAAAGGCCGTTTCCATATGCATCCAGACTGCATTACAATCTCATCCATCACCTTATACATTTATAGGTGTCTGCTTTTTTCTGGCTTGCTGAAACAGTCGCCATAAAAAATGTCCATGTGCAAAGCTGGTTTAAATTTCATGTGTTTTCACTTGGAAAGTATCTGGTTAGAGGAGCATCAGTTCCAGCAACCGAAACTTCAGTGACAAAATATTCCGTCCTTGGAACAAAATGAATATGGAAAGGAGAGACCTGAAAAGGCATCTGTGCAAAAGGCATCTGTTGTTATTTCCTACCACCTCTGATGTGGATTGAATGTTGCATTAGACAAAAATAAGACAAAAATAATGTTTATAGAAATGGTGTTAAGTTGGTTGTGAATTAAAAATAAGTGGATCGTTGGCATCCATTGGGAGAACATGTGCGTAGCGGGTTTCCCAGCTGAGGCCAATGAAGTGGCGGACAGTTCAGCATCAGCTGCGAAGCTACCGTCAGTATGACAATCCGTCCCCTTGGGGATGGTTTCCAAAACAGTGCGGGGGGATGTGTGCCTGTCGCTCCAATTATTTGTTAATGGGATTTGTATGAGTGCTTGCCATTTACCCTTTGGAAAATTGACCCCCCACTGTCCTATCACAAAACCCTCTTTTATTTGGCTTTACTAAACATGAATAGTAACCGTTGCGTCTGGAGAGGATGCTTGACAGTGGGGAATAAGCTTGAACTTGACTTGCAGCTGGTTATATGCAGCCCTGTGTTTCATCTGGAATATCCAGCAATGCCACGTCATGCTTGAAGTGTAGAAAACAGAAAGGGCAAGGTGTTTTACAGTGAGAGGGGACACTTAACATGACAAAAGGGGAGTGGGTAATTTTAGACTAAGATAAAATACGCTGGTTTCAATGTACAATGCATTATATAACACACTACTTGCTTATTTTAGAATGTAATCGGACTCAAACCATTTGCTATCACATTTTATATAATAATACATATACAAATGTTACAATTCCCTTCGAAAAAATAAACACGATAATACCCTCAGTTCTCTTTACTGATTAAAGTGGCCTGGTTTTCAGAAAGACTCATTACTATTCAACTTAGAAAAAAATGCTGTCTCTTAACGGTTTTATTTGTGATATCCTTATGATTCTTTTTTAGCTGCTGTTTAATATCCACACAAAGGTAAAACTTGAATGCCCTTCAGTCATATTTCCGTGACTTGGGAACAACTCAAAGAAAGGAGAGAGAGAAAGAGTATCCTAGGAAGTTTTCCACTGAAACATCTAAAAAGTGGCAGTGACCAGAAAGTTCCCAGATGTGAAGAATGCGCAATGAATTGTGTGTGATTTCATTGCGACTCCTTGAATATCCACATTGCCTTCCCAGTATTGCAGTTTCAAATCCATAGACATCCAAAGTGATATTAGAACTGGGTGGAGGTTCAACAGTGTGGACATTTAAATAAATGCAAAAATGTGTTTTGCTTCTCAAGCATGACAGCAGCCATCACATATTTAGCAATGTAGGTAGTGTAGAAGAGCTTACACCACTGTGCTGCTGGTGCTGTTCACTGGGAAAAGTGAAGCCAACCTCATAACACCTATTGGAAATAGGTCTTACGGTCTTCCTAAACGTCTGTATGCAAATGTGCCCTGACATTCTTACTCTGCTCTCTCGAGACCTGTTCACATGTCCATCATTTAGTATCTTAAACATACATTTGACACCTGATGAAGCACAGCTAAATGTGTGCACCCCCAGTAAAGCATTATGCTTGAGGTGGCATAAAGTGATAGGAATGTTCTGTCTGTAGTATGGGACCTGTGATAGCGCATTCACATATGCAACGATCACCTGGGAGCCAATGCACTGAGGATGCATGTTTGAGCCACGTTTAAGACATATTATGCCCTTCCTTCATATCTACAAAAGAGGAGTTATTCTGAGATTCTGGTGATGTGAAAAAGTACTATTTAAACAAGGGGTCTTTGTATGTAGACTGGGTGATGAATCAGGAGCTCTCCAGTTTGAATCTCACCTCTGCCATGAATTCATTAGGTGGCCTTAGGCAAGGTGGCCTTGAGACAATCCTGCATCCGCAAGATGGGGACAATAATACCCACCTTTACATGATTGTTGTGAGAATTACAGCACGAGAATGTATGAGAAGCAGTGTGAATGCTCAGTATTATGATCTCACCATGCTGGGAGCAAGAGGCAAGCTTTGCCCCCCATGAGTCCTCCAGCACATGCTTTAGCACAGGGAACAGTCTTACGGCGCAATCCTGCCTAAGATGTGGCGGCCGGCCAAAATGACTGGCTGCTGCATCCTAAGCAGGATATGGCCCATGCTGGTGCAGCCTGGGCTTACCACGAGGGAAAAGGACATTCATCCCCTTCCCCCGGTGTAAGCACTCGAAGCCCCAAAGGGCCTCCTCGGATGCATGCCAGCGCACGTCTGGGGAGGCCGTGTAAGGTTGGCCCGGCCCGGGAAGGGTGTTGGATATCAGCACAACCCAGCGCCGATATCCCTGCCCCCTCCCAGGCCGGGCTGGCCAATGGCCCCCTCCCTTGCCACTCCTCCCCATCCTCCCCACGCCTTCCCGCCGCCCAGCGCAGCACTCACCTGTGTCAGCCAGCGCAGGTCTTGGGCAATGGTAGAGTGGTGCCAGCCTCTGCGCTGGCACCGCTTACTCCCAGGTTGTTGAAAACATGCCTTACAGCATGTTTACGACACCCTAGGTCGGCGGAGCACTCGCTCCACCAGCCTATAGTTAGGCAGGATCAGGCTGCCCGTCTTATCTGTCACTTTGCACCCCATATTGGGAAAGGGTCAGAAACAGTGACAGAGACCTGCATCGCTTCTTGCCTTCTTCAAAGCATGTGCATCAGACCCCAAATAACTTACTTGTCAGTTCCCAAATAATAGCTAGCTATTAATTGAACAACCCAAAGTCAGGCAATTTTTCAAACTAATTTTTTATAAGTTTGACAGCCCTGTTATTGATACAATATCATAGTTGGTCTGAAGAGAAACAGTAATTCAAACAGCTCCCCTTGAAGGTACTTTCATCAAAGCTGCTCAAACAAGTTTCCATAAGGAATGTAATTGTACGAGTGGGAGACAACTCTTTGCAGCAGTTATTGGCCAAGGAAAAGAGTACAGTAATGGTGGAAAGAGAAAGAATGACAAAAGCCAGTCCACAACTGTAATGTGATGCCATGAAATTAATTACAAAAGCTAGACAGCTTGGGAAATTGTATTATTCTAGGGAAATGGGGAATGTGATCATAACATGTAAATTGTGATGTCACCAAAACAAGCAATGAAAAATATTTATTTTGGCTTGGGCTTCCATTGGAGGGTATCCAGGTATTACTGTAGCACAATGTCATAAAGATTACACTGAGCTACTAGGAACTGCTGAAAGAAGTATTGTAGAAAGGCCCCTTCATTGGTCTCCCGCGTATATATTGGATTTCATTACATTATGGAACTAAGCGCACACTGATGGTAATTTTCAGAGAGTTTGATTAGAATGGTAGCAGTAGCTGGAGAGGAATGGCTGTTTTTAACTTTTGACATTCTTGGGGAGATGATGAAGGAATAATTGCCAACAATGCTCTGTGTGAGACTTTATAGAATTTAGCGTGCAGATCCTGCACTCGAGTTATAACCTTAAAAGGTATTTGCTTATGCTAAGCAAAAGGATCTCTGTTTGCTAGAAGCAGCCAAATGACAACTCACCGAACAGGAAAGCATTAGGATTTTTAGCTGCGTAATGTTCGTATGAGTGGCCCATGCTGTGCTAATAAAACTATTGTGACTGGCATCGTTTGCAGTGGAAACTGACAGATGAAGCAGAGTTAAGTACTTTTTCAGAAAAGTTCCAACAGTAAATCATTAAAAGCATGCACACAACCATACTTCATAAGTCTGCAAATTGTTTCATAAAGCAATCACAAATCGAAAACAAAGTAAACAAACAAATCGACAACTAATGAACATCCCCCACTGCTCACTGTAAATAGATCTACAACTTAGGAGAACATTTATCCAACACATTGTCAACTCATTGTAAACACATCTACAACTCATTACCCAGTATGTTGTCACTTCATTGCAATTAAAGTTGCAGGCTAACGGTAGTGTTTCCTTACACAAAATCACTTCAATATCCAGAAGAATAAATGCCTTCAAGCACCAGGATGCAAAGTGCTAGGCTTTATTTTATACATTCTCTTTACGACCCTATACAGAAAGCCTCAAAGCACCAAAGTTATTTTTCTCTTCGTTGGTCATGTATACACTTTTGAAAGAATAAATTTTAAGTTATATAACCACTCAGAACAGCCCTACACTACAGGGGTTCTCAACCAGTGGTACTAGTACCACCAGTGGTAGCCTTACCATAGCTGCCATCCCAGGCTCCCGGTCATCCTCCTCTTCGTCCTGGCAAGCCAGGACTTCCTGGCGTCTTTGTCCCAGCTGGGACTCTTTGTGCACCGTAAAGCACCAAAAGCAGCGGTTTTAACCTTGCCGGGGCTTCGGGGGTATGCAGGGAGGCCTGTGCAATGCTCTGCAGGCCTCCCCAATGTTTAAAACGCCGAAAAACAGCAATTTTAGGCCACTTCCGGTTTTTGCTTTTCTGGTGGCTGTTTGCTGGTGTTCTTCTGCATCTTTTTTAGATTGTGAGCCCTTTTGGGACAGGGAGCCATTTAATCATTTGATTTTGTCTGTAAACTGCTTTGTGAATTTTTTGTTGAAAAGCGGTATATAAATACTGTTAATAATAATAATAATAATAATAATAATAATAATAATAATAAGCTGAAGGAGAGTTTTTCCAATGCAACTAGCTTTCAGCACGACCACAGCTACAGAATAGCATCAGTTGCTTGATACCCAACCAAATGTAATGGGGAGTGTCTCTTCTTGAGTGTCATCCAGGATTCTGAGTGGCTGGAGATGCTAGGAAGAAGCAGAGTCTCGGGACTGCTGAAATATTGTCCCGTTTTGAAGTGAAGCATCTGTAGTAGTTAATATGGCCCTGGAGAGCTCCTTCTGTTTTAGGAATATGCCCATACTGGTCACATTCCAGCAGTCTCTGGGGCCTTTCATTTGACCATCAGAGGTGGACTTCAAGACTTCCTTGTAACCAAATATTTATTTATTATTTATTATTTTCTGTATTTATATATCACCTTTCTCATCATCAGATTTCTCATCAGATTTATTCAAGGTGGTTTACACAGGCAGGCTATCCTAGACCTGAAGGGTCTTTACAATATTGTTCTGTTCATATATAGAACCTTTCCATACCCCAGATATTTCCCTTCCGAGTGTAGCCCTCCTTCTGGCTTGTGCTCTGCACTTCTAAGCTTCACAGTTTACTGCAGTTCACACTCAAATGGTTGTCAATATGTTCTCTCTCTAGCTGACTCCTCCGCATTCCACTCTCTTGCGGTGCCTTCTCTGTGTCTGTCAGCAGCTTCCGTCTCCCATCCAAGCGAGAACTGAAGTCGATCTTACTTAGCTTCTTCAGGCAGGGCACTGGCTCAACCTCCAGGCGACACCTCCTCTTACATATGTCCTCTTACAATTTACAACACTGGAAAGTGCTATAGAGAGACTAATGGACCAAGGACTTACTTTGCCAGTTACTCTATGAACTGATATCTTACCACTAAGTCCTCCTTCTTGTTCCCAGGCTAGCACTCCTGCTGCCCTGTCAAGCTTTGCTGGCATTCCTCCTCCCTAGCTTTAGTTACAGCTACTAGTGTCATGCTTTCTCCTTGCTCATGTGCTGAGTCTTATGAGATGTTAGTCTTGGAAGACCAGGAGTATGTCCCCATTGCCCAAAGCCACTAGGTGAATGCAATTTTTACGTTTCTGTCTACTGTATCTGTTTGGTTCAGTTTTCCTTGTTTTCATAATTTACCTTTACCAATCACTCAAAACAACAACACACGACTCTAGAAATAAAACAGAACAGAGAAATGCAGTCATCTGGAAATCTTCCTAAACGCAATAAAGAAAATGTAGGAATAGAATTACACCGTATTGTCCCGAGTATAAGACGCACCTGATTATAAGACGCACCCTTAAAGTTTGGCACTATTAAAAAAATGTAATTAAATCACTGGCATTAAATTGCAACAGCCTGATTATAAGACGCACCCCTAGTTTAAAAACTTAAATTAGGAGAAAAAAGTGAGTCTTATACTCAGACCAATACGGTATTTGTTAAATCCCAGGCGCACCAACTCACCTGGACTGGAGTGACAAACCGGTTGGTGGTGACAGACACCAAGGACTACAACCTGGCTCTCCTAGGCTACCTTGTATCTGTTAAAAGAACCCCCCCCCTCCCAGAATAGGTGGAAGAGTAAGGAAGTGTAGGGTCACACAGAGCAGACTGGATTTTGTGACACATCTGAAATCTTGAATTCAACAGGGTCTCGCTTTGTAAAAGCAAGCTTTTAAAAATAGGATTCTCTGAAGGGTAGATCATTCTTTTTGTGTGTGCGGATCTATCAGTTTACTAAAGCTTATACATCACTCACCAGGCGTGACTTTCACAGGTCACCTTGATACACAGATGACTGGTGGTAGGTAGGTAACAAAGTGCTTGCAGAGGATGGCACTCACTGGCGGCCTTCATTCTCTGCAGGCTGATAACTCACACCTGTGTGAACATTGTGTGATCCTGTGAAAGAGAAGCAGCAAGCAGATCAGCTGCAAAATAACAACGGGAAATCCAACCTGATGCAGAATTGTAACGTTTCTAATGAAATATTTCCATCAACCAACAAATCCAGGCACCATTGTGCTCTTTTCTGTACTTCTGCTTTGCCTGATATTTACAGAGATTAAAGGAGACCAAGGAGAAGCTACAACCTCCACTGTGTTGTGACATCCAGAAGAGACCGACAGATTATTGATGGGGATTGTCAGTGTCCCTATGGCAAGGCAGGCTGCTAGTTTCTCAGTCATTTGGCAGCACGCATTAAATTCATTATTCAGCCAGATGTACAGAGGGCTACATGCATCACACACACACACACACACACACACACACACACACACACACACACACACACACACACACACAACTAATCCTAAACCCATTGAGGGCAATAGAAAGTTTCCTAGTGATGTAAGTAGGTTTTATTTTTTAAGATCCACAAGCTTTTCTAAACTCAGTGTCGTTCTTTTTTTTGAAACGCAGCCTGCCCATGACTTGAACTTATTTTTAAATTCTGATTTCACTGCTATAGGCTCTGTTTTCTTTAGGAACATGTTCCCATTCTCCGTTTTGGCATGGGCATTATCTCAATCACTCTAGAAAATACTCCCTCATGATTAAAACCTGGCTCTTTCACAAGCCTCATTTTATCTGTTAAGTATATCCATATCTCCTTTCTCTAACTGCACAGGAGGTCTAGAACAACATCCAAGAATCTCCAGGACAAGCAACCTTTATTTTCCTTAACTTCTTTCCAAACTGTCTCTCGCGTCAGACAAAATATTTATGTCTGTTTCCTCTGTAGACTCGGTATAATCAGAGACACTAATTTACTGTGAGTGGAAAGTCTAAATTCTGTGTTCAAGGGTTAGCGTTCCCATATTACACCACTATCTGACATACTGAGACTAGGTCTTTTTTCCCCTTCCTTTTAAAATAGAAATATATATATTTAAAAAAAAACACCATTATTTTTCATATTGAGATAATTTAACAAAGCCACAATACCAAATGGTAACCAAAACGTATACCGAACAGATTTTTAAAAAAATAGTAAAAAGCTGTTGTGTTTAGCAAGGATTTGCACCCAAGCAGACGAAGGGTGCCTCCCTGGTATGTCCTCCAGCAGGGGTTTGTACATGCACCAAGAGCCTGTTCACACATACCATTTTTTTTCTACACAGAAATACAGCCTCCTTATAAGAAGAAACCATGCCATTGCACCCTTGCTACTGAATGGAGATAAGTGACAGCAGTAATGCTCATTGGTTTGGCGTCCTCTTGAGGAGAGAGTATGAGAGACCTACGGTGTGTTCGTAATGCTTGCTTTACAGCTGTAAGCTGCTGTTTCATTTGCGCACACACAGACACAGCACCCAGAGGCCATCTCCTAACAACAAACCCCCATAAAGGAACATCTTCTGACCCTTAACATCCTTGGCATACCGTATTTTTCGCTCCATAAGACGCACTCCCCCCCCAAAAAAAAAATAGGGGGAAATGTTTGTGCGTCTTATGGACCAAATGCTAAAAAAAGTAAAAAAATTACCGGGGCTTGTGGGGGCTTCGGGAAGGCCTGCGCGACCCTCTGCAGACCTCCCCGATCTTCAGTTCGGTGATAAATGGCGATTTTCGGGCATTTCTGGTTTTTGCGAAAACCGGAAATGCCCGAAAATCGCCATTTGTCGCCAAACTGAAGATCGGGGAGGCCTGCAGAGGGTCGCGCAGGCCTCCCGGAAGCCCCCACAAGCCCCGGTAAGTAAAAATATTTTTCCCTATTTTTAGCTCCATAGTACGCATGCGTCCTATGATCCGATGCATCCTATGGAGTGAAAAATACGGCAATTTTGTCAAATCTTGGACCCTGGTCAGGCAGCATCGTGAAGTGTGGCATGAAAGCAAACCATTTTGCTGCAGCTTCACAGTTTTGCCTTCTGGAGACCAAAGAAAGGTCATTCATTTGCTCACATATGTTCTTCTAGAGCCAAGCCCGTAAATCCAATCAGTAGAACTAGTTCCATTGCCCAGGTCATCTCACATCCCTGACTATTGTGATCCTTGCCTCTCCTTCCGGCAGTTAGTTAGCTATCACACCCAGTTGGCTCCTCTTGCCTGTACAGGAACTTTGGGATTTGTACTCCTTGACAGACCATGTCGCACAGGGGAACAGACATCTGTTGGTCAGTCTCTCAAATAACAAGGCCTATATTATAGCTTCTTACACAAGCACTCCATCTCAGTCATTCTCTCTTGGCCTAGCCAGCAGAAAACCTTTCAAAATATTCTTTGTCCTGTTCTAACCAGTTGTTTTTACTAAACAATTTTGTCATGTTTTAATTTTTGTAAACTGCCTTGGGTGTTGTTTTCGAATTCCTGCTCATCCACAAAGCTTCCTGAGTGACTTTGGGCCAGTCACTCTCTCTCTCAGCCTCACCTACCTCACAGGGTTGTTGTGAGAAAAAGGAAGGAACAATTTACACCACCCTGAGCTCCTTGAAGGAAGGACAGTATAAAAATGTGAAAGTAAGTAAATATAAATATTTAAATGTTCTATATTCCACCTGTCCTTCCAAATAAGTAAATAGTAATTAATTACTATTAAATATTCTCTCTCTCTCTCTCTCTCTCTCTCTCTCTCTCTCTCTCTCTCTCTGTGTGTGTGTGTGTGTGTGTGTGAGAGAGAGAGAGAGAGAGAGAGAGAGAGAGAGAGAGAGAGGAGTAGCCATAAATATAGGGCATATAATATTGAACGCCTATAAAACTTTGACTAAGTTTTTGATATAAAAAGGAAGGCTGTAGGAGATGAGAGAAACAAGCAGGCATGTTTATATGACTACTGTAAATTATAAATGTTTATATAATTCGAAATAACTGCAAGCAAATGTCCTTTTATATATACCAGCTTGAGATGAGGAAAAGAAAAATAAAGATTACTAATAATATAATAAATGTATTTGTTTAAATAAAGAGGTGGGGTAGAGAGATGGTATAATACTTCTTGTACATCTGTTGCCTCAGGGATGAAATTATACAAAGAAAAAACAATAAAACACGTCATAAAATAAAGACTGGCATATCAATCCACTGTAATTCTTCGCATGGTGATGCAGCGATGCCAACGCGGTGTCCAATGTATCCCGCGGGGGAGTTTCAGCATGTTGGGACCTCCTCAGGGTAAGGAAACATTTGTTCCCTTGCCCCAAGGTAAGCCCCAGCTTCCTCCATGTGTCAATTCGGACCGGTGCCAGTGATATCGCTGCGCAAGTCCGCATTGACCTATGAAGTTGGATCAGACTTGGGAAGGAGGTTAGGTCTGGGCCCAATCTGCCCTCCACCCCACCCCACCCCACCCCGTTTTGCCCATCCCCCGTTTCACCCCCTCCTGACCCCTGCGTGGCCTTACCTGCACCAGCAGGCATCCTGGGTCCGTCTTTACCGCTTGTGGCAGCGGCCAGGCCACACACTCTGGTGGTGTTGCATTTGCAACAGCCGCAAAGCACATTATGCCGGCAGAATGCAATAGGATTCTGCCCTAAGTAAATACTGTAGTCGTGAATTGTCGTTGTGAAGCCCTTCGCCACTTAAAGGGGCCTCTGATAATTTCTTGGTTTTCATTCCAAACCTTTTAAAAACAAAATGGTTTTCATTCCAAACCTTTTATCAATTCAGTGAAGACATTTTGTAAGAGACCATCAAAGTTAAGTTCTATTTTTTATTTATTGAAGAGTTGGAAAGTTACAGAAGTTTGTATAAATGCTTAAGTACTGATTTCATTTTATTTTATCCAAGCAATTTATTTCATTCTTTTTTAAAATAAATGTGGTTTATGAATAATCTATCCGATACACTGTTGCTGGTTGGGATAATGCAGAATGGAAATGTTTCCATTTGAATGTATGTAGTTGCTGGGTACTATAGTGCACGCCTAAGCATGTCTACTCAGAAGTAAGTCCCATTGTGTTCAATGGGGCTTTCTTCCAGGAAAGGGTTATAGGATTGCATGCCTAACCTACTCCCATTTTTCTGCCAGGAACTTTGTACCTTAAACAGCTATGTTACAGGCAAAAGCTCCATGGGCAGAGATTTCTTCTGTCTAGAAAAGGAGAGAAGCTGCACCTGAATATATTCTGCCTGCCACGCCACTTTGAAAGGCTCTGGGCCGCCATTGTCGAGGAAAAGCGTGGTACCACTAATTGGGACTGGCTATGATCAGCCAGTCTGGGATCAGCGTTTGATGCCGGCTTTAAGGAATTAGTATTGGAACGAGTGGGCTGGTGATGTTTGCTTTTGAGGAAGTGCATTGCTAGTGTTTTGCTTGCTTGACTATTGATTTTCCCAACCACTTAATTATGTTACTGCTATTTTGGCTTCTTTCCTGAAGTATGTGTAGTGTGCTGTTATTGTGGCTGTACTTGGTGCTTAGATATAAATGACAGGATGAGGAATGCAGGAGCATTGGACTTTTCAGTACCTGGATAGTGAAAGAAACAGAAGAGTGGGAAACATGAGGCTTGGGGGCAGAAGCAATCACCTTCTTTAAAACTGTCCCTGGTTTTCCTTTCACAGTTTTATTTTGGGTTTTGGTAAAAGGAGAGAAATTGAATGCCCTCACAGGTGTCCTCACATGTCCTGGGTCCTAATTCATTGTGGCAGTTTATGCACCACCTCTATAATATGGCTCAGAAACAGGGTTGGCAACCTGTTTTTATTGGTCCTACTCCTACACCTTCAATAACAGCCTGATGGTTAAAAAATTAATAGGTGAAGCTTTTTTCATCATGTTATCACCATGCTAGGAAAAGCTGTACCCACTTATATTTCTCCACTGAAACAGACACAGTCCACGGTAGGCACAGGAGCAGGAGCTAGAAAAAAACTTGGCAACCGTAGTTGGAAAAATACAAGAACCCATCTACTCATTTACTATGAAGAAATTGAGCAATGATGTTGAATTACATTCCATCTCCAAGCATTTCTCTTTCTATTTGTTGCATACATTTCTGTTCTTGTCCCATGGAAATACATGGAGCAACCATAAACATTTTCCTTGAGAACTTGATTCCTTGCAGCAGAAAATGGCAATAGTGCTACATGCAATAACTAAATCTCTTGTTATGTGCACTGGTATTAAATATAAAACGTTTTCATTTCCTTTGTATAGGAAATTCAATAGGGCTGGGAAACAGGGTCAACCAAGTACTACGACTCCCACTATAAAAAGTGACTGGTGCTAATATTCCTTTTTCAGCCCTCATGTGACTGCAAATAACTAAACAGATAAAATATCACTTTCATAAAACTGCAGGTACAGCAGAGAATTAGCATGAGAGTTGGCACCGGCAACTTGTTAACGGAAGGTTGGCCAAGAGCTCAGATTTATGCTACGAAATTTAAATCGTTTTCTCTTGAGGTTATCTTGAAAATATCATTGCAGGGGGACATATCTAGCACATATTCCTGGATTATTTTCAAAGTAGCAGAGACTAATGGTGGCTTTCTGTCCTGAAGAATCTTGGATCTGTTCAGGCTTCAGGAAACCATATGAAAAAGGGTGTTAGAAACAGCAAACATGGAAAGAATTTGAACATGTTGCATATTTAAGAAGGTGCAAGGGGAAAAGATTAAAAATATGAAGCAACTTGTTTATATATGTACATATAGTGCTATATTCACACACACACACACACACACACACACACACACACACACACACACACACATTCAACATTAACATATGGGTTTCCCTCACTAGGAGAATACACGACTACATTGGGGGGATTTAGAAAGGTCATGACTTTGTGTTCAAATGTAAACACATAGAAGATTTTTGCCTTTAGATTTAAGCTTCAAATTGAATTCAGGCACAGGTAATTTAGTGGTCAAACAAGGTTATTCATGGTATGTCCAGGACAATTTTAGTATCTCAAGAACATGAGGTCACAGACTGAAGTTAAGAAGGGAGCTTAAGCCAATAAGAAATTCAAGCAGCCTTTAATTACATAACGGGGGTTAAATTAAGGAACACACTGCTGAAGGCAGCAAGAAATGCAAGAATTGTAAATGAGTTCAAGAAAGAGCTTGGAGAGAGGAAATCAAAAAGTAAAACAAATCAACTCTTTGAAAGAATGTCCAGGGGTTAACAGGGCAGGCTATCATGGACCAAGTACTAAGGGCCCATAAAGGGCCCATCCTTTAAATACCTCAGCGCTTCTAAAATAGGAAACAAAATGGAAACATGCATGATTCTGTTTGCTTTTTTTTTAAACTCCATATTAGTTGCTCAGGATAATTTTGTGTGTGTGTTTAAACATGCTGTGCAAGTCTATGTATATTTTAATAATCAGAATGAAATCCCACTATGTTAGGTGAAGCTTATTCCCCACTTGTATGTGTAGGACAGCAGCTGTAATTTGCTATATGTATTTTGACTGTTCTACAAGCGTAGTGCATGTAAAAGTAGCCTGACATCCAAAGGGCATCTTCCACCACTGCAGTGCTAAGTGTAATAAGGGGATATCACTTGGAAACGATAAAGACAGAGGGTTGCATTCTGGCTACTGATTTGGGCTGTGTCTCCTGCCCAGATCCTGCAGCATTCCAGGGGTCAGTACCACTCCCACAAACGTGTGGGCATTCAGGTGGAGTCAGCATGCCTGATGCTCACTCATTTGAACATGCCCAAATTCTTCCAGATGCAGCTTTTGCCATCACAGTGCTGCAGCCTTCGATGCAACTCTGAAAAGTTTAGAGCCCTGTCTGTCACTCCTAAATGATCAGAACGGGGGGGAGGGGGTGCATCACCAAGCCAATTCTTTAGTATCAGCACATCCATGCCAGTGTAGTCAGACAACTTCTCCAGAAATCCTGCTTTTTCCCCCTCCGCTTATCTTTTCTGCCCTAGAGTTTAAAGTAGTTCCAGCCTACATATGATCTTCTACTCCCTCTAGAGACAGAAGAAAGCTATGGATGGTTAGTTCCTTCAGATTTCTCTCTGGGTTCTCTTCCCCACCCACCTGCCCACCATCTGTTAGGAAGCCTGCAAGCGATATAGCTCCCAGTTGCTCTATACTGTGCTTTGGTCTGCCACCTCTCTTTCTCTTGAGAACCAAGATCCAGCAGGGACACTGCTATTATTATGGGCTTGGTTAACTATGCGGCCATTAGTGTTCATGTCATGGTGCTTTATAGAGTAGCATAAAAAAAAGAGGCCCCTGCCCTGATGACCTTACAGCCTAAATTGTCAAGCAGTGTGTGTGGGCAAACAAGTGAAAGAGGGTGGGCAGGATCAGGGGAACAAAGAATAAATGGAAGCAAATGTAGGTACATATACTGAAACTTTCAGCCCTAACCTGGGCCGGCCCAGAGCATGTAGTGGCAGTGACACAGCCTCCACTGCACGCGATTGGCCAGATGGGGATCAGGCAGTGATGGATTTTTACTTGCCTACTCCACTGTTGCCTGGTCCCCCTATGGGCCTACTCAGATCTGTGCCAGCTCTTTGGCTGGTGTAAATCAGAGTGGGCCCAACGGGCCATGTCGAGCCTGGGCTGGGGAGCATAGGATATCGGTGGCACCACTACCACCAATATCAGCCCCCAGCCTTCTCTCAAACACCCCAGCCCAATCCTTGCCTTGATCCTGCCCAGCAATGTTCCCTCTGCTGACCTACCTGCTTCGGCGGGGGCGTGGCATTCCGTTGGTGCGTGAGCAGGGCCACCCGCCGTTTGTGCTGGAAGCCTCCGTTTGCATGACGTTGCAGCAGCTGCCATGATGACAGCAGTCTGGGCCCTGTGCTGACGAGGCATGAGTTCCGTCAGTGCAAGACCCAGATAGGATTGGGCTGTTTGCTTTATTTCCGAGATGAGGACAGATAGGTTAAGTCAAAGCCTTCGTGGAAAAGACCGGATTTGAACTGGGGTCTGTGTTTGTGCAAAGTGACTTCAGGACGCAGCATACGTGGACTGTCCTCAACTGTACTGTTTATCCTGTAAGCCATGCACTCCTTGGCCCAACTCAGGGCATCACCCTAGATTGGTTCGGGGTTTTCACTGCTGCAGCTGCTGTTGCACTGGAAAACATTTATTTGCAGGCACAGCACTTCGTAGGACAAGGCTCTTAAAGATGGTTTATTTACAGCACTCAGGCAAGACAGAAGGAAAGGCTCTTTATGTTGTACAGATGCTTACTTTACAAGCTAACATTGTGAAGGGAAAGAAGTGATCCTCGGGGTTTCTTCAGGAAACTGTCTCACCCACTGCTTGGCTGCTTACTGTACCCTCTCCTCCAAAACCCAGGTTTTCTATATCGTTTCTGTGACTTGTCAAAACCCCAGAGTATACACTAAAACCCCTAAATACACTTAAGGATGAATTAGATCCACTAAACCAAATTAATGTTGGTGAAATTAAGAGCCAAATCCTATTTGTTCCCCCCCCCACTGGTGCAGCCATGCCAAAAACAGGCACACTGTATCCAGTGAAGGGGGCAGATTGGGAGGCTTTGGAGGGGAATGGAGAATTATTTCCCCTTACTCCTCCATAACCCTCCCACTCCGTAATAGGTGTCCTTGGACCTATGCTAGCTCTGTGGCTGGCATAGGTCTGAGGAGACAAAGGGGGTAAGGAGACTTGCAAAAGTGGGGATAGGATCCAACACGTGCCATCACCACCTGATCCACCCCCTCCTGCAGCCTTCTTCCCCCCTCCCCACCCAGTTTCGCCCCCTCCCCATCCACCCCAACCCCACTGCTATCCTACCCTCTCTGGTAGGCATGGAGGGGTCTGTCCAGAGGCATAGCAATGCCACCCTCCTGTAACGTCACGGCCTGAACCGACATCACAGGGCCCGCCCCCAAGTGACATCAGCCAGCCAAAATGTCCATCGAGGCTCGGGCGGGAGGGTAGGGGCAAAATCAAACGGCCCTGCAGAGGCAGCGGACGGCCTCTCCTACCCACTCCGAGCCGTTCTGCCGCCTTTGCCACTGCCTGCAGAGCCGCTGCCACGTTCTCCGCCGCCACGTTCTCAGCTGCCGCCATTTCCTCACCACCATTTTGTGGCTGGCTTGCTTCCTGGGGGCGGTTCCCCCCACCCTATCCCTTCCTACACCATTGGGTTCGTCAGCAGTGGTGGAGCACTCTCGCCTCCTGTGGCAGCGCTTAGAAAATGGCTACTGATGGATTGCTGCTCACTCCATCAGCAGCTATTTCACAATAGCAGACCTCTGTTCCACTGTCATAAATACCTCTGTGCAACAGCCCAATCTGTAATAAGATTGGGCTGCCTGTATTGTACAGTCACGTAGCTAAGGTCTGCCTTTCAGATGCTGTAAAGTAACTGGAATAGCCTTAGCTCAGGAAGAGGTCATAACTATTGTGCTTCAATCCCCCATCTAGCTGTTCTGTCCAGTCATTGCAAAGTTTTGAAAGCTTATTTCTGGAGTTGAGGAGCTGAGACATGGTATGGATTATGTTGGCATAAGCCTATTCTGCTGCTCAGTGGTCTCCCACTCTGGGCTAGCTGTGGTGATCTTGGAGGTGGTACTGGAGTTCCCAAGGACCTTTGTCTTGGGTGACTTTAATGTGCATGCTGACACTCCTGGTAATGGTGCAGCTGAGGATTTCACAGGCACCATGACAACCATGGGCCTGTCTCAGGTTATATCTGCTCCCCCGCATCAAGCTGGGTATACACTAGACTGGGTTTTTAACTAGGCGCAGGTGATTGGTGATCTGTTAGTGGAGGAGATGAACAACACTCTGTTTTCATGGTCAGCAGTTAGGGTTTAGGGTACTGAAGTACTGGTCTATGGTATCCCTCATGGTTCCATTCTTTCCACTATGCTTTTTAACTTCTACACAAAACCACTGCACTGGGGAGGGTCATCTGGGCTTTTGGGATTGGGTATCACAAATATGCAGGAGCTATTTGCTCTCTCTCTCTCTCTCTCTCTCTCTCTCATTCCCATCATCAGCTGGGGAGGCTGTGGAAGTCCTGAATTGGTGCCTTAAGTCGCTAATAGGCTGGAAGAGGGTAAACAAGCTAAAATTATGACAGAGATGTTATTAGTGAGAAGATCTGTGACCTAGGAATTGAACTGTCAACTTGTTCTGGTTGGGGTTGGACTCCCCTTGACAGAACAGGTTCACAATTTGGGGTTGCTCTTGAACGTGATCTTAAACCTGGTTGTCCAGGCGTCAGCTGTGGTGCGGAGTGCCTTTGGCCAGCTTATGCTGGTGCACAATCTATCTTTCCTTGGATTGGGCGAAACTGGCTATCATTACCAAGGTCATACCTTGGTTTGACCACTGTAATGCACTCTATTTGGAGCTGCCTATGCAGATGGTTCGAAATCTACAATTGGTATAGAATGCACCTGCCAGGCTACTGACTGGAACTAGGGGTTATGTCCATGTCACATCTCTGCTATTTCATCTTCATTGGCTACTTGCCAAGCACAATTCAAAGTACTGGTACCCTTAATGGTTTGGGACCTAGATACTTGAAGGATCGTCTCTTCCCATATGAGTTTGCCCATCCTGTGATGTCACTGCAGATGACCCTGTTGCAGGTGCCGTTGCCATTAAACATATAGGGTGGTGACGCACAACAGATTCTGTACTGTTGTGACATCCAGCCTGTGGAACTCACTTCTAACTGAGATCAAGTTATCTTCCTTTTCACTGGCAATTGGAAGGGGAGTTATCATTGTTTTGTTCCATCAAGTCTTTGATAATGTTTTCATTCTGACGCCTACAGTTGTTGCATAGCTGTTTTGCTTTTGTTTCTTTTTTTTAAATCGGAGTGTTGCTGTTTTGTTGCTTTATTTGATTGTGTGTTTTATTGATGATGTGAGCTGCCTTGAACTTTCCTTCTCAGTTTGGAAAGGTGGAGTAAAAAATGTTTCTTAAATAACTTAGCAGCATAGAGTGCATGCATTGCATGTAGAATGCCTCATGCTTAATTCCTGGTTTCTTCACTTAAATAAGAAGCAGGCTTAAGAACATACTGTTTCAGCCTTTGGAGAACTGCTGACAGTGAGTAGACAAGACTCGGGCAGATGGACTAATGGTCTTTCTTCTCAGTACAAGGCAACTTCAAATGAAGGCTGCTGTCTTATGAAAGCCATGCCTTTATCAGCCATGTTCTGACACAAGATTGACCCCCTACTTCACAACTGAATACGGTGAAGAAAATTTGACCTCTGGCTCAAATATATTGAAAAAGTGAGTAGAAGGTAACAAATTGGTGATGTTGAGTTTAATTGCCTTTGTTTATTGCTCCTTGATATCCACTATTATTGTCTGATTTATTAACAGGAGTTTCATTTGGGGAGGGAAAAAAATCCCAGTTCCCCTTTGTCTGCATATCCTTTGGCTCCACGAGGTTCTTGAGAGGACATTTATTAGATTTAAACCAATACCTGGCTGGCATTACTGCTGGAGCAGCAGAGCAGATTTTAACTGAATGTACATGGCAAATCTTGTTTTATGCCTCTCAACTGTTTCTTTCATAGCAGAAAGAGATAAAGAATTGATTAAGAAAAAACCCAGAAGAATAAATAAAAGTGAAAAATCTGCTGATGCAACACTACATGAAGAATTGCATTGCTTATTTTTAGATTTATGCGTGGAAGACAAAGAAATCCATATGAGCCCCTGCCTGTATGTTTAAAAAAAAAAAAGAAGCCCGAGGAGGGGGAGAGTAAGTGTAATCGCTTTGACATTATTCTATAGCAACACTTTTTCATTCTCTGCTATTGATTTAAAGCTTCTCACTTTCCTTACCCTTGTCAAAACCCCATGCACATATCCTAAGCTTGGGAACAGAAATCAGTATTGTCTTGTTTTGAGTGCCATTGCTTTGCGATCTTAAATGGTCCCTAAACCCTTTTGTCAATATGTATTGATGGGATCCACAGGCACACTGAGTGATCCCACTCTTGAGGGGCATAAACCAATAGCAAGTTGGGCTGCAAGAAAAGGGAAGGGGGAGTCCGCTCCAGGCTAGAGTTGGTAAGGCAACAACACAAAGCCGAATTGTCCATTGACAAAGTGTCAGACGTTTCAAATCTTTGATTAGCTCTCTGGCTAATGCCATGCTAAGCAGAAACATTACTCTACCCCCTGAAGCAGAAGCAGGCACAATTGTGTGTGTGCGTGCGCACACACACACACACACACACACACACACATGCACGCACGCACACGTCTTCAGGGAAATTAAGCAATGCCGATGAAACAGTGTATGGAGAAAGTTCTTGGATAAATTAACAATGCAATTACATTACATGACATGCCGGAAGATGGATGAGGAAAACTTGGTCTGTATCATGTTCTGTTTTTAAATTGCAATTTATTTGAGGGTTTTAATGGATGTCTTATTAAAACATCTTGGCGTTGGTCGGGCTTCAGCATGTGTCACTGTGGCCCATGATTGATGATCCCCTCTGCTGCTTCCCTTGCACTTTTGCAAGGAATTTAAGCAAAGAAGGAATGAACAGAGCCGCCCCATATTTGTATTGATCGTGTGAAGGTGCACTGCCTGAGAGCACAGCCTAATAACATTCTCTTTGTGGAACTGCTCCACATGAAGGCATTTATTGCAAGAACTAAAATGTTATATTGTACAGGAATAAAAGAGCATTGGACAAACAAAAGGGTAAACAAAGGAGAGCAAAAGAGAAGCAGAGGGCGGGAGACAGGAGCAGAGAGAAGACATTCCTTGAAGCGATGCCATGCCGTTCTCTAGCAAGAGCCGTGTCTCATGACAAATAATAGAACTCCTACCATAAATAAGACTGTATAGCAATGCAACTTTAAATGCATGATAATGCAGGATGGAGAGGATTGAGGAGGGATAAGCAGACAACGCTGAAGAGAATTAGTTTTCCACCGAAGTTAAAAGAAACAACCACTAAATGCAATAAGGAAACTAAGGAATAACTCATGTAGCTTTAATGATTTGGCCATCTTTCTCTTCATCACAATCCAGTAGAATGTTCTCCTGTGCAAGATCTAGTGGAACAAATACAAGTGTGCTGGCATATGCTGGAGCTCGATCAAATCCCGTTCATTTCCAGTACGCAGAGCTGGTCCATCCATTGTGCTGACTGATGCAGTTGCCACAGAAAAGCAGATTGTGGGGGGGGGCATGCACCTCCACTCACCCACTCATGTCCACTCCTCCCCCCGCACTCTGGATTGAAATTAAGAGGAAGTGTGGAGGAGAGGGGCGAGTTACTGAGTCTCACTCTAGCTCACCACTCTCCTTTCCTCCTCTACTCTTCCTTTTCCTCCTCCTTTTCTTCCTCCTCTCCCTCTTCCTTTTCCAATCTGGAAAGTGGGAGGAGGTGGAGCCGAGACTGATGCATCACCAGGTGAGGAGGCAACATTTGGCATGCCACATCAGATGCCAGGATGCTTGAGCCAGCCCTGCCCATGGGATTTGTTCAGGAGGTGTTGCCGCATACTAGGCACCCAGGAATGTAGGGGGCAAAGGAAAGTGTAGGTGAGGGAAAGAGACTGGCAATGGTAATGACAAGGGCAGATCCCAATACAAGCTAGGCCTGAACTCAGAAGGGTGAATTCATAGTGGGGTGAAGCGCTTTGAACTGGGGGTGTTTGTATTCTGAATTCCAGTTTTGAATTTGCCCCCATCTGTTACCCAAATATTTGAGAAGGAACGGTGCAAATGCCCATAACTGGGTGCATTGGATTATACTCAGTTGTGGAAATACGTTAATATTCCAATAATACCCCATTCAGTGATTGAATGAGATCCACACATCCTGACAAACAGACAGACAGACAGACAGACAGATAGTGGTTAATAAACTGTCTGTAATTTGGCCCTTACAGAGGTGTCTGTAAACAAAAGGTAAACGTTTGTCTAAATAAAGCTTGAATATTGTGGCAGAAAACCTGAGAAATGTATAGTTTCTCATATGATAAAATATATACCGGTATGTTGCTTAGTATGGCAGCAAAGGAACGTGTTCTGCAGTACAGCTGCATGTACACTTGTCCTCTGAGCCAAGAATATGCATGTTGCAACAATGAATATGAAACGTTGCATCAGAAAGCAGCAACTCCTGACAAAGTACTCAAGGGTCCCTATACTGAGCTCCCTTGGGCCTGAGTGCTGAATTAAGTGCTTGTAGCAGCTGGCTAGGAGTAGGTCATCGTCATCTCCTTAACCACAGGTGGTTCTTTAGCTGATTGACTCCTTCTGAGACAAGTCTTTAAAAAGTGGAGCCAAACACAAATGAAGAGGACTAGAACGAGAACTGTTTTACATACGTTGACGGTCCTAAACTGATATAATTTTCCATGAGGGAAATTATGTGTATGTCACATGGGTTGATATATACTACCATACATCTGTTTTTGGCCTTATGTTTGTAAGGCAAAGCAAAGCAAACACATGCATTCATCACAGATGCCAGTGTAAATGCAAGGCACACTCAGTTTGTCATACAGAAGTAACCTACCTAGGTAGTGAATCTGTCTCTTAGGCAGTGGCCACCAGGACACCTGGGGTAGAAGGTTAAGGCTCAGAAATATCAAGAGAGATTTTCTTCCTCAAAAGAATGACCCTAGTGGGAGACTAATGGAAACACCTGTGGGACTGCAAATTTGCTGAAGCGTCACCGGGGGCCCAGGGCCCCCGTATGGCACATGGGGGAGGGAGAAAGTGGTGGGGGGCAACAACCCTGCCATATGGGCGGCGGAATCGGCAACAGTGATGCAAAAGTTGGACCCGCCCGCCCTGCGTCTGGAAAGCCCACGGCGGTGACGTCACTTCTGGTGGTAACATCACGGGGGTGATATTTTGTATGCAGCCCCCACACACTCAGGGTGCTGCAATGCCGCTGAAAATTTGGAGAGGGGATCAGTGAAGAAACGGCAGGATGCACAGTGGTTGCAGCATCAGCCAGTGGCATCTCTGAGTATTTAAGTGTCTCTATGTGAAGACCTGCCAGTACTAATATAGCTGAAACAGAACCTTCACTATATAGTTGTCCCTCCTTTTACTCCCCAAATAATAATAATAATAATAATAATAATAATAATAATAATAATAATAATAATAAATAAATAAACTCGTTCACGGTTACTTGAAACAAAGATGTTTCTTTTTAATATGGCCACACCACATTTCAAGCGGTGGCCCAATTGCTGAGCCTCACCCCTGCACGGGATGGGGCAAAGCATAGTAGAACCGGATTGGATCAAGCTGGGGGCTGCCTCACCTCAGTGTTTTTTCACCATGGACTGCTGATCTTTGCCATTCTGGGCTCGATGATGCTGCATCCACCCTCGAGATTAGCTGGTCAACTCTGGGGCCGGGTAGGAATATTTTGCTGAATTGCAAAATCCGTTCTAGAGGCTTACTGGCTTGGGATGAGCGGAGTAATTTGACTGTTTTGACCTCCTTTCCAGGGGTTGGTGGAGAAAACCAGAGGTTAGAGTGAGCCAATCTGTGTTTGGAGCCAGGGTGCTATGCCCAATGGGGGAAGTGAACAGTTACTTCTGTCTTCTGCACTAAGGTGCCTGCACTAAATGAGGGGAGGAGGTCACTAGCTCAGGATCCACTGCAGAATTTGAATTGTATTGTACTTTAAGCTATAAAGTGGCCCAGTTTATACCAACAAAGATCTTGTTTCGTGTAGTTTGTGGTGGGTTCCCCAGCAACGTACCTTGTATTTAGTCAGTGTTACTGCTGTTGAAGTTGCAGGCCTGATGTCAATGTTCCTGCTAGCAAACAGCACTAAAATGGCTGCCATCATGTTGCCGGCATTTTATAACACAAAAGAACTGGCTTTTGAAGCAAGAGCTCTCATGCACTTAAATGAAGAGGCAACTTGCTACCTTGCAATAAATCTTTTCCATACAGAAACGGAACAAATGATTTTTTTTTCTTTTAGTTCTACAGTAATTATTCTATTTTATTATTTGTAAAAATAAAAAGAACATACATCAGATTGCATATGCCTAAAAATCATGTAGAAGTCCAATAATTTTCCCTTTTGTCAGAAATGCTCCTCTTGACTAAAAATAATCTGCTATGTCTATAACATCTAAGATAAATAAAAAGATAGTTTTCTAGCACAAATGCAGCCTCCCTCTCCTCAGCATCCAAAGGTCAAAAGCTGCAAAACCTAGTCCATTAACCTCTCTAAATGGTTGTGATATTAAAAACTGACTCTCAATATCCAAGGGTCATGATCGAGAGCAATAACCATCCACAATAAAGAATTATGACTCTAGTACATTATCCATCTATAAAATGGTCATTTACGACACTAGCACACTGGCCATCTGTGCCAACCATAGACCACCCATTTCTAAGAATCATTACACGCATTCAATTATGGGGTTATGATAGAAGTTGTAAAGTCTTATTAAGTTTTAAAAGAGAGTACAGAGCTACTTACTGTACATTTAGCAAAGTGGCAGGGAAACTCAATAGCAAATCCTCCACCCGAAGGTTTTGCTAAGTACAAAAGCCTAGCAGGAAGTGACAACTGAAAGGATGTTTCTGAGCACGAGGTAGTGGCTGTGTTTTATGCTGCATCACAGATATTTCAGATTTAATTAGAAATCACCTTGTCACTGCCTCCTTCCTTCTGCAGTCCCAACCAGCCTGAGCCTACTGACAGCGCAATCCTGCGCAATTAAAGACTGGTGGAGCAAGCACTGGTCTAAGGTGTCACGAAAGTGCCGTAAAGCACATTCGCGGCACCCGCAGAATAAGCGGTGCCGGCACCGAGGCTGCTGGGCCCAGTTTGCGCCGTCAGACACAGGTAAGATTTGCACCGAGCAGCGTGAGGGCGTGAGGAGAGTGGGCCTGGGTGGAGAAGGAGGGGGTGACTGGCTAACCAGGCCAGGGATGGGGGTGGAGATATCAGCGGCATGCTCTGGCAATACACAGAAGCGAAGCTGGACAGGGAGCGGGGGAACCCTGACAGTGGTGTCAGGCACCGGGCGGCAGGCAGGCGGGGGGGGGGTTGTCAAAGCGGGCAGTGGAGAGGTGAATTGGGCCGTTTTGGCGGCCTCAGTGACCAGCTGCGGGTTTGGCCCTCCCGCCCTGTGCCTCTCTGATGGAAAACGGCGGCAGCAGTGATATCACTTCTGGCATGGGGGGTGGTCAGAGCGCTGCCACTGGTGATATCCTAACCCCCTTCCCGTGCCTGGCCAGCCTTACACAGGCTCTCCGGATGTGCACCAGCAAAATAGCTGGCGCACATCCGAGGAGGCCCATTGGGGCCACTGGGGCTTACAAGGGATGAACGTCCCTTTCCCCCAAGGTGTGCCCTGGCTCCGCCGGCACAGGCTACATCCTATGCAGGATTGCGCTGTGAGTAGCACAGAGATTTTCTTAGTGTGTGGGTCTTTGTGCCTGGAACACAGAAAGCTGCCTTATATGGAGTCAGGCCATTGGTCCATCTAGCTTAGTACTGCCTACAATGACTAGCTCTCCAGGGTTTTGGACATGGACCTTTCTCAGACCTACAGGAGATACTTGAGATTGAACCTGGGACCATTGACAAGCCAAGCATGTCCTCTACCACCCTTGTCCAAAGTAACCTCTCCTGGCTATTTCATAGTGTTTTAGCTCTTCCCAGAAGTACATATAAGAAGATGAGTAACAAAGACAAAAATGGTCTCAGATAGAGGAAGGTTTGGGATATTGAGGAATAAATGGTCCATACATGGATTAACTGGACATGATTGTTGGTCTCAGAAAAAAAGTATTTGATTCACAACCACTAAAATAGACTAAGTAAAAAAAACAACACATTAGAGCTCTGGTTTATTTCCCCCCAAACCAGAAATGTAGTCATTGTACACTTTTATATTAGAACTTGTAAAATAAATTGCTCTTCATATGTGATTCAAGTGCCATATACCATATCCATAGACTCCTGAATTGCCTTGGTAGCCTCATCCCCATGGTGAAAAAAAGGCTTCGGGCTTGCTTGCCTGTGGTAATTTTCCCTAACGTTTGAGGTACTTGTCATGAAGTTATACAGCCAGCCAATATGGAAGTGTTTTGTGCCTGGTGTAGTTATTTTGGAAGCTTCTAGGGATCTTTTGACCTTACAAGTAATTGTGCAAGGTAGCAATATCCTTGTGATAACTCCTCAAGTTAACCAGTCCTAGTTATAAATCCAGTGTTGTTAGTTCTTACTCTGTGAGTCTGAAGTCTTCTGGAATTGTACCTTGGTGCATATGAGACCTCCAACAGTCTCCAACCACCATCCCACCCAGCTCAAATCAGAAATAGTTCAGTAATTACGACAGGCATCTGCAAATGCTTGGAAAAAAAATCACCTACAATTTAAGTATTTTTAAAAAAATATCAGTGGCATGTAATTATTATGTATGTGCAATTTATTGATTTAATGCTTGTTTTAATTGGTTGGTTGAGTTGCCATTCACAAGGCACGGCACTTTTTATCCAGACTGTCAGACTCATGGGTTGTAGCCAAAGAAAGTTAGTGATGACTAATTCTCATTGAAATTAATGGGACCGAATTTAGTCATGATTAACTTGTTTCCATGATTTCCATGATGCTTATTCAGGACTAATGTTCTTTGGATGCAGACAGTGATATGGCAGAAAATTCTATAAATTGCATAGCCATTTTTAACAATTCAAGTCAATTTGGGTCATCAATGATTTTGTAGCAACACAGCAGCTCAGCTGCCTTCAGGGTCTGATGAATACAGACCACACACAAGCAAAATTGGCACATATGCTGATAATATCTTTGATTTAAATTACAAACATAAGTCCATTTACAGGGACAAGGAGCTCACCTCAAAATCCACTCATATATTTCAATCTGAATCAATTCATATTTCAAGTCCATTTCTTTTTTGGGGGGGGGACTTCAATAGTATCACTTCAACCTGTTGCAGCCTAAAGCCTAGGTGGTTTTTAGACTTAAAAACAATCACACAGAGAGAAGAAAATGACACATGGTTAATGTCATTGGTAACTCAAGACATAGGGTTGACTTCTAACTTACCACTCATGAGTGGAGTCTCCTTCCGTTCATGAGTGCAACTCCCTTTCCATGAACAGAGCTGTAAATTAGGAGCCAAAACATAGTTTAACAGTGCAATCCTTTACAAGTTTACTCAGAAGTAAGTCCCACTACCTGGCGGGATATGGTTCATGGGATCACGAAGGGTCGGACACGACTTAACGACTGAACAACAACAACAAGTCCCACTATGTTCAATGGAGCTTATTATTCCCAGGTAAGTGTGTATACGATTGCAGTCTCAGTATTTCAAGTGCTAATAAAACTGATCATAACAACCCCTTACAACATTATAGTAGCCGGTAGTTAGTCCTTCTGGAGAAGTCTTGGTACTTTGTAATATAGATATCCTATTCACAGCGGGTGGCGCAGCGGGTTAAACCGCTGAACCATAAGCTGTTGATCGAAAGGTTGGCAGTTCGATTCCCGCGACGGGGTGAGTGCTCGTTGCTTGGCCAGCTCCTGCCAACCTAGCAGTTCCAAAGCATATCAATGCGAGTAGATAAATAGGTACTGCTTGCGGGAAGGTAAACAGCGCTCCGTGTTCCAGCTGCATGCTACGCGCTGCGGCAAGGAGAGTCATGCCGGCCACATGACCACGGAGGCGTCTTCGGACAACGCTGGCTCTTCGGCTTTGAAATGGAGATAAGCACCACACCCTAGAGTCGGACACGACTGGACTTAATTGTCAGGGGATACCTTTACCTTTTTATTTACACTTACCTGGGGCTTAGAGTCATCCCAGTGAAGTATTGCCTCAAATGAAATTTAAAGCAAATGTGGGGACTTATTCTCAGGAACGTCTGAGGAATTTTGCGAGAAGCCAAATTAAAGATGTTTGGATAAGACTGGCGATATTTCCCAGGGACTGTAGATTGAATATCCTTAGTTGGACATAAGTTGTCTTGAAGTCAATGCATTAATGGATGTTTGCAAGGAAACAAAGTCTTTGAGGTCACCTTAGGGCTGCATCATTAGGCAGCTGCCAAGGTCCCAGGGCTCTCAGAGCAACCCACTGCTGAACTGTGAGGACATGTGCATTGTGGTGACAGAACAGCTCTCTTGGGGAGAAGAGAGGGTTTGTGAATGGCAGTTTGTTGAGGGTCCTGAGATCTGGAGCCAGCCTTGTGTCACCTGATCTTGAACCAGGAAGCATAGTCCTCACTCTGCCTGCTGATACGCTCTGGTTTATGTAATCATTCCAGCTAAGCTAGTTCATATATGCATAATCTTTGTAAATGTGTACACACGCAGCCAAAGAAGTGCAATATCTCAAAGGGCCTAATCCTATCCTCGGCCGGCCTGCGTGATACAGTGCCACTGACACAGACTCCACTGTGTCCTGTGGCTTGGCTGGGCACCAGGCCAACAGGGAGAGGTAAGTAAAGAAATGTTTTACTTACCTCCTCCACTGCTCCCTGGTCCCTAGGGGGCCTACTCAGATCTACGCCAGCTATTCTGCTGGTATGTCGGGCCCAGGATGGGGGCTCTGGATCCTGTAGATGCCACTGCTGCCCAGGTTCTCCACCAGCCTGCCCCTGGCCCGTTCCCCACCAACAATCCTCCCCTGCTGCACAACTTACCTACTCTGGAAGCTGGTCTGCTGCCTGCCACTGCTGGCGCAGGACTTATCAGCTTCCGCACCATGGGCAGCAAGCTGCCTGCTGTCACAGTGGCTCGGGCGATGGCAGCCTGCGCGTTAGGATGGTGGATTGTGAATCCGCCATTGTATCATGAGGATAGGGTTGGGCTGAAAGTTAATGATAAATTGGTTGAGAAGTTAACAATATTTATCTTAGTCTAGAGCCAAACAATTACTGGTAAACATGACACTAAGCACATTATCATCTCTCTTTGGTTTTTTGGTGTGTGTGTGTGTGTGTGTGTGTGTGTGTGTGTGTGTGTGTGTGTGTGTGTGTGTGTGTGTGTGTTCAAAGAGCATCTGTAGGACGGCTTGATCTAGTAAATGGTATCTTTGAGGCAGGGCTGCTCCAGTCATGAAGGAAATGATGTGGCTTGCATCAGCGCAGATGGGGGGGGGGGGAGTGACACTTTTTGGGCACCCCCACCCCATCTGCTGTCACCTCCCTCCAGCCTACCACAGATAGAGCTGCATCACTCTGCTTCCACTTCCCTATCTAGTCACTTCATTCCTATCCTTGAGCATCGGGGGGAAAAGGGAAAAACTGCACGGGCAGATGCAATTCGCTTCCCTCACTTCACTCCTTCCTCATGCGCTCCCTTTAAATTTAAAGGGACGGCACAAGAAAGAAGCAAGATGGGAAGATGGAGTGGGGAAACAGCCGCTTACTTGGTTCCTTCCATGTAGTCCCTCTAAGAAAACAGAAAGTTCGGAGAATGTTGAGAATTCCCAAAATGACCCTCACTTCCTGTTCTGCGTTTTCGGTAGGAAGGGTTGTGCGGGAACGAACAAGGTCAATGAACAGCGACTATCCCTCTTCATCCCAACCCAGCATCTTTTCTAGTGGCTGTTTGCTGGTATTTCTTCCTCATCGTTTTAGATCGTCAGTCCTTTTGGGATCAGGAGCCACGTATTTATTTTGCTTTGAACGTTTTCTTTTATTAAGAAGCAGTACACTGTATAAATATTCGGAATGATAATTATTAATAATAAATTGCAGCTTGGGAGAATTTTTGTCAGGAAGACAGTGGGAGACAAAGGCCCCCACCTGTGCTGCAGGCCTGATACAGATTGCCCTCCGCAGCTGTTACTGGAAAGGAAAGAAGTGAGAGAGATGATATATTTAACATCATGTCTAGTTTGGTCTTTTGAAACACCTATCTTACATTGGAAGCTTGTTGCTTTAATCCGTTACCGTATTTTTTTGTTGCAAGCTTGTCTTCATTTTAATGTTGTTTTCAAGTACAGAGGGGTGTCTTTGTGCATTTCCAATGCATGCTCACATGTCTTCTGAACTGGGCTCCATTGGAAGGCATTTTTACAGTTTACGGAAGTACTAAACTGGAGAGAATTGATAACTTATAGGAATTTGACCTTATAGGAATTTGATGACTATCTAATGTGGTTGTATACTAAATTATAGGTTTGTTCATAGGTCCTTGTGCTAGGAAAATGTTTCAAGATTTTCTTTTCTTTCTGCAAAGTCCAGGTTGTAAAACAAAACTAGGAAGAAATGCTGGAGTTTTGCTCTGGGGAAAATGACTAAAATATAGAACAAGATATGCACTCTGGAGGCCTGGTATTTCCTTGAGAAGACTATGTGCTCATCATCTCTCATCCACCACTTTATAAGATGAACTTTACGCTTTCTATTTTATTTTATTTTATTTGGATGTGCTGAGTGTATCTAGTGCTTTTATGTGTCCCTTTATTTTATTGATCCTTTCTGTACTCTTAAAAATAATGGGCTTTTAGAATCCCACTGCTACTAAAATTTATCTTTCTCACTTTATTGTTCATTTCTTTTTAAAACACATACATTTAGCTGGTAACCTTTATACATGATCAGATGTGTTCAGCCAATTACAGACCCTAAAAAAAAGAAGAAGGGAAACTCCTGTCTAATGGAGTTTATGTTGCCGAGGAAAAAGACACATGTATAGTTATGTTGTACATTCTGCTGTTTCATTGCCTAATAGTGACCCACCTATTGGCTATTTTTTCCCCTGAAATCTTTGTTGACATAATACTATGTAACAGGCAAGTATGCTGTCTTCTTGTTGCTGGAATTAAAATTCATCTCTCACTGAATAGGACTAATTGCTTCTTCAACCAAAACGGGAACGTTGGTCTTATTACAGGAGCAGAGTATGTGGGGGAGGAGTGGGGGCAGAGGCAAGGGGCAGGGTGCCAGCAAGACTTCAGTATTCAGTTACACATGAAATGATTTGTAATTCTGAGTAATCACTTAGGACAAGCCCTTGCACCATTTTATCTATACATGACTCTAGGCCAAAGTCAATACTCATAGTAAAATAATGAGATGAAGCTAACTGAGCCCTTTTATTAATGCTCCAAGGAGCAAATCCGATGCTTGAGCTTCTCCCATGGAAAGTATCCACTTCTTCCTAAAAATGAACAAGTGGGTCATGATGCCCAGTGGCAACCAGGGTACCTGCTTCTGCAGCAACTATAAGGCAACTGTACAATATATATATATATATCCTGTATATATATATAATCTCCTGTTCTCCCCCCCCCTTTATTGTTGTTTGTGTATCATGCCCTACGAATCTGCAGGTGAAACCCCATGAATTTTGCATTACCTCTAGGCTCATTAGAGAAATCTGTCTCACTCCTAATAGTTTCTTCTGACCGGGGTGGGAGGAGGGATGGGGGAAATCACATAAAGAAAACACAATGAACCTCAACAGCTAACACACGGTGTGCGGTTTCTCTTAGCATTGCCAATACAGGGCAAGCGAGCAAAACCAACTGTGCAAGGTATCGCTGGAGCTTACGTCTGTGCACATCGTAGCAATCAATATTCTTGTTGCTAGTTCAGTGACGGCATTTCTGACTGGTCCCTGTTTGGAAAGGGCTCCCCATTATTAGTGTGGAATAGTAATTACTTACTGGTAAGCATTCCAGCTTTAACAGATGTTTGGCCAACGAATAAGAAAAGGAACTAAATTCATTGTCTTTTTGATGTTGTTTTTATTGAATTGAATGTCGAAGTGATTTCCATCATGCACAATCATTAGCTTTACAGCCACTTTATCTAAGGCCCTTTTGAGGCTTTGTATTAAAGAAATGGGCTGTAAAAATCCATTTATGGTGTGGCAGAATGGGACTAGTAGAAGAGCTGGTTGTACTTAATGGGGCTAACAGTTTGATCAACAAACTAGCCCAGCCAAGTTCTGGGATTTAGCTGACCCATCCCATTGATTTACCTCTGTTTTCATCGAGATTATAAACACATTACATGGAAGTACAACCCATTGATTCCATGAAAGTTAACGTATCATTGCAACTTTCATCCTGTTGAAATCCAGTCACATACCAGGTTAATTGATATGGCCTTCATGTGTGTGAATCCCTAACTTATCACACTGATATAGGAAACCATTATGCCAGCCCAATGGCTCACAAAGGCAAGCCATTTGATCAAAGTATATTACCTTACAATGGTTGGTGCTGGGACTTTAATGCAATGCTTTAGCTTTGCAAAATTCATCTTTCTGACGATATGCTTTTTCTCAATTACATGATCCATATTTTTCTACATTTACCCAATTGTTCTTCATGATAACACCGTATCTAGGGGAAACACCTGATTTTCTTGCGTATACAAGCCCAAGGCAACCGCTAATAGAGCATACTGTATATTAACTGGAAATAAAGGGAAGAAAAGATTGAACATATGAAGCTGATGTATTCCAGGTCAGACCATTGATCCATTTAGGTCAGGACTGTGTACACTGACTGACAGCGCAATCCTGTGTAACTCTTGCACTGGTGTAACAGTAGATCCACCAGTGTAAGTGCACTTATGCCAGTGTAACTTGCCATACGTCGACATACATAGGACGGAACCAGCGTAACCCCCCTCGGATGCAGCGCATGCACAGTTCGGACACAGGACAGATGCCAGCGCAACTCCGTTGGTGTAGGGGGCATTCCGGAGGCGTTTACCCCCGGAATGCCCCTTGCACCGGCAGAGTTGCGCTGGAGTCCGTCCTGCGTCTGAAGTGCACATGCACGGTGTCCGAGGGGGGTTATGCTTGTGTTCGTCCTGTGTATGTCGGCGTACAGCAAGTTACACTGGCATAAGTGTACTTACACTGGTGGATCTACTGTTACACCAGTGCAAGAGTTACACAGGATTGCGCTGTGACAGTGGTTCTCCAGGGTTTCAGAGCTTTTCCAGCCCTACCTGAAGATGCCAGGGACTGAACCTGGGGCCTGGCTTAAGCTCTTTGGATCTGTGTGCAATGGTGATATCCTGCTGGAAATCTAAAGCAGAAGAAGAGGCACACCTGATTGGGGAAGCAAATAGTATTGCAGCACGAAGAAGAGCACTGCACATTTCTTCCAGTCAACCAAAAAGAAAAGGGAGGGTGTCCGAGGGGGGTTATGCTTGTGTTCGTCCTGTGTATGTCGGCGTACAGCAAGTTACACTGGCATAAGTGTACTTACACTGGTGGATCTACTGTTACACCAGTGCAAGAGTTACACAGGATTGCGCTGTGACAGTGGTTCTCCAGGGTTTCAGAGCTTTTCCAGCCCTACCTGAAGATGCCAGGGACTGAACCTGGGGCCTGGCTTAAGCTCTTTGGATCTGTGTGCAATGGTGATATCCTGCTGGAAATCTAAAGCAGAAGAAGAGGCACACCTGATTGGGGAAGCAAATAGTATTGCAGCACGAAGAAGAGCACTGCACATTTCTTCCAGTCAACCAAAAAGAAAAGGGAGGGGGGAAACGCAGAGCTGCCTTAGGCAGCTTTCAGAACAACTTTCCCCATGATAAAATAAGAACATTGTTTTGAATAGTCAGACAGTCATTTGTGTGAGAGGAGATTGTATTTAGGTCATGCAGGAAAAACAGTGTGTTGCCCTAGCTATCAGTAGTGTAATACGCTTTACAGCGAGTCCTACTGTGAACTAAATGCAGGCCCAGTAGGTGCAACTCTATTGTCTTCAGTGAAGCTGCACTTGCTGACACTGAATTGGAATTGGTCCTTATATGCAAGTTGAAAAAGTTTACTTGTGCTTGAACTTGTGGACCAATGGCCCAGAGAGCTCCAATCCCCTCTTGGTGGTAGCAACTAGCACCAGATACTTCATTTATTTATTTATTTATTTTCTGTATTTATATCCCGCCTTTCTCATCATCAGATTTCTCATCAGAAGGTGGTTTACATAGGCAGGCTATCCTAGACCCGATAAAGGTCTTTACAATATTGTTCTATTCATATATACTGTAGAACCTTCCCATACACAAGATGTTTCCCTTCAAGTGCAGCCTTCCTTCTGGCTTGTGCTCTGCACTTCCAAGCTTCACAGTTTACCGCTGTTCGCCCTCGGATGGTTGTCAAGATGTTATCTCTCTAGCAGCTGACTCAGCAGCTTCCGTCTCCCATCCAAGCGAGAACTGAGGTAGACCATGCTCATTAGAATGGTTCAACGACATCATAGAGTATTAATGGAATCAGCCATTCTTTGTTATTCAGTACCAGTTATTATGAAACTTTGGGTATCCCTAACCATAGTAATGACAGGTAGGGTAGCATTGCCTTATAATTGAGCTATACAGGTAGATAAATGTGTATTATCCATCACTTACCTAGCACTCCTCATTTTGATTTACAATCTTCACCTTTCAGTTCTTCTAACAAACTGTAGGATAGGTCTCTACTCCCATTTTACAGATGGGGAAACTGAGAGTCACCAGTCAAAGCTACCCAGTAAGTTCATAACAGTGCTGACATTGGGTTGCTGGGGACCCTGGAGCAAACCCTGCACCATATGCCCCATGACGTGGATAGGGGTGAACCCTTAATGACTGTTCTTAGAAGACCTCCTGAGTTTGTAATTATTATGACACCAATGGTTACATTTGTGCTTAGAATATAACAGAATGGAGAAAATATATAAAAAGTCTCTTTTTCTCTGTGAATTGTAAAGTTGCAAATTTTCCAGGACAAAGGATTTATAGGTAAAAAAGCCATGTATTTATCAAAAAGTCTAAAACTTGCATTAAATAAATGCTTTTTGATAAATACATGGCTTTTTTTACCTATAAATCCTTTGTCCTGGAAAATCATAGCTGGCCATGAAAGCTTCCGCTCAAGATTAAAGTTGCAAATATTAATATGCATAATTTGTACAATACCCTGTCAAATTCAAACATTGCTGAGTTGTACAATAGTAAACGGTGGCCAGACATTCTTCACATGGAAGGAAATTCTTACACAGATGACATTTCTTGTAGGAAACTTCAAGTTGCCCATGTGTTATGTTTTGCATGTTACACTGCATGTTACACATATGAAGTTGTTGGTTGAGCCTATCCCCATACAGGTTACTCTCTCTTTCTGATGCAGAATTACTTGCGACACAGAATGGAAACCATACATTTGTAAAGGAGCCCTGTGAACTTTGTAAAGGAGCCCTTGTAAAGGGCTTGAACATTTGTAAAGGAACATTTGTAAAGAAGCATTTGTACATTTGTACATCCTTGAACATTTGTAAAGGAGCCCTATGTATTAGAAGTTTCACTGACTCCTGGATGTACTTACTCAAGCTAGGACTGCCATCCCATTAAGGAGTTGTTGGTTGTCCAAATCAGCATGGTTAGAATCATGGTCGCACAGAATAACATCAGATTGAATATTACATCATTCCATAAATTGTAATAGGAATAATTATCTGGAACTCCCATAGAACTCTGTGGCTGTTTATAAAAGCATGTCAATGTGCCAGCATTCAGACTCATTACCAGTCTCACGTTCCATTTATCAGATAACTAGATCAAAGTATAGCCTGCAATTTTAGCAACAATTTTTGAATGTGGCTTTTATTTTCAGAACCTTGACTTCCCTCACTTTAGAAATAAAAGATGGCTAATGATGATCTGGAAACTATTAACTTTTAAAAAGAACAGTTTAAAGTATTTGATCCCCCTTTGATGAAGTGTGAACACTAGACCTTTTTCCCGGAGGTGTAATTGAGATTTTCACTTTTTTTAAGGAGTAAGCAGAGGGAAGAAGGGAAAAAGAGGACAAGGGAAATGATATTTTAGGTTCAGTTACTTTGTTGAAGAGAAACCTTCTAACAGCGATCCAATGATCAATCTGCTGTTAGCAAACCTTGAATTTTCTTTTCACACCAAAGTTGTCAATGTTACATAATATTCTTTGTTTAAAATGCCATTCATTTTGCAAATCTCAGCAGTAAATTGTCTGTGCCTATCTAAGCAACGTCACTCTGGATTGTGTTCTTTTATAGGTTTTTCAAGCTGGTTTAAAAAAAATTGAGCAATTGATTTTTGTTTTTCAAAACTCAAACAGTCCGTGGCTGGTCTAAAGGGCTGGCTGCTGTATCCTAGACCCATTGTGGAGTGGCTGTACCAGTGCAGCCCAGGTGCACCTTGGGAAAAGGGGACAGTGTAAACAGCATAGGCCACAATGGGCCTCCTCGAATGTGCGTCAGCTCTTTAGCTGGTGCACAACCGGGGAGGCCATGTAAGGAAAATTAGATAACTTTTATTTAATGGTGTTTTCTTTTAATTCTATTTTCCCTAGTCAGTGGGTTAGGTTCAAGGGTGACTATCTATCTGGGTCTTCAACTCACACAAGGATGGCTTTATACAATTCCTGTTAGAATGTTGCACAAGGAAAATGAAACGGAATCCAAAGATTCTCTTCCAGTTGGACAAAGCTGGTGCAAGAAGGTGAACTGTAAAACCAGCTATAGAACCTACCTCTCCCTTTGAGAGCACTGCATGAATTCTTGCACATGCATTTGCAGAACATCACTACTAGCCACTTTATCCATCTTTTCACAGTTTTTTGGATCGAACCCAAAGTGTTTCGAAAGATTCTGTTTTCACTTAACTGTAGGCAAGGATCCAAAGAAACCAAGATGTGCAACTAATTCAGAACGCTCAAGAGAACTTTTGACTTGTGTTTCTCAAACAGCAGTTCCCACCCCTTTCCCATCACTTGGCAAGCTGATTCTGAAACTTTTCAAAAACAGTTTGTGACATGGGTGGGGGGATGGTGGAAACATACATGGAATCTACTATTCAAACCCTCACTAGGCACACCTAAGTTTCCAAGCATCACCAAAGATGCTTGGAAACTAAGATTCAAAGTAGTCCTTTGTATCTTAACCATTATCAATGAGGAGCAATGAAACCAATTAATGTAGCTCTTCTTTGTACTGGACCACTGCCCTACAAATATATAATGGCTTACTGAAGAGTTTCACTTTCTTTGCTTCCCCAAATGGACCCTGGGAATGGAAATTTTGAGAGAGTGCTCCACGGTCCTCAAGAATAAGCCACAACCTTTAAATAAATCACAATTTCTTTATCTCAAATTAATTTAATGACTTTGCTTAGCCACTTCAATTGCCATGTCAAATACTCAATGCATAACCACCACCACCCCACACACATACAAAAACACACACACATTCCAATACATTTGTATAATTTCTTATTTGTGCTAATTTGTGCTTTTGCTATCATGGCTTGTGGCCAAACGTTCAACAGATCAAGGAGGTACGATGCTTCTCCATCGCAGCCAAGCGATGGATAGACCACAATTTGGCAACTTTGCTTTCCAGCATTCCATGCACAGATATCCCTCTGATTATTAGAATATTGGCAAACACTCATGATAGAATAAACTGTGGAATCTTTGATATGTTGACTGCAGCTATAGCTATGAACAAACTTTGTTTCTGAGTTCCTTATTTGTGCTGGATTTCATTTTCCAACTGGTGACCAGAAGGTTTCACATCTTTGAAGGTCCCCCTGGCTGTGTGAGTTCTCATTGTCAGTGGAGCAAGGATATGATTTGTATGATCAAATGCAAGGTGCACTTAATTGGTGAGTCAGTCTTATAGACAGCTGTGCTCTGTAATGCACTAGAGTGCATTTATATGGGCCAGAACACTTATATCTTATGTATGTACATTCGATAGACAGATTATTCCTGAATTGTACATTTTCTGACTAAACATACTACTGCATATTAGATTGCATAAGAAAACCCAAGTGATTTTTTTTTTCATCCCCTCTACAAATACTGAGCCGGGCTACTTTAATTTTAAGCATGTGGATTCTGAAAAGAAATGTGCTTCTAGGTTTAGCCTTGACTGTCCCTGGTGACAAATAATATAAGCTCCCAAATGTGTTTTGACCTTCCTAGGCTAAAGGCCAAAACTTCAAAGCACTGCTGCTAAAAATGTTCCAAAGGAGATGGTTTACCAGAGTGCCACAACTCATAGCTCACTCCTGCATGAACACCTTTGACAGCAGACGATGGCTAAACAAAAACAGAATAAGAACATGAGCTCTGTAAAAGATCCCCTAAGCCTCCTCCCCCCCCTCATTTTTATGAAAAAAAAGAGAAAGGAAGTGTTCTGAAATAACTTCCCTTTACAGCAAGATCAATTTAATCATAGTCAGTTTACAAATTCTAGTTTTGATTTAGAAAACCAGAGACGATGTTATCCTACAAGACTCAAAACGGTTCTATACATTCCCGAGTGACAAGTTTGCTCTTCTTGTGCATATCTTAGAGATTCTCATCTGTTGAATACTTACATGATGACTATGTTCTGAAAAAGTAGACAGTAGTGAACGCTAAAAAAAGAAAGAAAGCCAGGTATTTGATGTGGCTTATATCGGATTTGTGGTACCTTGCCTATAATTATCTGCACCAGCAGAAAAATATTCACATGGCGAGTAATGAATGTGCTTCAGGTCAACATTCCAACCATGATATAATTCTGGCATTGCTGTCAGATATGTGGGAGGAAGGAAATGTGCAAGGATCCAAAGAAGGCTGGTTTTGTTTATTGTGCTTGGATATTCATAAAAACAAACCAATAAATCATGAAAAAGCCAAATTTGTATAGAGATGGTTATTCAGCTAATATTGGGTAGACTTTAATGATTCATAAGTCAGCAGACCTTTAGTCATTATTCTTCAGGGAAATCCCTGAGACATTAGTGGTTTTATTTGAAATCTCTTGAGTGACAAGTGAGAACGGAGGCAACTGAAGAAGGGCTGTGTTAATGGATCAATGTCATATTGGGTGGAGGATAAAATATCAAAGTTCTGATGCTTATCTGAGATTCTTGTTTCTGCAACACAAGGGCATAGCTAAGCTCCTCACAGAAACATGTGGACTTCTGTCACTTCCAGTATTTGAATTGTAATTAGATATTTCTGGTTTGGGGATGTATGAATCAACACCATTTTGTAAACGCAGATCCCCCTAAATTGGGGACAAATTTTCAGAGATTACTTTGCTCTGCATGTATTGTGTTCCCTTGAGCTATATATTTTGCTGCTTTATTATTCTTAGAAACAGAAACCAAAGCAAAACCCTTCAGAACTAACTGTAGACAAGTTCACAGATTTATTCAAATGTTCTTTTGATTTGCAGTGAGGATGAATGAGATATTATACTTGTAGTAGCCTGTTGAGTTCTTTAGAAAAGAAAACATGCAGATTTTCATGGCTTTTTACTATATGCAAAGTCACAACATTTATGGGATTTCCAGCCATGTATTTGAGAAGAAATAAAGTTCGTTTCTTACAATTGACTGAAGACAATTCCTCTCCTTTGATCCTACCGCATTGAAGAAGCAGGCGCGCAGGAACGGACTATCCGAAACAGTCAAGAGATGAGAAGCCTTAGATCTTCTAGCTTTTAGCTTTTACGTTTCTTCCCACTCCAGGGATTTTTTTCAAAAAGCAGATAAGAGAATTCAGCAGGCACGCTGATAGATGTCCATAGTTTTGTTTGGAAACACAGAGTAGAAATAAGAACAGAGCGCTAGAAAGCGCGGGAATCCCTTAATTGGCTAATTGGTTGCGGAAGCTGCGGTTTCCGAGTTAACCGATAGTAACCTCTTTCTTGCGCTGTGTTCTTTGAAGGATCTCTTTAGCGAAGGAAGCCAAATGCGGTTAACGAAGGTCAATTCTTGTTGACGATTCAAAAGAACATTATTCTTTCTAGGAATATGGTTACTCATTGAAGACTGTAGCCTGATCATACAGCCTGGGTGCTGGGGGCGCCACCGCCGAGGGCAGGAGGAGCTGAGCCGGAGGGAAGAGGAGGCGGCAGCGGTGGTCGCGGAGGTGGTGCCGGAGGAGGGCGGCGACGATGGACCATAAAGAGCGCCGAGGAGCCGGGAGAGAGAACAAGAAAAGAGCAACGGCGTTGCTAACGTGGCATGTATTGTGTATTTAGAAAAATGTATGTATTTAGAAAAAGTGACTTTCCAGGGGAAATTGGCACTAAGTACAATTAGTATAATCTAACATTTTTCTTAACCTAAGAGTGTACAGATGTATGTCGTTGGTTTGAGCTGATCTGCCAAGGAGTAACAGTGCATATTGTTTAAACATGTATTGTTTAAACTTATTTTATTTATTTTAAATTATGGTATTTTAATTTTTGTTGTAAGCCGCCTTGGGCTTTTGCCTTCGGCATAGGATAAGGCGGGGTATAATTTTTTAAAAATAAATAAATAAATAAAATAATAATATAGTAACTTTTACTCCATATTGGAGAAATGTTGGATATTATTCACTCCCTGATATTGGTTATGTTTGGTGAAACATGCACACACACAAACATCATGGTGTGAAGAAATAAGAAAGGGTGGTTACCTTCTTGGGCAAGGGAGAGTGGTGCAAAAAATAATTCATAAGGGAAAGATAGCTATCTAAATTGTAAGTTTTGTTATCACTTTTGGTATTGGAACCTAGCAAAACACACTCCTATTAGATGATGTTGTATATTCAGCTCATATTGGATAGTGGTGGATGCCATAAAATAATTCCTCTCATATCCATGTGCTATATATGATAGTGTCCAACATTTATAAGAACATAAGAAGAGCCCTGCTGGATCAGGCCAAAAGCCCATCTAGTCCAGCTTCCTGTGTCACACAGTGGCCCCACCAGATGCCTCAGGGAGCACACAAGACAACAAGATACCTGTGTCCAGTCGCCACTCCCTTGCACCTGGCACAGAGAAAACCCACTTCTAAAACCAGGAGGTTGCTTATGGCTTGTAACCTGTGATGGTCTTTTCCTCCATGAATCTGTCCAAACCCCTTTTAAAGGCATCTAGGCCAGATGCCATCACCACATCCTGTGGCAAGGTGTTCATTTATGATGAATGCACTATTTAGGATCTGCTCACATAACTATTTTGAGGTTAGAAAAATCTAAGGGTGGCCTAGCCATGAGGCCAGTTGGATTCTTTACCTCAGGCAGCAGGTAGGGGGAGGTAGCAAGCTGACAGAAGATGCCTCACACCTCACCCCCTCACCACCACCCCCAGTCAGTCACCTGGCTGCCTCGTCCGTATCTTGTGCACTCAGAGAGCATACAAGAGCAGGAAGAGAGGGACTTACATTCTTCTACTCGAGTTCCACCACTGCTTCTTATAAAGTTGTCAACAGAGAGAAAGTGCTGGAAGTGGAGAGGATCTACTTCCAGGATTGTTCCAGCTGAGCTATTTTACAAAAAGGGCAACATAGCGGGACCAGGATGATAGGGATGAGGGTGGGAGTGGGTGGTGTGTGTGCACTAGTGGGGATAGAACAATGGACTTGATGGGTGGACAGTGGAATTTGAGGGCTGTTTGGGGGACAATCAGCTTGGACCATGCCTCTTGAATGTACCTCATTATTTCCATATGATAATGTGATCTTGTGAATGCATACCCCATGTGGAGACATCTCTCACGATGTTTAGGTAAAGGTAAAGGTATCCCTTGACAATTAAGTCCAGTCGTGTCCGACTCTAGGGAGCGGTGCTCATCTCCGTTTCAAAGCCGAAGAGCCAGCGCTGTCCGAAGACGTTTCCATGGTCATGTGGCCGGCATGACTCAACACCGAGGCGTATGGAATGCTGTTACCGTCCCACTGACATGGTACCTATTAATGTACTTGCAATTTCTTGCTTTCGAACTGCTAGGTTGGCAGGAGCCGTCGCACGGATTCGAACTGCCGACCTTTCGATCGACAGCTCATGGTTCAGTGGTTTAACCCACGGCAATTTACCATGATTGTCTGAGATCACAAAAAGGACCAATCCAGTATACCCATATGGGTATGAGAGGGTAAGCCCTCTCACCTTGTCCCTTCAGATCTTCAGTTGCGTCTACTGAGTGTGCAGAAGAAGGAATGTGATTGAGTCTACTGGCCCCACTCCCAGATCCTTGAGGGATTAGTGAAGTGGGCTTCTATGTGCATAAAGTTATATGCGTGGAGGCTCTTCACATAGCTAGGAACCCTGTATAATCAGAGTTCCCAACTGCATGGAAGAATCTGTGCATACACAGCTGCACCGATCGTTTTCTGAATGCATCAAGGTCAGAGATGGGGCCAACAGGAACAATCCTGCAATGGCCAGTCATACTTTCAACTGAATACCCAAGGGGGGGGGGTGATTGTTCCTGTTGGCCCCATCTCTGAGTCCTCGATGCATTGGTATCATCCTACTGTATGGGAAGGAGAATCTTACCACACATTCGATACAGATGTATGATAAACTTGTATGTAAAATGTGTGGTAAATGGTGATACCTTACCAGATCTTGGCAAAAAGGGTATCATATTTAACCCTATGAAGTGCTAAATTCACAAGACTACTTAGCATGAAACAATTGTAAGGGTTTTTCCATTTCAAAAGTGGTGGTGTAAATGAGGTCTTACTTCTTCCTTAGTCCATGATATATGATTTAAGTTAAACCATTCTACACTATTTTAAAACAGCAATTCAGAAAGAAAAATATATAATTCATCTAAAAAGGATTCATTTTATTTGAGTACTTCCTAGCTATGATCCGAGAAAGAAAGAAACTCCTCATGCTTGGATTCCAAATCTCTCAAAATAGCTCAGTAAAGCATTGACCTTCATCTGAGCATTACCTTAAACATTACAAGCTCCACTGGCTCCTCCTTGTAGACGGGAGCATTTCTGAATTTCCGCATGGAGCAGAGGGCCAATATTATTGTAAGGCTTGCTACTGACCAGAGCAGACACGTTTAGATATAGCAATGCATTGGAATGAAGCAGCAACCTGACAGGCTGAAAATGAACTTTCACAGTGGAAGGGCCTGATTCCTTTCAGTAGATTGCTCGTCCTTTGAAGTGTGTCTGAATGAATGTGTGTCAGCATATCTATCCCACCAGCAAACATTCAGATAATACTTAAGGAAGCTACAGTTTTAGAGTAAAAAAGGTAAAGGTGTCCCTTGACATTTAAGTCCATTTAAGTCCGACTCTAGGGTGCGGTGCTCATCCCCGTTTCGAAGCCGAAGAGCCAGCGCTGTCCAAAGACGCTTCCGTGGTAATGTGGCTGGCATGACCATACAGAACACTGTTTACCTTCCCGCAAGCGGTACCTATTTATCTACTCACATTAATATGATTTCGAACTGCTTGGTTGGCAGGAGCTGGGCTGAGCGACAAGAGCTCACCCCATCGTGTGGATTCGAACTGCCGACCTTTCGATCGACAGCTCATGGTTCAGCGGTTTAACCCACTGCACCACCCCGCAGCCCTTCAGTTTTAGAGTAGGAGGTACAAAATAAAAATCTTTTTGGCTTCTTTTCACAGTTCTGTCTAACAATAGATTTTGCTTTATTTTACCATGGTTGTAGATTCAACTCTCTGTAGATTCAGGGAGGGAGTGCCAGGGAGTTTGGATACAGTCACCCCAATGTCCCAAATGACAGCTATCTGCATGTGTTATAGCTGTTGGCAAGTCTCTCCTGGTTTTCATGCATGCGGCTGACTTTGTCAAACTTTTGTAGGACAATTGTCCATGCATTTTTGTCTCCACTGAACTTGCAATATGGGCTCATTCTCACAACCTTGTGAGTTCATGGTAGCTGTGGTGCGAGGGCGGCATTGTTAGACTGGACTAACAATATTTTACTTGTATAAAACCTGCTGCTGTCAGACACTATGGGAAGGAGGAAAACGCTGGCCATGTTCATCTTTGTATCAAAGAGGTCACCCTGTTCATTAATCACAAGCATAACATGATTTTGCATGCTATAGCAAGCTTTCTTAATATGTATTGAGGAGAACTATGCAAAATTGCACCATGGTCTCATGGCATATAATACAGATGATCCATTTGCCACATGCATGGTATAATCCAGGCTGGAAAAACAAATTTGGCTGGCCATGTGCAGAGTGGCCATTTGAACTAGGCCTAGGATGATTGATGTTCCTTAAAAGAAAACACCCTTTAACATTCATAATATCCATCATTGTTTTCACTGCTGTGGCCCATCAAGAGATATCATCTGCAGTCAGTTTCTCTCTTACTCGAAAAGAGTGTGTACGGAGGTCATCTGTTTATGATGTGCAGACACTTAAGCAAGTGATCTATCTATAATGCTAAAGGGAAACAGATCACGTTTGCCCAAGAACATTACATGCAATACTTGAACCAAAAACCTGACACTAGCACCTTTCAGCTATTCCAACTGCTTATCCCTACAGACCTGTTCTTTGGTGCTTTGAAGGTTTCCAACTGACCTGATAAGTTATGACTTAATTTTATGGGATATGAACATAAGAAAAGCCCTGCTGGATCAGAACAAAGGTCCATCTCGTCCAGCATCCTGTTTCCCAAAGTGGCCCACAAGCCACTGGGAAACCTGGTGGGAAACCTCTGGGAAACCGACAAGCAGGACATACTACTCTCCTGCCATTGCTCCCCTGAAACTGGCTGCCATGGAACCCAGAGGTAGTGCATAGCCATCATGACTAGTATCCATCCTCCATGAATTGGTCCAGTCCCCCTTTAAAGCCACCCAAGCTAGTGGTCATCACCACATCTTTTGGCGGTGAATTCCACAGAAGAATTATGCACAGTGTGAAATACCTCTTTTTCAGCATAATCTTATTCATGTCCACTCAGAAGTAAGTTCCATTGTGTTCAATGGGCTTACTCCCAGGAAAGTGCATATAGGATTGCAGTCTGTCCTTTTGACATGTATTGGGGCAATATAATATTCTGAGCCACCGATGACTCCATCATGGACCCCACCATGTCTGCCAGACCTAGTAAGTCAGTGGGGGGGAGGGGGAGGGCACATTCCAGATCCTATCCCCTCCTTTTCGAAGCTCCCCACCTCTTTGCTCTTCTTGGACCTACACCACCAAACGTGGTGGCATATGTCCGAGGAGACCCATAGACGGCCCCAGGTCTTACCAGGAGCTAAGTATAAATGATTTATACTTACCTCCCATTTCCTCTCGGGTCATCCCCCGACTACTGAATGCAGTGCGTACCTTTTTGGCGTGGCTGCATTGGCGAGGGGAAGAGGATAGGATTGGGCCCTTAGCAATCTTATTCTGAATGTCTTTCCTAAAGATCCCTAGTATGGAATTTGCTACTGCACACTGAGTCAAAAACAAATATTTTCATCGTGTTCCTGGTTGGTCACTGACAGCTCAGCCCCTATCAGTGAGATGCGGTGGCGGCAGCGGCGGCAGCGGCGGCAGCGGCGGCAGCGGCGGCAGCGGCGGCTTCTTCTTCTTCTTCTTGCCCCAACGTGCTTCACTTTGCATTGAACTGCAATTGCCATTTGTACGAAGGGCGAGAGCCTAAGGGCTCTTTGCCCGTGGCTCTTCGCCCAGTGGATCGAAGACCGAGCTGGCCAGAAGACTGCACCCCATGGCTGAGCCACCCAAGCTGTTGTTATCCAGTGGGTCACCATCTGCCATCAATTGTCAGCCCCCCTCCCTTCTCCTTGCACACTGCTTATCTGTGCGCAGGACATCTTAAGGAGATTGGAGGAGCCATGTCAGCATCAAGAGAAATGTCGAGTGAATGATATATGTAGGTTAGTGAGGGTTGAGTGTGTAGGATTGGGGTGGTTTGGTAAGTGAGGGGGTTCTGTGAATGGATTAGGGGAGTGATTAACCTTGGTCTCAGTGAGAGGGAGGCTTAGGGGAGACGAGTGGGACCTCTACCCCAGTGAGAGGGGGGCAAGGGGTGTGGAGTGCAGTGACCCGCACCTCGGTGAGAGGGAGGCAGGGGTTCCTGGACAGGAGTGGTTGGGGTTTGGAGGGAATGTTTTTTAGATAACGGATTGACTGGAGAGTGAGGTGGTGACTGAGAGTGTGTGGTGAGTGTGTGAGAATTTTAGGTTGTTAGGAAGTAGGCTCTGCTGAAGGGCTATGTGTTTGACACCTCGAGGGAGCCTAGGGGAGGGGCAGGTGGCTACCATTAGCAGAGTGACGGGTCACAGAAGATATGGCGGTGGGGACTGGGCAGGCCATTTCAGGAGAACGAGGGTTAGTCACAGGCAGACTGTCCCTCTTTCTGGCCCGTCTCCCATCCCTCTGACCCTTGGCGGTCTGGGCAACAGTCCCCTGAGTCTGAAACTGCTGCTCTTGAACGCCAGGTCAGTTAACAATAAAATCTGCCTAGTCCAGGATTTAATCCTGGATGAAGGTGCTGACCTGGTGTGTATTACGGAGACCTGGCTGGATGAGTCGGGAAGGGTAAGTCTCTCCCAGATGTGCCCGCCGGGTTTCCGGGTATTGCAGCAGCCACGACTACAGGGGCGGGGAGGTGGAGTTGCGATAGTCTATCGTGATACCATCCGTCTCACTGGGTACCCTGTCCCACGGTCCACTGGGTTTGAGTGCCTCCATGTCCTGTTGGAAGGGCGAGACAGAATAGGGATTCTATTGGTGTACCGCCCACCATGCTGCCCAACAGTCTCCCTGCCTGAGCTGACCAGCGTGATCTCGGCGGTGGCGTTGGAGTGCCCTCGCCTATTGGTGTTGGGGGACTTTAATGTCCACACTGAGGCCCCGAGGACAGCCGCGGCTCAGGACTTCATGGCCGCCATGGCAACCATGGGTCTGTCTCAGAGAATATCTGCCCCGACGCACGATGCGGGACACACACCGGACCTGGTGTTTACTACGGGGCAGGTGGATGGTGATCTGGATGTGGAGGAAATTAACATCACTCCTTTGTCATGGACAGATCACTTCCTGGTGGGATTTAGGCTTATCGCGTCTTGTCGCCTCCGCAGTGGTGGGGGACCTCATTCTATGGTCCGCCCCCGGAGGATGATGGATCCGGATGGATTCCTGAGGGCTCTGGGGGACTTTCCTGTTGACAGAGTCGGCGACTCACCCAGCGCCCTGGTTGACCTCTGGAATGGGGAAATGACTAGGGCTCTGGATCTGATCGCTCTTGAGCGTCCTCGACCAAGCCGCAGTCAGAGCGGCCCCTTGGTTTACTGAGGAGCTGCGGACGATGAAGCGGCAGGGCAGAGGCCTAGAGCGACGGTGGCGGAAAACTTGTGCTGACTCCGACCGGGCACGGGCTAGAGCTCACTTTAGATCCTATTCCGTGGCGGTGGCAGCAGCCAAGAGGGCTTTCTTTTCTGCCGGCATCGCGTCCGCGGAGAACCGTCCAGCTGAGCTTTTCCGTGTGGTCCGGGGCCTGCTCCATCTGGCCCCCCCCCGTAGATGGGGCAGAACACACGGTGGCTCGCTGTGATGAGTTTGCAAAGCACTTCGTGGACAAAGTCGATCGGATTCAGCATGACTTGGACGCTGCGTTAGCAGTATCTAATGATGTCCCTGAGGCACCTGTCTGTTCTTCTTCCTGGGATTCTTTTCAGCTTGTAGAACCTGAGGATGTGGACAGGATTCTTTGGAGCGTGAGACCATCTGCTTGCCCGCTTGACCCTTGTCCAGCATGGCTGATTAGAGCTGCCCGGGCGGGGCTGGCCGAGTGGATGGGGAGGGTGGTAAACTCATCTCTGAGGGAGGGGGTGGTGCCACCGTCTTTGAAGCAGGTGGTGGTGCGCCCCCTCCTGAAGAGACCCTCCCTGGATCCCACTATTTTGAACAACTTTCGGCCAGTCTCGAACATCCCGTTCTGGGCAAGGTGATCGAGCGGGTAGTGGCGTCTCAGCTCCAGAGGGTCTTAGAAGAAGCTGATTATCTGGATCCATTCCAGTCTGGCTTCAGGCCGGGGTTCAGGACAGAGACGGCCTTGGTCGCCTTGGTGGATGACCTGCGCCGGGGACTGGACAGGGGGAGTGCGTCCCTGCTGGACCTCTCGGCGGCTTTTGACACCATTGACCATGGTGTCCTTCTGGGTCGGTTGGCTGGGTTGGGGCTTGGAGGCACCGTTCTGAGGTGGTTCCGCTCTTTCCTGGCTGACAGATCCCAGAAGGTGGTGCTGGGGGATGCTTGTTCGGCACCCTTACCCTTGAGGTGTGGGATGCCACAAGGGTCAATTCTATCCCCCATGCTGTTTAACATCTATATGAAGCCACTGGGAGAGGTCATCCGGGGGTTTGGGGTAGGGAGTCATCAGTATGCTGATGACACCCAGCTCTTTCTCTCCTTTCCACCCGACTCCAAGGGGGCGGTCGATGCCCTGAATCGTTGTCTGGAGGCAGTTGGGAGCTGGATGGGGGCAAACAAGCTGAAATTAAATCCTGATAAGACAGAGGTTCTTCTGGTCCAGAAGTCTACGACTCAGGTATTGGATCATCGTCCTGCTCTGAATGGGGTTGTACTCCCTCTGAAGGAGCAGGTCCGCAGCTTGGGGGTTCTCCTGGATGCGCAGCTGCTCCTGGATTCCCAGGAATTCTCCTGAATGCATGGCAGCTGTGGCCAGGGGGGCTTTTGCCCAGCTTCGGCTGGTGCGCCAGCTGCAACCGTACTTGGATCATGCAGACCTGGCCACAGTGACCCATGCCCTAGTGACATCTAGACTAGATTACTGCAATGCGCTCTACGTGGGGCTGCCTTTGAAGACTGTTCGGAAACTGCAACTAGTGCAGAATGCGGCGGCCCGGGTGGTTGCCGGGGCCTGTCGGTTTGACTCAGTCGGACCGTTGCTTCAGCGGCTACACTGGCTGCTGGTTCGTTTCCGGGCACAATTCAAAGTGCTAGTTTTGACTTTTAAAGCCCTTAACGGCTTGGGTCCAGGGTATTTGAGGGACCGCCTCCTTCCTTATAATCCGACCCATACTCTGAGGTCATCAGGAGGGGCCCTGTTAACCGTGCCGCCACTGACAGAGGTGAGGGGGATGGCGGTGCGGAACAGGGCCTTCTTGGCAGTGGCGCCCCAACTGTGGAATTCCCTCCCCCTGGAATTGAGAACGGCTCCCTCCTTAGAGACCTTTCGGCGGGGCCTTAAGACATTTTTATTTAGATCAGCTTTTGATGTCTGACATGGCGGGCTGGCTTTTTAACAGATGGCTTTTTTAACAGATGGCTTTTAACATGTAAATGTGGATGACCCACTGGGGTTGTTTGTTTTAATTGTTTTAACTGTTTTAATTCTTTTTAAATGTATATATGTATTTTAATGTTTTATTGTAAGCCGCCTTGGTTGCCCTCGTGGGAGAAAGGCGGGGTAGAAATTCAATAAATAATAATAATAATAATAATAATTTGGTTGTCTGTTCACCCAGCTTGGAGAAGTCCTTATACAGAAAAGGAAAGACACAGTATTTGGTCATTTAAAGAAACACAATACTTTATATTCCAAAAGATAGCACGGTCCCTGCTTATTACAGGCAGGCACACCCTCCATCTGTACACATTGTGTATCACAGAACAAATTGGTATTACTAAATTAAGAAATTATTACTTTAGCTGGCCCATGCAGAATTGAGCCTACTTTGGAATTTAAACCCGTATTTACTATGCCACCAATAAATCTGTAGGAAGTTGATTGAGTGGCACTAAATATGGGTTGAAGTGGTTGATTGTAAAGCTGATTAGACAGAAACACTAGGGCTTCTTTCTAATGGATAATGTTTCAGCATCATAATGCTGGTTGTGATGCTTGGTGGCCCTGGACCCCATGCAGTCACCTACAGGAGTATCTAGGGCTGCCAGCAGGTTCACAACCCAGGTGAGAATGCATGGCGATTTTGATTGTCTGAACCAGTGCTGCTATATGAACCAGGGAGGCTATTCTCATGGCTGCTACAATTGGCCTGAGTGCATTGATCTTTTTTGAGACAAAGCCTTTTTTAAACCTGGGGAAGTTTCAAAAGAAATTTTTGATATAATTTTGGAAAATCTGAATCAAGAAACAGGTCCAGTGTTTCTGGGTATGTGCAGACCTCTGCACATGCCTAGACTAGCTCTCCAGGTTGTGGCCTCAATGCTGAACAATAGTATTTAAACATTCATAGAAAATAGTTGCTGGGCAACCCGATCCTAACACCACCACCCCCGCCGATGCAGCCGTGCCACTGGAGTGCGTGCTGCATTTTTCGGCGGGGCAGTCTTGGAGGTCTCCTCCGGGTAAGGGAACATTTGTAAGCCCTCGCTGCCCCACTGGGTCTAGTCAGACCTACGCCAGCAATTTTGCTGGTGCAAGTCCTAGTGGACCCAGGAAGGCAGATCCAGGCCAGGAATGGGGATTGGATACTGTCCCCTTCCTGGCCTAGATTCCCCCCACTCCTTACCCCTGGTTTCTGCCCAGTTCCTCTCCCCCCCACCCCATTCTTCTCACCCTTGCTCCTGCCATCCCCTGCACTGACGTACTGGTGCCGGGGCTCCTTGGTGGGCTGCTGGTGCGCAGCTATGCTGAATAGCGTGCCACATTTTGCGACAGCCATAAAGCATGCTGCACCACCAGAATGCAATAAGATTGAGCCGTGAGTTTAGGCCAAATGTATTTTGAGGGTTTCCCCATACTTTTGTGTTTCTTGTTCTAAAGGTCTTAGCAAATGAATCTACAGTGGTGAAAAAATATTATTATTATTATAATGATGATGCTTAAATGAATAGTTCAAGGACAGGCAGAAAAGGAATTTCAGATGTGCAAGGGAGCATACACAACACTAAATTAAAATGGAACAACTACATTTATCCAGTCAGGGATCCCAAACATGCAACGTGTGACACAAGGTGTAAGGGATTTAAGAGCATTTACTGCTTCTGAAAAAGTACTTGTACTTTAATCCAAAATGATTTTGCATGATTTTTTAAATAACTTACTTTTATCGCATGCATGTATTAAGCAGGTCTCCTCAACAGTGTCGTAGCAAAAGTAATTAGGTACCTTGAGTTCAGGATTATTTCCTTCTCTTGAATAAATAGTGCTGTCAATATGCCGTTCCCAACAATGGTTTCTGTACCACATGTTTGGATTCGACCTCTCTGGAGGCGTGATCACAAAGTCAAAATTAATCAAAAGAAAATAAAGGAAACCCCAATGTTGTTTTTCAAAACTGAAATCTAGCACAAAAGCTGCTAAAATAACAGGACTGTCTGATGCAAACCTACAAGTACAAGGAAATTCGGAGTTAGGGCAGATGCAGTAACCTTAACGCAACCCTGCCGTGTCTACCAATTGCATACATATGGTATGTAAACTAACCTGCTGCTTGTAAAACCCTCTGAGAGAGGGCCATATGTCTTGTAACTGGGAGGAAGAGGAGAGCTAAATGTAGGGGGTATTTGTGATTGTCTATATTCTGAATGTCTTCGTGTCTGATTGGATTACATTAACACCTTCATGCTACTATAACATTTCCTGTTTCTGAACTCCAGCTCCCCTTAGGCGTACACCTTTGGTTCCAGTATGGTTAAACCAGGCATAATTATACAGAGCCTTTCGCCTGGGTACTCACCTCTCAAAGGAGTCTGGGCTTATATAAACATTTAATTGTCTATTTTCGACTAAATAACTCGACTGTCTCTTTCATAAATTCCTACCTTGGTTGTCATGTTCTTACCAGGTCGTAAAATCTATTCAGAAGTTCTGATACAGATGTTCCACAGAACCTCAGAGTACTTTTGAATAGGACGAAATTCTATAGTTTGTCCTACTACCGGATGTGGCGAAGGGATCTCCAATGCATGTTAAGGTTGAGCTGCAACATTTCTCAGCTTTGTTCTTTTCACCACTTCGGCTATCCTCTGGATAATTCAGCACAGATTAACACAGCCCATTTTCCTGTAAGCAGTAACACAAACCAAGATGTGTCTTTTCCCCTATTAAATATTAACTCCCTTCATTTAATATTAAAGAGGTTGCAGTCCAACTTCTCCCCCACCCGACTTCTCCATACCACCCATTTCTCCGTGCCTTTTAAAAATAATTTACACAGCCTCTTGTAATACTGGGGAAACAAAATGCTAATTCTCTAAGGAGGCTGGAGGTGCCTATTGGAGCTGTGACCTGCTTCAGAAACATATGCGGACGAAAAATATTGTACAAAAACGGTACTGTTCGTTGATAGCTCACACGAAGATAACTGCTTCAGCTGGAATACCTGTATCATATACTGGGGGTCTGAATGATAAGGAAATAAGTTAAGGGATGAGTATTGAGGCAATGGAAGTTAGACATTTCTCCACTGCTATTTATATTATGACTTAGAATAATTACAACCGTCAATTCGTAACCTAACCAGGTGGTTCTTGTACAGCAAAAGCTTCCAGAGGGGTAGTTGAGATAACCTGCTGCACGACAAACAATGAATCTTGTGACATCTTAAAGGCTAAGACATTTGTTGAAGCATAAGCATTTGTGGTCTGTAGTTCAAAACAACCATCCCAGGTCAGTAAATATCCACACAGGAACTGAAAGTTGTTCTGGCTCTCACAAGAAGATTCTAACAGACTCTGACTTGGAGTACTTGTTTTGAAAACATCAAAACAAAGTTGACCAATCAAAAATCATGGATCAGAGTTGCTCATCCATGGGAAATCTCAGTCAGGTCCCAACCCTGGCCATGTCTACTTCTGAAAGGCACACATAACACATTGCCACACAAATGTCTTATAAAACGATACTTGAACTCTGGGTAGAAAGATTATAGTTTCACTTTAGGGGGACAGGAACCTTGTCAGTTATGTGGAAAAACAAACCATGGATGAAAATACCTATGTGGCATTGCAATCAGACAACCATAACCACCACATGATAAAAAGTAACATTTGTTCTGCTTTTTAGCCTCAGGGGCCACAAGACGCTTTGCTGTTCTAATGCAGCAGTTGTATTAGATCATAATCCAGAACACAATTTACTTTGGATTTGGCAGACTGGAGCATTTAATCATCCAATTCCAAATCTTTCGGCGTGGTTGTAGAGGACCATTGTGCCACACTTCTGCAAGTAATGTGTGGCGAACGAATTCTTCTTACCACTAAGCAGGATGATACAGGTGGCAAACCTTCCCTTAGGATGAGAGCTGTCTGTAGGGTAGTTTGGTTTTCTGTATGTGCACTCTGTAATAGCAAATCAGTGCAAGGGATAGGGTGACATACACCTTCAGCCCAATCCTATCTGGGCATGCTGGCAGATCTCATGATCCACCAGCGTAAAGCCAGGAACACTGGCACAGCAGCCGTTCCATTGTTCTGCAGTCTGCTAATGATGGTGCAGGAGCTGGTAAGCCCTGCTCTGGCACCCGGAGGCTGCAGAACTTCCACCGGAGCAGGTACATCAGTGGTGGGGGCAGTTTGTGGTTCAAGGGCAGATTGGGATGGGGATTGGGCCAGGCCAGAAGCAGTTCAGGGGACGGATCTCAGCGGCAGGAATACATGCCTGGTTGTCTCCCCCCCCTTTCCCTGCCAAGACCTGCCCCCAGAGGCTCTTCAACCAGCCAAAGAGCTGGTCTAGGTCTCAGGAGACCCACTGGACATCAGGCTGCATATAGGAAGTAAAAACTGCCTTTATTTACATCTCCTGGGCTGTCTGGTCCCTGGCTGGCCCATAGCATATAGTGGAGGCTGCATTCTCTGGGCTGACCGAGGATAGGATTGGGCCTCTTGTCAAGAGCAAGAGCCCCTGTCCTGAGAAAACATTTTTCCTCTAAAGCAGTGGTTTCCAAACTGAGAGGTGCGGCTCCCAGGGGAACTGCGGATACCAGCCAAGGAAAACGCGGAATGCCACGGAATCCTCTTGGAGTATGGTGTGATGCCAATTGGCAGGCATCAACATAATGTAATGGGGAGGTGCGGCCAGTGGTCGCCAATGGTCAAGGGAGCCGCAGGTCAAAAAAGTTTGGGAACACTGCTCTAAAGGACAATGTTTTTATGTGCGCAGCGGCAGATCTAGGAATCAGCCTGTCACATTCCCCATTCTTTCTAGAGCTCTAGGTTAGCACACATAGCCTTTCTCTTCCAGCTGTAAACTGGAGTCCCATGACAGCCTTGTCTCCTCAGAAAACAACAGCCTTGATCAAAACCTTCCCAGGTCCCCACTGGGTTTAGCTCACACCTAATCGTTGGTCCAGTTTGCTCACCTGACTTGGGAGCTGGAAATTTGAATGCCAGTTTTAAACCAGTTTATCCAAGTGGGGGGGGGTAGGCCCCCTTAAATGGGATAAACGAGAGCTGCCCATCTCTGTTGAGAGACCCAAATGTACTGGAGAGTAAGATGCAAGAGGTGCCTTGTGCCTTGCAAGACATAAGCCAAGCCAAGATGAAAGCCATGATGCTGTCCAGATAAGACAGAATTAATTAAACTCCCAAGATTTTACTTCCAAGAAGATCTTCCCTTCCAGTGCCAGGAGGATGCAGAGTTGTAAGTGGACTCTTTAAGTCAGGGAAGTCTTATTCAGAATCTGTTTTTACTTTATTTTAAACTTGTTTGCTTGTTTTTCTCTTGTCCTATTTGAATACCCAATAATCTTTTTCTTAGATTTGCTTAAAACCAGCCTGCCTAGTGTTTTACCCCACAGAGCAATTGGCCTCTGATACATTGCTCAGCCTTGCACGCTACCCAGAGAAGGCTTGAGTGTGCGTATGATTGTACAAGGATGTGTGGACAAGAGAGGGAAAGAAACAAAGGGAGAAGGTTGCTGCTCAAGATGCTCCTCCTCTCCTCAGATCACTCAGTGTGAGGGCTTTTGATGGACACAGAAACCCTTAGCTAGGCTTACCATTGTCCCGGAATCGAGGCAGGCTTCGGCCTAGTCCGGGCCCGAGCAGCTCCCAAGGATGCACCTCGGCAGGCCAATGGGCTTCCAGCTTCCGGTTGACGATGCGACCGAAGCTGGTACCCCGTTGGCCAGCCGAGGTGCATCCTTGGGAGCTGCTCGGGTCCGGACTAGGCCGAAGCCTGCCTCGATTCCAGGGCGATGGTAAGCCTACCCTTAGCTGAGTGAAGGGACGGTAAAATGACCCTGACCTCACATTGCTGGTGGCAAATGGGGTTTTGATGTGATCTCAATGGGGAGAAGCACCAGATTTCTCAAAGGCGGACGTGGCCCTTCGGTGCTACCCTGGAGCCTACACAATGTCACGATTCATGGCACTACACCAGTGCCACAGGATCATTGTTACACTGTCAGCAGCAGGAATGTTGACTGAGGTTGTCTAGGATTGCACAATGCTGCCTTTCTGTATCATTAACTTTAAGACAATGTGCTCATTAGAAGAACAATCCTTAATATATACTGGATGGTAGCTATCATTTTAAATTGCCAAAAATCACCAGATCATCCCGCCTTGCTTTTTAAAAGCAAATGAGATATTTTACGATTATCTTCTCTTGAATAGTTCTCACTGGGATTTTAGAATGACGGAAGACGGAAGCACCATAATCTTTCTAGTCTGTCTCCAAAATCCCATGCTTTGAACAAAGTCTGATGTGTGCTAGGAATGGGGCACAAATGGGATAACAAATACATTTCCCCATCTGAACTGAGTGATGATGATATACAGTATTAGTAAATCAAGTTTCCTAGGTACCTGAGATGCCCTCTTAACCTTTAAGTAAAACAATAACAAAGGTTCCTATCTGAAAATCCAACAGTATTCACACAAATGCGATAGGCTTCAATTTACATATGATGGCAATTTATGCCAATTCACTTCTAGTTTTCTAATGCACCTCCTTTCACTCACTCTTGTGGCCTATAGTTGATGGAGGGGATAAATGAGTTGCTCTCTCAGATTTGTTGCCAACAACAGATGGTGCTAAGAGCCTAGGCAGTGAGTTGGCAAACCTCTCCCCCCTCCCCACTTCCCCACTCCCCATTCTCTGTAACCAATTTAGCGTTTGAAGTTGGCATAGATCCGACCATCCTGATTCAATGCCCAGCTAGACTTTCTAGCATGTGACTCAATATGCTACTGGTTAGCCTTAGGACTGCTAATCGTGGTTTCTTTCAAATGCGATGTGAATCAATTAGCATTGCGGGGTGGAGGAAGAAGAGGAACACAAGTGCATGGCCTTAATAAGCAAATGAGAGCAGAAAGGGATTCCTTGTTTAAATACAGTGTCTTGTCAGTCTGCTGATGGTTCCAATCTGGATTGTGTTTAACTTCTACAGCACCCTTCCTGAGTCTGGTGCTTCTGTTCAAAATGACAGGCATCATGTCAGCTTCGGGAAGGGGGTGTGAGGGAGTGGAAGCCATGGTTGTCGAACACACCAATTAGATTTAACCGAAGAGTTGAGGCAGGTTTGTTGGCTGAGGGATGAGGGAACTTTACCAGGAACTGTTGCTGTGTCAGTGGAAAAATACTGTAACTATGGATACAGGGACTAACTGAAATATAATTCAGCCACCAAAAAGACCTTAGCAAAAGGAAACAAATCACTTTGCCACCAAAGCCTTGGATATCAGACTCACGGCATTAGGCCAAAAATGGAAACCCTTTCCACTGATAGACTGACAGGCTTGTAAATTTCCACAGAAAAAATTGCAGCACGGATGTCTCTTTTTGAGTGTTGTGTTTCTCTTGAGAGACTTTCTGTGTACAATAGGATGTTTTTCCCCAGTTCCATTTCAGACACAAAAGGCTGCCTGCTTCTCTTCATGTTCTCAAAAGCTTCATTCAGAACTGCATGCAATAAAACTAGGAGGAGTGGGAATGCAGAGATATTTTTAGAAGATTCTAAATACGGGGGGGGGGGATAGGAAGGGGGGGAATGGCTGCTAGTAGGATACCATAAAGGTATCCAGAGAATTTTATGACCAACTTTGTCTTATTCTCTCTCCTCTGTCTTAGTGTTGAAACTCAGATTTGAATTTTTATATATTTACCTGCAAGCTAACATTTTTTTAAAAATAGAAAACTAGAAGCTCCCACAGCTACTTCTGAATGTGTTTTATCCAGTTCAATAGCAAATTGCATTTGAAATTAGAAGACATCAGTCCCAAGTCCCATTTCTACTCCTACTCCCATTTCTACTCTACTCCCATTTCAAGATGTGACCTTGAACACATCACTTTGTATTTCTTAGACTGACTTCCCACTATAAAATTGGAATCATCATGAATTTCCCCACAAGTTTTAAACGTGACCCCAGAAATTGTAAAGCACTTTGCAAAATGAAAGATACTAGTTGTATCCTTGATAAATAGTTGATTGATAGCAGTGGCGTTCCCAGCCCTCCCGGTGCCTGGGGGGCGGGGTTGGAGAGCCCCCCCAAGTAGCCGGGCTCGGGGCTGAGCACCCACTCCGCGTGTCCCCAGCCTCCGGAGGCTGCGCTCCGAAGGCTGGGGATAAGCCCTCCTTAAAGCGACCGCCCCGTTCGGCGGTCGAGAGATTTATGAAGAAGCCGAATGCGTCGCTGGCTTTTATAGGGTTTGCGCATGCGCAAACCCCCAGCGACGCGTTTGGCTTCTTCATAAAGCTCTCGACCGCCGAACGGGGCGGTCGTTTTAAGGAGGGCTTATCCCCAGCCTTCGGAGCGCATCCTCCGGAAGCCGGGGACACGCGGAGTGGGCGCGCTGCTTCGGAGGGGCGCGCCAGCCGGGCTCTGGTGCCGCGCCGCTCTGCGCAGCCCCGAGCCCGGCTGCCGCGCCCCTCACCCACTCAGTGCCTGGGGGGGAGCACACCTGCTCCCCCCATATAAGAACGCCACTGATTGATAGTTGTAGTAAATAGTTGTAGTAATTGTAGTTGTAGTAATAGCTGATAGTTGTAGTACTGTTGTGCACCATTGACCAAGTTTGCTTCTAAGGTAGAGCACAGAACAGAATGCAGCCAGTCTCACAGCAGCCATGAGCCGTGATGACTGCTAAATGAAATCCCTCTCCAGGTTTGCATTCAATGTCACTGAAAGAATACCAGTTGCCTGGGGGGGGGGGGGGAGATGAGGGACAACTATTGCTTTCATGTGCTGCTTATGAGCTTCCCAGAGGCACCTGGTTGTCCACTGTGGAAAATAGGATGCTTGGTTTAGATATACAGTATTTGGTCTCTCTGGTCCAGCAGGGTTCTCATTTTGCTCATTTCTAATAAGATGCCTAACATTGTCTCCAAAACATGTGGCTCCAAAATTTAGCACATCAGCTATGCTTGCATGGCATAGTACAAGCTATGAGTGGGTCTGTCAACTGGTACAGCACAGCTCCCACTCTATCTCTGCATGTAAAGCTGTTATAGGGGCCAACCTGGAGAAGAGATTCAAATAGGTTAAGACTGACAATGACCTATGTTGCCTGGTTTCAGCTTGTCTCTAACAAAATCCCTTAAAAAATTCTGGTGGATAAATATTACATTGGGGGATAATAAATTAAATATTAGTACCAGTGATTAAAAAAAAAAAACAAAGATTGCCAAAGACCAGCCAGATTTTGATGCTGAAACGTTTTGCTCAAAGAACTCAATATGCAAAAACATTTAACCCAGTGAAATACATTTCCAACAAGAGGAAGAGGTCAGAGGCTATAACTTCAAGCATGACTTGGCACGAGATCTGGGCCTATCCCATTAATCAGAACCAATGGATAAAGGCAATAATCCACAACCATAAAATCTCAATGTTATAAATAACAGCAATGCCAATATTTCATTGCACAAAGAAGCTCGGTGCACAAAATGGCCACATCTTAAAAGAGCATTCGGAGTGCTGTGAAGATAAAGAGTGAATTTTATTCTTCTACTTTTGGGCATGAACCCCAGAGAATCCATCCAAGCAGCCATCCACTTTTCTGTTACAGTCAATAACACAAAACTGTCGTTTTACTTTATACATTCTGCAAGGGGCAATTTGAATGCTGCATTTCTCAGTCAACAAACCATGTTTGAGGGTTATCATCAGTACTTACATTGCCGCAACAACATTGTCTGTGATTGTTTCCCCACCAAGCTACATAGTGTCACCTTCTGCATTGGACGCTTGAGCAGGGCTGGCCTTCTGATGAATTGGTCTGAAAGGCTAGTGTCGAGCAATGAGTTGGGAGGGTAGTAAACTCTTTTTGTGAGTTTCAACGTATTATATAATAGAAATAATGAATAGAGAAGGCCCTCAAAAGATTTGCTTAGTAACCATCTTGCTGTTGGGGTCTGATAAACAATGGGACTATTAGTAAGAACACATTATTATGCCTGGTGATATTTCATAGGGTATTTGACAATCCATAGGGGCTGCTTCTGCTGCTCCATAAATAAGATATACCATTACATGAATCTCTTTTATCTTGCACATCATAGTGAATCTACAAGAACATCACTTACCTTGCTCTATCCATCTTTTAGCTGCCATGTCCTTCCAGACATGAACAAACTAAAAGAACATGTTACATTTTCTATAATGAATATGTATTTTTGTACTTTACATGCAAAATATTGTCTCATCCCCATCAGGTTGGGTAGAGCCCAATATATTATAAAGAGTGATTGACTGAGAGACTAGAGCTCTCAGACACCTGGGGGTTATGTAAAACATTGTAAAACCAAGTGATTGTGAGCTATGGCCCACAGACTTTAGCGATAAATTTCCCAAGTCAGATGTATCCTGGAAATATGCTAATGCTTTCTTGCCCTCTCTCAAGAAACTGCCTCCACAGAGATGCACTGTAGGCATGACGTGTCTTCCTTTTTCATATATTGTTTGCTTATTTATATAACATGCCAGCATGCAGATTGGAACATTTCGTTCCACTGGGCTATCCATTTTTTCCATCATTGACTTATAAAATGGTGCAGCAAATGAATTAGGTTCAAGGCACTGGGTCTTTTCCAGCCACAAACTGATAACCTCTATGGCTTTTGCTGATAATGTTGCTGTATCAAAGTTTTGTCCTATGCTGACAATGTGGTTCTCTTCCAAAGCTTCAGAAGGCAGCCCTGTGCAGAGTGCATTGCAGTAATTCAGTCTGGTGTAACTAAGGCACATGTGACTGTGGCCCTGTCCACCTTCTCCTGATACCATCACAGTTGGCATACCAGCCAAAGCTGGGCAACAGCACTTTTGGCCACCACCACCATCTGTGAATGTAGGTGCAAGGCTCCATTCCGAAGCACTTCTTCAAAGGGAATGCAACCTTGTCCAAAGTGAGTCAGATGCCTATTGTTGAATGGAAGGTTTTCTGACCAAGAACACTTTGTTTTTGTTTATTAGTCCACATCCAGCCCGTTGCTGATTTTAAGCAATGATCCGATCGAAAAGAGATACAGAGCTGAGTGTCATCAGAATGTTAATGACCACTCCATATCTCTGGACAATCACCCACAGCATTTTCATGTAGAAGTTAAGCAGCATAAGGAACAAGTTGCTACTTCATAGGACACTGTAGTAGGCCAATGGCCAAGGCACTGAGCAGCAGTCATCCAGCACCAGCTTCTCGAATCCACCTTCTAGGAAGGACTGGAATCACCACAACACAATACTTCCAAATCACATCCTAGTCAGGCAATCTAGAACGATAGCTTGTCAAGGTACTAAAAGTCACTGAGAGAAAGATGTGCTGATGTGAACCAACCCTTAGACTCAATAATAATACCTGGCACTTATATAACACTTTTTAGATTCTTCAGTACTTTCATTTACACTATTTCAGTAATCTAATGTAAAATGGTGTTCTCCCAATATGGAAGATGTGTGGTTGAGGCTGAAAGAATAATAGTTTGCCTAATGCTGCCCAATGATTTAGAAGATAGAGTAGCGTAGCTGACCTCGTGCCAGTGGGGCGGTAAGCGGGGTGACGCATCATTGCCCTGCCCACCCCACCACCAGAATGGCCCTGATCCATTTGGTTCTGGATCAGGGCCATTCTGGTGGTGGGGCAGGCACGGCAATAACACGTTGCCCCGCCCACTGCCGCACTGGTGCAAGTCCAGCTACACTACTGAGAAGATATTAGAACAAATTATAAAACATACAGTCTGCACACATCTGGATAACAACTTGGTGATTAATAGAAGCCAACATGGATATTTGTCAAAAAATACATCTTGCCAGACAAATTTCATCTCTTTTTTATCAGGTTAGAACTAGATCAAATGGGTACAAACTGCAAGAGAGGAGATTCCAGTTGGACATCGGGAAGAAATTCTTGATAGTAAGGGTGGTTTGGAAGTGAAACAGATTGCTGAGGGAGGTGGTGGATTCTCCCTCACTGGAGATCTTCAAGCAGAGATTTTCTCGACAAGCACCTGCTGGAGATGCTCTAGGAGGATTTTCTGCTACGGGCAGGGGGTTGGACTGGATGACCTTGTGGGTCCCTTCCAACTCTATGATTCCATGACTTCTTGGGTGAGGTGAGAATTGAAAAGGAGACTTCCTGGCTCGTGACTCACAGTCTAAGCCACAATATACAAGCTCTAAAATCATGGATTCAAGAAAGAAAAGTTGCCTGATCAAACATGGGGATGGCAAGAGCCATCCTGCGTTAAATAATACTCAAACATCCCACCTATTTTGATTCAGAACATAGCATACTATGGGCACTAAATAACAGGAAAATGTGGCACCATCTCAAAGGTTTTACAATCCACACTTTAGAGAACAAAATAAATTAAACATAACTTCATTCATATACACTGTTCTTCACTTTAAAACTACTGTCACAGATATTCTTCTCCCACTCCCACACCACACAATTCAATTTGGTTCACTTCCTTCTATGCAACATTTTAAGCCATTGATCTTCAATCACCCACCCCAGGACTCAATTTGAATATTGTTCTGTAGAATTCTGAGAAATAAAATAGTGAGCGGTATAATTCATCTGGTGGTACAGGAGGACACGGAATGTAAAAATGTGTCTGCATCTCATGCAACCTGATGTTGAAAGTTGCAAATCCAAAATGAAATGCAAATAAAATAAAACTTTGCAAAAAGTCTACAGAGAGGAAGTTCAGCTTCAGATAAACCACAGTGTGGTTCTACCACTGGTTATTTCTACACAATTCATTACAATAATGACATGAACCTTTTTGTTGACAGACACAATTACGTCAGCCAGAACAAACTGGCCTACAACACTGGCAAGTTTACCTTGCAATAGTTAAGAAACTGTGCCTGTATAACAACTTGTGTATGTGTCAGAAAAAGGGCTGTTATATTAAAAGCACAGGTGTGACCATGGGCATTAAGACACTGATGAACACTAGGGTTCTAGGTCAAGGTCATGATCAATAAAGGTTATGGCTTCATATTATTGCATACAGTTCTGGTCACCACACCTCAAAAAGGATATAGTTAAATTGGAAAAGTTGCAGAGAAGAGTGACCAAAATGATTAATGGTCTGGGGCACCTCCCTTATGAGGAAAGGCTACAGCATTTGGGGCTCTTCGGTCTAGAAAAAAGGTACCTGAGGGGGGACATGATTGAAACATATAAAACTATGCATGGGATGGATAGAGTGTATAGAGGGACGTTCTTTTCCCTCTCGCACAACACCAGAACCAGGGGACACATGCAATTAAATTGAGTGAAGGGAGAGTTAGAACTGACAAAAGAAAATATGTCTTCACCCAGTATGTAATTCATCTGTGGAACTCCTTGCCACAGGATGTGGTGATGGCACCTGGCCTAGATGCCTTTAAAAAGGGATTGGAAAGGTTCATCGAGGAAACGTCCATCACAGGTTACAAGCCATAAGCAACCTCCTGGCTTTAGAAGTAGGTTTTCTCTGTGCCAGGTGCAAGAGAGTGACAACAGGAAACAGGTACCTTGTGGAAACAGGTACCAGATGTCCCTGAGACATCTGGTGGGGCCACTGTGAGATACAGGAAGCTGGACTAGGTGGGCCCTTGGCCTGATCTAGCAGGGCTCTTCCTATGTTCTCATTACTCTGATTCAGTTGTCAGAGTATGATGAGCAATGAGCTCATTGGACCACAAGGCCTGGCCTAAAGAGGAACAGCACCTGAAGCTGCCCCCTGATGCCAACCTCCATCACTGCTGTCACAACTGCAAGGGATGCACAGGCACAGGCACCCACTCCCAGCCACTGTCTTCACCCACCCTCTGCCTCCGCGACCTCTTTCTCTCTTGCGAGCTGTGGCTACCTTTGCAGAAGCGAGGCAGTGCTTCTCCTGGCGCCCTTGTTCTGTCCCATTCTGCAGCTCTATCTCAAACTCTAGAGCAACACAGAGAAGAAGGGGCAAAGGTGGGGGGGGGCTATTTGAAGTGGTTACAGAGGTTGCCGGTACATACGGGGTGCCATCTCTGGCTCCGTGCTTCACCTCGTCTCGTGGCTTGGCCAGTCCTGGAACCATAGCATCTACTCGCAAACTGCAACTGAAAAGACTACAAGATGATTTCTCAGCGTTTTCTCCACGATTGTGATATTAATGTCATAGCCTCTTGCTACTGTCTCTACCGCTCCCCTGCAGCCCCCGCCTTTTTAAAAGGAAGGGGGAGCTGGTATTGGCTAAGGGAAGGCGGCCGCAGTTGCTGTGGAATGTAATCAATTACAGAAAGAGAGGGAGCAAAGGGGCAGATGTGGATATTGCTCTGCTGCGGTCAGAAGTAGCGGACCTTCGCTCTGCCCCACTCCCCTGCCTGTACACTGCTAAATGGGAGCGGGAAAGGCCGGAGCTCTCCCAAAGCGCCCACTCCACCCTCGCCCACCCATGGCATTTCATAGACCTTTAACTAGTAAATCAGTGTGTAGCAGCAGGCAAAGGCTGTTCGTTGCTTAGGCAAATTCAATGGTTGCAAGTTAATACAGTAGTACTGACAACCCGCCCTCCTCAAACGTGATGCTCTGTTGTTCTCTCTCCCCCCCCCCCCCAATTTCTCTGCTAATGTTTTGCCAGGGCTCTTTCTCCAACGATGACTCTCTGCATCTTCTATCAGTGGGGTAATTGGGAATCAGCCGGAAGCGTGCCTGGGCCTCCCTCTATTGCCTGCAGTGCTCCTTTTAAACTGGGCATTCAAGTACTTCTCATTCATTTTCCCCTCACAAACATACAACCTGAAATCCCAGATCAGTTCTGAAGCCTCAGGATTAGAAGCCAAAACTGAGTGGGCTTTTCAGGATTCCTATGGTTTTGAGCCATTTTTTATTTTTAACAGCTTCAAATAAAAAATTTAAAGAAAGCCCCTGACACATAAACCCTTAACCATTTCTGTATTTTATCTTGACATTAGGCATAACCAAGACAGATCAGCCTTAACCTGTCAATAATTCCTATTTTAGAAAGGCAGAATCGGGATTTGAACAGAAGCATACAGGCAGAGCAGATTCCTGTATTCAGATACAAAGCAGATAGAGGGCTGAATTCAAACCGATCACTCTCATCAGGGAATCAACTTTCAAAGGTGTAGTGTCAAATGCAGACCAAAAAAAAGAAATGCGGTTCAATGGTGAGCCTGACCTGCAAGAATCAAGCAACTGTGTGATGCAATCCTGTGAATGCTGCTACTCAGAAGTAATTCCTGCTGTGTTCAGTGGGGCTTATTCCCAGGTATAGGATTTAGGATTGCAGACCCCAAAACCCAGATTTTCTTCTTCTAATGCAATTAGAAGCTGAGTAAGCAGTGACTTGTTTTTCAAACGTTCTGAGCCCAGCCCGACTTGCCTGTGCTAGGGGCATCAGGCCAAAAGCTGCCCTCCCATACCTAGTGATAAGCTAGCCTCTGCTCCTCTTGTCCTGGATTGGGAAAGGAACAGGGGGACAAAAATGGGAGAGGAAGTGTGGAGGGGACAAAAATCTCCTCTCCTCCACACTTCCTCTTCTGCTCCATCCCCCTCTTCCTTTACCAATGTGGGGGGGGGGAGAGAAGCAGTGGAGGTGAGCAAGTGGACAGAGTTGGTTCCAAGAAGTGTCTAACCCTTCAATCACCATTTTAAGACTGCTACATATTGCAGACAAGGTTTCTGCTGTGTTCTCTATATTAGCAACATCTTTCTCTCCACCCTTTTTTCTTTTAACACTGAGCCTGAGAAAGAGTTTCTCAAGAAACCTAAAAGCTAGTGCACTGCTCTGCGATTTCTGACTTGATCTCAATAAAGATATTGTGCTCTCTGGACTTTCTAACCGACCAATACAGCTGCCGGCATTGTTTTCTAAACCTACAGCATCTCTGATAAAATATATCTCATCTATTACAGGACGTGAAAATCATCACAACTGCCCAGTGTTAAATTTTTTAAAATGAGAGTGAGTGAGGTCAAACCAGATGCAATGCTAGAAGTAACATGACTGCTTCTGTCTTTTTTGTTTTTTATACTAAAATAGCAGCCGTGTCCCATCCCGCCTGATCAGAATCGGAATTCTGGTGCATGGGGAGGGGGAACTCAACCCTTTCCCTTCACATTATGGTCCGGATGAAATACCCCTGCCCGAAGCTGCTATTAGCTTCAGGATAGGGTTGTCAACTCTGATGAGGCTCTTCCCAGAGATTTTTTTCCAACATGAGGCCCTGTTAAAATCTCCAGAATTGGTTTCAGTAATCACCTGGAGATAGATTCCGATTCCTGGAATGTCCGGGCTTTTAGTGTCACATCTAGTTAGAGTTAGACCCAAAGAGGGACAGAGATGTTAAGCCTCCGTATAAACTACACTGGGAACCTTACTGTGCTGATCATGAGGTTCCCTGTCCAGAGACCCTGGGATACCTGTTGCTGACCTAAACTGAACACGTCTCCACTGCCACCAGTCTCTACCTTGCCAAGACCCTTTGCAGGGCTTCAAGGGATCAGGGACACTTCTCTCTCCTGTTCTCAAACCCAGTGCCTGGTTGGCACTTTAGGAGTTTGGCATTCTGCCAGAATGAAGGCCGGAGGGTTAAGTGCGACAACACCACTTAAGGTTTATCTGTAGTTTATCTGTGGAACTCCTTGCCACAGGATGTGGTGATGGTACCTGGCCTAGATGCCTTTAAAAGGGGTTTGGATAGATTCATGGAGGAAAAGACCATCACAGGTTACAAGCCATTAGCAACCTCCTGGCTTTAGAAGTAGGTTCTAAAGTAGGTAGGTTTTCTCTGTGCCAGGTGTAAGGGAGTGACAACAGGAAACAGGTTATCTTGTTGGCTGTGTGCTCCCAGAGGCATCTGGTGGGGCCACTGTGAAATTAAGGAAGCTGGACTAGATGGGCCTTTGGCCCGATCCAGCAAGGCTCTTCTTATGTTCTTATTTGCAAGGGCTATTCTTAGGATCATTTTTCATCTTATGTAGTTTCTGCACAGTAGCTCAGTTTAGCAATTTCAGTTTGATGCAGCTTAATGATTCACTCTTAATGTCTCTCCCAGATGATTCCAACTCCAGACTTCTGGGATCTGTAGATTTGTCTCACTGTGGATCCCAGATCTGTGAGATCCATGTCAGGAATGTTTTTAAAAGTAGGAAAAAAGCCCCCAAATTGCTGTTTTTACCTTTGCTTGGGCAAACCCACTTCCAGGTTGCGCAAAGGGTCCTCCTCCCAGCCTTGCCAGAATGCATTGCAATGCATTCTGGGGTATACCTGGGAGAAGAGAAGAGCCTTTGCGCGACCCAGAAGTGGGTCATTCAGCTTGAAAAAGCCCTGCAGAGGTTTGGAAACTGTGCGGTTTGCCCACGCAAAGGTAAAAATAGTGATTTGGGTTTTCCCCCCCTACTTTTAAAAACCTTCCTAGTGAGGACCTCAGTATCCATGAATTCTCAGTATCCACAGGGGGATATGGAATAGAACCCTATGGATACTGAGGTCGCACTGTATATAGGTACCGGTAACTGCTATACATATACATATCCACACCGATTGTTACTGTACCGATCTAGCTCTCATGCTGTCATTCTTCAACTCCAGAGCACTTGAATAGATAGGGGGTTGTCTTTATACACACTCTAGGACTACCCAACTCATCTCCTTTTCTGTAAGCCATTTGGGAAATTGAAACAAAACTGCCCTTCTCACCATTTTTGTAACTTAAATGGTTTTGGAAGGAAACCTATATTTTGATTTCTACCATGTATATCTATCAACCTCATCACAGTTTTAAACCCTGACTCCCAAAGCCCAGGTGTTCCTGAAGACAAGCTGTAGTTATTTAGCTTCAGTTCGCTCATGTAATTTACTTCTATACATGTGCGTGTGCATGCGTGCTCATGTGCACACGCAGAATCAAGCCTTACAGCACAATCCTATCTGTGTCTACTCAGAAATAAGCCCACTGAGTTCAATGTCAATATCATTATGCCACTGAATTAATGCCAATATCATTATGTACTTGTAAAAATCACGTCCTCGAACCCTGTATTGCGTCCTCTCACACAACACTAGAACTAGGGGACATCCACTAAAATTGAGTGGAGGGAGTATTAAAACAGACAAAAGAATTTTTTTCTTTACCCAATGTGTAATTAGTTTGTGGAACTCCTTGCCACAGGATGTGGTGATGGCACCTGGCCTAGATGCCTTTAAAAAGGGATTGGATAGGTTCATGGAGGAAACGTCCATCACAGGTTACAAGCCATAAGCAACCTCCTGGCTTTAGAAGTAGGTTTTCTCTGTGCCAGATGCAAGAGAGTGACAACAGGAAACAGGTACCTTGTTGTCTTGTGTGCTCCCTGAGACATCTGGTGGGGCCACTGTGAGATACAGGAAGCTGGACTAGATGGGCCTTTGGCCTGATCCAGCAGGGCTCTTCTTATGTTCTTATGTAATGGGACTTACTTTCACGTAAGTGTGTATAGCAGTGGTTCCCAAACTTATTTGTCTCACGACACCCCACAGCCTCTTCTTCCTGGTTCATTATGCCCCCGGTAGCTCCTTCAACCTGTTCTTTGGGTGCCACCATCTTGGATCTTGCAAAATCTCGCAAGGTCCAAGATGGCGGTGCCCAATTCTCTCGAGATTTCACGAGATATAAGATGGCGGCACCCAGGAGAACAGGTAAGAGGAGCTACCAGGGACATCTCACGACACCCCTGTGACTGTGCCACGCAAAGGCATCGCAATGCACAGTTTGGGAACCACTGGTGTATAGGATTGCAGTCCTAGGCCCTTGTTCCCTCCCACAACCATGCATAGATTCCCCACTGTGTATTGATGTATGTATATGAGTGGGACCTAGTCATGTGATCTATCTGCCATGAAAAATGGAGTGACACTTAATCTTCATAGTAGTGCTTAGAGCTGCACAGTAGTTGGACAACACAATATCTTTGAGACCTGAGGCATCTGGTGGGGCCACTGTGTGACACAGGAAGCTGGACTAGATGGGCTTTTGGCCTGATCCAGCAGGGCTCTTCTTATGTTCTTATGACCCTTTGACACCTCCCTTTCACTATGGCCCCTTCTTCTGCTAACTACACCCTTCTTCCTTCCAAATTTCAAACAATTTGAGTATATTTTTGATGGATAAATTCTGAAAAACAATCCGTTCCCTCCAGTACACAAACTCTTAACGCACGAGCCAAGCATGTTGCGTATTCATACTGTTCAAACATTTTTACATACCTTTTATGATTTTTCTTCATGGAACTTCTGACCATTTACATAACTTCAATGTTTACATTGTAAGACACCCCGATTTTTGTTTTTAATGGCAGTATATATATTAGTTCTCAAATCATTTCATTATTTTCAAACATGTGGATATTATTTGAATATTCTCCCTGGAAAAAAATGTTCACAACATCTGTACCTGTAAAATTAATCAAAGCTGTGGGCTTGTTAGAAAGACTAGTTTATTTAGATCATAAGCATTACCTTTAGCACTTAGTAATACCCTAGCAAGAAAATATATACTTGTGCACTGATATAAAATTATTTATAATCATTTCAGTAGTCCACCACTGTCAAATGTGAGGTTGGTCACTTTCAGAAATGGGGCTTTTTTGGATACAGGGCTGCAACTTCAGAATTTTTTCTCCAGGGAAGTCAGGCTGTTTTCCCCCTTTTGTGCTGAAATTGACAACTTTTTTTTATTCCTCTTGGCTTCTAACACTACACTATATTATGCTTTTTTTGCTGTTCTTTTATGCTATTCATTATTTCTGTTCTAAGGCTTTCATTATTATGTTTTTTGTTTTTTACTACTTTGCGATACTTAGATTTTGTTGTAAACTGCTTGGACATTATCTGTTTCTAAAATGTGTGATACAAATACTCTGTGTATGTGTGTGTACACACACACACACACACACACACACACACACACACACACACACAAAGAAGAAATGCTTTCAAGAACCTTTCCAACAAAAGATATAGAATCTCCTTTTCAGCTTTTCTACAGTGGAAAAATCCTTGGAATTTAGAAAATGTTCCCTTATTATATTTTTCGGAAGGCCTGTAATCTTGGCAAGTCCCTGATTTCCACTTGCTACCTCAAAATACAGTAGCTGAAAGAGCAATACCCATCTTGAATATTGCCACATTGACTTATAGAATTGTGCCCTTGAGAAAAAGACTTGGGAAAAAAACGGAGAGCCATGTGGTGACAAAAATGAAATAGAACTGTCATCTAGCAGTTCTTCATAGTCCATCAAGTAAACTATTAAAGATATAAGAAGAGGCATAGTGTGCTTGGGCAAAGGTTGTTAAACCACTACTCCAAGGGCAGGTCATAGCACATTGCTAAAGATTGTTAGTAAAAGATAAACCAGTATTCACTATGAAACCTGACACCACCAGTTTCTAGTCTCACCTTTAATGCTATCTGCTTGCAAACAGGGACCCAGCTGGATAAAGTAATAATATAAGACCTTTCAAGGAGCAATTGTGCTTCAAGTTCAGCGTATTTTGTATTAAAAGAGCTCTGCACTCTCATTGTGTTGTTAGGTTCTGTTTTTTCTGAGAGCTCACTATCTTAGCATTACTGTAAATAAAGGCTTTGTTATTTGTTTTCTCTATATACTAGAATTTGCAGCTCTTCCAGATAGCTCGGGTGGGTAAATTAGAAAATAACTAAAATATCTCATGTACAGCCCAATCCTGTGTAACTCTTGCATCGGTATAACAGTAGATCCACTGGTGTAAGTGCACTTATGCCAGTGTAACTTGCCTTATGCCAGCGGTTCTCAAATAGTGGGGCGCGCCCCCCAGGGGGGGCGCGAGGCCCCACAAAGGGGGGCTCGACCACCACAGTCGCCCTCCGCACGCTCCGAGGCCGGCCCAGGAGCCGGCCTCGGAGCGTCCGGAACGGCCGGCGCTCCAGGGCCTTCTGAAGGCCCAAGCGTCAATCCGGGTATTTTTGATGTTTTCGCTCATGCGCAGAGACGAAAACGGGTCTGCGCATGAGCGAAAACATCAAAAATACCCGGATTGACGCTTGGGCCTTCAGAAGGCCCTGGAGCGCCGGCCGTTCCGGACGCTCCGAGGCCGGCTCCCGGGCCGGCCTCGGAGCGTGCGGAGGGCGACGCGAAGGGGGGGCGCCACCCCCCAAAATCGGGTGACGGGGGGGCGCGGGGAAATTTTTTTGAGAACCACTGCCTTACACCAACGGATGCAGGATGGACACTGGCGTAACCCCTCTTGGACGCCACACATGCGCAGTTCGGATGCAGGACAGATGCCGTTGCAGCTCCGCCGGCACAGGCGGCATTTGAATGCCTCTGGAACACCTTTCCCAGGTGTACGTAAGCCCAGGTTCTATGGGCCTCCTCGGATGCATGCCAGCTCCTGAGCTGGCGTACATCCAGGGCGGCTGTGTAAGGCCGGCGCAGGCTATGATGGGGCTTAGGATATTGCCGTCAATATCCACGCCCCCTCCCAGCCTGGGCCAGCCGATGGCCCTACTCCGCTGCCACCCCAGCCACTTTCCCACCAACTTGAGCGGCCCTTACCTGCATTGGCCGATGCAGGTGAGTTAGGCTGCAGAGTAAGCGGTGCCAGTCTCCGTGCCGCTTACTCTCCCATAGTCACAAATGTGCTTTACGGCATGTTTGCGCCACTTTAGGCTGGCGAAGCAAAAGCTCCGCCAGTCTAAAGTTAGGCAGGATTGCATTGTTATTCATGTCTATGCAGCTATCTGCTTAAAGCTGGCTTATATGTTATGAGAAGCAGGGGACATTATGCCTAGTGCCACTCTCATAACTGTCAATGGTTACATGCCCATAGTATATGGGCTTATAAAAATGAGGGTCAACCACACAACTGTTCATTTTTCTGAACAATTTTGATTCGATGGCTTCATTCTTTTTTGGGGGACAGTAAAGCCTGACATGCTGCAATGCTGCAAGGAGCAATACTGCTTAGGAACATGGAATGTGAGGTCTATGAATCAAGGCAAGCTGGATGTGGTCAAAAATGAGATGATAAGACTGAACATTGACATCTTGGGAATCAGCGAACTAAAATGGACGGGATTGGGCGAATTTAAGTCAGGTGACCATCATATCTACTACTGTGGGCATGAATCCCTTAGAAGAAATGGAGTAGCCCTCATAGTCAATCAAAGAGTGGGAAAGGCAGTACTGGGGTGCAACCTCAAAAACGACAGAATGATTTCAGTTCGAATCCAAGGCAAACCATTCAACATTACAGTAATCCAAGTGTATGCCCCAACCACTGATGCCGAAGAAGATGAAGTTGACCGGTTCTATGAAGACCTACAACACCTTCTAGAACTAGCACCCAAAAAAGATGTCCTTTACATCATAGGAGACTGGAATGCTAAAGTAGGAAATCAAGAAATAAACGGAACAACAGGCAAGTTTGGCCTTGGAGCGCAAAATGAAGCAGGGCAAAGGCTAACGGAGTTCTGTCAAGAGAACACGCTGGTCATAGCAAACACTCATTTCCAACAACACAAGAGGTGACTCTACACATGGACATGACCAGATGGTCAATACCGAAACCAGATAGATTATGTGCTTTGCAGCCAAAGATGCTCTATACAGTCAGTAAAAACAAGACCTGGAGCTGACTGTGGCTCAGATCATGAGCTTCTTATTGCAAAATTCAGGCGTAAACTGAAGAATGTAGGGAACACCACTAGACCAGTCAGATATGACCTAAACCATATCCCTTATGAGTATACAGTGGAGGTGAAGAATAGATTTAGGGCATTAGACCTGGTAGACAGAGTGCCTGAAGAACTATGGACGGAAGTTCGTAACATTGTACAGGAGGCAGCAACGAAAACCATCCCAAAGAAAAAGAAATGCAAGAAAGCAAAGTGGCTGTCAGATGAGGCTTTACAAATAGCTGTGGAAAGAAGGAATGCAAAAAGCAAAGGTGAAAGGGAAAGATATAAACAACTGAATGCAGATTTCCAGAGAATAGCAAGGAGAGATAAGAAGGCCTTCTTAAATGAACAATGCAAGGAAATCGAGGAAAACAACAGAATGGGGAGGACTAGAGATCTCTTCAAGAAAATTGGAGATATCAAGGGAACGTTTTGTGCAAAGATGGGCATGATAAAGGACAAAAAAGGCAGAGACCTAACAGAAGCAGAAGAGATTAAGAAGAGATGGCAAGAATACACAGAAGAACTATACAAGAAAGATCTTAATGTTCCTGATGACCACGCTGGTGTGGTCACTGACCCAGAGCCGGGCATCCTAGAGAGTGAAGTCAAGTGGGCCTTAGGTAGCATCACTAACAACAAAGCTAGTGGAGATGATAATATCCCAGCTGAGCTACTTAAAATCCTAAATGATGATGCTGTGAAAGTGCTGCACTCAATATGCCAACAAATTTGGAAAACTCAGCAGTGGCCAAAGGATTGGAAAAGGTCAGTTTACGTTCCAATTCCAAAGAAGGGCAGTGCCAAAGAGTGTTCAAAGTATCGCACAATTGCACTCATTTCACATGCTAGCAAGGTTATGCTCAAAATCCTACAAGCTAGGCTTCAGCAGTACGTGGACCGAGAACTACCGGACGTACAAGCTGGGTTTCGAAGAGGCAGAGGAACTAGAGATCAAATTGCCAACATGCGCTGGATCATGGAGAAAGCCCAAGAGTTCCAAAAAACCACCTACTTCTGCTTCATTGACTACGCAAAAGCCTTTGATTGTGTGGATCACAACAAACTGTGGCAAATTCTTAAAGAGATGGGGGTACCAGACCACCTTACCTGTCTCCTGAGAAACCTGTATGCGGGTCAAGAAGCAACAGTTTGGACCGGCCATGGAACAACCGACTGGTTCAAAATTGGGAAGGGAGTACGGCAAGGCTGTATATTGTCACCCTGCCTATTTAACTTATATGCAGAGTACATTATGAGAAATGCAGGGCTGAATGAATCGCAAGCCGGAATCAAGATTGCCGGGAGAAATATCAACAACCTCAGATATCCAGACGATACCACCCTAATGGCAAAAAGTGAAGAAGAACTAAAGAGCCTCTTGATGAGGGTGAAAGAGGAGAGTGCAAAAGTTGGCTTGAAACTCAACATTAATAAAACTAAGATCATGGCATCTGGGTCCATCAATTCCTGGCAAATAGAAGGGGCAGAAATGGAAGCAGTAACAGATTTTACTTTTCTGGGCTCCAAGATCACTGCAGACGGAGACAGCAACCATGAAATTAAAAGACGCTTACTCCTTGGAAGGAAAGCTATGGCAAACTTAGACAGCATAATAAAAAGCAGAGATATCACCATGCCAACAGAAGTTCGCATAGTCAGGGCGATGGTGTTCCCAGTAGCAATGTATGGTTGCGAGAGTTGGACCATAAGGAAGGCTGAGCGCCGAAGAATAGATGCTTTTGAACTGTGGTGCTGGAGAAGACTCCTGAGAGTCCCTTGGACTGCTAGGAGATCAAATCAGTCAATCCTAAATGAAATCAACCCTGACTGTTCCCTGGAAGGACAGATACTAAGGCTGAAACTCAAATATTTTGGCCACCTAATGCGAAGAGAGGACTCTCTGGAGAAGACTCTGATGCTGGGAAAAATTGAAGGCAAAAGGAGAAGGGGAAGGCCAAGGATGAGATGGTTAGACAGCATCACCGATGCAACGAACATGAAAATGAGCGAACTCAGGAAGATAGTGGAGGACAGGAAGGCCTGGCGGGATATGGTTCATGGGATCATGAAGGGTCGGACACGACTTAACGACTGAACAACAACAAAGCCTGACATGGGGGTCCATTTTTATCTCCCTGGTTTTGTTTGTTTTTCGCATATTGCATAGAATGGCAAGTATCAGGATTTCTCTTAAGGAGAAACATCTGAAGCTGTCTAATACTGCATCAGACTCCTGGTCCTAGCTGAATATTGTTTCCTCTGACAGACAGTGGGTCTTCAGGATTTCAGAACCTGGTCAGTCCTACCCTACCTGGAGATACTAGAGATTGAACCTGGAACCTTCTACATGCAAACCACAATTTTATATTACCAAGCTATGATCCATCCCCAGCTGCAGTCTTTTCCCTGGGTTTATAGAAAATGTGAAATTTCTAGTGGAATGTATGCACATTCTTAGTATATACTACTGTGAAGTTGTTGTGCTTCTTATTCTAGGCTTAGTCAACACTGTCTGGCTGCCAGGAGCACTGGGAGTTATAGGTTATCCCAAGCTTTGCCCAAAAGGTCTAGTTACAAAGATCAAGGTAAAATTAGAAAATGGAGCCAGATCTTCTTTCATATTTACACCAGCAAAACAGTAGTGTTACCATTTAACGTTTCTCCAAAGATACGTATTTTTCTTTGGTTCCTTGCAAAAGCTTCAAGTCTAGCCTGCTAGTCAGATGACCTTGACATTACTGAAAGGGCTCTGACACACATCTGGGGAACAGAAAAGAGTTGAACAGATCCATTATGTAGATCAAAGCAGAACTTTTGCCATGAAAAGAGCAATGGAACACTCAGTAGAAAGAAAACATTTTCTCTGGGTTAAATTAGAAGTAAAGATTTTCAAAGCAAAATTTCACATGTATGCAGTCATGATGTGGGTATAGCAGTCTAACGTCTACCAGCTGAAGACAAACTCTAGGCTCTGTGTTGTCTAGAAGATGCGATTGTGTTTCTTTTGATCAGTTGAGATTTTGGGAGGATGTATCTTAAAGCTGCTGTAAATCTGATCTACAGGCAGCCACAAGTCTACTCTCTGAAATTGCTGCAGCGAATATTAAGGAAAAGTATTTATGCTGCATTATCACACTATCTGCTCCCATACTTCCTATAATTGTTCCACATTCTTACATTTGTTCTTTGGTATAGGGAATGGTTTCTTTAGAGTGACTTGTGAGACTCATTACCCATTTCTTGTCTTATGAAACGCTTTGCCAACTGCATATCAGAGTTTAGGTTTATTTATGTATTTATTATAGTATTTATATACCACCTTTCTCACAGACTGAAGGTGGTTTACATAGGCAGGCTAATCATAAACCCTAATCATAAACCCCATTTTCAAATGGGTTTTTTTACAAGTGTGGTTCTATGAGAGAAACTCATAGTGCCCTCAATTTCTCCAGCTGTTTCCTTTCAAAGTACAGCCTTCCTCCTGGCTGTGCTCTGCACTTCCAAGCTTTCAGCAGCAGATCACCCTTGGTTATCCGTCTCTTGCCAGCTGACTCCTCTTCATTTCACAAATTCCACACTCTCACACTCCTTTGTGAGATCCATCAGCAGCTTCTGGTCACCCTACCAAGGTGACCAGAAGCTAATCCTGCTTAGCTTCTCCAGGCAGGGCAACAGCTCAACCTCGAGACCACACCTCCTGGCCTGCTCCTGTTATGGAGCCAATAGCAATGCAAAGGGCTGTCATTCCAGCTGCCTGGATTGAATCATGAGACATCAGAAATGTTATAGGAATGTGCCCACTGAGGTTTATGATTAGTGCTAAGGAGACAGCACCACCTTACTTTCCCATCCACCTCCCATAAAAGCCCTCCCAAATCCTTACTGTGGGGTAATGAATGCAGAGGACTGCGATAGATCTAATGGGCCTAACCGGAGAATAGACATCCTATATAGGGCCCAGTGGCATTGCTGGAGGGGATGCGGCACTGTAAGTGGTGCAAGGCGCTGCACCGCGCCTTGCAAGCCGGTGTGATGCGGCCTCTTCCACTCGCCCCCAGAGCCATTCTGGCAGCAAAGGCAATGTGCAGTACTTTGCCTTTGCCGCTGGAATGGCTCTGGGTGCAAGTAGGAGGGGCTGTGTTACACGGGTTTGCAAGGCCCTGTCTTGCTTGGGAATCACCCCACTCCTGGGACCAAAATGTCTTGACCCAACTTCTCCTTCTAGGAGCAAGTTTGTTCCCTTTAAATAATTAGACTTAGTTACCCCACCCTGGGTACCAAATTGTCTTAAATTATTTAATTCAATTCCAATTGGGCATCACCCCACTCCCTTTTAATACAATTTCTATCTGAAATTGTCTCCCTTAAATGCCCACTTCGACTGATAAACACCTCTCCTTTCCTCGGATGCTATGTGCAAAAGCGACAGCTGTACTCCTCTGGACAATTAACAAAATTTATTGCTTTACAGCAACCCTAACACCATACATCTCCCTAAAGCAGAAACCCTTCTGCTTAGCACAGTCCACACAACAGAAACAGTCTCCCTCCAAACTGGTCTCTTGGGCAGCAGAGCTTTCTCCTTTCTCCATCAGATTTCTCCAGTCTCTGGTCCAAGGTCACCAGTCCTTCGGCTTCGCAGAGTGTCCAGCAGCTCCTTGGTGTGGCAGCAGCGTCCCGTCCTCTGGCGAAGTCCTTCAGCTAGCAGCATTCCATCGTCCCTCAGCAAAGAGATGAGACCGCAGCAAGAGACAGCCCTCAGCAAGCCAGGATGAGAGAGAGTCCTGCTGCAATCTTGCTCTTTTTATACTCCAAGCCTTCATTAGTCCATCATGGATCACAGCTAGGGGCTGCAATCCAAAGTCCTAATTATTGGTAACACCTGTGGGGGGCACACCCTGCGTGGGCGGTAGGTGTGCCTCCACCCACGCAGTCCTGGGTGTCCCTTGCTGCTCAGTTCTGTCAAAGCTGCCCGGATCTGTCAACAAGGGTCCACTGCTGACACCACACTTGGCTCCTGCCAGTCTTCTGGATCTTCTTCCACTACAGGCCCGCTGTAGCACTTTGCGCCACTTATGGTGCCGCACCCCCTCTAGCCACGCCACTGATAGGGCCTGTTAGAAGCCTACCTCTACCTTGGTACTTCTGAGCAGCGTGATGTGAGTCCTTTTATGTAGAACTGCTGTGATACATTTTCTGTGGGAGATCTTTGCCAGCGCAGCACAATGGCTGCTACTACTATATTAACATTCTGGCTAACACTGGGTCATGTCTAGCCATTGGCAATGCTGCTGTTGTATCAGGTGGAAGAACACTTGCTCCTACTCTGTCTGTTCCTCTACCAGCACATCAGCTCTCAGTATCTGATCATTTGCGTAAAGTTGACCATCACTGGCGGATCCATATGCCAGTATTATGCTGAGTGCTGTTACTGGATGACGCATGTGTCAGAATAGGTTTAAAGTAGATCTTGTTATGTCGTTTGGATTTCCCCTGATGCTGGTCAGAGCATTCACTAATGGTCATAGATGTCTTGTTTGGATACTGCATGCCACAGCTAATGTGTCTGTAAAAAAAAAGTGAAAGTACCTGTTCATTTTGGTTTCACTTTACAATTATGCCTTTGATGCAAATGTATTTGAACCTTCAAATCAAGCTAAGGGATTAATTAATAGGCAAGAAGGAAATGTTTACCCTATTCAGGAGCCATCAATTGCATGACCACATATCCCTGTCTGATTGAAGGTGCAGAGCTAACTACATTATCTGTTAGGGCAGTTATATTCTCTCATATGACAATGACTCGCAGTATGTAGTCACAGTCTTCTGGGGGAAGGAAAAAAACACAGCAATTACTGTGCAGTACTCGAATCTGCCTGCCAACAGCAGAACAGTGATTTGTGAGACACATCAAGAGCTTCTGGCAAGATCAATCTACCGAGATCCCTCTGATAGAGGAATAATGAGTTGACAAAGACCAATGTTCAGTTGGGTCCAAGCCCAATAAGATTACTGTACAGTATCATCAATATTGTCTGTGTTTGGAACTGACACAATCAGAATGGAATCAATGGCATTTTCCACAGCACTGTCACACATGATTTTTAACTTTGGCTCACAGCAGTGTGGAGGCGCTTGCAGATGTTGGCAGATTTTTTGCTAACTTATGGAATGTCATTATTAAGTAGGAACTGCGCAGTACAGTCATTTGCAGTTCTGCTGTGTTTCCTTGTATGGTCTCTCGTTTTGAGGAGGGAGGCGGAGGAGAAGATGCAGTAGCCGGAGGGATTTGTCTGTTATCACCCTCATCTTGCTGTGATGGTTGAAAGTACCACATGATATACAAAGGTACAGCCTGCTGTGTGTGTGTGTGTGTGTGTGTGTGTGTGTGTGTGTGTGTGTGTGTGTGTGTGTGTGCGTGTTTAATTTGGACTGCATATCTGAGTAATGTGCATCAACATGGGAAAAATCCTTTTCCTTTAAAAACAAGCAACAATAAATATAATAGTTTGTTCCTTTCTCCAAAGCTACAATGGTTATGTAGATGACCCCATCTGTCAGACAGTTATTCATGACTTAGAAAAATCTAAGAAATGGGTAGAGGTTTTTTTAAAGCAATCCTTTCAGCCTCCTACTTGAGTGTTTTATAACCTGATGTTCAGTTGCAAAAAGCTATCAGTGAATGTGTCCCCTGAAATCTATTTTGTGCAGTCCATCCTTTATATAGCTTTTGGAAAAGTCCCATCTATTATGTTGTTACTGGTATGCTGCAGAAGAAGATGGTAAATTTGTGTGTAATGAAAAATCAAAACATCTTTGAAATGAGAGTGGATGCTTCTTTTGCAAATGAATAAACAGAAGGTGAGCCAAGAACATGCTACAGGGAAGGCCCAACCCTCCCCCCCAATAGCCCATTTAATTGGGGATAGTTTCCCCTCAAATACAAATGTCGCAAACAGACCCTGAGCATGAGTCATATCCATCCAGTGATGTTCAATTGGAGTTCATATCCCCTACATTTCCATCCCACCTTTCTTGCCTAACAATACAACCTGAGACAGTTCACTTAAGACAAAACAAACAAAATAAACCCAATCAAAATACAAACAAACAAAACAACAGCTAATTAAAATGGCAGCATAAAACTAAACCAAACGCTGCAGCTAGATTACTTGACACACCACTCCAAACATCACCCCCCTCCAAAAACTGATTGGAAAAACCAGATCTTAACATAGCTCCTAAAGGAGGGTAGAGTAAGGGCCAACAGAACAGAGTAAGGGCCAACCGAAAGGCCAGGAGAACATTCCACAAGGTCAGTGCCACTGCCGAGAACAGAGCAAGGAGGGGGAGGAACAGGGTAGAGACTGGGGTGGGGAGAGGGCTGTGTTGAGGCCAGGAAGGGAGCAGTATCAGTGGCAGCAGCGCCACCGGTATTCTATCCCCCTTCCTGGCCTCGATCCGTCTTTCTGGATACACTCAGACTTGTGCCAGCAAAATCACTGGTGCAGGTCCAAGTAGATACATTTCATTTGGGCAGTGGAGGCTTACCACCCAGCAAGTGAACAAATGTCCCCTTACCCAGAGGAGACCTCCGGGACTGCCCCCTCTCCTGCAGGACGCAGCACATGCTCCGGTGGCATATATTGGTATATAGGATTGTACTGTAAATTTGGGTTTTATTTTCAAGTATGAGAAACAAAACTTCTCAAGTATGAGAAGATTTTATAGCAATCTTCCAAGTATTGGCACAGTATTTTCAGTGCCTTTGGCATACTTGAAACAGAAAATATCAACATTTCTCCTGAAAGAAAGACACTGTTGAAATGCAATTGGTTTAATATTAACATAAAGTTCAGCTTTTTCTGAAACAAATCTTTTTTCCTGGATATAAATCTACACAAAAGACAGAGTGGTGGTATTGCTCTATTTGCAAGAAGGATGGAGTCCAATAAATTAGACATCTCTGGAGGGAAAAGAACCTTTTCTTTTCTACAGTGCGTAGAAATTCCAGACCAAAACTGTAATCTAGTTGTAAGGATATACTCTTGTCCTCCTTCTAACCAAAAATCTGATGGCAATATTGAGATGCAAAAACAATGCCAACCATAAAAGTGATAGAAAATGAAATAATGACAGGAAATTTCAACAACCTGCAAACTAATTGGTAAATAACAACATGGGTCATGACAAAGAGGGAAAATGGGTACATTATCATTATCATTATTATTTATAACCTGCTTTTCAACCCCCCCCCAAAAAAAAAAAACAGTTCACAAAGCAGTTTACAGAGAGTATCGAATCAATAACTGATTTTGTCTTGGGACATGTCTTATGTCATGAAATGAATAAGAGGTGTTAAAACTAAGCTCCTAAACTGAGAGCGCAATCCTGCACAACTAAACGGTGACGGAACAAGCATGCCGTCACCGGATGCCATCACAAACGTGATGTAAGTGGCCCAGGCAGCGAGGGAGGGGGGCCATTGGCCGAGCCAGCCTGGGTGAGGGCGGGGATGGTGTCCACCATATCCCCGTTTTCCGCCGGGCCGGCTCGGCCGTTACACAGCCTCCTCTTACTTCCGCCAGCTATTCAGCTGGCAGAAATCCAATCGGGCCACCCCCGGTTTATACCGGGGGAAGGGGACAAACATCCCATTCCCCAAGTAGACCTCTGGGCCACGGGGATAGGATCCGGCGGGCGGCCCTGGGCTGCCGACCGGATCTCTACGGTGGATTGCGCTGTTACTTAATCCTAACAGTCACCTGGTCCATCAAACTCCTGAATGTAAGCAAACTGGTGATTCTTCCACCTGCCATACCGGTAGTGATATGGACAAGGATCCATGATAGAACAGTCGGGAAGCAGCAACCTCCTATCCTAACAACAGGCTTATATACCTTGAATGTAACCTGACCAACCAGAAACTCAGGCCAGGCGAAGCCTCTTGAAGATGACCTCCACATTCGCAGCATGCCCCACTTGCAGAAGGAGTATTGGAAATTCTATGAGCATTGTTATTCTAAGTAGACCACTCACACAAATAATTATTCATGCAAGTGAACAGACTGATATATTGTCTGAAGTTACTCTTCACTTAGAATTTCAGTAATACTTGTTTAGTTAAATCACCATCAACGTGACGAGAAGCCAGACATTCAGAAAAGGTGAATAGATTTTTAATTATTATGTTTAAGTACTTAAAGTAATCTAGATGATTACTGGACAAAGTTCTTATTCTGGAAGACTCAAGTGGAAATTGTCATATAGAAGGCAACTTCTAAGTACTTTATCCAAGTACTTAAAGTAATCTAGATGATTACTGGACAAAGTTCTTATTCTGGAAGACTCAAGTGGAAATTGTCATATAGAAGGCAACTTTAGTTTGATTTGGCGATTATGGAAACTTCTAAATACTGACCACTGTAAAGCTATCCTTTATCTCCAAGTGTCCAATGGAATGATGTACAGGTGTCATTCATTTCCATGGCCATCTGTGAATGGCAGATGGGATGATTATTTTCAAGCAATTCTGCTGCTACAGCTATAGCACAATGTAGCATGTATCAAGTCAGGAAAAATGATGCACAAGCTTCATTATTCAGATGTTTAATTGATCTTTCTTACCTCCAATCTAAAATATATATTTATTAAATGGCTTTCTCTTAGGTGCTGTACAGGTACTTAGAAAGGCTTAACACCAATTAAACCATTCCTTTTTCATTTTCAGCATGTGACAGGCAGTTAGTTCTGAACCTCCACATACTTTTCATCTGTGAGCAATGATGTTCCAACCCATGCATTTTAAAACATCCTGCGGTGCCATTCACCTTATATAATTTGTAGAGAATGCAACAATTCTATCTTGCTCTCTTTTTTCATATTTTCCTGTAACAGAATGTAAGACATTTTTGTTGTGTAGGAAGGATGTGTCTTTATATTGTTATGCCATGCATATCCTTTATTTCTTTTTGTTGTTCATCATTCTCTCCCCGTCCTTGTTTCATATGACATCTCCGAGATGGTACCCATAGCAACACCCACTAGTAGGGATGAGGCTCTGAAGCTGTTTGAGTCATCCCCATAGCTGAGCACTGACAATGCCAGTCATTAATCTAGCAGCGCCTGCCTACTCAGATCTGTACAGTTCCTTGTCTGGTCTTCCCTCCCTGCAGCTGTAACCACCTAGTGCACAGAGATCCAGAGACTTGCAGTTAATGATTTGTCACTTATTCAGAGTAGCTCCAGTTGGCAGCTGTGTTATCCATTCTCTGTGGCACTGCCATACTGCATTACGAGACAATTATCTCTTGGAGTTGTTGAACACAAGTACCTGGAATTTCAAATTAATCCAGAAAGTTTTTGAAGTGAGTTGGGACCCTCATTTTTTTTAAAAAAGGCAGAAACAGAATTTGGAAATACTTTAGGTATAAGCTCAACTCCGCAAGGAACGAAAGACAATTGAGTTCAGGATTTTTTTTTATTATTATATTGACAAAACAGGTTAAAATACTTGGCATGCCCGGTTTCACTTTTCAAGCATCACAGCCGTCTAAAACTTGTCAGATTGTCACCTGCTAATCTGGATGTCCAGATTAAGAGAAATGGTTGCGTTTTCTCTGAGGCATGCCCTTGGCAGGAGAACACAGTGTTAGTAATAATGGTATATCCAGAATGATGAGGAGCTATATCGGTAGTAATGTGTGCTATCACCCAAGAGAAAATATGGCCAGCGTCCCTTGCCTGGTTCTTAGTTTCGCGAAACCATTACCACTGCTATGATGCTTACGTTCCTGCAAACTTTGAGAGAGACAGCAGTATAAAAGGCATGAGCAGGCATGAGTCTTTGCAAATCCAAATCTATGGGGAGAGGTGGGAATTATTATTTTTTAAATGAAGGACACCAGGGAGGCTCATCAGGGCTATGCTGCTGCTCGATATGAAACTGCTGCTTCAGTTGAAGAGTTCGCTGGTTCATCATATAGCTATCAGAAGGACATTCAGTATAATGCAGCACAACAGTCTGCTGCCATGAGAGGGATCAGAAAAGGTAAAAATCCATTATGGAATTGGAATAGCATTTGTTAGATAGGATTTCATTCACTAGATTTGTAAGGGACAAACTAGATGTGAGGTTTAACATGCTTTTGGATCCCATGCTCAGAATTGTACGTTTCTGGTTTTTAACCAAATGCCGTCATGTGGAGGGGGCGGGGGAGTTCATTTTTTTCTCTGCACTGTATTCCTGATGAAAGTCATCTCTCCTGAAGCTGCTACTTAATGCAAATAACAGCAGTGTGTGTGTGTGTGTGTGTGTGTGTGTGTGTGTGTGTGTGTGTGTGTGTGTGTGTGTGTGTGTGTGTGTGTGTGTGTGTGTGTGTGTAATTTTCATTGAGAAAATGGCACAGTGCAAAAAAGGTTGAAATCTCACTCTTGTCATGTTGCAGTCCTGCGCAGGTCTCCCCCCACCCAGTGATTTAGTGTGACCCTAAGACTAGAGGCTGAAACAGATGCAATTTGGGGCTTCCATGTTCAGATGTCTTTTTATTTTAAAGCAGATGTTGGGGGGTTCTCATTCTGATCAAAGCAGTGATACTGGGGAGGGAGGATTAACCCCTTCCCTCAGGCCATTTTCCTGATCTACACCATCTCCAAATTGCTATTAGCTTTGCTAAAAAAAAAATACAGGCACAATGAAGATATCTGAATCTTTTTCCATTCTATATGGCAGCTTAAGGGCAATTTAGGCCAAGAAAATGGTACAGGGAAAAGGGTTAAACCCACTTCAATTTTGCTTTTGGGTGATAGACTATTTCTAGCAGCAGTCAGGAACCAGCATCCACGCATGCAGAAAGCAAGCTTCATTTACTAGTGTATAATAACGTCCTCTGAGATCTTCCTCACACAACTCTCATAGCCCTCAATAACTGTCAGAATCAACAATCCCTGAAACATTCTGCAGATGCTGAATGCGCAGAAAGAAAAAGAGTCAACCTGATCTTAGCACTTCCTTGTGAGTGCATCGGTTGAACGTGTTGCTAGGGGAGGGGCCGTAGGTCAGTTGCCGAGTACATGTTTTGCACATAGAAGTCCTAGGTCCAATCCCTGCCATCTTCAGGTTGTACAGGAAAAGGTCCCTGCCTGAAACCCAGGAGAGTCTCACCAGTAAATATATACAATACTGAAATGGGTAGTAGACAGTATTGAACCGATGCTCTGACTCAGTAGAAGGCAACTTCTTGGCTTGTTTTAACTTTGATTTTATTGTTTTGTTGTAATTTTTGTAAGCCACCCTGGAAATACACTAATAAAGGATTGGGTTTATTCCAATTGGGTTTATTCTACAGAGCTGGGCCAAGACCTCCTGATTCCTGAGGTGGCATGCCAAACAGTGCCCTTCCTTACCTGATGATGTGCCAGTCTCTGCTCCTTCCACTCTCCAATGTCTTAGCTCAGCACTCTCCTCCCCTCCATGTTTCCTCTTCCTCTCTGTCCCCCTCCCTTTTCCAATGCAGGAAGTGGAAGGAGAAGGAGGAGCAATGGAGGCAAGAAGGTGAAGAGTGCCTGCCCCACCAATCTGTTGCCTGATGCTACAGCTTCAGTTGGCCTCATGAACGGTCCAGCCCTGGTGGAGTATAAATAAATGTCTCGCTTCCCATTGCTTCACTTCAAAGAAAAGAGCACTCCATGGTCACAATGAGATACCTACATACTGGGTTGAACTAAATGCAGAACGCCCATATAGACAAGTGATGTGAAAATATGGCAACTCTTAGGGGGACTTTATCACAGTAAATACTCAGACGATCCATGAAAGACAGAAGAAGAAGAAGAAGAAGAAGAAGAAGAAGAAGAAGAAGAAGAAGAAGAAGAAGATCATGCATTCATAGAGCTTTTTCTGCCCAGAATGGTTCCATTCATGTTGATCAATACTGACCCATTTAAAGGGCAATTCGTAAGGAACTAACTGATTTACAAGGCCAAAAAGAGACCTTCCTATAATATATAACTCTATTCAATATTTGATAATAAATTAGTGCTAAATTCCCAGCAAATTAGAAGATTACATCCACATTAATCCAAATTAAGTCATCATGATTAATGAAATTTCAAATACCAATAGAATTAACTATAATTAGTGATTTTTTTGGTAAAGCATTGCTGAATTAAATATCTTGAGTGATATACTCTCTCTCTCTCTCTCTCTCTCCCCCCCCCCCCCGGCATTGGCAGTAAATTCAGTACATATTTAATTATATGGGGAAAGTAATATCTAGACTATACACACTTTATTCTGCTACCCCAAGTATGCTAATGAAGCTTAAAGGAGTGCTTGGAAGTCAAGCAATTGGTTCAAGAACACTTGACATGGCTGCATGTGGAATCTATCCCCAAGGTAGCATAGTGTGCATGTGCAGTGCCTAAAGCTATGGGTCACGGGGAAGTACAGCCAGTCAATCTGCTGCTTCATGTGCACTGACATATAGTACCCTCCCCCCATAATCTAGGATGCTAAATCATGCTATAATGAAGTACTGAATTGCTGAGGCTTTTCCAATTTCCACAGAAATGGACTTTAATTCAAAACTATGCCCAGTTAATTAAACTTTCCCCATGATCTAATTTGCTCTAATTATTTCTATAAATTGAAATGTAACAGGGGTTGTATAAAATTACCCTAAATTGGAGCCAGTCTCTAGTTAGTTGAGAGAGAGAGAGAGAATAGCACAAAATAGTAGTAAGTGCAGGTGTTCCTTATGTTCCTTTTAGCCTGCTGGTTGTCTGACCATAAACAACATTTTAAACTTTTGTAACTTGAATTGGAAGGTGTCCAATCTCACCTGATTGATTTCTTTCTTTATCTGAATTGCTAGCACTTCGAAGTATGGAAAAGCTAGGAAAACAGGAGCAATGGAATGAAAAGGCAAGTAAAATCTTCCATTTAAAATAAAATGGAATTAAGCTGATGAGAAAGAGAGCAAATGCAAACCTCTTCCCCAGCCTAGTGGTTCAATCGTAGTCCTGGAAGGCAACATTCTGAAAGAGGCTTTGGCTGTTTTCCAAGGAAAGACCGTGGAACTTGGTTGGTTTCACAATTGCGGAGCAGCCGCGGAGACTGATTTCTCTATACATGCCAGCTGACTAAACATGGCACATAGAGAGGGAAGCTTATAACTTTTAGTAAGGAAATGGAAAAAGAAGAAGAAGAAAAGTGTGTTTTCATTAATTGACCTCAGGGACCATTTGTTTATTTTATTTTATTTATGATATTTATGAGCTGCATTTCTACAATAATGTGCAATGTGACATACAAAACAATAATAAAACCAATATAAAACACAAATCATAGAAACAGTCGAGTAGAAAGAAATCTAACGGCTGGGTTGGATGATACTTCACCTCCCAAACTGCTGCCCTCCCCCAATTAACGGAAAACATGCTCACAAACTCGGGTGTCCAGATTCAATTATGGACAGGGTACCTATGCCTTTAACCATTGTAAGAAGAGGGAATTTGGGCAGGTGTAGCTTGTTGCACCCTTCCATGATGAGCTGCACCAAATTCCAATGGTTAAAGGTATAGGCAGCCTGTCCGTTATTGAATCTGGGCACCCTATTACAAACACATCCTCACTTTCTGGTAACATTCCCTAATTCCGGGGGGGGGGGGTAGAAGTGAGGAAAGGAGGCAAGAAGTGCATGCCCTACAAACACATACATCACTTGGGACAGGATATGGGCTCCCAGCATCTCCTGCTCCCATTTATTTCAAAGAGAAGAAGCATGGCGCAGAGAGGCTGCATGTCACACTGTTGGTACGTGAAGGGAAGGGGAAACAGGTGCGTGCCTGCTTAGTCACCTGACCTGCCCACCCTCCCCTCTCATTCACAGGAGATGTGTTAGTATGAGTGTGTGTGCATGCCCAGAGGCGGCATTTGGGGGAGGGGATTCAGGTGGCACAGAGGCACGCACTGCTCATGGCTGGTCACCTATCAGTACAATCACAGAAAAGCCTGGATATGCAGAAAATGTTCTCAGCATCTCACTTCTTTCAGAAGATGAGCCACCATTGTTTGTGCCAGCCAGCTGTGGATTCGAGAGAGCTTTGACAGTCCTATTTAGAGCTAACTAGTGGTTATAAGAGACACAGCGCGACTGGCACCCCACACCTCTTCTTCCTTGCAATGTCTAACGTAAACCACACATGACTGACATCATCATGCTGAGTCGGTCGGTCCCTTAGCCCTGCTCCGACCAGCCAATTACATGAGATGGGGCCGGGAGATGCACATTGCAGTCATTTCATGTGTTGTCTGTATTAGGTGTTACAAGGAAGAGATGGAAAAGGTACACAGAGCTGCAACAGTTCCATATTTCTTATTACATGCCTTGCCATAGTCCACCGTCGAGAAGAATGGGTGACAGTTGACAAGCTTGCTTTTGATTAAAACTATCATGGAAGTTCTCAGATAATTTCCAATGGATACATAAAGGAAATACTGCCTGAAGTACTGGCTGATTAACATTTTCTGTGTAGCCTGGTAGTAGAAGCGAAGAACATCACTTGAAACATTTTCAATAAAACTCATAAAGGAAAAAATCAATTAAATATATAAAAAAAATTAAACTCATCTATATTTCTAATGTACCTTATGGTACTTCATTATGTCAGAACCCACATATGTTGCCTCTCATTAGGGAAATATTCTCTGCAGTGTATAACACGTGCTGCTACAGCATTTAATGTGATTTTCATTTCCGTTTGTTTCATTGGAGAATAGGGATGTCAAAGTGTCCCTACCTCTGTGAGAGTCTACTGGTGTGACAAGAAACAGCCTCACAGGCATCAGTAATGTATCTAATTTTATAATCAGATCAGATTAAAAATTCTAGGTGGGCTTCCAGTAAGGATGATAGATTAACACTAATATGGCATCTAAAAAAATCATAGTTTATTTCTTCTAAGGTTAGCCGCACTGAAAGGCCTAAATGATTTAGGTTTCCAAATATTTTCAGGATATTTCTTCTCATATTACACATGGAGAATAAAATCTAGATGTGTAAGGTGGATACATGATCAGAGAGAAACAGAGAGCCAAATACGTTTTGTGGCAGGAAAAGAAAACAAGAATACATTATCTTCATTCTATCTACAGTATACTCTACTGCAATTAAACAGAGGTGGGCAGATAAGAGGCAGGCATTTACGACAGCCTTTACACAGTTCCACTGTCATAAATGGCTATATGGTGGTGGCTGCAGTACACTGCTGGAGGCCATTTTGAAACTGCTACCCCAAACGGCGACAGTGTCAGTGACCCACTGCCACAGCCAGATACCGGCAAGAGTGCAGATAAGCCAGCACAGGGGGGAGGCGATGGGAGGAAACAGGAGGGGAGGGGAGGAACAGGGAAGTGTCTGAGCAGGGAGGGGGTGGGTGGGAAGCAAAGCAGGGGAGGGGATGGGTGGGTCGCAGTGACACCATTGTGCACCAGGATACTATCCCTCTTCCCTCTCTTCTTCCCTTTCCTTGGTTTTGCACCAGAAAAATGGCTGGCACAGATCCAAATAGACCCATTCAGGCAGCAGAGGCTTGCTCAAGGATAAGAGAACTAAAGTTCCCTTACTTTGAGGATACCTCCGCGATTGCCCACCTCCAAGGTACAGCACATGTTCCGTTGGCACAGCTGCATCAGTGGGAGAGGTTTAGTTAGGATTGGGTTGTCAGTCAACCTCATGAATGGGCCAACCTTAGACTCAGAATCTTCACATCTTAGTAGAAGGGATGACTTACAGCCCAATCCTGTCCAGTCTTCATGTTAGTGGCACCGTGGGAATAAGCAGCACCGAGGCCGGCGCCACTCTCCCCACCCTGGATCCAGAGGAGTTCCCACTGGGGAAGGTGAGGGTGATGGAGCGGCATGGGGAGGGCAGAACGGGGCGTTCCAGGGGGTTGGATTAGTCAGCCAGACCCAGGAATGGGAAGGGATTGGCAGCGGCCTCCTCCACCGAAACCTATCCCCCTTCCTGGGCCTGGCTGCCGTTACATGGCCAGCAGCACGAATGTGCATCAGCAAAATAGCTGGCACACATTTGAGTAGACCCATTGGGGAAGCTGGCGCTCTACTTGGTGTAAGGGGACAAATGTTCCTTTCTCCCGAGAAGAGCTCCAACAACGCCGGCACTGGGTCCTATCTGGATAAAATGTAGCATGGGCTCTACGCCAGCTCTGCAGCCTTGCTAGACCAGATTGAGCTGTAACAATCTAATCCTTTGTGATTCTCTTCATTAATATGAAAATTGATAATTTAGCAAGTGATGTCACACACTTATTATTATTGCTATTATTAACAGTATTTATATACCGTTTTTCAACAAAAACTTCACAAAGCGGTTTACAGACAAACTCAAATGATTGAATAGCTCCCTGTCCCAAAAGGGTTCACAATCTAAAAAGATGCAGAAGAACACCAGCAACAGCCACCAGAAAAGAGGGTGGTGCGGAAGCGAAAGTATAGCAGGACGCCGCTATGTGCGTGTAAGTGCCCCTCCCCCTTGCCGATCTGAGCTATTCCCTGTGGGCGGCGGCTGCCGCATGGGCAGAACAGCTGCCCATGTGATAGCCGTCGCCTGCTGGGAATGGCTCAGATCGGCTAGAGGGAGGGGCGCTTACACGCACATAGTGGCGTCCTGCTATACTTTCACTTCCGCACCATCCTCGGTACGCCAGTGGCTGGGGTGAAAGGGGGGCAGTTACTCTCCCCCTGCTAAATATAAGAGGAGCACCAATTGAAAAAGTGCCTCTTGCCCAGTTAGCAGGGGTAACATATCTGCAGAATCTTCTATGAAATAAGAACAGTACAGAAAAATAAAAAATAAAAAATTTGATTAAGTCGCAACAATTTATTTGTCTCATCTCACAAGGTTGTTGCTCACAATTGGCAGAAATGCTTTCAGAGGGTATAAAATATATTTGCATGTGAGGGGGAATGAAAGATTAGAATTTCAGAAAACTCCCCAGTTCAATCTGATGCCACAGCAGCAGTTAGAACATAAACTCCCTGACCACATCCTTCCAGTGACTTCAACCTTGACCTGAAGGGACTCCGTCTCTGGGGAAGAGGGCTGTGTTATTGCTTGTTATTGCATTACAAGGTTCCTGCTGAGCAGAGACTGCCAAGTGGGTTAATTAAATTAAGTGTGTCTTGTGATAGAGGCTTGCAACCTATCGGAGGAACTGTGGCTTACCGTTTTCAAAACTGGCGTGACTTGATACTGACAGATATACCGGTATGTCATTGTGTTCAAGATGGTCTAGATTTTTTTTTTAAGCATGTACTTCATGAATGTTATTTATGTTGAAAAGGAATTATGGCACAAATGGAATTTCGGCACAAATTATGGTACATGGCTATAGATTTTCTTTTGTCCTTGTTCCTATTATACCTTGAATGGAAGCAAACAATAGTTTCCAAATATTACTTCCAGGTGCTTTCTATCCTCCTTGTTGCAGCCGTGCAATGAACGCATGATTTAAAGGAAACTACTGTGCACGGTTTCAGGTTTATTATCAAGCCTTCATTCCTAAATTAATATACATGAGCTATAGTTTTAACAGGCCAGCGGGTGGCGCAGTGGGTTAAACCGCTGAACCATGAGCTGTCGATCGAAAGGTCGGCGGTTCGAATCCGCAACGGGGTGAGCTCTCATTGTTTGGCCAGCTCCTGCCAACCTAGCAGTTCCAAAGCATGTTAATGTGAGTCGATATATACGTACCGCTTGCGGGAAGGTAAACAGCGCTCCGTGTTCCAGCCGCATGCTACGCGCTGCGGCAAGGAGAGTCATGCCGGCCACATGACCACGGAGGCGTCTTCGGACAACGCTGGCTCTTCGGCTTTAAAATGGGGATGAGCACCACACCCTAGAGTCGGACACGACTGGACTTAATTGTCAGGGGTCACCTTTACCTTTACCTATAGTTTTAACACACAAACTAGACTTCAATCTTATACTTGAAAGTAAGCCCTTACGTCTGGGTAAATATGTATAGGATTTGACTGTTAGGCTGTTTTTTATCATCTTTTCTATACAGTTCACATTCGTATTGCTGTGATCCTCTGAATTAATGTCACTCAAATCAGTTGTCATTAGTCACTCCTAGCTGAACCCTGCAGATATAGCTATATATGTCATGCAAGCCGAAATGGATAGGATTTGTCACACTGGGAATAATGTGTATATTTTCAAAGTATTTGATACTTCAGTGGGTTCATATTTGGTCCTCGCAAGAACTTCTGACTGGTTTATTTTCCTTGTCTTGATTTGCTTGTCCTCGGAACCAGGGTGGCCTGTACTGAGGAGCGAAAGGGCTGAAAAAAGAGAACAAAAATCAAGATCCTATCTCATTATGGTATCCAGGAGTTTTAAAAAGCCCTAAGCTCTCTTGACTAGATAAGTAGAAAATTAGTGAAGTTAGACTGTCCAGGTGAGACCTCCCTCTCCCTAGCTTGCTAAATAAGTATAGTGTTATATAAGTGTCCCAAAGCTGGTCTTTCCAATGTCATACATTCTAGCTCCTTGGAGCTTGGGTTCTTCTAATGTGTCATTTATAATGTGTTAAGACAATCTTTCTTAATGCTCTTTCCTCCCCCATGGAGGTTCCCCGTCCTTTGAGTGTATCTCTTAATTCTAGGATATGCATCCAGTTGTGGAACACTATTACAGTATTTTGTTATAATAATGACTGGTCTTTTTGATACTACTGTACCATAGCAATAGCTTTATGTCCTCATCAAATGCCAACTAAGTAGCCCAGTCTCAGAACAATATTTTTTGTCAGAATTGAAGATCAACATGTTGTCGGGCAAACTCCGTCGTTTCAAAAGATTTATTAGTTATTATAAGATGTTAAAAACAATTTTTACGTTTCGCCCCGATCATCCGAGGAAACGAAACAACGGAGTTTGCCCAGCAACATGTTGATCTTCAATTTTGAAATATGGTCACGTCGTGACAACTTGCGAATGTATTTAATATTTTTTGTGTTCACTATTACTAAAGCCTGATGGCCGGCATATATCATGGTTGAATTCTAGCTATCACAGGGCTATTTTTTTCCATCTGTGGGTAGCACTATTTTGAGCAGCTACTACTCAGAATGACACAAGGCCATTTTAATACTCAATTGCAAAAAGGGACTTTAGCACGCAAGCCCACTCCCACCACCTGTGCATAATCCCACAGCCTCATAATTGTGATTTAATAAGAACATAAGAGCACTGCTGGATCAGGCCAAGGGCCCTTCTAGTCCTTCTAAATAGCTGGCTGAAGTCGGAGGAGGCTGTGTAATGGCCTTGTCGGCCCGGCCTGACATGTGCCATCCCCCGTCCCCTCCTGGGCCGGCTAGTCCAATGGCCCCCTCTCTCACACGCCAGACCGGCCATGCAGCCGCCGGCAGGAGAGCTTACCTTCCTCCAGCGCCCGCTTGACTAGTCCGGCGATGGAGTGAGGGAGGCCGGCTTTGCACCGGCCTCCCTTACTCATGAGTCATCACAAACATGCTTTACGGCATGTTTGCGACGACTACGAACGATAGAGCGCTCACTCCACCATTCTAAAGATCCCTAAGATTGCGCCCAACAGGTTGTTGCAGGTCCCACTCACAATGCTATAAAATTAAAACATATGATATATGGTAAAAGGAGCTGCGGTGGCTTACTGGTTAAGATGCTGAACTGCAGACCGGAAGGTCGGTAGGACAGCAGTTCGAGACCCGAGTGCCGCAGCTCCTGCCAACCTAGCAGTTCGAAAGCAGGAAATTGCAAGTAGATAAATAGGTACTGCTGTGGCGGGAAGGTAACAACGTTCCATTAGTCATGTCGGCCACATGACCACAGAAGCGTTTTTGGACAGCGCTGGCTCTTCGACCAGAAACGAGGATGAGCACCAGCACCCTAGAGTCGGACATGACTGGCTTTCGAGCAGGGTTTACCTTTACCTTTACTATGGTAAATACATAAATGTGGCAAACATTATATGAAGATAAAGCATGGCCTTTAACAAATGTAAATATAGGTGACCCACTGGGGTTGTTTGTTTTAATTGTTTTAATTATTTGTTTTAATTATTTTAATGTATATACGTATTTTAATGTTTCATTGTAAGCCGCCTTGAGTGACCTTGCTGGGAGAAAGGCGGGGTATAAATTCTTTAAATAAAATAAATAAATAAATAAATAAATATATTTAGTGTCGTGAACCATGATTTCTTTAGGGTGGTTCATCTTTTCTACAGGTATCTTTAAGGCAGTCTAGAGACTGATGTCTGTTCCAATTGCAGTAATGATGCAGTCTGATGTCCTAGGAAGTAAAGCCCATTGCATTCAGTGGAACCTACTTGTGAGTAAGCTTTAGGATTGGCCCTAGGATTGGTCTGACAAGATGCTTGACGTGGTAGATAATATTCTCCTATCTCTGCACAGACAAGTGCTGCAGTCGTAGTCAGTGGAAGTTTCAGCTGGCCCTAGGGAACTTGTTCTGTGCTATACCTTGGGCCGTGTTTGGATAAACGTCTGATGCTTCAGCACTATAGAAGCCTGAAGCCTGTACTTGAGCCTTGACAATACGAATGCCCGAATATCCAGAGTGCCCTCTTGTGAACTGCAACATGATCCATGCTACCCTCTGTTTTCAGTTTGGAGAAATAATGAGGTTTGTTCCAGTAGTTATGAGATGAAAATGAAAGCCCCAGAAACTTACAAGATTTAGCTTGCTCAATTTCATTCCCCTCAATTGACCAGTTATGAGAAATAAATTCTTTCTTTCAAGTTAGGACCTTTGGTTGTTGAAAATTAATTTTCAAATACTTACGCCTGTAATAAGAATTTAATTTTTCAATGATCATCTCATTTGCATCATTGACTGAGAGAATAAGACCATATTATCTGCATTCATTAAGCTATTAATATGCTGATGTAGTATCTTTGGGAAACAAGACTGAGAGCCTTTAAAGGTTGTTATAAAACTGTTAATAAAACACAGGGCCTTAACAAGAAAGAGCAATTTCTGGTATCTGTTTCTGGTCTCTGATTTAGACCAAAGTGGTTCCCAATCCCAACCAATGAGATCACATGCCCAAGTCTGCACATTGCTGCTTTTCTTCATTGCCCCATTTCATTTTCTGTTATGCATTTGAATAGTACTGTGGGAGCCACTTACTGTGGGTGTATTCCATTGGCTGTGTTGTAACTAATCGTATAGGTCCTTAAAACAAAACCACCTGTTACCATGAATGTGGAGACCCGTGTATGTGGTGAAGAGTGAATGCTAGGAGGGCATATGACCCAGACCAGAGCATGTGTTGGCATGATGCCTGTTGACATTATTTCAGAAATTCATTTAAGAAAATCTAAGGAGGGGATGAGCTGATAAAGAGAAAGAGAACAAAGGGACATGCCCTTCACACTCAGTGTGTGGGACACATGTATTTTGTACTCAGGACCAGCACAATCCTGTGTAACTCTTACACCGGTGTAACAGTAGATCCACCGGTGTAAGTGCAATTATGCCAGTGTAACTTTCTGTACGTCGATGAAAGCAGGATGGATGAAAGCATGTGTAACCCCTCTCGGACATCGCACATGTGCAGTTTGGACGCAGGACAGATGCCAGCACAACTCTGCCAGTGCAGGGGGCATTCCGGAGGCATTTGGACACCCCCGGAATGCCCCCTGCACTGGCAGTTTTGTGCTGGCATCCGTCCTGCATAACTGTGCATGTGCGGCATCCAAGGGGGGTTACGCTGGTGTACGTCCTGCATCCGTCGGCATATGGCAAGTTACACTGGCATACGTGCACTTACACCGGTAGATGTACTGTTACACCGGTGCAAGAGTTACACAGGATTGCACAGGATTGCACTGGACAAAATGTAAATTAAGATGTGGATACACATGCTTCTCCATATGACCACAAGGCAGATGTGCCCTTGGGTGCACATACTCTTTGCTTAGCTCTTGCTGAACTTTCCAAAGTCTTAAAGTAACTTAGGTAAAAGGTCAGAAAATGTCCCCGTCACAAGTAGATGGGCATCGTGTCACTTCCAGTAAGAACTGCAGTTACAGAGTAACTACAGATAATTACAATCATTTAATTCAGAGTCCCAAGTCACTTCATGCAGAACACAAGTCATTTATCATTATTGACCTTAGTTGAAACAAATTTACCCAAATCAATAAGGGTTTCAAATATCCATTAGAGAAGGCAGTGATTGGTTACAAATGATAAGCACTTCATATATACCTATATTAATAGGAGATAAAGCTGTCCTGGATGTTTTGGATTAATGAAGAAGGGTTGGTTTCTTGGTAGTGACAGTTAAATAAAATGGAGTTGACCTTAATTCTCCTTTAATTAACATTAAGAAAAACTGGTTGTTTTCAGTGAGTCCTATTAACTACTGGAACATGAGTAAATTAAAAAAAAAGGGGGGAGCTTCTTGTAGTGTATAGCAGAAAACATAATAGTTTACCCCATCCCAAATACATTGGCCCCAATCCAATAGCCTGGGAAAATGCATGTGAAAATGGGTGCTGTGTGCATTTTTCTGTCCCAGGCTGAAAGGTTAACTAGCTTGAGGGGAGAAGAGGACTTATGCCTCTCCCTCTTCCCAAAATATTTTTTTCAATACAATCTGACCAAAGCTATACATGTGTAGCCTGAGCTTCTAGGTTGGACTTTTAAGGCCTGGAAACAGGCACTGAGCACCAATTTGCTTATGCGTTTTCCATATTAGACTGGGATGATTCTATAAAAGGACATTCTACTGGTTTCAAGGGAATATCCTTTTCCAAAGATATTCCTCCTTATACCTACAAGCAAAAATTGAGACCTACCAGCTTCTGTACTCTTATGTGATGCCACAGAGATCCACGTGTACCAGAAGACTGCTCCCTTCCCTTCAGTGTGGGGAGAAAGCTCCATGCATGCACTGGAGATGTACACACCAAGATTTTCCTTCAAGCGGTTCTTACTACAAATTGCAAATTACGTTGTTTCACAGTCGCCTATTTTTATTCATTTTTCATTTACTTTCTCCATCTGGCTTTTTCCTTCTGACATTGATTCATCTTTCCTGTGAAGACAATCTTTTCTAATTTTCTTTCATGGAGTTCCAGCTTCTGTCCTTTCTTCATATCCCAGTGCTGCAGACGTGTCCCTCAATTCTATTTTTCTGATCTCAGTTTATCTGTTCTTTGTAGTAATTTTCTCCAGGAGTCATCTGCTCGCATCCCAAAAGACAGGGAATTCTAAGCCACCTTCATATATCTATTCCTTCCTTGAGCCAGAACTCACAACTGTACATACATAGCTAAGCTATGCATGTACAGTTGTGAGTGAAGATATCCCCCTTTCTTTTCTGTAAGAACCATTTTATTGATAGCATCATGGCAGCTTCTGCTATCGCTTCCTCCCAAATGGTGGCACTCAACATTCCACCCTCAGTTCCATGTCATGCTAAAGATGTGCTTGGGGTTTTGGCAGACATAATGACATGCCTACATTTAGTTTTTAAAAAATCTGATTTAAGTTGAAATATTGACCCGTTTCCACTGCATATAATAAAACGGTTTAATAAAAACAAATTACTCTGCTTTTGTCCCAATAGCTGCTTCCCCGGCAAATTTATTTGGTGACCAGCACTAGTCCCCAGAGAGTGTGAAACAACATAGGATATTAAATACCACTACATGCATCACACAAAATATAAATCTAATACTGTGATCTGTGGCTAAAACTGGAGAAGTGGTGGTGGTGGGGAGCTTGGTTATGTAAATAAAGCAGTATCACAACACACCAGAACTGTTCTACCACAAGCCTTAATCCAAGCAGCTAGACGACAATACAATCTAAGTCTATATGACATAAATATGATTGATGTCTTCCTCCCACGGCATGCCCTGGGAGTTCAGAAAGAGGCAGTAGTGATAGCAACACAACTCAATGGTAAATCACACCATTAGTAGTTAATAAACGCATGTATTTCTCAAGGCAGCCATGTAAAACCAGAACATGGCCTATTATTCCAATGCCTGTAAGCTTTAATTACAACCTTATTAAAGCACATTGTGCTAATGGTTCTTTCAAATTTTCCAAATTTCTTTCTACCGGCAATTCTAACAGAGAACCATGAATTTCAAAGGTTGTTTTAATAGTGTTTAGAGCCAGGAGGTAAATTAGAAGCCAAAAATATCAAAAAAAAAATCAGAGTGTATTAAAATAATCTTAGCTTAATATAACACTATGCAAATGGTGATAACGAAACCATTCTGGTGGAATCTTGGGCACCTTTCCACTCCAAGTCTCTTGCAGGTTTCGGCGTGATAGGCAATTCTCTTAATCCAGGCAAGGAAGGAAATAGCATCATTATATCAGCAAACATTATGGCACATTGTTTTCATTTACACTACAGACTGATTCATCATCAGCCTTTATTTATAAAACACCTACATGTGCTCGGTGCTGTACAGATGGCAAAAAAAATCCTTGTCTGCAGGCTCACGGTCTTAAAAATTGAGTTGATTTTCTCATGTTCAGTCTTTGTTAGGGATGCTTTACGTCAATATCTTGCACAGAAGATAATATTGTACTAGAAATGGGAGTGCTGGTGATTATTATTAATATAGCACCATAAATGTGCATGATGCTTTACAAAGACTTGAAGGTGTGATGTTCAGAGTTATGAATCTCTCAGTAGTGCCTGATTTGTGATGGCTCTTGTATTTTAGATAATGCTCTAAAACAGGGGTGGGGAACCTATTTGCGGTGGAGGGCCATTTTCCCATGGGGAAATTTTGCCGCGAGCCGGCCATTAGGCCTGCCGAAATTTTGCCCCCCACCGCAAATTTGACCCCCCCGCAAATTTACCTCCCACCCACCCACCGCTCTCCTTACCCCCACCCACTGCTCTCCTTAACTTAGGCTCCTCAGCTCCAGGCCACTGCTGCCACCTTCCCGCGCCTCCTCCTTTTGAAAGCGGCCTTCCTGTACCTGCGCAGATCGCTGCTGAGGCTGAGAGATTGCCCTCTCGGCCTCAGCGGCGATCTGTGCAGGTACAGGAAGGCCGCTTTCAGAAGGAGGAGACGCGCGGTGGCGGCAGAGCCTCCGGTCCGGTCTTGCGCGGGCCAAATCGGTCCGGTCTTGCGCGGGGCCGGCCCGGATCGTCCCACGGGCCGGATCCGGCCTGCGGGCTGGAGGTTCCCCACCACTGCTCTAAAAGGATGACTGGAGTACAAGCAACCTTACATTGGTTTTGCCCTGGTTTGACAGTCCAGGCTTCCTTCAAAGAATCTTGGGAATTGTGGTTTCGTGAGGTTGCTGTAAATTCTGTTACAGAGCCTATCCCACTCAAAGAGATACAGTTCCCAGTAAACTGTGGAAGGAGGAGATTACTGTTATCAGGCCAGTTTCAGTTGCCCTTAATGTTGCAGTTTCTGAGTGATGCACACTCCCTCTTCAGGTACAACTCTGTTCAAATATCCAGAGTGGGCTAGGCTGGACAATATTTTTGCTGCTGAATATTTTTGCCCCATGCATTTAAAGATGTGCATGTTCATCATATGCACATGTCTTGTCTCCTCCCCTTGAGTCTGGGGGAGTGGCTTCAATCATGTTTGGAGCGGTTTGTCCGTCGTATTAGCTGCGTATATAAATGACAATTCAGATGAATTCCCCATCATTCAGAATTAGAGAAACTTGTTGGGAATTGAGTAGAGGGGCCAGGATGTGCACATGCCATGAAAGTGCACCTTTTTCACCATGTGGGTTGGTTCGGGGTAGTGATGTAGACTTGAGTCTATTGACTTGGACTCAAGTTGGACTCAAGTCATGTCAATGACTTGACTCGGACTTGACTTGGCGATTGTAAAAGACTCGAAAGACTCGACTTGAGACTTGGGATCCTTTTACAAGAAGTCGAATTTTATTCAGGTTTAAACCTGTTTTCCCCATAAAATAGATAGTTGACTCGCAACGTGCATCAAAGACTTGGGACTTGGGGGCAAAGACTTGGGACTTGACTTGAGACTTGGAGTCAGAGACTTGATCCACATCCTTGGTTCGGAGACAAAATTATCATCCGAACCAGCCCAGTGTAGAAACGTAAGGGGTTTTCAGGAAGATAAATGGCTGAAGTAATGAAGTCACTTCAGGGCATGAACATTCATTGAGAACATTGAGAACATTCATTTGAGAACATTCATTCATTTCAGTTACGCTGAAAAAAGGGGGGTCCAGACCACAGATCACCAGCCTCCAAGGATATAGCAGCAACATTGCCAGTTGTCTGGGAGCTGCCAAAATACAGAGAATGGTGACCCACAAACACACATTCAATGTATGCCACCGTGACCAAATGGGAAGACACCATTCCCAACTCCTCAACAGCCCTGGGTTCAAATGTGTCTGGATCAAAGTGGCAACTGAAGAGAAAAGTTAAATAGAACCCCAGCCTCATATCCTTGACAAAAAGGCAACATGCCCAAAACATGCATAATGAACCTGATGAAAAGCTACATCTGATCTTACGCACCCTAAGGGGCGGGAACATTCCTCGTGGCTGATCTGAGACCAGAACACTGCTGTTTAAAAATGTCTGACACCTGATGTATATATTTCTTGGATGCCACATATATTGTAAGTTCTTTATATTTTTGTTCAGAGGAGACAAAAGAAGGAGGAGGGGCATCAGAAACGTAACAGAATAACTGGTATAGCTGGAATATGCTTAGATTGAGGACTGATATTTAATTTCACAGTACCTGTGTCTAACTCAAAACTAGCTTCCTCTTCAGCAGACATTTCACCCATTTCTCCTCACACCAATCTGTCTTAAATAATATTTTTGCCATACCTCTGTTCTATCGGCCCCGCCATGCTCTCCTTAATAAAGGACTGTTACACTGTGTGTCCCCTTTAGAATTAGTTTGACCAGTAGCTGAATGTTATGAATTTTGAAAATGCTGTCAGTGGGGATTGGCTGCATTTACCAATTTAAAATGAGTTTTGTTTCAAAGCACTTTGCCTGCCATCCGACGTAATTGGAAAGCAAGTTTGAAAAATCTTCTAATGTGCTTTTTAAAATTGACCAAGGCTGCAGAGGCAGCCTCTTAAACAAAATATAATTAATTTCTATCTGTCTAACCTGATCAGTGCAAACTGACAGTCCCTCTGTATTCCTTATTTTTAATGTATGTGTATTTTTTTTTCAATAGACTATATCTCCCTTTCATCTGCCTCTTTTCCTTCTGTAAATTGGCACTTTCTGTCTGCTGGGAATCTCATTACCATCGAGTGATTCTCCATTGCTTCGTAAGAAAGGTGCCCAACTTGTGTGCCCAAAAGAAATGTAAATATGTATTTTTCTTTACCAAAGCTTTATTCCCTTTGCCTTTTGTGGTCTCAACTGCTGACACATGCCATTAGCGCTCTGAAATAATTCTAAACACCCAATAACTGTTCAGGCGATCCTTTTTTGTAAAAGTTTGTGCACATGGTGGAGCTCAGTATTGAGCATACTGCATAGAACAGTCAGAGATCAGTGAACATTCCCCGGAACATAGGGGGATAGCACCACTAAAAGTACTTTTGTAGGTGTGAGCGACTGAGGAGTAAGGTTTTTACGTCTGAGTGTTTCCTTCTATGCAGATAACTGCATTCCTCATCAAGGTCTGATGAAGTCATGTGAGGAGTGCCCAGAGTTCTCTCATGTGTTAGAGAAGTAATAATCCTTTCTGTAGTGAAACATGGTGACAGAGCAGCAGGAAACCTGCTAAGCTGGTTACATTTTTATCAGCACAAACACTTCTGTAACATATACTAGTCCATCAGGCATCTTAAGTTCAGTAGCTGAAATAATTTGCATAAATTGAGCATGTAGGATAAATTTGCATACCAATACAAATGGTCTAAACCAGGGGTTCTCAACCAGTGGTACATGTACCACCGGTGGTATGCGTGGCACCCGCAGACACCCACCTTGCATCATGGAGACCTCAGCACGAGTCTGTAAACGTCTGTAGGAGGCTCGGCAGGAAGAGCTCCAGCACACGGGTTTCGCACACTTGGAAAAGCCTGCCCACCCGAAGCCTTTTACTGGCGTTTGAAGACTCGCACCGAGGTCTCCAATTCGGAAGTAACTGGCAATGATGTCATTGCCAATTACTTCCGGTGATATGTTGAGAGGTCTGCAGCATGGGAGGAGGTACGTCATGCCGGGAACACATCAGGGTGATATATTTTTTTTCAGAGAACCCATCAGGGTGATTTTTTTTTCTGAATGTGTCATTTTTGGAAGAGACTAGAGAAGTGGAGAAACAGATAGGAAACAATACTGGAAGCCATGGGTGTGTAGGAGCTGCATACAGGTCCCAAGGAGGACCAGGAATTTCCCAGTCCCTGTCCATGGGGTACCCCATATAAGCCCCACCACTTCCTCCCAAACCAAATGCTATTTAGGAGAAACATACCTTCACAATTTTAGGATTGTCTCTACCATCATAGGTACACTAGTTTGGAAAAGATGTAGGTTGTTTTTAGAGTTTATTCAGTGTACCAGAGTTGATGCTGGAAACACATAAACCAATCCTATCCTTGGCCGGCTCACAGCATGCAGCAGCGCCAGGGCAGCCTCTGCTGCATGCTGTGGGCCAGCTGAAAACCATGCTGTGCCGAGGCAGAAAGGTAAGTAAACGTGTTTTTACTTACCCACTCTGCCATGCTATGGTCCCCAATGGGCCTACTTGGATCTGTGCCAGCCTTTGGCTGGCATAAGTCTGAATGGTCCCAAGGGAACATGTCGAGGCCTGGAAGGAGCCATTGGATATTGACATGGCTACTGCCACCAATATCCACCCCCCTGATCCTCCCCTCCCCACCCATGCTCCAGTAGTGTGTGTGCGGTCACCAACCATTTGCACTGGCAACCCTGTTCCACATGCAGGGTCAACAGAATGCGAGTTCCATCAGCAGAAGGCCCTGATAGGATTGGGCTGTCAGTTTGTAATCTGCAATGTGATCATGCATATGTCTAGATACATAAACCCTATTTGCTAACTGAGGGGAGCATCCACAGTTGCAGAGTGTCGTGACCCCCACTCAAGTAGCGGCTCTGCGTCCAAACCTGAGAAGGCAGAACCAGCACTGGATTCAGTCTCAAGTCCTGACACCAAGTCGGAAGAACCACCCAGACTAGAGGCCCTTGGGAGCAGCGCTCTCAGTTCCCTGGACCTCCTGAAAAACTAACCCTGACAATGCCAGGAACACTGCACTCCCCAGTGTTTGCACAACAGCACTGGCAATGGACATGGAGGGACATGACTGAGAAGTGGTGAAGTGCAAGGCTCCAGGTTGGAAGGTTTCCCCTTTAAGGTGACACTCTCCAGGCAGGGAGATAGTAGTCTACGGGGAAGTACTTAAGGACTCAGTCTACGTCTGACCCTTGTCTGAACAACGTGTTCCCTTGGGTACTGTGCCTTGCCCATCTGCCCTCCATCAGCCTCCACTCAAGGTCCAGACACAGAATGGGACTCCAGTCGGCTGTATCCTGTCCAGCGCCTGACCCCAGCTAGAAACACATGCATTTATCCATAATTCAGTAGCCACTGTAGTGGATATTGCATTGGACATGGTCCAAGGTTACCTGTGTTTAAATTGCCATTCATTATATTAAATTATAGAGCTCAGTGGGTGGACTTGGGAACGTGACTGTCTTTCAATCGAACCTACCTCACAGGGTTGCTGTTGGTACAAAATGGGTAACCCTATGTATACTGCCTCAAGCTCCCTGGAGGGAATCCTTGGAGGTGAAATGCAAATGTGAAAAACAAAGAAATGTTTCACTTCTTTTCCAGTGCCCAGAACTATGTTGATGTCACCAGTTATTATGTCGTTCATTTGACTCCCAGCGGAGCTACCAAAAAGCAGGAACAATTCTGTTAAAAGTTAAATGCCACTATTAGAGAGAGCAAGAGTCATTTATGTATACAGAATTCCACAATGCTTTTATTTGGCGCTACAATACAAGCCTCGACAAGTGTAACTTTTAACATTTTTATATAAGAAACGAGGCGAGCCAAACATTTTAAATGGCTAGACCCCTGTACTTTCTGCAGGTTGTAGTAGTAAACAGCAACATAAAAGAACCCATAAATGTCAGAGCAATGTACTTCTCAATTCTCATAGTTTACCTATGAGACAGGAGATATTTTTTTCAACTAAAAAATGGTAGATTTGTGTTTTCAGTGGGCATTTTCCAGGTATTTTATGGGGCTTTCCCAAGTGTTTCATTGTATGGAGGTGAAATGTATATCAGTGATCAAGTTTTAGACAATGAATGTTGGGGGGAAATCAATACTCTGATTAAAAAGAGAAAGCTCAGGAGGCCCCTAAACCTAAGAAGTTGATTTCTTACCTCAGTATATCTCACTCAAAGTACCAACTGGACTGGCCTTCAGATTTACTATGCCATTACTCCTTGTGTACTTTTAAATGAAGAATGGTATCAGCATGAATGAAAAGGAATGTCTCCTGGAGCTTAGCACCTGGGGTCCCCTGGTGTAGCTCTTCAGAGACCAACCCCTCAATTGCCACATCCAGTCACTTGATTAAATGGAATGTTTGGTGATAAAGCACTTGCCCTTGATTACTACCTTCCAAAGGTATAAGGACCCCAAGCGTGAGTGGCCTGAAAATAGTATCAGAGATCACAGAATCATAGAGTTGGAGGAGACCTTTGAAGGCCACCTAGTTGAACTCCCTGACTGTTTCAAGAAATCCAGAGCAAGACCGTCCTGACAATGAGGGTATCCCTATGAACTGCAGATGATGGACAAGGAAATAATGTTTAAGGTGGACCTGAGATGACCATGAAGGAGATATTGTCCTGACAATGAGGGTGTCCCTATGAACTTGGAATGAATCTATTTATATACCCTATGGTTCAAATATTTACTGGGCCAAGAGGGTTTTTGCATGGCAGAGGAGCAGGCAGACCCCCTCCACCATCCATCATGTGTGAGGCATGCACTCCCCATGGACCTCCCTTGGGGGAAAATCATGCAAAATGAACATGTGTGCGACTGGAGTAAGGAGCCCCGTGCCACATATGACAGTTATTTCTTTTTCTTACTTTATTTTCAGGTTCTGTATCCTATCATGCCAAAGAAGAATAAGCTCTCGTGATTTGCATGGTGAAGGGGAGAAGCCTTGTCTTTTCCACCATCCCACACAGACTCTTGCAGCCTGGTAAGTGCATGCAATGGGTCTATAGTTTTACATGCCGTGTTGAAGAAGTTGGTCTGTGACCAATGTAAGAAACAGGAGGAAACTCTCTTACTTATGACCATAACCACAAGGTCTACAAATCTAACAGCACAATACTATGTGTGTCTAATCACAACTAAGTCCCATGTAGTTCAATGGGACTTACTCCCAGGTAAGTGTGTACACCTAACAACCCAATCCTATCCTTTTCCCTGCTGGCCCAGAATGCAGGCTCTGAAGGACCACAAACTGCATGCTATTGGCCGGCAGGATACTAGACAGCCCAGGAAAGACAAGTAAGGAACATTTTTACTAACCTCTCCATAGGCCGCCTGTTCTCCAATGGGCCTCCTCAGACCTATGCCAACTGGCATTTAGCTGGCGCAAGTTTGAGGAAACTCTGGGGGCAAGTTCAGCCCGGCAAGGGGGGATAGGATCCGGCGTGCACAGCTGCTGTCAAGACCCTCCCCCTCCCACTCCTGACCTACCTCTGGCCCGTCCTCCTCTGCACCAATCCTTCCCCAATCTGCCCCTGCTGCCAACTTACCAGTGACACAGGTTCCGCAGGCTGGTGTTGCCTGTGCATGGCCTCTGGGGCTTTGTGCTGGCAGCAGCAGCAGCCCACAGAATGGTGGAGCACGTGCCGTGCCAATGGCATGGGCCTTATGGTGGCAGATCCACCAATATAAGTCCCAAATTTGGCCCCAAAACTTCTAACGGTGCAATCCTGTCTTCTGACTTCTGCCAGTGGAAAGTGGAATCCACTGGCAGAAGCATCAGGACCCAGGTGGAAATACTGTACCTCAATCCTGGGGCACGTTGCATGATGTTGTCACGTTCACTGATGCCACCAGCAAGCGCAACAAGGCCACCAGCAGAGTCGCTGGCAACAGTGTGTGCAGGCCAGCAGCAAGGCCACCGTCTGCCAGGGCAGGTGACCCAGCGGTGGGACAGGGACTGAGAGGAATGGGGCATTTCTGGGGAGGGAGAGGGGAGGAACTGGGGCAGAAAGGAGGAAGGAGGGGGTTGGTTGGAGCACACTAGATCTTATCCCCTCCTTTCTAAACCCCTCCTTGAGTGCCCTCGCTGGGAGAAAGGCAGGATATAAATTCTTTAAATAAATTAAATAAATAAATAAACCTCCCCGCCCCTTTCCTATCCTTGGACATACACCACAAAATAGATGGTGTATGTCAGAGGAGACCAATTGACAATCAGGCAGCCTAGCAGGAGGTAAGTACAAGTACAAGCAGGAGGTTTTTACTTACCTCCTGCAGGCTGTCTGAACCCCCTCCCACTGCAGGATGCAGTACGTGCCATTTGGCACAGCTGCATCGGTGCTGGTGGCGAGATATAGGATTGGGGCCTCAGGAGTAAGCCCTATAGAATACAGTGGGATATACTTCTGACTAAATATGAATAGGAGTGGGCTGTAAGTAAATGAAATGTGAATGCCGACTGTAAGCACAAATCCAAAGGAGAAACCTTAAAAAGCAGAGTTTGCCCATGAGGTTGCCTTTTGAAGAGGAGTGCATTAAATGTGTTTCTTACAACATTAAACATTCAAAATACAGTCAAATAAGCCAATTAGTTTGGTGTGTATGTTTTTCCTTCAGGAGAAAGAACATCATGTGCTGATTGAAAACCATATCTGCATGGAAAATTAATCCAGATTCTTGTCAAGACTCCATCTATTTTTACTTGATGGATATACTCCAATCCCACAATCTCTTCTAGATGCAAAAGCTTAAATGTGTGCGAGAATGTCATTGTCTCAGACAGCTTCCCCATTTGTTTTAATCAAGGAAGTTGACCCGCATTTGTTTCAAAAGTACAGGCCAGCATGCTCCACTGAAATGAGACCCACATGTGTGTACCTGAGTGCAAGTGGATCTAAGGATCAGAGTATTTGTATCCAATATCTACTGAAGAAATAGAAAACATTTTTTCACCCATTTTTTCTATAATGCATCCTGCACGGAACCTGTATTGCAAAGTGCAAAATTTATCTTCAGGTCTGCTGGCTGTTTAACGTTAAGATCACACTTAATAATAATAATAATAATAATAATAATAATAATAATAATAATAATAATAATAATAATAATAATAATAATAATAATAATAGTACAACAGCCAGTATTCAGATAGATGACAGCCCGGAACAACAAATGAAAACTGTACTTTGCCTTTGCAGGATCGGTTGAGTTTACAACAGAGTAGGATTGGAAACCGCTTCCAGCTGGTTTCCTGTGCTTTTTGCATGATAAGAATGAACAGAGCAGGATGCTCCTCAGTGTAACATCCTCCAAAGTTCTTTGGAAGCCCCCAGAAGATGTGTTGAGATTCCAACACGAAATGTTGGGTTCTCAACATTCCAGGTTATGATTTTAAAGAATTTCTGTTTGCCTGTGGTATACTGTTTCAGCCTACCCAGATAAAATTGTTATTGTTTCAAATCGGCTGGTTTGCTATTTTTGTTTTTCACCTGACCGCATTACCCGTTTTAACTTCTTACTCCAAGATTGTTGCTGGTTATAACAGTTTCCGCTCGAAAAATTATTATTATTTTGTGGTTGTTGTTGCTATTGCTATTGTTGTTATTATTATTAAACAACAGTGTTTATATACTGCTTTTCAAGAAAAAGTTCACAAAGCAGTTTCTTCTCAGTTCAGTGACTATGCCCCACCACTTGCACCAATGCAGCTATACATCCTATTGGGGAGGTGATAAGGAGATCTCCTCAAAGTAAGGGAAATTTTGTTCCCTTACCTCTGGGTAAGTCCCATGTTGCCCTATGGGTCTATTCAGATCTGCAGCCGCTCTTTGGCTGGATCAAGTCCAAATGGACCCAAGGAAATATGGCAAGGCTGGGCAGGACACGTAGGATATTGGTGGTGACTTTGCCACTGATGACTGCTCCTGCTGACCCCAGGCACAGCCCCTCCTGGTGGCTCTGATCCTCCCCCTTTCTTCCCCATTACTCCCCCTGTCCACCCCCCACCCCCCATGCCAGACAAGCAGCCAGTTCTGCTCCCCATTTGTGGAAGTGGTCCAGTAACACGCGACAGCACTTCACATTTTGCAATGTCACAAACTGCACTTCATTGCTGGTACTCGAGTTATGGCAGCGCAGATTGAGCATAGAATTGGGCAGTAAATGACTTTTTCCTGGTGAGCTAGTTTTTGTAGGGAAAAGATAGGAGTATTTGCATTAAGGTCTATGTATTGATTTTAATTAGAATGGGCAGTCCACCATTAATATGAGTTGTGATGCCCCTAAAATAGTTGTCAGAGGGGGATTAATTAATTTATTGCAAATTAATACATTAATTGAGAATGGATAAAAGCAATCAGGGCAAATTAATTCAGAGCTAGAGAAAAATAAAGAAAAAAATCAACATAAACCAGAAGAGGAAGCTTTAGATTGTTTATCAAGGCGAGAGAGAATTAAACACCATACTAAAATAGGGTACCTGTTCTGATTGAAAAAGCAAAGCAATTATAATAAAGGTACTAAATTAGATAAGATTAAACTATTGTGCCTACAATAAAAGATGCGGAAAACAGAAAAGATCAGACTGTGCTTTCAATGCATTTTATTGGTGGTGGTGGTGTGTATGTTTTAACATGGTTTTCTTATTAATAAGGATTGCAAACTGAAATAGTATGCTTCACATTTTTAAAAACTGACAGGGAGGCCAGCAAATGAAATTTGAGACCTTAGATTTAAACTGAAGTAACACAACGAAATTAAAAGACGCTTACTCCTTGGAAGGAAAGCTATGGCAAACTTAGACAGCATAATAAAAAGCAGAGATATCACCATGCCAACAAAAGTTCGTATAGTCAGGGCGATGGTGTTCCCAGTAGCAATGTATGGTTGCGAGAGTTGGACCATAAGGAAGGCTGAGCGCCGAAGAATAGATGCTTTTGAACTGTGGTGCTGGAGAAGACTCCTGAGAGTCCCTTGGACTGCTAGGAGATCAAATCAGTCAATTCTAAATGAAATCAACCCTGACTGTTCCCTGGAAGGACAGGTACTGAGGCTGAAACTCAAATATTTTGGCCACCTAATGCGAAGAGAGGACTCTCTGGAGAAGACTCTGATGCTGGGAAAGATTGAAGGCAAAAGGAGAAGGGGAAGGCCAAGGATGAGATGGTTAGACAGCATCACCGATGCAACAAACATGAAAATGAGCGAACTCAGGAAGATAGTGGAGGACAGGAAGGCCTGGCGGGATGTGGTTCATGGGATCACGAAGGGTCGGACACGACTTAACGACTGAACAACAACAACAAACACAACGAATCCGCTAGCCAGATCCTAAATACTGGTGCTCTGATTCCAGAATATCTGATACTTGGCAGAGAACACTAGAACCTGTAGTGAGCCCTGGCAAGGAGATACTGTAGACTAAGCCGCAGTGTGAGAACACCGGTCAGTGTTCCTGGTTTGGATGATACTACGCACTGACTGCATCCACTGACTGCGAGGTGTAAGTGGGCATGGCCACTGAATTTTTTTCAATTATTTATTTATTTTTGGCAAATTTATTTTTATTTATTTTGATGACTCCTGGGAGCCCTTCGGAGGATGATTCAGAAGACGGAGCTCCCAGGCGTCGTGCGCCTGCACGAGGCTTGTGCAGACGCTGAAGAACGTGGCTGCAAGCTCTCCAGAATCGCCTGAGTCCACTCGGGTAATTCCGAAGTGCTTCCAGCTGCGTTCAACACCTGCACTATCCTCACGCAAGCGTGCGATGAGATCCAGCCAGCTGGGACAAAGACGAAAAAGAGAGCAAGCCAGTATTAGTTCCGGACCCCGGAAACTGAGATTGTCCCAGTTTGGAAACCGAGACGCGTTCTGTTTTTTCTGAGATGGATGGTAAGCCTAGGCAAAACTATTGTTTCTATCAGTACTAGTTTCTTCTCATTTAAAACATAGATTGCAAGCCTTTGGGGGCAGAGACCCAATAGCTGTTTCTGTAATGGCTGCTGGGCAATATCTACTCAAATACACCTGATAGTTCTCAAATTTCACAGTTTCAGTTCTGAATTCTGAGTATAAACAATTCACTTTTTTTCTCCTAGGGACCATTACAATATATAGGCACAAATTATTTTTCGGGGGCACGAATGGCCCTGACGTTGGTATATTAATGGTCATTGCCATTTCCGCAGTAGCTGGCCTCTCAATCAATAAGCATGTTAGTTGCCTGTCATTAAAATTGATCTTTACTACCCTTCCAATTGACGTCACATTCAGCTGTAAATATCATCAAATAAGCTGTCACCTCATTTCCCTTATCTCTCTCTGTGTTTTTTTCCTTTCAAAAGATAGATTTCTTCTGTAAGTCTGAACAGTAGAATTCTTCTTAATTATTTCTGACATTTCACCAATGGCATCTTCTGGCTTTTCCTCTGAGTACAGAAATGTCTGGCCTCTGTCCTTTAAAGGGGAGGGGGGTTTGAAAGCATTCAACCCTTTTCAAATGATCCAAAGCAAAACACACCTCAAAAATTAACATCGAGAATCAGTGTTAAGTAAAACAAGGATTAAAACAAATGCATGTGAACTTATAAGCTTTTGCGCAGATTCTGCAATAATCGTATGTGAATGTTTTCAGGATATATATACTGAACATTTGCTTATCCCTCACCCCCACCTCTGTGGGTTTACTTAAGGTTAGCTACCATACACAAAAGTGGTCACGTGAATCAGCCCTCAGAGATTTCAGGGCCAGGTAAGGTGATTCTGTATCAACATCAGGTATCTCCCTTAGTCAGTGGCTGTTCTGTGATAACCGAGGGGGGGGGGGTCTGTCTAACATCAGTCATCACCTCCTCCTCCCCATATCCATGCTAATCAGCTAGTTCACTAGATCATGTTGCAACTCACTATCATCAAGGTAATTCCATACAGAGTAAAGGATATCCATACAGGATATCTTTTAGAAGCCAAATGGGATGGGGGGACACCTTACCCTTCATTTACAAACCACAAGTATCTTGGTTCGTGCTTGAGAGTCATATGAGCTTAATACCAGACATTCCTATTATATTTGACTTTGTTAAATATATAAACATTTGATCTTGTTCGCTTACTTATTTAAATTCTAAATTAGAATACAATATTTTGAACTACAATGAGTAAGTTTGTGAAATGGTTGATCGTTGCAGAATTTTGAATGGGTCTTCAGAGGAGTATATTTTTATATGTAAGCAGTGATATCATTTGCTATCTAATGTTTCTTATTCTGTGTTACGTTTTGCTTTTCCATGTGCTTCAGTTTTATGTTACGTTAGATGTGTGCTTAATTGTGCAACTTGTCCTAATCAGGGTTTTGATTTAATTATAAATAGGAAGAGAGGTATGAAATAGGACAAAACTGTGGTGGTTGGTGGTTTTTCTTGCCCTTGCTGCGGTTTTCATCCTGATCGTGCATGTGCACGCGCACACACATTTTTTAAATTGAGGCGGCAGAATACTGTTCGGCGGAGCTGTCCCGCGTTGTGCGAGTCTTGTTATATGTAACAAGTGATGCCCACTGTGATGCTCCCACCATATCCAGGCCCCCGCTGGGCCGGCTAGGTCTTTACACGGCCTCCCCAACTTCTGCCAGCAAAATAGCTGGCAGAATTCCAAGGAGGCCGATAGGCCCCGGCCCCAGTTACACTCGGGGAAGGGGATGAGTGTCCCTTCCCCTAGTAGACTTACCGCCGTGGGGTGCCTGCCCGCGGCGGTGCACGGGATCCGGCGGGCAGCCTCGGCCACCTGGTGGATCCTAATTGTGAATTGTTTTAATTTTTTTAATGATTACCAAGTTGTTTTGTTATGTTCATTTTTGTTGTACACCACTTTGAATTTTAGTAAAGCGATATAGAAATTGTATTTAAAATTATTAAAAATGATTATTATTTCATTATTAGAAATGATTAAAAATTATTGTTTTTAATCTTATTCTGGCTTTGATAGAATATGTACATGGCATCTATACCCATATACACTATATCCTGCAAAATTATATAGAAATATTTTGAATGAATGAATGAATGAATGAAAAACAGTTCTACTGAAAGACAATGACATTTTCAGCCCAATCCTACGCAGCTCCCTATGTATGTGCTGCATCCCGCAGGGGTGTTTCAGCCTCTGGGGGCCTCTTCTGGGTAAGGGAACACTTGTTCCCTTGCCTTGGGGTCAGCCCGTACTGGCCTGCTGGGTCTACTCGGACCTGCGCCAGCTCTATAGCTGGCACAACCACGTGGACCAGGATCAGGGGATCGAAGTTGGGAAAGGGGTTAAGATCGTGGTGGGGTCTCCATGAAAACTCCTCATGGGTCTTTTCATTTAATGGATTTATGGTACATTTTTTAATCGGAAGATTATAAAATGAAATTGCTATATTTTAAGAATGTTGTGAGCCACTTTTGGTATTTCAGTCAGAAAAAGAAACGTGAATCTAAAATTAAATAAAATAGATATTTGGTCTTTATTAGCCTTTGAATGAAACAATCACCAATTGATTATTGAAAAGTCTTTGGTTGGACAAAATAATACTCATAAAGAAAAAAGAATCGGGCTCTGGCTGATAATCATAGGAATGCAGTTTCATAGGTCAGTTCAAAGGGAAATTGAAAGCAAGATGTTTCCTCAGGCAGATCTAAGCCATTTGGTGATTTTATGAGGTATGTAAATCCTTGAACTGAGTAAATCTGAACTGAGTAAAATTACAAACAGGAAGACAGTGCAGAGTGGTTGTATGATCCTCATAGTTTCCTTCTGTCAGAATAATTCTGAGAATTAATTTGAGCCAAGATTTACTAGGAATCGGTCTGGAATTTGTCTTCAAAAATGGTCTTTACTCTCCAGCTCTAGAGAAAGCCTTATTCTATAGCTTTACTATGTAGCTCTGTTGGACTGAGAATGGCTATTGTGCTATAATGCAGGATTGCTGTGCTGTGCGAAAATAGACGTAAACATAATGAACACATCTCTCTTCCTACATCCGGAACACAAAGAAACTGTTAAACAGTTTTGCTTTGTGTGTGTGTGTGTGTGTGTGTGCGTAAAAGCTCTTGTTTTGTATAAGTTATTTGACACACTAGGTGTTCTCTGTGAGCAGCAAAACTGTAAAAGATCTTTGTGAGCCCTTTGGGAATACATCCTGAAGCTTCAATAGGCCAGAAAAGGTTGGAGACGAATACCTTGCAGCTGCATCTATTGAATATATACTGTCCCCATTTTCTCATTATGTGTGCACATTGCTTGCTAGCACTGAACTTTTAACTAATACAGCATGTCAATTCTGCCTACTTTGCCTGCAACAAAACTGTCTGATGTTTTTGGAAACTAGCGGTCCGATCCTATCTCGGCCTTGTGCTGCTGGAACTCATGCTCTGGCAGTGCAAGCCCCTTTGCGGTGGCGTGAAAGTTGGGATGCCATTGCGTGCTTCCAAGCCACTGACACAAATGGCCAGTGACTCCCAAAGGCTGTGCCAGTGTTGATAAATTGGGGGGGAGGGAGGTTTGGGGGCATTCCAGGGCAGGGTGGGGAGAGGGCTGAAGGGGGTGGATCTCAGTGGCAAAGGTGCATGCCGGATGTTATTTCAATTTCTAACCCATCCCACCTACTTTCTCTTATCGGACTTACACCAGCAAAATAACTGGTGTGGTCTGAGGAGACCTATAGGCAGCCATAAGGCCTCCCCAGAGGTAAGTAAAACATTTTTTGCTTACATCTGGTTGGCCTTCTGATCACTCCTCCCTACCATAGCATAGAGCATGTACTCCGTTGGCGTGACTGCATGATATAGCGTGGCGGGGGATAGGATTGGGTTGTAGATCTCATAACAATTCTGATTTGTACTAGAATCTGAAATCTTTATCTGTAAAAAAAAAAGATGGATTCTGGGGCATCGAGACATATTTATTGTGCAGTTACTAGTTCAAAAATTTGTTGTCACTGTGCCATTGACTGCCAAAGAAGTAGCTCGCTTCTTGATTTGCTAACTGCTATACTATGAAACACTTGTTCACCTTATGTAAAACAAGCATACCCATTTTCCTCTGTCAAATGTTAGATGGTATGGAGATGATGTATTATGTTTGTTTAATCCAGCACTTTCAGCAGAACTACGGGAAGCAGAGGCAGGGCCAGAACAAACCAGGTGTAAAGTCATCGATCAAAAGAAATCTTGCAGATGAATTACTTACAGCACTATCAAATGTGAAACACAAGGTGGTGGTTTCACACTATTCAGTTGAGAAAATTCTGAAGTGCACAGGCTCATCTGACATGAGCCCCAAGCCACAGCCCACTCAGGCTACACAACAACAATGTCAACATTAAGTTTCATCATTCGGGTGTTTTCTCCTCCTGCTACTTATTCCTATTCTGAAACTTATGAAATTTTATTTAAAGCTCTACCTCATTTTTATCCCAAATTCTTGGAGTGGGTGGCAATTGTCCCAAACAAATGTATAAACATTGAAAAATGGATTTAGAAACATCCCAGTTACCGGTAACTACAAAAAGTATATCAGAGTGCTAGCCTATGCTTGCCCATTTACTCAGGCTTACCAGATCGCCAACCGGAACACTCCGTTTTGCCCTTAAGGGTGGCGGGGGGGCGGGGCGATAGGCGCCCCCCGCCGCCCTTAAGGGCAAAACGGAGTGTCCCGGTCGGCGATCTGGTAAGCCTGCATTTACTCCCAGGTCAGTTTGCCTAGACCTCAATAAAGGCCTCAGGATGAGACAGGCCTTGTGTAGAAAGTTTCACATTTGCAGCAGAGGTCTGTGTGATGGGTTGAGCATGTATGATCGACTCAACAGCTTGAACAGTCCTAGGTTCAGATGAACCAGTAACTAGAGACAGTCCTCAGATAAGTTGGTACTTGTTATTTATTGCACCAGTCTCAGCTTTTCTGCCCTGGGGCTTTGCAGTGAGCATTAACTAATACATGTTTGAAGAAATCTAGTGTCTACTGCAGTTCTCGCATATCCTGTACTAAGAGTCAGTCGACCATATGCCACACCTGCAGCAAAAAGATTTCTAATGGAACTGGTAGCTATTCTTATCACTTGTTCCTGCAATTCAGTTTTCTGCTGCCCTATGATATTAATAGCATAATCCTAATGGGGTCGTGCACTGCTGGAAACAGCGTTCCAGCAGCGCAAGTTCCATTACAGCTGTTGCAAAACGTGGCATGCCGTTTTGCGCATCAGCAAGCGGCAAGCAACTGTGGCATTGTTCCAGTGGCCTGTCCACGACCTTGGTACCAGTAAGTCACCATGGGGGGCAGAAGGGAGGTGGGGAGAACAGGGCGGAAAAGGAGAGGAACAGGGCAGGGTCTGGGGTGGGGAGGGGGGCGGATCAAGGATCGGGAAGTGGATGGAATTGGTTGCAGTGGTGCTGCTGATATCCTATCCCCAATCCACCTTTTTGCGTCCACTCAGAATTGCGCCAGCTATACAGCTGGCACAGTTCTGAGTAGACCCAGGGGGCAGTGAGGTCTTAACCTCGGGAAAGGGAATAAATGTTCTGTTACCTGGAGCAGACCTCCAGGACTTCCCCCTCCTGCAGGATGAAGCATGCATTCCTGGCAGGGCTGCATCATCAGGGAGGTATTAAGTAGGATTGGGCTGAAAAAGAAGCCAATGAAAGTGCACATTGACAATCCATTCAAAAGCTTACAGCGCAAGCTTAAGCATATCTGCTCAGAAGTACAGTAAGTCCTACTGAGCTCATTGGAACTTACTCCCAGGTACGTGTATATAGGATTGCAACCTAAGTATATGACCCGACCACTGAATGAATGTTTGATAAATGCATATTTACATGTGTTAACCATCAGAAATCATCACACACCAGAGTGGCATCTTTATAGAGAGGTCAAACAATAACAAACGTCGAAGCCAGTGTACCAGCGTGTATATTGCATCTACTCAGCAAACAGCATCATCCAGCATCAAGACCTAATATATTTGTTGCAATGAAATCCTTTCATAGCATCCAGAGGTTATGAGACCAGCTGTTAAGCAAGGTCTGATCTCTTGAATTTCCCAAGGTGGCATCATCTGTGTTACCCCCTGAACCTCCTGTCAACCACAAGCCCTAAAGTCACCTAAAAACCCTAAACGAGTGATGCTCACAGGAATATTTTGGTGGCTGCAGGAAATACCGGCTGTTACCTTCTGACACAGATTGGAAACAGCCATTGCTGATACAAGAATCCACTCTTGCATTAGAGGACCTTGCAATATACAGGTCTTACACACATACATGTGCATACTCTCAGAATGACAGGCATTTTGCTAGGCAATAGCACATATTATAGCATTTATGTTAACAAACTGATGGCACAATCCTGCTCTATCCCTGCACTGGTGCTGCAAGCACTGCACCGATGTTTGCTATTGCAAAAGCGCTGTATAGTGCTTTACACCAGCATAGGAGTTTCCTGGGCCGACGTGGAGGCCTGTGCCAGCCTGCACACGCCGGTAGAAGAAGCAACACACTCCAGAAAAGGTGAGATTCACGCAGAGGTGGAACGGGGTGGGGGAGGGCAGAAGGGGATGGGGTGGGGTGTAATGGGGTGGGGGATGGGTAGCTATGGGAGCGGATCAGGCCTGGGAGGGGGCAGAATCAGCAGCGCTGGCGTGCACCGTATACTGTCGCCCTTCCCAAGCCTGACCCGCCAACATGGATCGCCTCGAATTTGTGGTAGCGATTTAGCTCACGGAAGTCCGAGTAGACCCATTGCCATGGCTGGGGCTTTCCCCAGGGCAAGGGGATGAATGTCCCCTTATCTCAAGGACACCTCCAACCTCCTGCAGGCTCCAACCTGCAAAATTCCCACACATGATGCAGTGCAGCCCATGCTGGCCTGCACCACTGCATAGGAAATTATGTAGAATTGGGTTGCCCGTCTAACTTTTGTTGCAATACCATTCTCACTCAAACAAGCATTTTTTAACTGCTAAGGAAATGGGTGAGCTGGGGAAAATGTACAGGTCAGAGGCAAACAGCACCCAATTTGAGAAGATACAGTGAGTTTCTGCCTCCCTATTTTGGAGAGCAAATATATCCTTTCAATACTTCCTTCCTAGAAATACATCCTGAGGCAAAGGAACTTTGCAAAGGAGCTGTTGTTTTTAGGTTTTTCTGAATGTTACTGTGGTTTCAATACATGGTTTTATTATGTGTGTTTTTACATACATTTATTATGTATGTATTTGCTTATTATGTTGTAAGTCGCCTTGGGCACCAGGTTTCAGAGCCTGGGGAAAGGCGGTATATAAATTCTCAAATACTGTATATAAATACTTAATAAAAGGTCCATGGACTGACTTGGTTTCCTGGCACCGCAATAAAAAGAAGGAATCATCTCTCTCTCTCTCTCTCTCTCTCTCTCTCTCTCTCTCTCTCTCTCTCTCTCTCTCTCTCTGTACACACACATAAGTACACATATACATTTTTTTAATGGGTGCTGAAAGAGAATGAAAATCGGAAGCTCCTGTCCATTCTTTTTTTCATTTATGTTACTCTGTGTGCACAAAGATAGCAAACAAGGCAAGTTTTTTTTAGTAAGCTCACTGCGGACTGACTTCAGCAGTCTGAAAGAAGCAATAATTGATTTCAATAATTAATTCCTGCTGACTAAAATAATGTTGCTGTTTATGCACACCTCCCTAAGACCCAGTTAAAAGGAACTTCGAGTCAGGAATGCATAAACAGTAACATTACTTTAGGGATCAGAAGTCCCCTAACATACTGCAGATTTGGGAAGGACTTTTTAAGCCCCCAGGCTATATGAAAGTTTATTTCTACTCTTCCATATTGCTCTGTGATAACCTCGAATCAAGTTCACAGGATCTGAAAAGCTAAGCAGAGGAAGTAGGAATGGTTTTGACAGCAGAAAAGGTCTCATGGCATAACACTGCTACCAGTGTGTTCCAAAAAAAAGATTCACATTTGTTCAAACTTTGCTTTTCAAAATTGTGTACAGTACTTTTTTCCCCTTGTAGTATCCCATCCTTCATGGTGGCATTTCTGCCTGAAGTGTTTAATTTCTTTTAACAAAAAAAGATGGGTGTTGTGGTTTAGCCTGACTGGAATGTATATTCTCTGACTGGAACGTACTGGCTGCATGGACCAAGTGTGTGGAGGTTGACTTTGATTACTCAGTTTTAAGGGAATAATACTCTGCACATGATCAAAGGCACTGTTTGCAGTCAATGACACACACAGGAAGAAGTATTTTTTGTGAACTGAAAACATACATCCAACTTGTTAACAAATCATCCTGTTTCTGTCCAGGCAATCAGGCCTAAGAATTCTTGGGTATGCATTTGCATGGACAAACAATTTCTAAACTAAGCGATCACTAAAATGGCCATCAGCAATATATACATACTGGTAATCAGTGGCCAGCAGGTGGCGCAGCGGGTTAAACCCCTGAACCATAAGCTGTCGATCGAAAGGTCGGCAGTTCGATTCCCGCGACGGGGTGAGCGCTCGTTGCTTGGCCAGCTCCTGCCAACCTAGCAGTTCCAAAGAATGTCAATGCAAGTAGATAAATAGGTACCGCTTGCGGGAAGGTAAACAGCGCTCCGTGTTCCAGCCGCATGCTACGCGCTGAGGCAAGGAGAGTCACGCCGGCCACATGACCACGGAGGCGTCTTCAGACAACACTGGCTCTTCGGATTTGAAATGGAGATGAGCACCACACCCTAGAGTCGGATACGACTGGACTTAATTGTCAGGGGATACCTTTACCTTTTTAATCATTATGAACAGGAAAAAGCTTTGCTCCAAAGTAGTAAATTTTCAATTTTTCTCTTAGAGCTTTCTTAAACAGCTTCCCCTGTAACAATGAGATGGTAAAGGATATAAAAAAGGTAAAGGTATCCCCTGACAATTAAGTCCAGTCGTGTCCGACTCTAGGGTGTGGTGCTCATCTCCATTTCAAAGCCGAAGAGCCAGCGTTGTCCGAAGATGCCTCCGTGGTCATGTGGCCGGTATGACTCTCCTTGCCGCAGCGCGTAGCATGCAGCTGGAACACAGAGCGCTGTTTACCTTCCTGCAAGGGGTACCTATTTATCTACTCGCATTGACACGCTTTGGAACTGCTAGGTTGGCAGGAGCTGGCCAAGCAACGAGCGCTCACCCCGTCGTGGGAATCGACCTGCCAACCTTTCGATCGACAGCTTATGGTTGAGTGGTTTAACCCACTGTGCCACTCGCTGGATATACCACAGAGTAAATCTAAGTTTTCCATTGCATGTACACCTGACAAGAGCTGCAGCCAATACCACTTCCCTGACCAGTGTACCTGTTTACAAACAAGCATTTGCTACAGTCACTCTCTGAGTTGGTCCAAGCTATACACTAAAAGAAAATGCTGGGTGCTCTTAATCTGCAGTTGCATAGCAGGAGGGGCCCCCGTTAAGTGGTGCAACTCACCCTGTAAGTGGTCCCTCCCACTCACCGTCGGAGCCATTCTGGGCAGTTTCTCCTGTGATGTTTCCAGAGTAATAAGACTGGTAGAAGACAAAAACTTAAAAGACAAAACCACATAATATGTGGTTTTTATTGTGAGCTATGAGTATAAAATTGAACAAAGACACTGGAACATTTTACAGCTCACATTGTTTACACGGATGCCTTTGTCCTTTGCAATCCTTTTATCAATGACCTATTTATATTGCATCAAATATTGGGACACTCGTGCTCCAGATTTCATTTTCTTTGGTACGTTTCAGATTCAAAACTCTCTACCCATCCTGAATTGACTGCAACGTCTTCGTCTTCGTCTTCAGTGTTAATGTGATGCCTACAAAGTCTGTAAAATAGAAATATAGAAAAGCTCCTCACTATTCACATATATATCCAAGCAGGTACAGTATAAAATATTGACCTTGTCTGACTCCACTGGTCCCAGGGTGATGAGGTTCCTGCTGTAAAGAACAGAATAAAAGCAGAGCTTGGCCAGATGTTTTTACTATTAAATAGATTAACTTAGCCCAAGCCTGAAATTAAGAAAACATACTGGTTCTGATTTACTATCAATCCATGATCTGTCGCTGCAAAGGGAGCAATGGATAGTCCTGAACAGCCAACGTGCAATTTATTAAGAACGGCAAGGGAATTCCATACCCTCACCCCTGACTGCTCTAAAAATGCTGAACGGAGGGCCCTAGCCTAGTGATGAAAGCTGCCTTCTGACAGTAAAAGCTGAGTTAAAAAACAACATTAAAATCATTTAGAGAATGGCTGGAAAAGTACTGGAGCAGAATACTCAGATCCCACAAAAGGTACTTGTTTCTAAAAGGCTCTAAAAGGTATAATTTCAAAGCCTGCCTGAGGTACTTCCTTTCACAAATGAAATTTTTAGTTTTCCTGACATATTTTTGTGAGTCACAAGAGAGCAACGTACAGGTGATTAAATCCTTAAAAAATGAAAATAAAAAACAACACACAGGCTATGCATTCTTTTGCTTTGTTAAAATGTGAGTTTTGCTTTATAATCCTCCTTTCCATAGCTGGCAATGCAAAAAAGGAAAGTTTGTGTACTGGAGTAAGTCATGGAAGGGTTCAACAGAGCTGATTCATTTCATAATTGCTTTGCCATTCGTGCCACAATAAAATCAGAGTCAGAGGCCTCACAAATCTGTACGTCTAGGAATTGCCACAAATATTTCATAAATAGGTGCACTGAGAACTCATGGGGCAGTTAATAAACAAGCAATATGAATGTGGCCTCCTTAGGCCTCAAGTGTGAAACCCAAAAGTGGTTCAAATTGCAGATTTGTGTCCACCCCCTGGCATAGACAGAGGGCAGAGGGGTCTGGGGGACAGAGGGGTTTGGCTCAGTAGGGAGAGCTGCCACCTTGCAAAGCCCGAAGATCGGCAAGCGGCAAGTTCGAGACACGCCGCCGACAAAAAGCTGTGAAAAAGCCTCCATGAGGAGAGAACATAAGAAGAGCCCTGCTGGATCAGGCCAAAGGCCCATCTAGTCCAGCTTCCTGTATCACACAGTGGCCCCACCAGATGCCTCAGGGAGCACACAAGACAACAAGATAACCTGTTTCCCATTGACACTCCCTTGCACCTGGCACAGAGAAAACCCACTTCTAAAACCAGGAGGTTGCTTATGGCTTGTAACCTGTGATGGTCTTTTCCTCCATGAATCTGTCCAAACCCCTTTTAAAGGCATCTAGGCCAGGTGCCATCACCACATCCTGTGGCAAGGAGTTCCACAGATGAATTACATGCTGGATAAAGAAATATTTTCTTTTGTCTGTTCTAACTCTCCCTCCACTCAATTTTAGTGCATGTCCCCTGGTTCTGGTGTTGTGTGACAGGGAGAAGAATTTCCCTCTATCCACTCTCTCCATCCCATGCATATTTTTATAAGTCTCAATCATAGAGAAATCATAGAGAAAAGAGCTGTCAGCTCCGTCGGTCGAGTGTGGGAGGCGCCAGCCAGCAGAAAAGCCAGGCTGCAAAAAGGAAACCACCTGGAATGTAGTTGTTCACGAAAGATTGGACATTTATATATTGTAAAACCTCTCATTAGGGGAGGTTAGGAAAGCCTGCCTATGTACACCGCCTTGAATTAAAGTCGGAGGAGAAATCCAATGACCAAGAAAGTCGGTATATAAATACTGTGTATTATATATTATAATATTATATTATATTATATAGATAGCTACTGACCCTTTCCATCTCCCCACCCCTGCTTCCTTACGCTTTATTGCTATTTTCCCTGTTCACCACAATTTAATATGTGCCAGCCTCTGAGGAAGATACCTGAGAACAGTAAAGCCAAAATTCCCCACCCCTCCCCCAGAGAACAGGGGATAGCTAGTTCTACCACATCACCATCACAAACCACCTTCCTCAAACTTCTACCATTCAAAATGATGCCAAGCACTCGAATTTCAGAAATAAGAATCCTCAGGGCAGGGGCAGGGGTCAGCAACTTATGACCCACAAGCCGGATCCAGCCTGCCACCCAAAAGCATCCAGCCCACCAGCCAAAGTCCAGTATATATGCAGAACTTGACTCGGGAGCAGCACAGGGACTTCACGAGCCTGTGCAGGCAGCTCCACCATTTCCTGTCTGGCGCGTGGCAAACTGAGCAGGAGGCAAAGCCTCCCGGGCCGAGCTCTGCATGGGCCACGTCCAAGTGTTTGGCAACCCAGACATTCAGTGGACAAGAGGTGTGCAAATTTATGCAGACTTAACCAACAGCCAAACAAGTAAAATAATATGACGTTTCATCACCTGTGAAAGCCCTAAAAGAAAATCAACCATGCAGAACGTATAGCTCTTCCTCAAGATGAACGGATTTCCATGGGAAGAAGTGTTCCTTATGATATCCTGAAGACACCATGGTATCAGACCCTTAAGGGTCTTAAAGGTACATACGAACACTTTGAATGGGGCCTAGAAATAAATTGGTAACCATTGCAGCCTGAAAAAAGTGGAGTGATATGATCAGAATCATACCAGATAATCCACTGGCTGCTGCATTCTGAACCAACTGAACCAACTGAAACTTCAAAACGTGTTTCATAGAGCACATTGAAATAGGGTGACCATATTTCAAGGTACCCCCTTTGTTTTTTGGCTGGCCGTTAGGTTGACCAAAATTATTAATTAATTAATTTTTGAGCGCTACTTTCGTACTTTTTAAACATTGTACATGTTTTTTCCTTTGTAAAGTCATCCTCTGCCGCCACCACCGCCTCTGGTTTTCTGCTACTCCCCATCTGCTGCCCCCGCCACATCCACTTGCCAGCCAGCCCACTGGGGTTCGTGGATGGCCAGAATTGAAATGCCGCCTGGGAAATGCCGTGCACCTGCACGGCTAGAAGCTCTTCAGGTGAAGCCTGGTTCCTGTTGTTCACGCAGGCGCATGGCGCAGCTGAAAGCCTTGGACTCACTCGATTCCCAGCTGGGAACCGGGCGAGTCTGAGGCTTCCAGCCGTGCCATGCGCCTGCTCGAACACCAGGAACCGGGCTTCGCCTGAAGCTTTTAGCCATGCAGGCTCACGGTGCAACTGGAAGCCTCGGACTCACTTGATTCCCAGCCTGAAAGCTTCGGGCGAAGCCTAGTTGCCAACACTCACGCAGGCGCATGGCATGGCTGGAAGCCTCAAACTCGCCTGGTTCCCGGCCAGGAATTGAGAGAGTCCGAGTCTTCCAGTCACGCCGTGCACCTGCGCATTGCGTTGAGACCCGGCTGCAGTGCCAGGACTCCCGGGTTTGCCGAGGACCATCCCAGCTTCCCCGATCGGCCAGGCCAGCCGGAACTTTGGACGGGATGCACCCGTGATACCGGGACAGTCTTGGAAAATCCAGGACGTCTGGTAAGCCTGCATTGAAATAATTAACTATCAGCCCAATAACTATCAGCCCAATCCTAACTCCCCCCCACCAATGCAGCCACACCAATGGAGCACGTGCTGCATCTTGCAGTCTCAGAGGCCTCCCCATAGTAAAGGAGCTTTTATTCCCTTACCCTGAGGCAAGCCTCCACTACCTGAATGGGTCGCCTCAGATCTGCGTCTGCCATTTTGTCTGGTTTCTTCTGGAAAAGACACAATTGGTGCACCAGCCCAAGCTGCTGAAAAAGTTCTGAAAAACTCTCCTAGCTATCGTCGACAGTGGAACATCCATGAGCACTACTGGACCCAGAAGCTTGCCCAAGCAATGTACCTGATACCTCCATCCAAAACAGGGTGAACACGTAAACCCGGGTTGTCAGAATCCCCGGCCAACAATACATCCATCTTATCTGGATGTAGCTTCAGTTTGTTCACTACATGAAGTTTATCACTAACCCCAGATGTGGGTTCAAGACCCTTCCACCCACCTGGGAACAGATGAAAATGAGAGATAATTGTAGCAACAATTCTAAAAACCCATAGGTAGTGGTAGGTAAAAAGGCAATATCCAATATGCAAAAAATACGAAGATAGCAAGAAACCTATAAATACACTATAAAAGCAACAGAGCAGATAATATCAGACAGAAATACCCTACCCTTACCCAACTACAAAAGCTAATGCAAATAGAAATGTTTTTAGGCCTCGCCAGAAACTCTCTACCGAAGGGACAGATTTTAGGTTTTTGTGTTAGCGAATTACATAAAAGTGGTGCCACAACCAAGATTAGGTAATAATAAGCATTAGGTGGTCTTCTAAGGGATTTTTTTTTTAAAAAAAAATCTCACCGACAGCTTTGCAGAGAGAGGAAGGGGGGGGAGAGAGAGAAAACAAGAACCCAAATAAATTTTCACCGATGGCCTGCCCCTGAAGAAACCAGCTCGCCTTTTTGTGGTGTAGAAAGAGTCAATTCCAGATGCAATTCTATTAGAGGTTCAGGGATAGGTTTCTATTTCACGCAGGTACAATAAATTATTTTTAGTTTTACCATCTCCACTGCCACCCCTCATTGCTATGAGTGGTACCAGACTTTGGATCATTTGCTTACCTTTTGGGGGCTGTTTTCTTCTCTTTCAACAATTGTACATGTGCAGCTCCTGAACCAATGGTGTAAATGTGGTATTCAGGTGCTTTCTGTTGAGGATTCTGTACTGTTCACCTGGGCCACTCACAGGTGCAAAGTAGTTCATTATTTTTAGGGATTTAAGAGAAGGTACACCATCACAGTATACTTTTAAAAACACTACTAAAGAAAACCTAATATTTGCAGATTTGGACCTGCGCTGGTGGAACACTGAGAATTTGGCTGCCCGTTAAACTCTAAAGAATTATTAATCTGGTTATTAACGTTTCCCTTTAGATCTCAGCTTTTACGTTTGATTTAAACAGAGATGAGAACAATTTCTTCTTCTAAGGGATGTTTCCTCTTGTATCCCACTGCAAGAGACTCAATTGAGGAAGATTTGCTGACTACTAAAGTCCTATTTCCACATCAGAGGAAGAAGCAAAGAGCCACTCTCAGCAGTGTGAATCTGGCCAGGATCCAAGGAAACGAGGGCTGACTTAGATCTCAGTGGGTGGTGACCATTATGCATTTGGGGAAAGCCGTTCGAACCTTGCAGAACGAGCTGAAGCATAGAGGGTGGAAAAGTGCAGATAGAAAAGTCACCTAGTGTCATTAGCCTTCCCTGCTGTGGGGTTAGTATATCGAAGCTGGGCTCTAAGAAGAGATTGCTGTTCACAATGAGGATATCAAACAAAGCAAATTGGAGGTAATATGACGCTGTTAACATCAGATGTGGCACATAAAGTACTGGTAAGAAGCAGGGATTATGATGGACTTCCACTGAGAACAAGCATTTGGTTAAACAATAATACCATGCAGGCCATGACCCGGCTTCCCCCCACCATGATTTGGCCTTTAAACTGATGGAGAATACCGAGTGAGCTTTTTGACAGGCAGCCCGAAGCCAGTAGCAATTAGTCCTTTTCGAAATCTGAGTCTATAGTAAAACGTGCATTCTCTGTAGTGCAATAATATATTTATACATTTTCAAACAAAGAAGAGGGATAGATTTTTTTTAAAAAATCAAGGACGCCATCCAGTTAATACCTGAAGTCACCTTTTAATTACAGCCCCTATCTGTGGTGAGTCAAGAGGTGGAATGCCTGCAGTTCACTGGACTTCCATGATGAGGCAAATGACTTATTAATTTAAATTTGAAATTAAAATGCCAAAGTGACTGCAAAGATATAGTGAAGAGCTGTTATAGTGAAGGAAATATTGGTATAAATCTTGCTTTTCAAAAAAGCAGATCCACCATCCCATAACGTCTGATTATTGTAGTTGCGGGGGAAAGAGAATGTTGCACATTGTGCATGACTGTTGCAGGAGGTGAGTTGCAATCAATGTTAGAACAGATCCTCCTTGCTATCCACAATTAACCTAGCGGGAAGTAGTCTGGTGAATAACTGCACTGTACTCTCTCTCTCTCTCTCTCTCTCTCTCTCTCTCTCTCTCTCTCACACACACACACACACACACACACACACACACACACACACACACACACACACACACACACGGAACATAAACTGACATGATGGGGCAATTCACAGACAGGCTATTGAAGGGGCAAATAATCATTAATAACCAAGCGAGGATCAACAGAAGCAATGAAACAGACTGAAACTGCAAGCAACAAATTTTTATTTGAAGTTGCTTTTTTTTTTTTTTTGCTAAATAGAACTTACTTATAAGTAGTTATTATAGAAAAACCTTGACCTTGGGAAACATCATTGCTAGTTAATATCATGCTATATTAAAGACTGTGTGGAATTTTGTTTATGGATTTACAGAAAGGCAATACCTAATAACCAGTGCTAAAGAGCTCTAGTGTGGAAGCACCTGTTTAAGTAAAATCAATGGAATAAATGTGTTGCAAATAACTCATCCCATTGCTGTAAGTAAGATTTGGCCATGCCTCATTTTACCTGGACCAAGATTACTATCTAAACATCACTGCAAAAAAGGTCCCCACCAGAGGCGCAACGCGCCGGGAGGGCGCCTAGAGCAAGGGGCGGGGCCAGCGTCATGACGTGCCCTCGCGTCACGTAGACGTGCCCCCGCCCATTTTGCTCCTATTTCGGAGCCAAACGGGCTGCAGGGCAGGAGGGAGGGCCAAAACGCGACGCTGCTTCGGGAACCGGTGAGTTCTCCCGACCGCGTTCTGCCCGCCGCCCCCGCGGTAGAGCGCCTGGAGCGACTGCTCCATCCGCTCCACCGTAGTTACGGCGCTGGTCCCCACCAACCAGCAGATGATGGTCAAATCCCCAACATTAATCCACTATGGAGATTTGCCATACAAGTTAGCGGAGAAGTGGATAAAGAACATAATACTGTACTACACACACACACACACACACACACACACACACACACACACACACACACACACAAACACACCAGCTACACACACTACAGTGTACACACATGCACTACATAGCCAGGTCAGGGTTAGGTCCCTCTGAGAAGTACTGACTTTCTTTCTGAAGGGTGACATAGGGCACATGCAAATAGAGGTGGGCCCCCATATCCGCTGGGGATATGTTCCAGGCCCCTCCGTGGATACTTGAAACCGTGGATAAGAGCGAACACCCCCTCCATGGTTTCCTGAGGGCCCCCCCACCCTGCATCCCCTGCAGGCAGGCATGCTTGCCCCCCCAGCTCTTATTTTTCTTTCAGCAAGCTTTGTTTCTTCCTTAAAACAAACAGAGAAGCAGCCTCCATTGCAGGCAAGTAGAACGAGACTAAGTCCTAGAGAACCTCTGCAAGGTTCTCTAGTACTCAGTCTCGTTCTACTTACCTGTAATAAGCAGCCAGAGGCTGCTTCTCCTGTTTCTTTAAGGAAGAAATGAAGCTTACTGGGGAAAAAAGTAAAAGCCTGGGGGTCCCCACGATCCGTGGATAACTGAAACCGTGGATAGCGAATCAGTGGATATGGGGGCCCACCTGTATGTGGTTCATCTCATTAACAGTGTGCACCAAGGCAGAAGCACCAGGTGACATTCAGTTGAAAAATCAGACTTGGTTGTCACCACACCAGCATGAAACTGATGCCCAGTACCAGTAAGAAGAAAGGAACAGCCCTGCTGAATCTGGTCAAGGCCCATCTAGTCCAGCATCCTGTTTCTCACAGTGGCTTATCAGCAGCGCCTAGAGAGCCCACAAGCAGGCAATAAAGGACTACACCTCTCCTGAAATGGCATAGTGTTGCTGAACCTAGAGGTAGCCTATAGTCCTCATGACTAGTAGCCATTTATAGGCCTGTCCTCCTTGAATTTGTCCAGTTTCCTTTGGCATCTAAGCTAATATGATGTCTTCTTCTACATTCAGTAAATGAGCTTAGTAATTTGCTTCTACAAAGTACAAATGCAAGCAAAACACATTGGTACAGTGTAATGATGCCAGTGGTAGTAATGACGCAGAAATATTCTTTTTTAATTAGGCTTAACAAGTAAAATAAGGCAAAGAAGTAATACCTGAAACCAGATACAGATGACAAAGTGAATTTCAGAACTGATCTAGAGTAGAGTACAATGAAGATTACTTACTCCCATGTGCGCAACTTATAAAACTAAGCTTATTTCATGCAGTAGGTCTCAAATGAGGCCACTAGCAAAATCCTAATGGCATATTTATATAAGAACTGATACCACTCAGTGGTATGTGAAATATTGGGAAAGGAAGTTTCATGTTTGCTTAGGTTGAAGGGCAGTCTGGAAATGGTCAAATGAATATATAACATGTCTCCTGAACAGAATGGAGAAGATATTCTTAAAGAATTTGATGAGGTGTTTAATGAGCTTGGATACATTATGGATATAATACATCATGTAATATAGATCTAAATGTGCTGCCAAAAATATATGTGCCATTTAAGCCCCATTAGCACCAGGGAACAAAGTAGATGCTGAAATCAACTGGATGATAAAATTAGATGTCATTGAGAAAATTCAAACTGTCTACTACATCTCTTTATTCATCTTCAGGAAGGAACACTCTAACTGGAACAACACCTTCTACTCTGAGTGTCGGGTAAGAAGGTTACTGAACTTTTCTTCCGCATTCATTCAAGTGATATTTTCATGTGATCTTAGGGACGAAAACACTGCTGTTCAGTAGATACAGCCTTTTGATGGGGAGACAGCTGCTGTAAATGCCATCCTTCTTATTGGAGCTATCACAATTTAAGTACCTCCTTGCCTTTCCATGCACATTGGGAAAGAAATTCTGAAAAAAAAATGACTCTGAAATAGCTTTGAGTGAGTTTCCAGCTTTCTTCACGATCATTTTCTTGATTATTCTATTTTTCTTGAATAGTAACCCATGTAAGCCGGGTAGAAAAGGGAAGAACTGACATCACAGCCCTCTTCACTTTGGTAGCCATGGCAGTGGCATCACTAGGACACGCGTCACCCCAAGGCGGGGGGGCATGCGTCAAACTAGCGAGGCTCTGCTATCGGCGCGGCCATAGGCCACGCCGCGATTTGGGGGGGAGCGACCCGGCTGGACCCTGCCCCGGGTGCCCGCGTCGCCCTCCGGACACTCCGAGGCCGGCCCGGGAGCCGGCCTTGAGCGTCCGACCCCGCCGGCGCTCCAGGGCCTTCTCAAAGAAGGCCCATGCAGCGCGTTAATACGGGTATTTTTACAATTTTCGCGCATGCGCAGAGACCGTTTGGAGGGCATTTTGCCCTCCAAACGGTCTGCGCATGCGCGAAAATTGTATAAAATACCCGTATTAACGCGCTGCATGGGCCTTCTTTCAGAAGGCCCTGGAGCGCCGGCGGGGTCGGACCATCCGAGGCCGGCTCCCGGGCTGGCCTCGGAGCGTCCGGAGGGTGTCGCACGTCACGGAGGTGACGCGCGCAGGGGTGCGCGCGTCATCCCATGGCGCGCGTCATCCCCTGGCGGCCCCCCCCACCACGCTCCAGCGATGCCAGTGAGCCATGGTACTCTGAAAGGAATAGGACATGCTCTGAAACCAAAGGAGCTGTGGCCCCAGTGATAGGGGTGTTTTGGAACCATCTTCCAAAAGTCATAATAACCAGCCACTTCACAAAACAGATGGATTCTGGGGATATCAACTAAAGGAAGAGCTCTAAAAACAATTCTCCAGCCTAAAAACAATTATCTGATCATGATCATGATCAGAAAATGATCATGATCATGATTCTCTTGCATCATAAAGACGTTTCCGCCCTTGCAGAACATTCGCTGGCAACCAACCATGATATTTTGTTTGGGAGCACCAGATGCTTAGTGAACGATTCAAACAACAGAACGCGTCTGTATCTGGAAGCGATCGAAATCACTAAAAGAAGATCTCAGAATTTATTGAACCATCAGCAAGAGTTATCATTTGTGGACAAAATATGGTTCCCCATCCTACATAGATTGGCAGCTAAAAATACTGTGTAACCTTGTTTCCTTGCAGGATTATGACGACCTGGTCATGTCTTAATTAGATCTCAACCATCTTTTTGACTCCCGGTTGAACTGTGCGTGTTTTTTTCAAACGGAACCCTTCCTTTTAAACTCAGGTTTCCGTTGCAGCTGTTATTGTCATCTTGGCAGCCCTACTGTTTTTTACCTTGAGAATGACCTCGGCTTAGAGGTTGAAATGTCGGTCAGTATATAAATACCGGACTTCCTGGACTTTCGTTTTTAATTTTTTCATTGCCTGCTTTTATTAGTGGCTTCTTTGAAAAAAAATTGTGGTTTTTGGAGTTCTTTGTATTTATACTTCATATACATGGCTAATTTACCCATACTTAATTAAGTGTTGATTAAGTTTTGATTTTTTTTAATTTTTTTGGATTTTTTCGGAGCCGGAGAGCTCCGTTTTGCTTTTTTTAGAAGCTAATCTATCTGATCTACAGCTGATGGTCGGGTTAATTTATGTGCATGCATAAATTAGGTTGAGCTTCTCAACAGCCAGCAGAGGGCGTTGTGCACACTCCTGCCTCCCAGCTCTCCTCCTATGCAGCTCCTGCTGCAGGATTAGTGTTTTTATTTTGCTAACACAGACATCACTTGGGTAAGTGCAGGGGTGGGGAGGGGAAAGATTTGAGTTTGGGGTTTTTGTACTTTGGATTTATGTTTTTTTACTTTGGAAACTGTGCATCGGTGGGGTGGGGAAAGAGTTCAGTTTGGGGGTTTTATACTTTGGATTTATGTTTTTACTTTGGAAACTGTGCATGGGTGGGGAAAGAGTTCATTTTGGGGTTTTTTGTACTTTGGATTTATGTTACTTTGGAAACTGCATGGGTGGGGTGGGGTGGGGTGGGGTAGGGAAAGAGTTGAGTTTGGGGGTTTTTGTACTTTGGGTTTATGTTTCTTTACTTTGGAAACCCTGTTTTTGGGTCCACCTTTCTGTGGCTGCAAGTTTGTCTGAGTTTCTTTTTGTAATGTCCACCCCATCTTTTCAGCATCTATTTCAGCATGCATTTTGTGCATGTGTCTTATTGCTGTGTGTTTTTTAAAAGAGATCCTGGCATTTTTGTGTATTTTTGTGCAATTTATGTAAATTAGCTAATTATGCTAATTAGCCAGGGGTACTCCAAAAATGTTGACCTTCATTGGGGGTACCCGTGCCTCCAAAAGTTGAGAACCCCTGCCTTACACCATGCAATGGCGATTAAATCCCATTTGAGATCAATGAAGCAAGTAGTTTGTCCCACTGATTTCAGTGATCATTACACCTGGGGCTATTCAGATTTACTTGAACATGTTAGTTCTACTGAACATAATGGGACTTGCTTCCTAGGAAGTAGAGACATGATTGCCAGAGCAGGGCCTAAAATCTTTTAGATCAAGGGTGGCCGACCTTTCAAAATGAATTCTCCCGGATCTTTAATGATTGGTTGTATAGGTGAGGGCATTTCAGCAGGTGCAGCTGCTTTAGCAGCACCACCAGCAGTTCCAGCTGCCAAGATTCTGGCTTCTCTACACAACTCTTAAGAACACAGAGGCCCTAATGGTGGAAGGTTGGCCACCCCTGTTTTAGATGGTCCTCTTACTTTTGAAACAGAAAACCTTCACAAAATAGATCTCTGGAGCTCTTGAAGGGGGGGGGGGGAGAAACAGAATCTATAAATAGACATAGAGTTATAGATGCCATTTACATAGCCTAATGACCTAATCCTATCCCCCACCATCCTATCCACCATAACTTTATCCACCATAACTTTAGGCCGGTAGAGTGAGCGCTCCACTGGCCTAAGGACTCGCAAAAGTGCCATAAAGCATGCTTGCAGCTCATTTGGAGTAAGTGGCGTCGGGGCGGCGAGGGAGGGGGCCATTGGCCAGCCTAGCCTGGGAGGAGGAGGGGATATTAGCACTGAGTTGCAACAATATCCAGCACCCCTTCCCAGGCTGGGCTGGCCTTTCATGACCTCCCTGGATGTGTGCCAGGAGATGACAGTTCCCTTCCCCCGAGGTGAATTCAGGTCACGCTGGTGCAGTGGCGAGTGTACACCTCCCGTGGGGTGGGGGCCGCCGCCGTGACCCCCCACAGATGCCACACGCCCTGCCCCTGGGGTGTGTGATGTCATCGTTGTGTGCCGCCGTGGTGTGTAAACACCCCCTGGCGCTTTTTGTCTCCTTTTTGGAGCCAAACAGCACCAGGGAGGGTGGTAGGGCCGAACTTGCAGCCGAGAACGGCTGCGAAGAGGAGGAGGAGGCAATGGATCCGCTGCTTGGGGCCCACCTCCCCTACTGCCCCAACCAGAACAACGCCTCTGCGCTGGTGTGGCCCGCATCCTACTTAGGATACAGCGGCCGGCCATTTTGGCCAACCGCTGCATTTTAGGCAGGATTACGTTGTTAATCCAGTAACCAGCAATTTTGTATTGGATGGAACTACTGTAAGTGCAGGTTCTGCACATCCCTACCTTCAAAGTGTCGATAAAAACGTGTTATGGCAATAGAATAGGCAATAATGCCAAGCATTTAGCCCTGAACAAAGATTTTGTTTCCTTTGTCAATGTTAATTCTCACACATCTATTTCTACTGCGATAAGGGCATCTATTTGAGTGAGATGACAAATGGAGGCCCAATTTAAACGTGACACAGGACTAGGAGCAAGAGGAACATACCAGTCAGCATTGCACTCGGTGAGCACGCTTGCACAATGCTCACCCAGGCTAGGGATCCCTGCTCTGCTCCCACAGTGCACCCACAGGCACCCATCATCTGCTTAAACAAGGTGTCAGGCATCTGTAATGGGTACATTCTTCTTGCCTTCCTAGCAACTTATTTAAATCGGGCCTAAGTAATGGATGCTCATTTATATGGCTAGCCCATGTATCTTGGCACATTGCACCTTTACAGATCTTCCAAGAAAGATACAATGGCCAAATATTTATGAAGCTTCTATTTTCTTTATGTTTTTGTTTAGTTCATTTAAAAAAATTAAAACATAAACATTCTGTTTAAAAATCTGTTCTCTGCATCCAAACGACATAGAGCAAAATGTTTTTGGCATTGTTTATACACTGTGCATGTGTGTGTTTGTACGTGTTGCTATCACCGTATCCATAATATATATTAAAACTCTTTGTTTTACTACCTATAGTAAAATTATAAAATGTGCAGTCCCTGTAATTACATTGCCCTTTGCCGTCTGTCTAAAAAAAGACTGCGTTCAAATTTTCCCCCTGTTTTATTTGCACCCTATTAACAACTGTTACTGGAGCTTTAATTATGCCCCTGTGATTGCAGAGATGCGGCTGACTTGTGTCATTTTCCTCCCAGGGGATGCTTTATAATTACCAGCATCCATCGTGGCTGCCTGTAAGCTGATGCTTTTTTATTACCAGTTCAATAATCACTGCATCCTTGTGAACATCTGCTCTGCAAGCCATGCATCGGAGGTCCCTGCGCCTGTCACTCGATGCTCCCTTGCTGCGGTGACCCTTTTGCCCTCACCTTCAGTTTATATCTAATTTGCTTAGCAGAAGCTCAGTCCAGATTGCCGCACAGGAATGCAATTAATGCTCTGCATTTGCAAACAAAAAAATTTTTTTTTGCTGTTTTCCTCCTTTTTTTTTTTTTTGGTTTTATTATCTTATTGTCAAGTCCTATAATTTGTATTCACAGCAGGATGAATCAATATAAGTCCTGAGGAGAAGATACATTATTTTGTTACTGTTTTAGGCAGATAATGAAAAGTGTGCAGGCTTGACTGGGTGGGGGGTGGCTTTCAGCTGGAAATATGCAGCTGCTAAAAAAAGAAGCTTTGTACACATATTTATTTAAAACACATCGGATCCATAATATGTGTTTGATAGCCTTAAGGGTGTCTCGATAAATATATGATCAGGTATAATAATTAGGGCTCAGCAAAATCACCTGTTCCACTCTGCAGGGAAGGTTTGGTGGACTCACACTTGAAGTGTGGGCTCTAGTTTGATCTCCTTCATGGATCATTGCCTTGTCGTGGCGAAGGGGCTTGCGTAACTCAATGAAGCCATGAGCTATGCCGTGCAGGGACACCCAAGACGGACAGGTCGTAGTAGAGAGTTCTGACTAAAAGTGATCCACTGAAGAAGGAAATGGCAACCCACTCCAGTAACCTTGCCAAGAAAATCCCATGCAGTACCAAAAGGCTAAAAGACATGACGCCGGAAGATGAGCCCCTCAGGTCGGAAGGTGTCCAATATGCTACAGAGGAAGAGCGGAGGACTATTCCAAGTAGACCCAGAAAGAGTGAAGCGGTTGGGCCAAAGCCAATAGGACGTCCAACTGTGGATGTGTCTGAGGTTGAAAGGAAAATCCAATGCTGCAAGGAGCAATACTGCTTAGGAACATGGAATGTGAGGTCTATGAATCAAGGCAAGCTGGATGTGGTCAAAAATGAGATGATAAGATTGAACATCGACATCTTGGGAATCAGCGAACTAAAATGGACGGGCATGGGCGAATTTAAGTCAGGTGACCATCATATCTACTACTGTGGGCATGAATCCCTTAGAAGAAATGGAGTAGCCCTCATAGTCAATAAAAGAGTGGGAAAGGCAGTACTGGGGTGCAACCTCAAAAACGACAGAATGATTTCAGTTCGAATCCAAGGCAAACCATTCAACATTACAGTAATCCAAGTGTATGCTCCAACCACTGACGCCGAAGAAGATGAAGTTGACCGGTTCTATGAAGACCTACAACACCTTCTAGAACTAGCACCCAAAAAAGATGTCCTTTACATCATAGGAGACTGGAATGCTAAAGTAGGAAATCAAGAAATAAACGGAACAACAGGCAAGTTTGGCCTTGGAGCGCAAAATGAAGCAGGGCAAAGGCTAACGGAGTTCTGTCAAGAGAACACGCTGGTCATAGCAAACACTCTTTTCCAACAACACAAGAGGCGACTCTACACATGGACATCACCAGATGGTCAATACCGAAACCAGATAGATTATGTGCTTTGCAGCCAAAGATGGAGAAGCTCTATACAGTCAGTAAAAACAAGACCTGGAGCTGACTGTGGCTCAGATCATGAGCTTCTTATTGCAAAATTCAGGCTTAAACTGAAGAATGTAGGGAACACCACTAGACCAGTCAGATATGACCTAAATCATATCCCTTATGAATATACAGTGGAGGTGAAGAATAGATTTAGGGCATTAGACCTGGTAGACAGAGTGCCTGAAGAACTATGGACGGAAGTTCGTAACATTGTACAGGAGGCAGCAACGAAAACCATCCCAAAGAAAAAGAAATGCAAGAAAGCAAAGTGGCTGTCAGATGAGGCTTTACAAATAGCTGTGGAAAGAAGGAATGCAAAAAGCAAAGGTGAAAGGGAAAGATATAAACAACTGAATGCAGAGTTCCAGAGAATAGCAAGGAGAGATAAGAAGGCCTTCTTAAATGAACAATGCAAGGAAATCGAGGAAAACAACAGAATGGGGAGGACTAGAGATCTCTTCAAGAAAATTGGAGATATCAAGGGAACGTTTTGTGCAAAGATGGGCATGATAAAGGACAAAAAAGGCAAGGACCTAACAGAAGCAGAAGAGATTAAGAAGAGATGGCAAGAATACACAGAAGAACTATACAAGAAAGATCTTAATGTTCCTGATGACCACGCTGGTGTGGTCACTGACCCAGAGCCGGACATCCTAGAGAGTGAAGTCAAGTGGGCCTTAGGTAGCATCACTAACAACAAAGCTAGTGGAGATGATAATATCCCAGCTGAGCTACTTAAAATCCTAAATGATGATGCTGTGAAAGTGCTGCACTCAATATGCCAACAAATTTGGAAAACTCAGCAGTGGCCAAAGGATTGGAAAAGGTCAGTTTACGTTCCAATTCCAAGAAGGGCAGTGCCAAAGAGTGCTCAAACTATCGCACAATTGCACTCATTTCACATGCTAGCAAGGTTATGCTCAAAATACTACAAGCTAGGCTTCAGCAGTACGTGGACCAAGAACTACCGGACGTACAAGCTGGGTTTCGAAGAGGCAGAGGAACTAGAGATCAAATTGCCAACATGCGCTGGATCATGGAGAAAGCCCGAGAGTTCCAAAAAACCACCTACTTCTGCTTCATTGACTACGCAAAAGCCTTTGATTGTGTGGATCAAAACAAACTGTGGCAAATTCTTAAAGAGATGGGGGTACCATACCACCTTACTTGTCTCCTGAGAAACCTGTATACGGGTCAAGAAGCAACAGTTCGGACCGGCCATGGAACAACCGACTGGTTCAAAATTGGGAAGGGAGTACGGCAAGGCTGTATATTGTCACCCTGCCTATTTAACTTATATGCAGAGTACATTATGAGAAATGCAGGGCTGAATGAATCGCAAGCTGGAATCAAGATTGCTGGGAGAAATATCAACAACCTCAGATATGCAGATGATACCACCCTAATGGCAGAAAGTGAAGAAGAACTAAAGAGCCTCTAGATGAGGGTGAAAGAGGAGAGTGCAAAAGTTGGCTTGAAACTCAACATTAATAAAACTAAGATCATGGCATCTGGGTCCATCAATTCCTGGCAAATAGAAGGGGCAGAAATGGAAGCAGTAACAGATTTTACTTTTCTGGGCTCCAAGATCACTGCAGACGGAGACAGCAGCTATGAAATTAAAAGACGCTTACTCCTTGGAAGGAAAGCTATGGCAAACTTAGACAGCATAATAAAAAGCAGAGATATCACCATGCCAACAGAAGTTCGCATAGTCAGGGCGATGGTGTTCCCAGTAGCAATGTATGGTTATGAGAGTTGGACCATAAGGAAGGCTGAGCGCCGAAGAATAGATGCTTTCGAGCTGTGGTGCTGGAGAAGACTCCTGAGAGTCCCTTGGACTGCTAGGAAATCAAATCAGTCAATCCTAAATGAAATCAACCCTGACTGTTCCCTGGAAGGACAGATACTAAGGCTGAAACTCAAATATTTTGGCCACCTAATGCGAAGAGAGGACTCTCTGGAGAAGACTCTGATGCTGGGAAAAATTGAAGGCAAAAGGAGAAGGGGAAGGCAAAGGATGAGATGGTTAGACAGCATCACCGATGCAACGAACATGAAAATGAGCGAACTCAGGAAGATAGTGGAGGACAGGAAGGCCTGGCGGGATATGGTTCATGGGATCACGAAGGGTCGGACACGACTTAACGACTGAACAACAACAACTAGTTTGTTTCTGCTGTGAGTTAGTTGTAGGCGAAATGGGGTGGGGACTGGGTCCTCTGGGGGCTGTGGTGGGGGAGGGCAGAAGGCTGATTTCAGTGGCACCTGCTCTGCTGATATCACCCGCTCAGTTTCGTCCCCAACATGCCCCCTTGCCTCTACTCGAACTTGTGTCAGCTAAAGAGCTGGTGTAGGTCCGAATAGACATAGGGGTCCATGCAGGAGCAGAGTAAGGTAAGTAAATGAAATATTTACTTACTTCTCTGCCCCTGTATGGTCTCTGGCCGCCCATAGGATGCAGCGGAGCCCGTGCCAGCGTTGCTGCACCCTGCAGGCAGCCTTTAGTTAGAATTGGGCCCTAAATCTTAAATAGCTGAAGTATGACAACCAGTTTTAATGGGATTTCAGCTGACAGAAATCATCCGTGGATTGCCTTGCTCTCTGTCTCTCATCTTGGGGTGAGTTATTGAATGATAGCCTTCCCTTGACCCACTGTGGAGCAAGCCCATTGGCAGACATTCGTTTGCCCCTCTCCACTGCTCTCCCTACCCAGCTGGCGCGTCTCTCTTCTCCCCCCCCCCCCAGTAAGTACACATTCACATACAGATCAAACACCTGAATACATACAACCCAACATATGTAGAGTAAAATTGTTCAGTTGATTACCAGATTTTTTATGGGAATCTACCGTGCAATTTTGACCAATGCACATTGAATTGTATGCACATACGCTATATCCAGACGTTCCAGCCCTGTGTAAACATGTGGGGGACTGTGGAGTTAGGGCAGAACCTCTGGACAGCAGACACACATTCCTCTCCATGTGATCGACCAAACTGGGGAAATTGTCTGCTCTAGCTCCTAGCATGTGCTGCATATGCAATAAAGAAAGAGAAAATGGAAATTAAATAAAAATGCAAGCACTGTAAATCTCCCATGTTTATCCAAGAGTTTTTCAAGGTTAGTAAATACTGCAAAAGTGTGTTTTATTAAGGTCATTTCTAAATAGTTAAAGCATCATGAAGACTAGATTCTTGAAGACTACCCAATCCCTAGCACAATCCTTTTGCCTTTTTACATTCTTCAGACTGAGCTGTGTATCATTTTAATGGACACAAAATTCTCCTTTGGTGCCTATTAGATGCTTCTCTCCAACAGTCTGTGTAGAGGAAAATCATAACAGAAAAGGATTTTTTTTTTCAGAGCAATAGTGCCCCCATTTCAAGACTACATCTGTTTCAATCAAGAGGAAATATAAAGCATTTTTCTGAGCAGTACTGGACTGACTGGTCAGCTGAAACTTTATGGCCCTTTGGGTTAAATAAAGCAGATGGAGGAAAATGTAAATTCATTTACTTACTTAGTCAAAGATCTAGTCTGTGAGACATTTAATACTTTTATAGAGTATTAAATAAAGAGTTTTGCCAGCTGGTTACTATAGTTGGATGGTTTTTCATCTTCAGACACAATCAGCAATACTTGCTAAAGCGATTATATGTTTAGCTATTTAGATTTCATATACAACTACATGATTTCCGTTCACAAATTGCTAAGTAATCTGTTACAATTGTCCCTGTGTAGCCCTTTAGAAAAACAGTAGTAATTTTTAAAATGAGCATAATACTAGCAAGTGGTCAACCATAGCCATCACTTGTCAGGGGTGTACCAAATACCCTCTTGGGAATGGGATACTTTGTTGCCAACAACACCACTCCCACACACATACACTGACACATGTCTGCCACTGCATATGCAAAGACATGATCTTGGGCCTGGGTTTATCCAGCGCAGAATCAAAACCAAACTGGGGGACTTTATACTCAGTACTCAGGCAGGCCAATATACAAGGATGCAGTGAACAGCTGTTGTGGGGCCCAGAGGCACTTCTTCGGTAGGGGCGGTACTGTAAGTTGCGCCCCGTCCTAGTCCCCGTTTACAACCTGGAACTAGGAGGCCCCGCCCCCTTGCCGCCGGAGCCATTCCGTGGCTCCAACGGCGAGGGGGCGGGGCCTCCTCATTCCAGGTTGTATACGGCAACTAAGACGGGGTGCAACGTACAGTACCACCCCTATTGTAGAAACGCCTCTGGTGGGGCCATTGACTGGACAGCAGAGTGAACAACCTCAAAGTGTCTGTAACTAGGCTAAGAGTAACCTGAGACAGAGTTTCCAAAAGAACATAGTTTTTATTGGAAAGATACAGAAAAACAAGGAAAAAAAGACAATTTTACTTATAAAACCAGTTGCCTGGACCTCAGAATGTAGCAGAGGCTGCACCAGCCCATAGAATTGCTGCCAGCCCATAAAATGTAGTCGAGGCTGCACCAGCATCACTACACGCTCTGGGCTGGCCCAGGATATGATTAGTGGTTGTGGGTGGAAGATAATTGAAAATGGTTCCGTTCGGACAGGCACAGATGGGCAGCCCAATCCTATCCTCCCCCAGCGTAGGTGCTTCAGCGTGGGCTGCACAGCCCACACAGAATCCTATCCAGGGAAGGGACAGGCTGGAGGTCTACTTGGGGTAAGCGGACATTTTCCCATTTACTGTGAGTAACCCCCCAGTTGCCACAATGGGGCTACTCTGTTCTCTACCAGCTCTTTAGCTGGAAGAGAATCAAGCAGCCCCATGTTGGCTGCAAGGGCCTGGGAGGGGGGATATGATATGGCGCGCCATGATGGCGTCAATTCTTTCCCCCTCTCGGGCCTGATCTACCCACCCCCTGCCCTCCCCCGCCCCATTACACCCCCTCCCCACCCGCCCCCAGGCCCTGGGCCACTCAGAGTGGTACTTACCCATTCCACATCTGGTTAACTAGCCTCCTTAACTGGCTAACAAGCACAGTTAAGGAGGCTATATGGCTAACAAGCACAGTTAAGGAGGCTATATGGCTAACAAGCACAGTTAAGGAGGCTATATGGCTAACAAGCACAGTTAAGGAGGCTATAAAAGGCAAGGAAGCTTCCTTCCGTAAATGGAAGTCTTGCCCTAATGAGGAAAATAAACAGGAGCACAAACTGTGGCAAAAGAAATGTAAAAAGATGATACGGGAGGCCAAGCAAGACTTTGAGGAACGTATGGCAGGCAACATAAAAGGGAATAATAAAAGCTTCTTCAAATATGTTAGAAGCAGGAAACCTGCCAGGGAAACGGTGGGTCCGCTGGATGGTGAGGGAGAGAAAGGGGTGATAAAAGGGGACTTGGAGACTGCAGAGAAATTAAATGAGTTCTTTGCATCTGTCTTCACGGCAGAAGACCTCGGGCAAATACCACTGCCGGAACGGTCTCCCCTGACTAAAGAATTAAGTCAAATAGAGGTTAAAAGAGAAGATGTCTCAGACTTAATTGACAAAATAAAGATCAATAAATCACCAGGCCCGGATGGCATCCACCCAAGAGTTCTGAAGGAACTCAAGAATGAAGTTGCTGACCTCTTGACCCAAATATGCAACTTGTCCCTTAAAACGGCCAATGTGCCAGAGGATTGGAGGATAGCTAATGTCACACCAATCTTTAAAAAAGGAAGGAGGGGGGACCCGGGAAACTACAGGCCGGTCAGCCTAACATCTGTTCCAGGGAAGATGGTGGAAAGTCTCATTAAGGATAAAATCTTAAAATACATAGAAGAACAAGCTCTGCTGAGGGAGAGTCAGCATGGCTTCTGCAAGGGGAAGTCTTGCCTCACAAACCTGTTAGAATTTTTTGAAAAGGTCAACAGGCATGTGGATGCGAGCGAACCCGTGGATATTATATATCTGGATTTTCAGAAGGCGTTTGACACGGTCCCTCATGAAAGGCTCCTGCGAAAACTCCACAGTCAGGGAATAAGAGGGCAGGTCCTCTTGTGGATTAGGAACTGGTTGAAGACCAGGAAACAGCGAGTGGGAGTCAATGGGCAATTTTCACAATGGCGAGAGGTGAAAAGCGGTGTTCCCCAAGGATCGGTCTTGGGACCGGTGCTTTTCAACTTATTCATAAATGACCTGGAGTTGGGGATAGGCAGTGAGGTGGCCAAGTTTGCGGATGACACTAAACTTTTCCGGGTGGTAAAGACCAGCAGGGATTGTGAAGAGCTCCAGAAGGATCTCTCCAAACTGGGAGAATGGGCAGCAAAATGGCAGATGCGCTTCAATGTAAGTAAGTGCAAAGTGATGCACATTGGGGCAAGAAACCAAAATTTCACATATACGCTGATGGGTTCTGAGTTGTCTGTGACGGATCAAGAGAGAGATCTTGGGGTCCTGGTGGACAGGTCGATGAAAGTGTCGACCCAGTGTGCGGCGGCTGTGAAGAAGGCCAATTCCATGCTCGGGATCATTAAAAAGGGGATTGAGAATAAAACGGCCAATATCATTATGCCTTTGAACAAATCGATGGTAAGGCCACATCTGGAGTATTGTGTCCAGTTCTGGTCACCATACCTCAAAAAGGATATAATTGAATTGGAAAAGGTGCAGAAAAGAGCGACCAGAATGATTCGTGGGCTGGAGCACCTCCCTTACGAGGAAAGGCTACAGCGTCTGGGGCTTTTCAGCCTAGAAAAAAGGCGCCTGAGGGGGGACATGATTGAGACTTATAAAATTATGCATGGGATGGAGAGAGTGGATAGAGGGAAATTCTTTTCCCTCTCGCACAACACCAGAACCAGGGGACACACACTAAAATTGAGTGGAGGGAGAGTTAGAACAGACAAAAGAAAATATTTCTTTACCCAGCGTGTGATTCATCTGTGGAACTCCTTGCCACAGGATGTGGTGATGGCACCTGGCCTAGATGCCTTTAAAAGGGGTTTGGACAAATTCATGGAGGAAAAGACCATCACAGGTTACAAGCCATAAGCAACCTCCTGGTTTTTAGAAGTGGGTTTTCTCTGTGCCAGGTGCAAGGGAGTGGCGACTGGACACAGGTATCTTGTTGTCTCGTGTGCTCCCTGAGGCATCTGGTGGGGCCACTGTGTGACACAGGAAGCTGGACTAGATGGGCTTTTGGCCTGATCCAGCAGGGCTCTTCTTATGTTCTTATGTTCACATCGCAGGTTCTTCTGCCACTCAGCAGGTGGCACAAGCCTCGGCCTCAGTGCCGCATGCTTGCCAGGTGCCGCAAAAGTGCCTTACGGCATTTCTGCAACACCCTAAGCAGATGATAGGATCATGCCGTAAGTGACAGAAGGGGAGAAAGTGTCTCAGGTTGTCAAGTGGGCTGAGTTTCCTCTGCCTGCGATGACCCAATGGGAGGGAGAAGAAGTCTGATGGAAGGTTTAAAACAGGCACTGAAGAATGGAGTTTTAGGAGAAAGGAAGAGAAATTACTTATCATTACAGCCCAATCCTGTTGGGCTGCTCTGCCAGCAGAACGTGTGTTCTGCTGGTGCCGGCTGCTGTAAAGCAGCCATAAAGTGCGCTCTGGGAGCACCAGCGGGAAGGTCAGAGCCTTCCTGCGCTACAGAGACCCGCTGGAGGACCGCTGAGTTGGATAGGATTGGGCCATGCATCTGCTGGGTAGACCTGGGGACGCTGTCCTTCTACGTAGCAAGGCTGGGCTGCACGACTTCGGGTCCCGAGGAAAAATGGGTAAATGCAGCCCCAAAAGCCTAAGACATCTTTTCTCTTGCATGTGTCATGACTAGAGCAGAACATTATTATCCTGGACAGAACGTAAGCCAAACTGGTTACCTCATTAGTGAAAGAAAACATCGTAGGCAAAGGTTGACAGCAAACAAGTGACTCCTTCAAATGTTTTGTTTTTTAAAAATAAATTGGCAGCAAAAGCTTAGTGTGGTCATAATGCAAGGGTTTATTTACATTTATCTTGACCTGTTTTTGTGTCCCTCTCTCGTAGCATATTATAATAAATATAGCAAAATAGATAAACCGTAGAGACAGAGGTGGTGGAGACAACTCGGACTGGTAACTTAAAAAAAAAAGTCATATTTTGAATGGAACAAGAAAGGCTAGCCACGCTGAAAGTCTAGCCACTCTGATAGATTCACAGATTAGCCAAGATTCAAGCACTTTTCAGGTGCCACGTATCCATGGAGAACAAATGTCGGGGAAGGCCAGCAAGCTCTGTCCTCATCTATACGCATTTATAAATATCTGTAGAGAACTTCTCTGCATGTGGCTGCACATAAGGGAGCTCAATACAGGACTTTTGAGTAAAGAGTGACAAAAAGTTGCTTTTTTTTTTTTTTGCCTCAGAATAGGAGCTGGGATGAAAGGGTCATCAAAATCCCTGTCTGTTTTTAAGGTGAGCATGAAAATTTACAGTGGGGTCTGGTCACACAATAGTCCTCCTGCCAGCTAATGACCACCATTTTGTTTTCAACTTTGGAGCACTTAGAACACCTGTACATGACGACAGCACCACCTGTGAGGGCTTCCAGGTAGATATAATGGCCACTTGGAACTATTGGAAAGAGCTCTGCACAGCCGGTGAGTTTTGTGCCCCACACCCCAATATCCCCCAAATGCTCCTTCTAAATTCATCACTTAATGTACTGACAAAGTTAGGGGAGGGACTATTTTGTCTTTGCCCCAATTCAAATTAACATGCATAGCATCCATGGCTGTTGAATAGCTGATAAGAGCAATGGACAACGATTCTTCAGCCTTCTCCCTGCTCCCACCCAAGAGCAGCAGAGTGTGTGTGTGTGTGTGTGTGTGTGTGTGTGTGGTTCTTCCTTTTTGCATCTTAGCTGCTTCTCTTGCTGAGCTTCTGTTACTATTCAAATAGGGGTGGGAGAGTCCAAAGCTACTATTTTTATAGTAGAAGAAAGAAAGATGGGTTTAAAAGCCATGCTAAGAAATTTCTATAAAGCAAGAACTGGTGCGGACCAAGGACTGGGTTTAAGCAAAATAAAATTCTTTAATTAAAATGCTACGTTTCAATTATCATATGATGATCTTCTTCAGGCAAAACATACGAGCCAGCAGGCTGTTAGATGTTGAAAAAGTCTCTGCGTTCCTGGATTTTAAAGGCGCGCGCTGCTGCTCAGCTGGAGATCCTTAAAGCACTTCCGGTGCTTCTCTCTCACCCGCATGGAGTAGCACTTTGACAGTACTGTATATAGATCTTAGGTAAACTTAAGTATTTTGAGGCTGGTAATCACTTCAACAGATCAGAATTTAGGAGATTTCAAGTGGACACAAAGGTACATTGTGGACGGAGAGGTGACTCAGAAAGCTCGGGAGCGCAGCGGAACAAATTCTTTTTTATGTTTGTATTCATCTATTTACATAATAGATGTATACAGGAAGGCCTGGCGGGATATGGTTCATGGGATCACGAAGGGTCGGACACGACTTAACGACTGAACAACAAAATTTACATAATACACTTTTGAACAAAAAGTTCTCAAAGCAAAGTACAATGAACTCATATCACTATAAGCCAAATAAATACTGTACAAATCAAACACTCACAATTCATCCACTATATGTAACAACAACAACATTGTATCTAATCTGGGGTCTTTTACATTTTTAAAGACTGACGCTTGCCCAAATAGACTGTTAGCCCAGTGGTTCTCAAACGTTTTAGCACTGGGACCCACTTTTTAAAATGACACTCTATCAGGACCCACCTAGTTTTACGAGACGCTCAAACATTTATCTCCCTTTGTTGTTGTTCAGTCGTTAAGTCGTGTCCGACCCTTCGTGATCCCATGAACCATATCCCGCCAGGCCTTCCTGTCCTCTACTATCTTCCTGAGTTCGTTCATTTTCATGTTTGTTGCATCGGTGATGCTGTCTAACCATCTCATCCTTTGCCTTCCCCTTCTCCTTTTGCCTTCAATCTTTCCCAGCATCAGAGTCTTCTCCAGAGAGTCCTCTCTTCACATTAGGTGGCCACAATATTTGAGTTTCAGCCTCAGTACCTGTCCTTCCAGGGAACAGTCAGGGTTGATTTACGAGATGCTCAAACATTTATCTCCTTATATTTATACAAGCTTGCAAGCTGCAGGAGCTCAGCTCTTTAAAGGGCAATTAAGCAGCTATCTGATTTTAATAGCCTCAGAGCTTGTGGCAATTACTTATCTGATCTTTCCATAAGCTGGGACCCACCAGAAATCATGTCGTGACCCACCAAGTGGGTCCCGACCCACAGTTTGAGAAACACTGTGTTAGCCCAATCCTATTCCCCGCCACCAGCACCAGTGCACCACTACAGCCCTGCCAGAAAGGTGTGAGCTGCATCCTATGATGGGGAAATGACTCAAAGGCAAATGGGAGGTAAGTAAAAATATATTTTTTTTGCAAAAAGGAAGAACTATAATAATTTTTACTTGCCTCCCATTTGCCTTTGAGTCATTTCCCCATCATAGGATGCAGCTCACACCTTTCTGGCAGGGCTATAGTGGTGCACTGGTGCTGGTGGCGGGGAATAGGATTGGGCTAAAAAAAATTTTTTACTTACCTCTGCGTAAGCCCTATGGGTCTTCTCGTACATGTGCCACCTATTTTGGTGGCATATATCCAAGAAGGGGAAAGGGGCAGTGAAGTTTTAAAAAGTGGGGATAAGATCCATCGTGTGCCATTGCTGCTGGATCCATCCCTCCCTCCCCTTCCCCACCACCAGTTCCTCCCCCTCCCTGCCCAGAAATGCCTCTGTTCTTCCCACTCCCTCCCCTGTCCCCCCCCCCACCCGCTCCCACCAGTGCCTCACCTGGCACCGGCAAACAGTGTCTTTTTGCTGCCAGCGAGTGCATGTGGCCACCAGCGACTGCACCGGCGGCCTCATTGTGCTCACTGGCAGTGTCAGTAAGCGTGACAATGTCATTTAATACATGCTGGATGCAGGCACTTCTGCCTGGATCCTGACTCTTCTGCCAACAGCAAAGTGTGCTATGCCGGCAGACCGTAAAGAATTGGGCCATTCTCTTGGTTTGCATATCTCCAAATCTATATCATATTGCAATTGGTGTGGAAAACCTTCCAACTAATTTGCTAAGTTGGTATGGTGGTATAGAATGTTCAGTTGCTGAGTAACAAAACCGTTTGCAGTCCAACTTCTGTAGAGAAAGTAAACATTGTCGGTTTGTCTGAGATTAAAACCACACAGAGGGGCAGAAGTAAACATTGTCGGTTTGTCTGAGATTAAAACCACACAGAGGGGCAGAAGACCACAAGAAGTCTGAGCAAAATGACTTATTGAACCTAGAAACAGGAAATGCTACGCAATATCCACGGGAAGAAAGTGTGAAGTCAAGAGAAGCTTGGACGACTGTATAGCATTGACCGGGAAGACAGGAGGGTATAGGGTGCTATCTCCTAAGTCTATGGGTTGCTATGTCCTAGGGTTGCTATGTCCTAAGCCTGGACCAGTTGAAGCATCTACTGCAAGCAGCACTGTAAACTAACTAGCTAGTTCTTTGGCTGCAGGCATATAGTAGTTCTCCTCCTATTAAAAACATTGATTTATGTATTCATCATAATTTATCTAATCATAAGAATTAATGTTCTGACTGTTGACAACTGAGGTTATAAGTCAAAATTTAACAGCATACTTTGAAGCACTTTAGGTGTCTTCTTTTTCTAAAGCGGTAAGGGAATAATATACAGCAAAGAATGTTGAGATTTGAGTTTTGAGCTTATGTTTTATGTATGCAAGATAATATTTATATCACATATTTTCAGTATTGATCCCATTTACTGAAACCACTTTTTTGTCCAATTTCCCTGTTCAGTTGCAGAAACCCTGGAAAGAAATACAATTGTACAACTTGAACAGATATTGCAGAATTGTTCAAAGAAAACATATACCATTACTGAAATAATCGGGGTTTGTCTGGCTGTTTGACAAATGCTAAACCGAACAATTACAAAACGATAGTATTGTACTTTTAAGAATGACAGAAATAAAAAAAAATCATTTTTTTTTCTCAACAAGAAAGCCTTATCTGCCATGAACATAAGAACATAGGAAGAGCCCTGCTGGATCAGGCCAAAAGCCCATCTAGTCCAGCTTCCTGTATCTCACAGTGGCCCCACCAGATGCCTCAGGGAGCACAAGACAACAAGATAACCTGTTTCCCGTTGAAACTCCCTTGCACCTGGCACAGAGAAAACCCACTTCTAAAACCAGGAGGTTGCTTATGGCTTGTAACCTGTGATGGTCTTTTCCTCCATGAATCTGTCCGAACCCCTTTTAAAGGCATCTAGGCCAGGTGCCATCACCACATCCTGTGGCAAGGAGTTCCACAGATGAATTACACGCTGGGTAAAGAAATATTTTCTTTTGTCTGTTCTAACTCTCCCTCCACTCAATTTTAGTGCATGTACCCTGGTTCTGGTGTTGTGCGAGCGGGAGAAGAATTTCCCTCTATCCACTCTCTCCATCCCATGCATAATTTATACGTCTCAATCATGTCCCCCCTCAGGCGCCTTTTTTCTAGGCTGAAAAGCCCCAGACACTGTAGCCTTTCCTCATGAAACCTAAATCATTCTCTTTATCAAAATTATAGCATCATTGAAATCTCTCCAGATGCTTGAAAGGGGTTTTAAAAGAGTGCAATATAACAGGTTGGTTCAGTAGTAGAATCAGAGCCTACCTAATAATCCTCCTGCACCAGAGTGTCTCACACTTTACTTTAAAGAAGTGTGAGGAGCATCCTCAAGTCAACAAAGATAAGAGGCAGCTTCCAACAACTTACTTTGGGTTCACCCAAGGGCTTGGACTTGCTCACTGGGATATCTGATTGTTTTCTTTTAACCATGACCAAGTGATATTGCAAACCACTTTTAAAAGATGCCTCAGTTTCAAAAACCATGTGCCATATAGAATTGTGGGCAGGTGTCTGTGTCTGTGGTTGTGTCTGTGCATGTTGAAAAACTCAACTTGGGGGCAGAGGCGTCGGTGGAGGGGGGGCAGTACAGTAAGTTACGCACCATTCCACTCCCCGTTTACTCCACGGTACGAGGTGGCACCGCCTCCTTGCCGTCGGAGCCATTCAGTGCGGCGAAGGCAATGGGCAGGGAGTCTCCTGCCCTTTGCCTTCGCCGCAGCGGCTGCACTGAATGGCTCCGAAACGTAGTTGTACTTTTTTTTTTTTGTACACCACCATGATGTGGCTCAGGTTTTTTCATTTCCGTATCACCCGCACCTTTGCATATCTGGATTTTTTTTTAGATTTATAGCCTGCCCTATGAGGTTCCAGTCTTTCTAGTCGCTAACATCAAAAACAATTGGGTTGTGTAGTTGTAAATCATTTTCTATTCACCACATGATATTGCAAAATTGTTCCCCAAGGAAGAATCTGTGGTTGATCCAAAACAACAATCACTGTATAGTAGGTTCTGCTATAATTCATCTCTTATTCCAAAAAATGAATTGGAAGATATGCAGGCAAATGAAAGCTGAATCACTACGAAGTGAATCACTACAATGCTGCTTCCCCATACAATAAGATTATTTTCACAAAAAGCACTACACATCAGGAGAAGGATTTCACCCTGGTTTTCTCTCTTATATGCTCATTTGCTATGTGTAGGGATATTTGAAAGGTTATGTGAATCCCTGCACACTCCTCTGCTTGAAGCAATGGTGTACAATATGAGTATAAACTAGGATTATATTAAAAAATCAGCAGGACATGATTCAAGTAAACTGTAGTGTGATACATTGCTTTTGTCATAGCCTAACTGTGTTACCACGCAGGCCAGGCTGAGCCCTGGCCAAAGGCCAGCACAAATCAGAAGTGCTCCTCCTGAGCCCTTACTGGTGGTGGTGGTGGTGGTGGTGGTGGTGGTAGTAGTACCAATGCACATAAGAGGCAGGTGAGGGGGGGAGTCATAGGGGTCTAGTGCAAGACTTTGCCTTGGGACTTCCAGCAATCTGACATTGCAGCGCCACCAATACTAGACTGCCAATGACTGCTCTATAGGGTCAAGCCTTGATGCTGGTATGAGGACACTGCTTGTTTCTACACACAGCAGAAGAGACCCAAAGCTTAGATTCTCTGAGTTTCCACCCCAGTGTATTGGCCACGATGAAGCCTTGAGTTTAAACACACTGGACAGCTGCCGTCTAAAAGGCAAATACAACTGTCTCTAGGGAGGAAGGGGGCTAAAAATGTTTCTGTAGAGATTGCGTAAAGAGATCTTTTCAAAGGCAAAAATAACACTGTACTTATGGACATGATGATATAGAAACTGGCTGAATGTACACCAAACCGTTTTAGAACTTTTAAAGTATACCAACTCTGCAAATAGTTTTAACAGGTTCTAGCTCAATACTCTGGATACATTCCAATCTGAGCTGATACGTTTTGCATAATAACATTTCCCCTCCCGTTTTGGCTGCGCCTTGTTTTCCTTTTCCTCCTCTGACCTGTTGAACAGTATATAGTCCCATATTCATCAAATAGCTCTGTTAAAGAGGTGCCATATTCATTCAACACCAAAAAGGTCTACAGTTCAGGGGCAGGTGAAGTAATTTTGGAACCTTGGGGATAAAGTAAAAGGGCCAATATATCAGCTGGTATTAACTGGCATAGTTCCATTAAAATGGGCTCCTAAATTTATGATTGCTATTAAAGAAAACCCTCCACACCTTCTTTAAAAGGATGTTGTTTGGGTTGCAGATTAAAGTTGGGAAATGTCAGATTTATAGTTGACCATACAACCTTAATTCCTGCTTCCCAGTGTGTCCTTCCTGTGCAAGGAACAGGGAAGGTGTCCCCTAGAAAACATAATATAGACTGTATCATGATTCCCAGCAGGACAACATTAATTATAGTAGTTCCTAAATTTTGCCAACATTACTTCCCTTTAACACGTCATTTTATGATGCAGCTGTATATAAATATATCCTTCATCCTGTCATCCATACCATACGACATTTAGAATTAATGGCATCATTTAAAAGGAGAAATCCAGGTGCTGGAGATGTGTATATTACATCCGTGATGTCTAACATCTTTTTTCTTGGCAGTGACTCAACCCTGAGGATTAAGAAGGTGCAGGTATATTACATGAGCCTGATTGAGCACGGGCCAAGTAGCCTGGCACTCAGGCTTCCGAAAAGCTGCAAATAGGTGCTGCTGCTGCTTGGACCTGACTCTTCTCAGGCCTCGTATATCCTTTGCCCTGCCCCGACCTTTCAAGCTAGACATGCACATGTAAGAGTTCTCATATATGTTAGAGAATCAAGGTCCTCAAGGCTTTGATTGCAGGGCAATAAGTTAAATGCATATTTGTTCCATTCAAAGAGTAGGGCGGTATTAGCACTTTGCCCCCGCTGCTTTTCTGAAGCCACGGTTCCAAGGAGTAAACCCCTCCGTGGTATGTGGTGGGGAAGCTTGTCCTTCCCACCACCCGATTACTCATAACTGATGTCCCAACCCTCTGAAAGAAAAACCAAGTGGAAGTAGGGATTCTCTTGTTCTTGGAGTCCTTGATGGACCAGGCCTCCCGCTCAAATAGTAAAAGACAGAGCAAGGAGTCCTGACGTGTTTTACGTACCACGGAGGAGTTCGTTGACTCCTTGCCTGCAGCCCTGGTTCAGGCTACTAGAACACAGATCCAAGTCACAGTCAGGGGCGTCGCGACGACGCGCGACACCCCTGAGCGGGGGCACGCGTCACCCTTAAGGGGGAGGTTCCCAAACTGGGGCATCGCGGGATTAATGGTCGCCACCCCTTTAAGGGGGGTGGCGACGAAAACTGGAAGTGGGTTGCAATCACATCAGGGAGTTGTTTGGGGGTGCAGGGAGGCCTGCAGAGGGGATTGCGGCCCCCCCCCACCCTCTGGAAGCCCAGAGCAACCACCAGGTAAGTGTTAACCTTCCTTTTTTGTCTCAATGGCGGCAGTGGTGCAATCCCGGAAGCATCGCTGCCACCATCGCTACCCACCTGCAAAGACTTGCAAAGGGGGTAAAAGTTTGGGAACCTCTGCTTATAAGATTTCCCCTTTCTTTTTTCATCTGCCTAGAAACTGGTGAAGCTTAGGGCTTAGTTATTGAGTGAATGTGTGTGAATAATATGTGGCATCATCATTTTGATTCCCTTCCTGATTATTGTGCTATTATCCCCACAATAACAGTTTAATTGTTAACAATAACAGCTTATCGTTGTCTCCTTCATTTCATGCCAGCCCATTAAGTTGTACCATGAACCACTGAACTTGGTCCCTGCACATGTACCGTAATTGATTTCCCCCATGTGCTCATGTTACACTTGTCCTAGGGGACACCCCAGGTAACACTGAGATGAATGACTAATAACATTTTAAGGGTAGAATTAGGCATTGAACTGGGTTGTTGTGAGGGGGGGGGAAGAGAGAGAACAATGTGCACCACCCTGAGTTCCTTGGAGGAAGGGTGGGTTATAAAATAAATAAATAATAACCACCCACTGTTCCCCATAATATTTAGTGCAATGCATTACATTGAATGAAATAAACTGAGTTTCATTATCTCCTCCGGAGGCAACCAATGATGTGGAATGGGGGTGAGAAAATACACACAGTGATGATGTCACATCACACAATGAGTTGCAATAGATCGTAAGGGGAAGATAAGGAGAATTAGACACAGAGCTACCATTTTCAGTGGCAGTCCTGTGTCTGTGTCAATATCCAATTCTAAATTAACTGCCAAACATTGTAGAGAGAAACCAAATCATCCAAAGGTGTTCTTATAAATTCTGTTCGGTTTTATACGCATCTGGAGAGAAATTTGCTCAGACTAAATGGGACTTACCTAGGGTTGGAATCACAGTTTCTGTAAGGCTGCTTTTATATACTTAAGAAACAAAGAAGAGAAGAGAATCCTAATTTTTATACTGTTTTGTGTTCTGTCAGAAACCACACAAAAGGTTTCTATTTACGCTTAAACAGTAAGGGATTGTTTGTGGCAAAGAAATTATAGGGATTTAAAAACAAAAAAAACTTCCCATTACCTCTACATTTCAGTTCTTCTAATATGGCAAACACATTTTGCAAACTATAGCCATATTTTTGGATCAAAAGGAAAGTCATATACGCCGCCACATTGAAAAGGGGGATTAAATAATAAGGCCCATCCAGAGAAGTCTCTCATTTTTATGCATTTCTATATTTTCTGGTTTTGTTAATCGGAAGCAGATGAACCTCTCTTTTCAAGAGTGTTACTGACATGGCTTGTATCAAGAAGTATGATGTTTCCAGCCATATTTCCAACTTAAAGAGGAATGGTTACATTTGAATAAGCAACAAAACATGTGGATGTTTGTCTGAATTGAAATGAACTTATGAACCTTAGAATTCACAAGCCAGTCCTAATCATAGCCAAACGTCACCAACATCTGCTTTTTCATCTTGGGCAATTTATACTGAAAATCCTAGAATCTCATCATCCCAGCTTCAGGGGGAGGGAAAATGGCAGAAATGGAACTGGATATGCAAAGCTCTCTGCAATTTATTCTCTGATCTTCATAACCTCTCCCAGAAAAAAAGAATTATTGCCAGCTAGTTTGGCCAGCAGCAGAGTAGTAGGTCTCTCATGTGTGGCTATGATATGATATGCTATTCATATGATATGCTTTGCAAGGACAGTGCCATCAGGCATTGTATATTTTTCTGTCACATGATTGAATAAACTCCATGAACCCCTAGTAGACCCTTGGCCTGGTTAGGAACCAGAGAGCTGGCTCAAGACCTCCTGACACCCGAGGCAGCATGCCAAATTTACCTGATTATATGCTGACGTCTGCTTCTCCCTCTTGCCGATGCTCTAGCTCAGCACTCTCCTCCCTTCTCATTTCCTCTTCCTCTCTGTCCCCCTCTTCCTTTTCTAATCCAGGGAGTGTATGGAGGAGGAGGAGCATTGGAAGTAAGTAAGCAAGCAGACAGAGGTGGGCGCCCCTCATCAATCTACTTAGATTGGCCTAGATGCCTTTAAAAGGGGTTTGGACAGATTCATGGAGGAAAAGACCATCACAGGTTACAAGCCATAAGCAACCTCCTGGTTTTAGAAGTGGGTTTTCTCTGTGCCAGGTGCAAGGGAGTGACAACAGGAAACAGGTTATCTTGTTGTCTTGTGCTCCCTGAGGCATCTGGTGGGGCCACTTTGTGATACAGGAAGCTGGACTAGATGGGCTTTTGGCCTGATCCAGCAGGGCTCTTCTTATGTTCTTATGTACTTCCTGTGGCAACTGCTTCAGGCATCACATTAGCCTCATGGATGGGCCGTACCTGATAGGAACCTTAAAAGAGAGAGTTTGTTTTTACCTTATTCCTCTGTGGGTGGTTCCTGCTCACAGATATGGCCCTTATTACATGGGCAGAGCAATCCTGACTAACTATCCGGTGGGCAGCTGAGGCCGCCTGCCGGATCCTATCCTTGTTCCAGGCTGACAGAGATCGGCCCGGAGGTCTACACTTCCCCCAGTGTAGTGTGGCCCAGCCCCAATGGGCCTCCTCAGATTTCCATCAGCTACTCTATTTAGCTGGCGGAAGTAAGAGGAGGCCATGTAAAGGCCGCGCCGGCCCGGGAGCGGATGAGGATGTGGCGGCCACCAACCCTGCCCCCTCCCGGGCTGGATCCACCAACCCTCAGCCTCACTCACCGCCCGGACCCTTACCGCCTCTGGCAGCCACATGGGCAATCCAGCAGCAGAGTAAGGGCTGCCAGCCTCACACCAGTGGCCCTTACTCACGAGTCATCGCAAATGTGCTTTACGACACGTTCGCGACGGCTTCCGGTGGCAGAGTGCTTGCTCCGCTGCCAGATTGTTAGTCAGGTTTACGCCATGCGTGTATCCATCCATCCATCTATCCATCTCTCTCTCTCTCTCTCTCTCTCTCTCTCTCTCTCTCTCTCTCTCTCAGACCTACACCAACCACCATTACTTTAGGAAATGAATGCAGGGCCATCTTTTCGGGATGGCTGAAATGGTTGCTGCCCCAGATCCCATGCTTAAGGGTCCCTGCACTTGATGTCCCATGATGAGAGTCTCTTGCAGGGCATTGGACATACATGATCTATGTAGACCTTTATGCAAAGGTGGCTGTGCTACCCACTGAATGCCATAACCATTTTGGCCACCGTTGACCACAAAGTAGCTGTAAGGAAGAGCAATATCAGCCCCATCTCTATGGCCGTGGTGGGGAAGAGGCAAGCGAATAGGGACCATACAGCTCTGGCTGATGTTGCCATTGCCATGGCAGTGCTGTGACCAAGGAACAAAGCACATACATTTTGCAAGATGTCTTTCAAGATATTCTCACAAGACCTTGGGCATGTGCAGCCTGTTCCAAGCTACTTTAAGCCAGCAGAGCTGCAGCGGAAGAGGAGGATCCTGGTTCAAGATAGCTGGGTAAAGCTTATTTCTGAAGAATGAAAGAGGCAGCTGGTGTTGTAAACTCCCTCCTGCTCCTAGCTGAAGCAAAAGAGTCAGAGGGGAGAAATGAGGCAGGCAGTTGGCATCTCTTTCCATGACAGGGGTGGGTGGGATAATAAAAGGCACAAACGTGTTCCATGGGATGCTTATTTATTTATTTACAGTATTTTTACCCCACCTTTCTCCCCGAAGGGCTTATATGGGATGCTCATTGTGGGCCCCACAAAAGTGGCTCTACATGAATACCGTATTGTCCCAAATATAAGACGCACCTCATTATAAAACGCACCCTTAAAGTTTGGCACTATAAAAAAATTTTTAAATATTAAACCCGAATCGCAACAGCCTGATTATAAGACACACTCCTAGTTTAAAAACTTAAATTAGGGGGGGGAAGTGAGTCTTATACTCAGGTGAATACGGTATATAGAATCCTTACACACAGCCACATGTATGCAACCCACTGCTGTGTATGTAAGGATTTGTAGTGGATTGGGTGCTAATCCAACCCTAGATTAGCAGATGACTGGAACAAGGCACAGTCTTAACTCACATCACCGTTACTACACAGTGGATAAAAACACCAAATGGAATGGAAAATTTTAGTTCTTAGAGTCAATTTTAAGGTAAAAGCCCTTTTATTAGAAATAGTTATTGAAAGGGTTTTCTTTTTCAGTTTTACAGCACAGCCCCCCCCCCCTTCAGCAGAATAACAATATTCTCTAAGCAACTAGACTGAAGGCTCTTCTGGATTTTTGGATCAGAAACAGCGATCTCTAAGATGGTAAACGTCAGGCCAAACTCTTTTGTTCTTCTTCCACTGTGTTTTCATATCCCATTTATCCTTTGTAAAGTGCCACCATGAGGGCATTATTTCAAGTGGGTATTCTAGGAAGAGGTTGAAACTCTTTTCTCAGGCTTCATTTTGCCTCTCTCACAACCCAATCTTATCTGGGGCTTACACCAGATCCATCACATGATCCATCAGTATAAGTACCAGACTGATGACAGGAAAGCTGTTCAGTGGGCAGTGGCCACTAGGGCAAATGGCCAGAGGCTGTGCATGGCTGACAGCGGCCCGCTGAAGCACCATCGTCATTGGTAAGTTAGAAGGGGGAGGCTAGTGGGTGGATTGGGGTGGGGAACAAGCCAGGCCAGGGTTAGGAGGGTGTGGGAGGGGGAGGATCTTGGCCGTAGCTACACGGTCCTAACACCCCTTCCCATCCCATACCTGTCCCCAGAGTCTCCTCGGATTTACACCAGCTAAAGAGCTGGTGTAGGTCCGACAAGACCTACTGGAGACCAGATGACCTATGGAGAGGTAAGTAAAGATTTTTTACTTACCTCTCCTGGCCCATCTGGTTCCCCACCCACCCATAGCATGCAGAGCGCACTTAGGTGGCAGAGCTGCACGGTCTGGGCTTGAGGGGGATAGGATTGGACCCTAACTCTCCCAACCACTTTTTCCAATTGTACAGGAGTACAAGGCCTGTGTTTCTATCACACCACACATTACAGACATTGTGGCTTTGCCTTAGACTGTAGGCTCCTAAAAAAAAAAAAAAAGCAATCTTTATAGTATTGTGCAATTTTCAATGACTTTTGCCTGGAAATCCTGGTAGTCAACGTGTTATAGTTCACAAAGTGAATCATAATCGACTGACTTTTCAGAAGAGTTCCACCTGCCAAATATTACTAAATTTGGAAAATTATCCATGAATACCTGCCTATGGCTTCTGTAATTTGAGATCATTTTCTCACTTATCTTGGACAGTTCCTCTGCATGAGATGACCTGTTTTGTGATAAAGAAAATTTGAGGCCCGTCTGGGTCATAATCACGAAAATCTTCCTCCAAACTCTGGCTATCTCTCAAGCAGGGAAAATCCAGCATTTGGAAGTTCAACTTCAATTTGCAAATCTTTATATTTATTATTATCTTCATCCTCATCCTTATCTAAACTTCCACAGTCCACCAGGTGTTTGAATTGGCTTTTCTTTTTCTTGGACTCTCGCTAGTTTGAATTTGAGTTTGAATTTGAGCTAGTTTGAGCCAGGATGGTGTAGTAGTTTGGGAGTCGGACTTAGACCCTGTGAGGACAAAAAGGAGGGGAGGAAATATGTACACCACTCTGAGCTCCTTGGAGGAAGGGCGGTATAAAAAAAATGTGAAAAAAATTCTAGTCAAGAACTTAGGATTTCTTATCTTTGATATGTACTTGACATCCAGCTTGCATAATACACATGATCCAAGATCACTTTACATAGAAAAGGAAGCTTCTCTCTTGAGTGTATTCTGATGATCATCACAATCAGTGTTCCATACTAGAGAGCAAATTATAATATACAGTATTTATATATCGCTTTTCTTGGTCACTGAATTTCTCCTCTGACTTTAATCCAAGGTGGTTTAATCCAAATTGGGAGTCATATTTCAGTTAGTCCGGTCTTCTGCATGCTTAAAAAAGTCACTGAACTGACTCTTCTCTCTTCTCTTTGATGAAATTTCCATTTCCTTAGTTTCCTCAGTGTTGAATACCAGACAGATCACAGGGCTGTTATGACTAATTTCATCCTAAACTACAGTGTAAGTCTATTAAGGTACACTGGATCTGGCATCAAGCTATGAAAAAAGAAAAAAAAAGTCTTATGATGAAAAATAAACATTTATATTTGGGGAGCTGTTTCTGAACACAAACTACTCTTTGTTTGGTAGTTGGCTGTGGGTAATGTAAGCCAAGCAGTTCCAATATGACAGCAAATTTGGCAAACAACCTCTGTGTGTGTGTGTGTGTGTGTGTGTGTGTGTGTGTGTGTGTGTGTGTGTGTAAAATGTACAATCTATTCTGTGCTCCAGACTCAAGGGGGACTTTCTGCCATATTTCTCCTCTGCTCACTCCCTACATTCTCAATAGAAGGAAGGGACAAGTATACCATAATTGTCAGCAAAGGAGGAAGATATCCAGGATTGCTTGATGTATTCTGTAGCCCTATGGAGTGTGTTCCCCTACTGGATGCTTGAGGCAACCTTTTTTCAGTCATGTGGAGCTGTGGTCAGGGAGCTGCCTGAGGAGATTCTGAAGGAGCTGGAGAGGACTGAAGGAAAGAGTTCCTGAGGGAAGAGAAAGTTAGTCGGAGATTTTGAGAGGGAGGAAATACTCTTCTGAGGAGACTCCACAATCTTATGGATGCTTACTCAGAAGTCTCGCTATGTTCAATGGGACTTACTCCCACGTAAGTATGCCTATGACTGCAGCCTAAAAGACTGAGCCATCTCACAGTAACAGCCTTCTGTGCCTGTATCCCATCCAGTGAGCAGCACTGAGAGAGATGTATCCCCATGACACTATCCCTGCCTAGGAGAGAATAACTGCAGTTATGTCTAAAGTATCCAGACCACCAATTTGTAGGACTACACCGCTTTGTGTAAAGACTCAGCCTAACATTGTAAAGTAGTTTTGTATTGCTCTCTTTGCTTCTTTGTTTTTGATTTTCCTCCCTGTTAAGAAGGCCTACTTATTGTTTCCCCCCTTTTATTACATTGCCTGCTAGTGTGTGTTCCCCAATACACGTTTTAGGAAGTGTGGGGCTAGTAGATTGGAGGCACTGCACATTAATTTAGACCCTGGTATGATTTTCTCCCCATCCAATCCACAACAGTCACAAAATGGTCGCCGACAGTGCGTGAAGCATGCAAGGCGATGACCACTTTGGGAGCACTGCTGCTAAAGGCAGCAGCACTCCTCAACCATCCTCGGTTCTTGCCATGCCTACCAGAGCAGGTAAGGCAACAGCAAGGGTGGGGACAGGGAGGGCGAAACTGGTTGGGGAGGGGGTAGGAATAGGAGGTGGGGAAGCTGCAGATGGAGTGGATCTGATGGCGATGGTCCTATCCCCTCATTTCACAGCCTCCCCACCCCTTTTTCTCCTCGGACTTGCGCCAGCTACAGAGCTGGCACAGGTCCAAGGAGGCTCACTGCAGAGTGGGAGGCTTAAGGAGAGGTAAGGAGAAATAATTCTCTTTCCCCATCCAAAGCCTCCCGATCTGCCTCCCCCTGCTGGATACAGTGCACTCATTTTTGGTGCAGCTGCCTCGGTGGGGGGGGGGGAAAGGATAGGATTGGGTCTACAAACACAAAATACTTGATATAGTGACTTGATATAGGGACTAGCAGCCCAATCCTATTTTAAAAGCCCCACACCCTGATGCAGCGGCATTGGGGCAGGCTACGCTGCATCTAGCGTGGGGCTGGAGTTCTCCTCGAGGGAAAGGGAGAATCATCTCCACCGGTGCTACTTGGAAGCACGATAGCAAAATAACTGACGCAGCTCCAAGAAGCCCCATGTCGGGTTTTCAAGCCTGGGTTAGGATTTGGGGGAGGTCTCCTCTGCAGAGCCCACCCCCTCCCAGGCATGATCCACCCTCCTTCCCGCCCTCTCCCTGCCCCAAAATGCTTCCTCCCCTCCTCCCTTCCCCTGCCTCCCCACCGGCTGGTGCTCACCTGCGGATTGGGCTCTTAACCTACATGATATTGGTTAATGTGAAGAATTTGGTTTTAACCACTTTAGTTCTGCTGGCATCTTTTGGTTACTGCTCATCAACATTGCATTAATTGTGCTTTTGTTGTTGTTGTTAAATAATGAGAAATTTTCTGACTTCAAAGTCAAACACAAAGAATCACCTCACATTTTACTCAGCTTATTTTGGAGATACAGCGTGACAAGAAACCAAAACATTGCTAACCTCCCCAAAAAAAGGCAGCAGGGAAAAAAGTGTTCTAAACAAACGAAATGTTGATCTGCCTTTTATTAATTTCATTTTTTATCTTCTTGTATACAGACGTTTGACAGCTGTGACATTCATGGGCAATGCATTTGAAAAAGAAGACATAAATATTCAGAGACATATTAGAATGCTGTTCAATGTAAGCACCTGTCTACTTAGTGTTGACAGAAAATCATTTACTTTGCTTTATGCATGTTCTCTCTGGAGACCACTGAGGTCCTATTTTATTTAAAGAGCTGGTCCCAACATCGGTACTTCCTCTTGAAAATGCAATATATACAGCTAATTATATTTATCGAGGAAACAATTCTGGTTTATATTTTCAATAATCCTTAAACAATTTTGTCAGTTCCTTACTACAGAATCGGTTTTCCCCTGGGTAGGAGGCAGCACAGGACCTCATGATGGTTTTATTTCTGACGTCACAAAAGAAGCAGTGGAATCGACAATATCAATGCAATATCAGTAAAGATGCAAAACTTTTTGGGTAGGTAACATTTATCTACTCACAGAGTATCCTCACTTCCCTTATTTATCTGACACTTCCCTGCTCATTTCATAGATGGATGGGCAGCACAATCCTATCCTACACTCTGCTCAGCGATCACCATCACCACTGGCAATGCTGCATCCTGAGCAGAGTAGGCAGGGTTGGAGGTCTCCTCGGGGTAAGGGAAGCTTTTGTTCCCTTACCCCAGGTAAAGCCCCAGCCTCCCAAATGGGTCTCCTTGAAAATCCACGCCAGCTATTGAGCTGGCATAAGTTCGAGAGGCCCATGTCGGGAGAAACAGGCCTGGAAGGAGGACAGAATACAGCGTGTACTGCTGCTGCCGACCCGGCCCTCCTCCCAGGCCCAATTTGCCCACCTCCTGCCCTGAAATGCTTCCAGAACACCCCTGGAATGCCCTCCCCCCGCCCCTTTGCCGTGCGGTCCAGCCTCAGCTTACTTGGGGTGCACGCCATCCAGATACCGCCCGCAAGGGCTCGCACAGGCCTCTGCATCAGCCTAGGGCTGGTGCAACTGCTTTACAGCAGCTTTTGTGACAGTCCTGGTCTGGCACAGAGGTCCTATGCCAGCCTAGTTGTCAGATAGGATTGTGCCAGATAGATGTAACCACTACACACATAAAAATTACTTCTTGTGTTAAACTAATCTAAAGAACAATGTAAGAAACCAGAATAGCTTTTCTTTTCAGAACTGTGATGGAACTGGAAATATTTACAATCCATTTCTTGAACCAGATTTGCCATGTAGTGATGAACCGTAATGAACCATGTAAGACTGGCCCGGCCCAGGAAGGGGCTTGGGATATCAGCACCGATATCCCCGCCCCCTCCCAGGCCAATGGTCCCCTCCCTTGCCACCCCAGTCCCCCTCCCTCGCCACCCCAACGCCCTCCCGCCAACCGGCCTAGGACTTACCTGAGTTGGCCAGTGCAGGTCCGGGGCAATGGCAGAGTGAGCACCTCCACACTGGTGCCACTTGCTCCCTGAGGAGCCGCAAAAGTGTTTTACGGCACTTTTGCGACTCCTTAGGCCGGCGGAGCGATAGCATTCACTCCGCCAGCCTAAAGTTATGCAGGATCAAGCTGCCCACCTTTTTGTTTTCCAAAACTTGGAAAGAAGACTATCCAGGCAAACTTTACAAAGGAAGGAAGTCCACAGTAGGGCACCACCCTGCTGCTTGGGGGTCACCAGTCTGACCTCAAACAAAGAACCATCTGAATCAGAATCTCACCAGATCTGCTGACCTAACTATAATCAGCAGTTATACCAACAAACAGGATAACAGAATATGTGTAATTGGGACACATATTCTGTTATCCTATTGGTTGTTATAACAGCTGACTACAGTTAGGCCAGCAGATCTGGTGAAGCTCTGGTTCAGATGGGTCTTTGAGGTCACATCAGCACAAACAATACATTTGCTCTGCCTTTTTTCCGACTATGTACTCATATAAAAATGCATAAGAAAACAAACCAAAATTAGATGCACAAAGCATGTGGAAAGAATGTCCTCTCATGTCCTCTTACAGACAGACAGACATAAGTAGATAGATGGATAGATAGCAAAGGAGACTCATACTTTACTTTCACAAAGTAGGTTTCTGACGATCTAATCCTAAAAGAATTTATATGACCCTACTATGCCTTTTCTTCTTTGTGTAGAGCCATCGTTTTTCCATTGGATTAATATTGAATCCAGACTCACTGAATCCCTTAATGCCAAATTCACAGGTCAGAACTGCAAACATATAAAATTATCAAAGATGTAATCAAAAGCAAAATTAGTGAGCAGAAACTAATGTAAGTGCGGATGAGGATTATGATCATTATAATGCATTGTATTTTATCTTATGAATGTGAAATGATGTTAACTAAGACCTGATGATGTAGTATGTGGGGGGGGGGAGGAAGAAGAGGTTTGAAGAGCTGAGAAAAATTGTTCCTTTTCAACTGCAAAACCTTACAATGCTGCCACCTGTAGGCAAAATATTACAATAACATCTGAAGCAGAGCAGAAGAGGAGCAGACTGAACGCACAAATTCAGGTGCTTGCAAACAGTTAATTTGCCAGGTGAACTTAGAGAGTGCCTATTTCAGACTAGAGAGTTTGACGATCGTATATAATTTAATTAGGATCATGAAACAGCAACCCAGGCTGTCCGTAGAAATTACGAGCTGTGTGATTCCAGATCACACATGGATCCTTTTGTTCAATTACACAGATTCTTTTTATAGAAAATTGCCCCCACCACTTACACAGCCTCTCCCGCTTTCTCTCTCCTCTCCTCTCCTCCCCCCCCTTTCTCTAGATCACACCCATCGTATTGGAGCATAAGATGCCTATTCACATACAGATAACAACTGAAAGCAAACAATAAAATACAAACATATGAGAACCAGATGATTGTAACCAAGGAGTGGATTATGCTGCAGGAAAAGCAGGAAGTAAGCAACCCCTTCCTCCCATTGAAGCACTGTCTTCTGCTAGCCTATATGACAGATTTCAAGAAACAGAAGACAAGGCATTCAAAACTTGCCCAGTCCCAGTTTTGATGCCATTTCTGCTTAAAATATAGGTAAAGGTAAAGTTTGTTGTTGTTCAGTCGTTAAGTCATGTCCAACCCTTCGTGATCCCATGAACCATATCCCGCCAGGCCTTCCTGTCCTCTACTATCTTCCTGAGTTTGCTCATTTTCATGTTTGTTGCACCGGTGATGCTGTCTAGCCATCTCATCCTTTGCCTTCCCCTTCTCCTTTTGCCTTCAATCTTTCCCAGCATCAGAGTCTTCTCCAGAGAGTCCTCTCTTCGCATTAGGTGGCCAAAATATTTCCCTTGACAATTAAGTCCAGTCGTGTCCGACCAGTAGCGTCACTAGGATGCGCGTCACCCTGGGGCAGGGGGCGCGCGTCACCCCATGGCGCGCGTCACCCGGGGCCGCCCCGCCCACCCCGCCACACTCCAGCGACGCCCCTGTGTCCGACTCTAGGGAGCGATGCTCATCTCCATTTCAAAGCCGAAGAGCCAGCGCTGTCCGAAGACGTTTCCATGGTCATGTGGCCGGCATGACTCAACACCGAGGCGCATGGAATGCTGTTACCGTCCCGCTGACGCGGGTACCTATTAATCTACTTGCAATTTCTTGCTTTCAAACTGCTAGGTTGGCAGGAGCCGTCGCACGGATTCGAACTGCCGACCTTTCGATTGATAGCTCATGGTTCAGTGGTTTAACCCACTGCGCCACTAGGCATCAACTCTCAGGATTAGTTGGGGTATGGGGGCTAAGACAAAATGGCTAGCCAACTCAGAAGAGGTCAGGATCCAAGCGCCACTTATGATTTGCTTCATTTACCCAACTGTCTGCTGTTATTAAGTCCACTCACAAGGCAGTTTTCAGTACCATGCTCCTGGTCCCCAGCTAGTCCTGGGATCGGAGGTCTCCTCTGAGAAAGAGCAGGAACTGGCCCCCATAGAAGACCTTGACACTCAACATGATCCAGCAGGGCCATGACCCTGGAGGATCCACTGGAACACACAGAAGCTTGAAATCTAGGGAACTTGGCACCCCACCTGATTCCAAAGATCCACCCCAGATCTTCCTGCATCACCTCCAGAACCCCAGGATTGGAAATGACACCAAATCAGGGAACCATATTTGCGATATAATTCCAAGTGTACTATCTGCTAAAATCAGAATTTTATATTTTGACCTTGAGCTGTTAAACTTGTCATTTTGAAGATAATGCCGCAATTTCCTTTTGTTAAAAGGAAATAGCAGTGATTACATCTAATGCCTTGGATAGTTATGTTGCTGTTTCCTCATATTAGCCTTTTGGATTATAGAACATGCAGTTTAGAAATGCATTTGTAAAAATGCTGTAAATGCCTTTCTTTGTAAACAATTGTAGTGTCTTCTTTTGGGTATAAGCACAATGATAGATGAATGTATAACTAATTAAAGCAACAACAAAAACATACTATCAAAGCTTGTATTGTAATTTGCACTGAGCCCTTGGGATATGGTGGGTTCCAAATACGATCAATCATTTGTGACATGTGGCCAAATTATGACCATTCCCAGCTTATGGAGGGGTTGGTGGTGACCTCCTGAACTCAGTGGCTATTCTAAGGATCATGTGCCAGGTGGGGAGCTGAAAAAGAAAAAAAAAACCAAGAGTTTCTCAGTCAACATGATCCCTCTCAGCAGAGGCAAAACGAGATGAAAATGCACCTGGGGCAAGGCAGTATGCAGCACATGCGCCCCCCGTCCTCTGAGCCCGAATGACATCACCGGTTCAGAGGCCCAACGCGAGCCTCAACATAAATGTAAGAAGCCCAGGGCAGGCGGGAGGGTGCATAATTTTCATGCGCGGCAGCTCTGCCTGATGCGCCGATCTTCGTGCCGCTATTTTGAGGCTCATGCTGCAGAAAACAAGTGCCCCCTTTGGCAGAGCACCCAGGGCAGGTGCCCCTCAGGCTCCGCCATCGTTACGGTGCTGCCTCTCAGATCCACAGTGTTCATTTCAAAGACGAAATGCCCTGTGGGTGCATGCCAGTGGGTACATAGCATTTAAGGACAGTCTGCTAATAATGATTTGGATATTTCTTGGAAGGAGGTTTGTAGTTGCTCTGGGAAACTCTCTGTATCTATACAGAATTGGTATTTCCTTCCTCATGATCTTAGGATAGGATGAATTACAAATAAAAATCCACATACAAATATGCCTGCATTATTTATCTACTTGATGTTTTTTCAGTCACACACACTATTCACAAGAACATTCGTCCCTTACCCCTGGTGTAAGCCTCAGCAGCCCCAATCGGCCTCCTCTGATGTGCACCAGCTATTTTGCTGACTTACATCTGAGGGGCCTGTGTAAGGCTGGCCAGGCCTGGGAAGGGGCGTTGGATATTGGCGGAGCATGCCGCCAATACCCCCGCCCCTAGCCTGGCCAGCCAATCATGCCCTTCCCCACCATCCCGGCCCTCCCGCTGCCCTCCCGCTGCCCGGCGCCGGGTCTTCATCGGGCGGCAGAGTGAGTGGTGCCGGCCTCGGCGCCAGCATCGCTTTCTCCATGGGTGCTGAAAACATGCCTTATGGTACATTTATGACACCCTACACCGGCAGAGCACTCGCACCGCCATCGCCGATTTGTGCAGGATTGCACTTTGAGTCAAAGTACCAGTTCAGCATGAGTGGCTGGGAGCTTTTTCCTGTGACTGCAACAACATGATGAGGGAGTTGTAAGAATGAACTGCAAAATACAAAGACACAAGTAGCTGTTCTACTATACCTGCATGCTGCATTGTGTGAGGGTTTTTTTTTTTTTTTACGGATATAGTATTTAGATTGTATTTAGATTCAATATATTATACATCAGATGTTTAGACTTTGATTTAGATAGAGTATTTTGTCCAGTTTCCTGTAGAATGGATGGATCAACAAAACTTGGTCCAGTAAGTGCTATTAAATAGCTCTTTGCCTTCTTGAAGGGAGGCTCTGTGTTTGGGCCCTGTGTTGTTCAACACTTTTTTATATAAATGATCTGGATGATGGGATAGAAGGGATGCTGATGACACAAAGCTTGAAGGGGGGGTAGCTAACACTCTGGAAAGACAGAATCGAGATTCAAAATGATCTTGACAGGCTCCACACTGGGCCCATACCAACAAGATGAAGTTCAGTAGAATCAAATGCAAAGTCCTCAATGAACAAAAAGTTAGAGGAGTACAGGATGGGGGAAATCTGGCTTAGCAGCAGCAGGGGTATCTAGGTATCAAACAGCCCGATCCTGTGTAAGTAAACGCTGGCGGAGCGAGCACTCTGCCGGTGTTAGGCATCGCAAAAGTGCCATAAGGCACTTTTTTGACACCTTGAGAGTAAGTCCTAGGCCATGTGATGCAGGGGCAGAGAGGGACGGGGGCCATTGGCCGGTGCGGGCTGGGAGGGGGCGGGGATCTTGGTGCTGATCCTAAGCCCCTTCCCAGCCCGCGTCGGCCTTACATGACCTCCCCGGATGTATGCCAGCTCTGGAGCTGGCCTGCATCTAAGGAGGCCCATAGGTGCTGGGCTTGGCTACACCTGGGGAAGGGGACAAACATCCCCTTCTCCCGAGGTGTGCTCTAGCAGTGCTGGGGCAGCCCGGAATGGGCTCAGGATTTTTCACAAGATTGCGCTGTTAGAGTCCAATCCTAACTTCCCCAGTGCTGATGCCTGTGCGGCCAACAGGGCACACACTGCATCCTGCGGTGAGGTCTCTTCCAACTCTAGTATTCTATAATTCTAATAACCCAATTCTATCCTCCCCCCCCCCGCCAATGCAGCCATGTCAAAATGGCTTGCTCTGCATCTTGCTGGGGGGGGGGCAGTCGCGAAGGTCGTCTCTGAGTAGGGACACTTTTGTTCCTTTACCTGGGGGTAAGCCTCCATGGCACAGAGGGGTCTACGTGGACCTGCGCTAGCAAAATCTTTGGTGCAGGTCCGTGTGGATCCAGGCTGCGGGATCGGTCCAGGAAGGGGGTTTGGATTTAGCGGCCACCACTGCCACCGAACCCACCCTCTTGTCAGACTTGATCCTCCCCGTTACCTCCTTGTTCCACCCACCCCACCCCCGTTCCGCCCTCCCCCCTGCACTTACGCTCATTCTGCCAGCATAAGAGCCCAATAGGATTGGGCTGTAAGTTACCTATTATATTATCTAATTTTAGTTAAAATGTATCTGTAGGGGGTAAACTGTTTATTAAACTTGCTGTGGATGCTCATCGGGATCGACAGCCTAGAACACATATATATCATTTATACAGAGCTGAAGTTGACTAACTAGCTACCTGCTGGGTAGTTAGCGGATGCTGAAATGGTTAATTTTCCACACATTTTCCGCACAGATTTTTATAGGATTAACAATTCCTTTAAATACCAGTTAGATATAGCTGTAATAAGCACATTGATGTAGATACAATAGGACATTCCTAAGGGGAATGCAATTTTTTAAAAGAATTTCCATATTTACTACAATAAATGTTATGCCAAGAATTTTTATAGCTAACAGAAACACAGAATATACTACACCTAAAGCTAGAAAGCAGTTCCAGTACAAAGCACGCCTAATATATAGCTTCCCAACGACACAGTCTATCCCTCGAAAAGTTGTAAATTATGGTTGCAAATGAGGCCACAAACAAAATGTTGCTCAAGGCATGAATCATAAATTCAAACAATAATCATCTCATATATGAGGCTCAACTACTTTGTTTACTTATCATACCCTGTTTCCTAAACATGTAGATGAAAGTAGGTCAAGTAAATTTAGCATCTTTTTCTCATGAAATATGTTATGCTATTGGGTGGCACTGCCTAATTTACAATTACACAAATCCTTTGAATATTAAATTGTGTTTTCACTGTGCTGTGTCATTACCCATATTGACATTTTACCTCACGATGATACAGTATCATCGAAAGCTGTGGAAACACGCATTTATCAAAACAGCAGCCTGCAGCATAAAATTTGGAGGAGGGGGAGCTAGATCTGAAAAGATTATTAAATGGTGTTGAATTTGAATGATGTTCTTTAAACATCTATACAGGGGTGAGTAGGATTTTCTTTTGAAATCTATATGGAGGTGGTTGCGTGTGTGTGTGTGTGTGTGTGTGTGTGTGTGTGTGTGTGCGCGCGCGCACGCGCACACTTGGTAAAGAGATGTAGAAACACATAATTATACACAGCTAAGTGTTCCAGTCAAGGAATTTCAGTTAGAAAGGATACCTGCACCTGCTGCTATGGTGTAGCTAATAGCTTCTCTCAGTTAATCCTTTGCCTCAGACAGCAAAGGAGAAGAGAGTGAGAAGGGTATGGTGAGTGGTGTACATGATTTGAAAATGAAAGGGCAATCCAAGTTCTTCTGCATGTGCACCACATCTTCCACAATATCAGCATGCTGTGATGCCAACTCACTCAGTAGTCTCAAACTCTAACATTTTTTTCTTCCATCCCTAAGTTAGTCAAAATCCAGAAGAAGAATGGGAGAGTTTCTGGGAAAGGAGGGGGCAGGCAGGAGGCGAAATGGGGGATGGAAAGGGTGGATCCTGGCAGCACTGATGTGCACCAAGATCCTATGCCCATCAGTAGCGTAGCTGGCGTTTTTCCAAGGGGGCCATGGGCGGGACAACGCATCTTCGCCCTGCCCGCCCCACCACCGGAATGGAGCGGGACCGGAGCCAAAAGGTTCTGTTCCATTCTGGTGGTGGGGGCAGGGCGAAGACGCGTCATCCTGCCCACAGCCCCCTTGGAAAAATGCCAGGTAGGCCACTGGTCCCCATTCTTTCTCCTGTTCCCTCTCCTTTACTTTTCTCAGTTCTGTACCAGCTAAATAGCTGGCACAGATCTGAGGAGACCCAATGGGAAGCGAAGGCTTACCCTAAGGTAAGAAAACAAAAGTCCCTTTATGTCAAGGAGGCCTCTGCCCCCCCCCCATGTAGGATGCAGTGCGCACTCCATTGGTGTGGTTGCACTAGCAGAGGGGGTTTAGTTAGGATTGATCTGTGAGACCCCTGAAACCCCTAGGCCCTGTTATGCAGCAATGATATCATCACTGTACACCAGAAATGCCAGATCTCCTCTAGAACAAATTTGGAGCTTGAAGATATGTTCTCAACATCCAAAAACACTATTTCTGGAATGGACCATGGATAGTGAGGACTATCCATCACTAGTTATATATTACATGTATTGTTCTGATCCGTTTTGTATCTTTTAATCTTTCAGAATAAGTGAAAGCCATCTGCACATATTCAGAAGTACTCTTTTCTGATAGTTTCACATGCTCCAAGTGGAGCCCTTCCACTGAGAACAGGTTCCAAGTTGGGCAGCCCAATCCTACCTAACTTCCCTGCACTGATGCAACGGTGCCAGTGCAGGCTACATTGAATCCTGCAGAGAAAATCCATAGGTGGGAGGTCTCCTCATGGTAAGGAGGAGATCCCTTCATCCCCTTGCCCTAGGGGAAAGCCCTAGCCCCCACAATGGTTCTATTTGGACCTGCGTCAGTCATATGGCTGGTGCAAGTCCACATTGATCCATATCGGCGAATTGGGCCCGGGAAGAGGGTTAGGATACGGCGTTGCCAGTGCTGCTGATCCTGCCCCCTCCCAGGCCTGATCTGCCCACTGCCACCCCCATCACCACGCCCATCCTGTTCTGCCCCCTCTCCATCCTTCCCCTGCCCTTCCACTGCTCAGTGAAGCACTCACCTGCATTGGAGCGTGTTCTGGTTTGCACTGCCGCCACCGGGATGATGTAGGCCTTCCTGCCAACGTGGCTATCGCCACGTCGCAAACTGCTTTTTGACAGTTTTGCGACAGCTTGTGCTGGCAGAGTGCCCACTCCACCGGATTGTGCCATAAGCCCTATTAACTCCTATTTCTAATTAAGCCCTGATTTCTGAGCATGCATGCACCCAGTTTTACATCACAGCTGGGTTGTCTACAAAACACCGGCTGAAAGTCCAAAACTGCATACTATCACCCCACCCCCGTTTACCAATTTCCCATTCATGACAGAAGATCAAGCTATTACTTTCCCACTATATTATATTCTTGCTGTAATATGTCAGTGTGACAAGGAGTTTCATTCTAACTAGGTTCTATTATGATTTATGATACCATTTGATTATGTCAACAGTATCTCTATGTTGGAAATATCATACAAAATGTTTGCTCCTAGGCTGAGACTTTGTCTACAGAGTTTCAGCCTGAAGCCTTTTTCTCTCTCCTACAGACAAGTAATAAACCCCTGCAAATAGAGAGTTATAATAGAAAGCACAAGTTTCGTTGGGGTTCTTTTTTGGGAAAAAAAATGATTTTCTCTCAGTTTGATCAGATGAACCACAAACCACACATGAGAAATATAACCATATGTTTATCTTGTTTACAACTATAAATGTGCCAAACAGGACAAAAATGAAAACTAGAAGAGCCAGTTTTCCTCAGGCTACAACCAGCTCTCAAATTATAGAAATAAAATGTAGGCACAGGACCTATGTACAGCACATAAGTCATGTATGGGTTATTGCTTACCCAATTGCTCATCTTACTAGTATCAATCCATTCAAAAACACAGTTTTGATCCTTCAGTGTTATTGGACGTGCTGTGCATGTTTAGTTGTGTTAGCAGGCGCAGGCGTGTATCAGCTTTGATCAGAAAATAGTTGTGGGGAAGTTTTGCTAAGCCTTGAATATGCTGGTTCAGGACATCCAATCTCTACAAGCCATAAGAATGTTGATTGCCACCGTGATCTGCACTCTTCCATACAATAGCACAGAGGGACACAGCAGTCTTAGTGCACAGATCAGTAGTGGAGCTATGACCGCCCCCTCTGGCGCCAGAAGTGACATCACCAGTGCCGCCTTTTTCCCACCAGAGGCGCATGGCGGGAGGGCCAAACCCATTGCTGTGTCTAACTGTAGTAGTTTTTCACCAAGCTGATATGCATGTATGCTTCATTTCAGTATGATGTAAGTAGAGTGTATTAACAGTGCAATCTGATACAGGTTTACTCAGAAGTAAGTCTCATTGTGTCCAATGAGATTTACTCTCAGGAAAGTGGGTCTAGGATTGCAGTATCCAATGTCTGTTAATTCACGGGGAACAAGATCTGCTGCAAAGATGACGAAGAAATGGTTTTATTATGTATATAAAACTACATAATAATTAAGAAAGAAAGAAAGTGTTGAGGGACATCTTGACCTGAAAAGTCCTCCACATGATAGAGAGCAACTGAGAGTTGGTGGACCATTCAACAAATTGAGACACAAGAAGAGGCTACACATACCATGTTTTAAACACATAGAGTAGAGAGATTACACTCCAGCATTCTATGTCTAATCCAGATTTGATCAAATCTTGTGGTTGGTCTGTGAGTCATTCTCATGATATCTGTGGAGGATCATTTTCCTACACTCCTGAAACTTCGACCTCCAATCCCTTAAACTAGAAGGGACCTCTTTTGAAAACACAGGGCTGGCTGCAAGCTTATCTTCTGTTCACCTGCCATGGTGCTCTAAACCAGCATGGCTGGAAATACCCGAGAATGGATCACCGAAATAATAGGACCTCTAACTTGACCATTTTGTGGAAATGTTTTTGTCTTGGCACTGTTTATCATTTTCACTTGTTCTGCACATATCTAAGGGGAGAAATGTTTGCCAAACTTGGAAGCTAAAGCTACTGAAAGGTTCATCCATTCATTTCTCTGAAGGGTCTGGCAATGCTTTTCTCTAATTGCATTTTGCCTCAACTGAATTAAACCTGCTGTTTCTAACACTGGAGGAGCAAATGAAAATTCCTAATAGTGTGGCTGTGAATTGTTGAAAACTCAATGTACTCTCCGGCATTCTCAGGGCACAAAAATGGAAGCATTAATGTTAAGTACCTTGCCAGCTAAATTCCTCTTGAGCTTTTGAATATGCTGGAACACTAAGGCCAAATACTGCTGGAGTCAGTCAGGATTGCCAAGGGCAGCAGGGAAGCTGGAAGATGTATGTTTTGCTCCAGGAACTGTGCCGGTCAGGGCAAGATTCCATCAGGCGAACTGGAAGGAATCACTGCTGGTTACATTTCAGAGCTATTCTGAAAAGGAGCAGTGTTGTGCCACTAGCTACTACAAGTTGCCAAGTGCTTTAAGCATGCTAAATAGCAAAGCAGCAAGAAACCACTCTGAATGGCTGTCCATCTCTCTGGAAGCTGGTTTTCTTGGAAAAGCCCATCCTGCAGCTTACAATCGAGTTGTCCTCTGGGCTGGCTATCTGAATTATTTGTAATATTACCTCTTAAACTGTTACACGTTTTTCTCTTTTTTCCTCTTAAACCTTCTTTCAGATTATATATAAGGAGACTGGCCAATATGCTGAATACAATTCCAAAGGAGTTGTGTGTTTATTCATATATAAAACTTAATCTTTAACTCTTTACCTTGGACTCTACTTTGCGTACCAGCATACATACCAGAAACATCCAGAGCCACCTATTATCTGATTTTACTGGATGTATTTCCACTATTAACAGCCAAGAAGACGGACAAATTACCTGGTAATATTTACTCCACGGCTTGCCCATTCAACCTTTGGCTAGTGAAGTCTTGTTGGCAAAGATGTTTACATTCTGTCTTAATCATTATTAATGCATCATTGTGTGGAGGATCAATTTCAATTATCTGTATCCATTTCAATCTGTGTTCCAGCTGAGATTCAGAAGAGAGACTGCCTTGATCACCCTGGCAGATAACCTGTAGCAGGAGCGAAAGAGGAGCAGTGTAACTCTTTTGGTTCTCTGAGCTTATTTAGCAGCTCTTAATACCATCAACCATGTTATCCTTTTGGAATGCCTGCATAGACTATGTAGGAATGCGGGGGCTCAGAGTCATTGTTTTAACAGTGGTTCTATCTCTATTTTGTGGGCTAATTTCAGAAGATGGTGGTGGGAGTCCTCTATTTCTTGGGAACTCTCCCATGCCATTCCATTTTGTCTCCCACACTTTTTTTACACCTACATGTGAAACCACTGGATGAGGTTCCCCAGGGATCTGGGGCATAATGCCATCCATATGCTGATGGGATTTTCTGATACCTAGCCAGCACAGAAACATTTCCCAGCCAGTTCCCTAATGTTGGTTAGATCATGTTGGTTAGATGCCTCTAACCTAATAAGAAATTGAGGATTACAAGTAATATAATGGCTAATAACCCTGGTAATAGTGTTATACATGTTCCCAAAAATCATTTTTTTAATGTTCTGGCAGAATGCTCTTAATGAGGTCCTATCCCTCCAGATCTTCACACTGTTCATAATGGTAGTCAAATCAAATGCCCTTTCAAGCAAATATGGGAAAGAAGAAACCTGGGGTCAAATCAATGTTTATCAAGAAACCCACTGGATGGCCTAGTTTAGAAAGACTCTTAGAATACAATATGTTACATGTATCATCTGTATCTAGAACGTCGAGCTCCCAAAATCCAGTCTCTTAACCAGGGGCAAAGTCAGAGGTCAACCACATCAGGCACTGGCTGAGGGCCCATGAGCTCCTTAGGGCCTGCCCCCCTGACCCTTGAAGCACCCCAGAACCCACCTTTACATGGAGTATCAATGAAGCAACAATTTTACCGTAGGTTAATTGATATACATAATTTAAACGAGAGTTTACGGCATATTTCTGGTCACAAAAACATCACCAAATTTCTAAATAAAGACCCAAAACACTTCTAATATTAAATATTGAAAAAAAATGTGAGCTTTCCAGGCCAGAGAAAACCCATGCAGACATGGTGAGAACGTTCAAACTCCATACCAATAATGGCCCACAGGGAATCTATTTTTTTTCTCAACAACTTAAAAACAAAATGACTTATAACGAAATGACTTTAAGTGAGGACTTGCTGTATTGTGTTTGAAGGTGTCATCAAAAAGCAGTTTTGAACAGTATGGTAGTCTTACCAGGATTCATACAGGGACAGAGTGCTAGACCTTTAGGAGAAGGAATGTGGGCAGGTGTAGCTTGTTAAACCTTAGAGCACAATCCTAGGCATGTCTACTCAGAAAGCAAGCCCCAGTGGTTGGAAATAAGTCCCGGTATGAATCTGGTAAGCCTACTTATGGGCATTTTCCTCAAATCTGTGATTTGTAGTGATGTTGGTGGATTCATGCTCTACTTGTATTCAGATACTGCATTTCCCACTAGTCTCTCTCTACCAAACAAACTTACCCTTCCTTGCAACACAGAGAGAGGAAGGGTTGGTGGAGATAGCTAGGAGAGGTTTTGTAGGCCTCATCTTTAAGGCCCAGATGATCCTAAGCATTTAAGGGTGCAATTTTCTGCCAGGATACAAGGGTGTTTTTTCCTATGCTTCCCAATTCAACAAATTTGGCTGGAAGACACCGGAAAATGTAAATTCTATGAATTTTCCAAGCAGAAAATTCCTGGTCTTAAAGAAGACCTTACAGATCCTGGCCTTAAAGAAGACATCTACATAGGCTTACCAGATCTCCAACCGGGACAGAGTGCTAGACCTTTAGGAGAAGGAATGTGGGCAGGTGTAGCTTGTTAAACCTTACAGCACAATCCTAGGCATGTCTACTCAGAAGCAAGCCCCACTGAACTCAATGGGGCTTACTTCTGAGTAGACATGCCTAGGATTGTACTCTAGGACTTAACAAGCTACACCTGCCCACATTCCTTCTTCTAAAGGTCTAGCACTCTGTCCCGGTTGGAGATCTGGTAAGCCTACATCTACAAGTCTTTGTCTATTTGGAGTACCCCTTCTCTGGAAAGTGGGAGAAGGTAGAACTGGCAAAGACGATTTGGGGTAAATACTCAGAGGCCTGGCTTTTCCAATCTTTCTCAGAAAAACTCAGGAACATCCAAGCTTTATCTGAGAATCCTCAAAGAATGCTCTGGAAAACTGATCTAATTACATGGCAAGCCAAGGGGAAGCTCACTATCACTAATGAGCCAACCCACTAGTGTTGGCCTCAGAACTCATCTAAGATTTTCTGGTGGGAACTGTTTGTACAGAAAGGCTTAAGAAGTGTGTAATGCAAACCAAATAGAGCAATCTCTTTAGTCCATGTGATACTGGAACAAACAGCATCACAGAAACACGCAACACGTTTACTGCCCAATTCTATCCCCCACCACGTTATATTGTGCAGCTGTGCCAACAGAGTGTATGCTGCATGCTATCATGGGGGAGCGATTGGTCAGTCTGCAGGAGTCCAGGAGATGTAAAAATACTTTTTACTTACCCCCCCCCCCCAGTAGGCTGCCTGATTGCCTATGGGTCTCCTTGGACCTATACCAGCTATATATCTGGCACAGGTTGGAGGAGATCCAGGGGTGGGCAGAAAAATGGAGGATAAGATCTGGTGTGCACAACTGTCACTGAATCCACCCCTCTCCCAACACTCCCTGGTTCCTCCCTCAACATGCCCCATTACTACTACTCCCCACCCATGGCCTCCTCTCCACCCTACTGCCAATTTACCAGATCCTGAGGAGCCTCCTGGATCCGCTGCTGCATGCGCTGCACCTCTCACACTGCCATAAAGGAACTTGCGCTGCCAGAACAGTAGTTCCGGCAGCGTAAGACTCCAATAGAACTGAGGCCTTAATGAAGAAGTGTATTATCTCTGCTAATATTCAAGAAAGATGTTAGGAGTTAAAGTTCCTTTCCAGTTATACATGTAATCTTGACTTTTTCTAGGTTTAGTTTTTCTAAATATGACTTTATGGAAACCAAGAGGACAAAATCACCTCATAGACAACCCCCAATGGTTAAATTACTACAGAAACAGCAGGATACCAATGCTTCCCTTACATGGCACTCCTAGTTATAACTTCTCTCACGGGCTAGATCAATGGAAGGTGGAAGCAGGCTTCTTTCTTACTTAAATGTTTGGTCAAAATGTTTGGCCTGCATATTTACCTTATATCTCTAGATCTAGAAAGATTAGAGACTGGCTTTAAAAAAGAAAAAGAAACGCTGAGAATCTGGGCCAATTAATGGCCGAAACAGGGCCCAGGTGGCAGGCCTAGAATCCAGGCAAAACCTGGCCAATAGGGCCATATGATGACGACCCTCGATACAGTAAATATCCACCTTCTCTACCACCCCACATCTCTATTTACAGTATGTGATTTTAGCACATTGTAAAATGTCAAAAGGGTACCAATGACAACCAAAGGCAAATCTTGGCAAAATCTTGTTTTATAAACTCTTGAGAAACGTTGACATATACTGCAACCTTATTCCCTGTATGTCTTCCTCTTTGTAAATGATTTGCTTCCCTCCTTTCCTGTGTAAATAAACAGAAATGTGTCTGTATATTTGGTGCTTTTTTTTCCTTTGGTCATGATAATCAAGGGCTATTACGGCAATAGATCTTATCTGTAGAATGGCAGTCCCTCTGCACCTTCAGTTCAGATTTTTGTTTATGCTTGGCTGCAATTGTGGCTGTTTCTGATAGTTTTAGGTCAGCCATGACAGACTATGGGTGACACTAAATAAACAAGCTTGGAGACTGGGACCAGCCAGGAAGGAACGATACTGGTGCTCACAGTTTGAATTTCCTTCATTAATCAATGCTTTTTTTTATTTAAAGTACCTTACTGTGTTAGGGTCTGGCTCAGTATATTATACTGAGAATAAGACATAAGGATCTAAAACTCAGAGTGCATAAGACGGAGGGACAAGTTTGGCAATGGGTTACACAGAAAGGAAGAGTAGCTCAGTCTTATACAGGAGACTAGTATTCAGTGTAGCGAGTTTGATATATATTTCATCTTTGTACAAATTCAAATAAATGGATGGCTCAATTACACCATGTCATACATGATCACTAAAGGTTCTATAACCTGCAAATCTATTGTATGTTACTTCCCAAAGTTCCCATTCTCTATCTTCATGTCCTCTTTATCTCTCTCCCTCCTATATCTATTACTCTTTTTTTTAATCTATTGTTCAATTGAATTGGAATTGTTCTAGTTATTGTCATTGTACAGAATCCCTGGCGCATGTGCTTTTACACTGCACTTGGTATAATGACCTCCGGCAAAATATCCTCAACTCTCTGTTAGTAAATTTCCAAGGGAGGTCTGATTCTGACATCGTCCTGATCTTATTTTCTTCCACCAACAAATGGACCATCAATCAGTTAGCTAAATTTTTTCAACTAACCATGGAACGTAGAGTGGCTATAGTGACCAACATTATGGAACCTAGGTAAAGGATTGTTAACTGTTTATTTTGTTATGCCTCCCTTTTTCTCATGCCTTCAGGGTTTTTTTGTTTGTTTTTGTGTGTGTGTTTGTCTATTGTGTTATGTATTATTACTATTACTCTTTATGTTTTATGTTTGTTTTGTTTATGCCAATAAAGGTTTATTGATTGATAGATTGATTGAGTTATTGTCATTGTTCCAACATTTCCAATTTCTGCAAGACATTTCTGCAAAACCCCAAATGTCCCAATCAAAGAATTGTGCAAAGGAACTTAGGAAGTAAACGGGCATGATTTCCAAATGAATTCTAAGGTCAGTGTTCCTTGGTGCATAAATTAGATTCCATTCTCATCCACTCTGTCACTCATTTTGGCTACATGGTGCATACAGTCCTGAAGTGATCAGTGCAATGTAAATTGCAACACTGAGAAGCATCCGGTACTTGGAAAACTCAGGCCCCAATCCTATTAGAACCTTTTGCCACTGGTACTAGCGTCCCGGTATCACAAGGTCCTTAATGGCGGCATGAAAATCGGGCTGCAGTCTCATGCTGCTGTGCCGCTGCCACAAATGGTGAGAGGCGCAGCACATGTGGAAATGACTCTAGCATGCTCCACAGGCACTGGTAAATTGGCAGTGGGTGTGGGACATGGGAGGGGAAGTAATGGGTATTTGGGAGCAGAAATTGGGGGCATGTCAGGGAGAGAGGGGATAGATCCAGCAGCAGATATGCACGCCGGATCTTATCCCCTATCAGGGGCGTCGCGACAACGCACGACACCCCTGAGCGGGGGCGCGCGTCACCCTTAAGGGGGAGGCTCCGCCCCCGCGCGTGACGTCACGCGCAGGAGCGGAGCGCCCTCCCCGCTCCGTTTTTGGCTCATTTTGGAGCCAAACGGACCCAGGGGAGGGCGGGCGGGCCCACCTCCACCGCAAAAATGTAAGTGAGGGGCATCGCGCGTCACCCCTATACGCGCGATGCCCCCCGGCGGCCCGCCCCCCTGCTTCCCCCCGTCGACGCTAGTGTCCCCTATTTTCTGCCTGCCCCTGGCTCTCCCTGGAGACCCAAATGCAATCAGGCAGCCTACTGGGGGATAAATAAAAAAAAATATTTTTACTTACCTCCTACAGGCTGGCCAATCGCGCGCGCGCGCGCGCACGCACACACACACACACACACACACACACACACTAGCATGCAGCACAGCTTCCATTGGCATGGCTGCATGCTTTTACATGGCGGGGGATAGGATTGGGAAGTCAATGTAATCCAATGACCAGCTGTAGATGATTTACTGCCCAATCCTATCCCCTGCCACGTTATTATAACAGGTAGCCATACCAATGGAAGCTGCACTGCATGCTATGGTGGTGGGTGGGGATCAGACAGCCTGAAGGAAGGAAGTAAAATATTTTACTTACTTCCCAGTAGGATGTCTAATCACCTATGGGATTCCTTGGATGTACGCCATCCACTTTGCTAGCATAAATCCAAGGAAGGCTAGGGGGCGTTCCGGGAGGGGTTTCAGGGATAGGATCCAGGCGCAAGTCGTTACCGCCGGATCCACCCCATCCCTTCCCCGACATACCCCCTTTTCGTCCCCTGTATTGCCCTGTTACTCCCGCTGTCTGCCCATGGTCTGCACCCGCTGTCAACTTACCAGCGTCTGAGAAGCCTCCCAGAGCCACTGCCATGCACACTGAGCTTCTCGCCTTTTGTGGCAGTGCGCAACAGCAGACCGGCTTTTGCGCCACCATAAAATGCCCTGCGCTGCCGGAACACTAGTTTTGGTAACGGAAGTCCTCAATAGGATTGGGGCCTTAGTTGAACTATCATGCACCTGCTGAATAATGTGTAATTTATTCTCTGTAAAAATAAAGCATCCTATCAGCAAAATGCATTTGTCTATTTTATTATCAGAACATTGTTTCTGGAAATACTCCTATCTCCTTTGAGGCCACCAGCCAATACAACAAAATCCTCGCCACTCTGGCTGACACTGCTAGAGTTTAATTAGTTCCACATTTGCTTCCTAGCCAGGTCCAATAAATATGCACGCCTTGGCACAGCTGCATCTCAGCATGAGCACTGAAATTGAAAATGTTTCCTCTGAGGCTGTTGCAATCTTGGCACCACTTCACTTTGCCAGAAGCTGCATCAGTTAACAAATTGCTTGTCCGTTCATAATCACAGTGTAGATAGAGACTTGTTATATGCTTGCGAACATGGAGGGCCAGGCGAGAGGCTCACCCATACCGTGAAGCAACTGTAGAGCTCATCCCTAATGTTTGGTTTGGAACTATAGACAGGGACCGAGAGAGTCCCAGTTCCATATGACGGAGGGAGAAACATGCCAGATGAGCTCCATTTTTCCTACCTTAGTTCCAAAGCCAGGAATTGTTTCCCAGTCACTCTAGCCAGTGAGTCAAAGAGCACATTCCTGATTTTGTTTTAATTCATACAAAGAATATTGTATAGTCGGGCTTCCCTCCCCATCTTCACTCCTTTGACCTTTGTGTGTGTGTGGGGGGGGGGGCAGAAACTGCCTGGAATTTAAAGTTGGGGCACAGAGGGACTGTTCTGAGTTTTCTGGAAGATCTTAGGTTCTGCTTTTGCCAAAAGTCCAACTAAGAGTTCTCCACGACGCTTTTTTATTATGAATTTTAAAATTCACATGAATTTATTTTGTGCCAACTTTTTTTTTTAGTTTGCATATATTCTTCCTCCTCATAAACAGGAATCTTGTGGCTGCAAGAAAAGACAGAGTGTCTCACCATAGTAAATAAAAAGTTGCATACTTTCTGCAATGCACCTAAACAGGGGATGTTTTAATCCCACTGAAAGACAGCCCTTCCGTTTGCCAGCCCAGCCCAAGCACAAGCTTTGATTCAGTGGAGCCAACAGAGATGGAAACGGAATAGCCTGCCGCCCGCCCTACGGGATTGAGTTAGGCACATGGCTCCTCTTTCCATTTTAACTACCTGGAAAATGAATAGGCAGCAGTCCTTGATGCCCCATCCAAGAGCTTGCCCATTCCTTTCTTCAGAGGTGGAAGACTCCAAAATGAGACTCCCTGGAGATAAAAGCTGCTTTTGCATCCTAAATGAAATTCTCTCTGCACAATCTCTCTTCAGGATAATCTGAGACATTTTTCCGCATCACTACAGGGAATTAGTCTGATATCCCTTCTCCTCTTAACAATGGCTTCTAAATATTTTAAATGAATAAATAAAGCATTTCGTACATGATTCACAGCGCAATCCTGTGTAGGACGCACCGTTTGCCCTAAACAGCCGGCCACTGCATCCTAAGCAGGATGCGGCCAGCGCTGGTGGAGCTGGCGCACACTTTGGGGAAAAGGGATGTTTGTCCCTTTCCCCCGGTGTCATCCCCAGTGGCCCCACTGGGCCTCCTCAGATGTGTGCTGGCCCAAATCTAAGGGGCCAGTGTAAGGCCAGCCAGACGCGGGAAGGGGCGTTGGAGATTGGTGGAGCGTGCCACCAATATCCTTGCCCCCATCCCTGGCCAGGTCAGCCAATCACGCCCTCTCCTGCCATCCTGGCCCATCCTCCCTACGCCCTCCTGCTGCCCGGCACAGGACCTACCTGCATCCAGTGGTGTGGTCCTCATCTTACTCCGCAGGTGCCAAAAACGTGCCTTATGCCAGAGAATAGAGCCTCTGCAGGGAGCTTGCCTCCCCTTCCCTGCTTGAAAAGAACGGTGCTCTAGAGGGCCCCATGGACTGCAGCAGCAAAGGGAAACACTTTCTAGTCCAAAAACCTTATGGTGAAATAAATGTGTTGGTCTTTAAGGTCCTGCAAGACTCTTGTTTGTTCTCATTGTGTCTTGATAAATTGGACACCGTACAGTGAGATTTTCTTATATAGATTAACGCTTCTGCACAGTTCATGCTACCATTATCGAATGCACCTTAGCTGCACAACACAAAGCAGCTAAGGGAAGGATGGACTGGGAGTATGGTGGGGTCTGGATTGGAGGTAACTTACCTGTGCACTAACATGGAGCCAGTGCCCAAACTATGCACCAGATATATTAGAGAAACTCTTTATAGTGGGATTACAGCTGGCATGTGGTACATGCAGGATCAACATCCCCTTTGCCTCACGTAGACTGCTGCTCCGTCTACGACCATGCAAGTCAGTCTTGTACATGTCTATAGGGATAGGGTGACTGTATTAAGAGCTATACTAAGATGTTGTGATTATAGTATAAACTACATAGGCAATAAAGGGTGAAACTGAGGTTGCCTATGCACTGTTGACATCCCTCTCCCACTACATGCTAACAATTCCCTTTTGACATAGACATTTTTTTTTACTGAACAGTAAATAACAAAGACTAGGAGAGGTAATTAATCTTACTTGTCAGTGCTTGCCATTTTTCCCCCTTTTAAAAAATAAATAATTGGCTCATATCTAAAACCTAATGACCACACAAAATAATTACAGCGCACGAAAGTCATCAAGAAAGGACTTCTGGAAAAATGGATTTCTTCAATGCATGGTCAGTTCATTAAGCATCTAAGAGACAGTGGGAGAGATGATCCCATTTCCTTGCCAGTTTCAAATCTAATCTCCTTTAGGTTTGGCCAAATAGTAATGCTGGAGGCACTGCTGAGCTTCAAGCAGGAATGCTTGGCTTCCTGGAGCATCAGGGCTGCAGGGCAGAGAGGTGAATTACACTCGGGGGATTGACACCACAGCCCATAATTCTCCTGGGCTGGGAAGTTTGGTGACACCCAAGGCCAAAGTGCATGCCATGGGCTGATATAAAACTTCCAAAGCAGCTGCCTTACCTCAACATGTTGAGGGAGGAAGGCCACCAGGCACTTACTCTGCACCACTAACTGCTATTCAACCTGACTTCAACCTGTTCAGTTTTGGCCTCCATCCTTCTGCTTGCCTGTTTGTCTGGTACTCCCTTGGCCCAAGCACTTGACGGATGTAAGTGAAATGGCCTACATGGTAACTACAGCCCAGATCATGGATATCTCTATCGGAAAACAGTGGTCAGCCTCAATACTAGCTGACACATTTGTTGACTTTCTCAATGGCATACGTGCTGGCTTCTCACGATGGCAAACCTTTCACTGACAGAAGTGCTGCCTCTAATGTAACAAGATTGCCTGTGGGAGGATTGTTATGGAGAACCTGGCGTGCAGTCAGCCATAACACCAGCCCTGTCGATAAAAGACTTCAGTCTCACAGGTTATAATTAAAGTACCATCCATCACTGACAAATGCATCTTTTGAACACAAACCATTTGTGCACATTGTTGAGATATACAATTAAATTACAAGTGTCTCTGAATTCTTTGGGAATGGTCAAATGGCTTGTTCTAGAAGGTCGGGGGTCAGGAGAATCTGAACCGCCTCTTACCTATTGAGCAATTCATAGAGAAGAGAACGCTTTTTCATTTCAAATAGCTAATCCGTGGTCAGTTCATAAACCACTCTGAAAATAGCCACTTGTCTTCCGGTTGTTTTACCCAGATATCACTATGCACATTAGGAAATGGGATTGCTAATTTGCCCAAAATGATTCTGTTTCTCCAGGTTTTTTTTTCTTGGATGAACAGGCATCAAGGGTTAATCTAAGACCATTTGGGAGCTGCTACTGGGCTCCACCCCAGGTATTAGGTACCCTCCCATATTGTTCTAGGGTTGGCAGTCATGACATCACCAGGCTCTGGTTTGTGACATCACCTACCTCAGAAATCTCAGGATTTTGGCTGTATCTGACCTGGCAATCCTAGTGTCAGGCTTGGATTCTCCTGTACAGTTCAGAGTGGTGAGGAGAGGCAAAGAGAGGAAAAGATGAAGGAACTCTGTATTCAGACTGGTTGCTCAGACCAGTGACTAGTTTTTGAGTTTAGAACTCCTTTCTCTACTCATGTGATCTGATTGCCTTCATCACTTCCTGGTTTGAGCAAGCCATAGTTTGCTATCATGTCCAAATGGGCCAAACCATAATTTCCCTCCAAACCAGAATATGAAAACATGGTTTTCTGGTTTGGACTCTCTGATGATTGTCACAGTAAACTATGGTTTGCTCAAACCATATCAGAAGTCAGAGCACACTAGGGGACAACTGGTGAGGAAGACTGTGTGAGACCAAAGCCTCTTCATACTGTTCAAACCATGGTTTGACAATTGTGTCTGAGGAAATAGGCCACTGTGATATTTGGCGTGCTAAATAAGTCATAGTCATAAAAAATATAGCATTGGTAAACTGAACAGTGACAATAGTTTAACCAGTAGCCAACAAGTTGATCCTATTGTCTAGACAGAAGGTCTGGCTCAGTTGGTAGAGTTGCCGCCTCGTAATCCTGAAGACCTGTGAATGGCAGTTCGAGACATGCCACTAACAAAAAGCTGTGAGGAGAGATAAAGCTGCCAGTTGCACCTACGTGGGAGGCAGAGTGCTGTCGGCCGAGCGTGGGAGGCAAAGGGCAGTGAAGAGGCCAGACTGAAAAAGGATACCATCTGAAATGAAGTTGTTCATGAAAGACTGAACATTTATTAATATAATTGTAAAAAAAAATGCCATTAGGGGGGTTGGGAAAGCCTGCCCATGTATACCGCCTTGGATTAAAGTCAGAGGAGAAATCCAATGATCACGAAAGGCAGTATATAAATACTGTATATTATTATTATTACTGTTGCTGCTGTTGTTGTTGTGGAACATAAATGCTCTCTTGAAATATACTTGAGGCTCAAGTATACTTCAAGAGAGCATTTATAGTCTTGAGGGACCATCTACTCCCATGCACTTTGAAAGGCAACATCTGGAGAAACTGAGGGATCTATGAGTTTCTCTCATACAACATTTGTAAAAAAAGAAAAAAGAAAAAGGAGGGGGGGGTCTATTATTAGCCTGCCTATGTAAACCACCTTCAGTCTGTGAGAAAGGCAGAATATAAATACTATAATAAATAAATAAATAAATAAATAAATATAGTGTGGCCTGTCCCCTGAGATCCTCTGAAGGGCCCTTTTTGCATGTGCCACTCCTGATGGAGATCAGGGAGGTGGCGACGAGAAGTAGGGCCTTCTCTGCAGCAGCTCCCTCCCATATGATCTAAGAATGACTCCCTTCCTTGAAGTATTCCAGCAGGGGTTGCAAACTTTTTTTTTCCGGTTGGTGTTGCATTATGATTTAGGTGAGGTATTGTATTCTGGCCTTGCTGCTGCTGCTTATTCTCTGATTGTTTACCATTTGCTGTTCTTACTGCTGCCTTTATTGTGATTTTAGTATCATTGATTGTTTGTTTGGTTTTATTGTGCATTACTGTCCTGCTTTTATGTGTTCACATCTGTTTTGAGAATGATTTTTACAGCTGCTCTTAATTTGCTGCTTTTTATTGCTCTCATATGGTGGTTCTATGTGATATGTGCACTGATGGCTTTGTTTTATGTATTGGTTTTTTTTTAATTGTTTTAATGGAGCTTTTAGACTATTTTATTGTTAGTCGCCTTGGGTGCCCACATAAGTAGGGGAAAGGTGGGATAACAATGTATTAAATAAACAAATATGCCAGATATTACATGAGATAGTGGTATAGTCTTAGATCAGTCTATGGAATCTTCAGATCCAGAAAGGAACCCAGTGCAACATCAAACTTGTTCCTCCCTCATGCCTATGGCAGATATTCAATACTTGCCTCTTTCTTTTTCTTCTGTTTTAATCTCCAAGGATAGGGACTTTTTGAACTACTGACACAGCATATCCCCTTACTGAAAAAGCAATGCCATTGCTCTTACAAACAGGAAGTTCTTGAATCCACATCCTCGATATTTGAAATTATAACTTTTTGTCCTATCTTTGCTAAATAAAGTGAACGTCATGAAGGTGTCCCCCCCCCCACATCCTTTTAAATATTTGAAAATTGTAAGCTTTTGCCCCCTTCCCAATAATTCTTTCATCTAGTCTAAGGGTACAATCCTACCCAACCGCTAGGCTGGCGTAGGACAACCGCACTGGCCCAGGACCATCGTAAAAGCTGCCATAAGGCAGTTGCGCTGGCTTCTGTGGGCCGGATCCAGATGGCGTGTGGTGCAGGTAGGCTGCAGCTAGGCCACGTGGCGCAGGGGCAGGGGGAGGGGGCAAATCAGGCCTAGGAGGGGGTGGGATTGGCAGCAGCAGTGAGCGTCATATCCTACCCCCCCCCCGACCCGTTTCTCCTGACACAGGCCTTCCAGACTTACACCAGATAAATAACTGGCATGGATCTGAAGAGACCCATTTGGGAGCCTGTTCCCTCCCCCCAACCTCCAGGCCACCTCTTTGCACCCTGAATGCAGTGTTGGTTGCACCGGCCTCGCTACATCACAGGGCATAAAGTTAGGCAGGATTGGACTGCCCATATACCATTTTACAGGTCCTTCCTTTTATTATCTTTGCAACCATAAATAAACCATGCCATCTGTTCTATAGCACTTGCTGAGAAATACCAGGAAGTGGTCTGGCAGCTATATATAATGAAGTTGCTTGCAACCCCTCTCCCCAATTGAACCTTGTTTCCTATATAGTATTCTTATCCATCCAGACACTTTATCCATAACTACCAGACACTCAAATTCAAATATGGCATTGCAGCAACAACATGTCTGCTTTGGGTGAGCCATGTCAACTAAACCCTTCCCTGCACATGAGTAAAAGCTACATCGACAGTGAACAATGGCATTTGTATTTATTATGTGCATGAGAAAGAGGAAAGAGATAATTTGGATATGTGGATGAGAGATGCTTGATACAGAGAAGTAGCGCAAGATGCTGCAACTCACCGTTAAGCGGCCCCTCCTACTTGCCGTCAGAGCCATTCCGGGCAGTGACAGCAACACGCAGGAGACTGTTTGGTTTGGTGAGTGCCTGTGTGTTGCCGTCGCTGCCAGGAACGGCTCCAACAGCAAGTGGGAGGGGGCGCTTACATGGTGAGTTGCAGTGTCTTGCACCACTTAGCACGCGGCCCCTCCTCTAGCTACACTACTGGGAGGGTCAATGACATGGCCAGGTAGAGTGCTCATATGCAACTGTCATGCCTCACCTCCTCCTCAGCCTCCAATCCCTATTCCTGCACCACTCTACTGAAGAAGCAGAGGGCAGGAACAGGAAACGAAACAAGGAAGGAGTAGGGTGGTCCTGTAAGCGAATGCCTTTGCTCTTCCCTTGTTCCATCCCCATTCCCACCTCAGGTCTTTTCAAAAAACAGAGTGCAGCCGAAAAGGAGGAGGGATTGGAGGGAGGAGCTAGAGTGTGGTGGGGAGGAGGAGCTGGAGACAGAGTTCAACAGCTCCTCCTGTTTCTCAACTCTAGCCATTTCAGCTCCTACAAACCCCAGTGTACCTGTCTGACTGCCTGCCAACTTTGCAAAATACCTTTTACCTTGTTTTTCACTGAAAGGGGGAGAATTGATAGATTTTGCTTTGGGAGGGTAGGAAAATTGGTGGACTGTGTTTTTAAAAAACTTTTAAAACAGAAGTGTGGTGTACGTGAATGCAGGTGTGTGTCCATGTCCACTGCCTAATTGTGTATCCAAACCACATGTCCACAAATGATTTAAATACCGGTTGTCAATGTAGAAAGCTATAGTGTGTGTGTGTGTGTGTGTGTGTGTGTGTGTGTGTGTGTGTGTGTGTGTGTGTGTGTGTGTGTGTGTGTGTGTTTGACCGCGACCGACCGACCGACCTCCAGAATAACAACAATGCAACCTGTGCTGTCCCAGATATGGAGCAACCAAAGGAAAACCATCCCTAGGAAAGTGTTTGGAGACAGCAATTGTCTCGAGGGAGTTCACTGAGATCTTCTGGACCAGCACTCCTGTTACTAGATGCTTAAGCTGGATCTTGCAGTGCATTCAGGAAGCATGTGTGCCCTGCCATGTGGACTTTAGAAGCCCAGTCATCGGAGGAACAGACAGAAAGCCAATGGCTTCATAGAGTGCATGAGGAACAGAGGCTCCGGCAAGTGGCCTGTGGCAAGGAGGAGGATCAGGGCGCACATGGAGAAAAAGAGGTGACTGATAACCCAATCCTAACCTCTTCTTGTGCCAGCAAAACACATGTTAAATTCCCCTGCAGGATGCAGCATAGCTAGTGCCAGCGCCACTGCATCACCACACGGTAATTTAGTTAGGATTGAGCTGTGAGACGAGTTAACCCCCAGAGCATCAGAACAGCCCCACACATACCCTCCCTGAATGACCATGATGCTACAGTCTCTACGTGTTGCTCAGGAGTTATTTTGTGCTGCCTCTTTTCAGGTTTTGATTCCACAGCCCTGACCTTCTCGTGACTGAATGCTCCTGAATAAGAGAAAAATTAAGCCTGCTTCCGAAGCGCTGTTTCCTTCAAGAGACCAGTACAGCAATTTAGAGATTTTCCCCCCTGCAATTTCCATTTTTAGTTTCTAAAGCCAGGAAATAATAAAAGAAATCATGTATTCATCAAGAATTCTCATAAGTGTATTATATTAAACTGACAGCACTGATACCACTATTCATGTTGAAATAATTAGCAATTCTGAGGTTATTAATAGCATGTTCTACCACTGTTCTAGCCAGGGAAGGATGAATGAAAAACCTGTTGGTGACTTTTGCTCCTACTAAAGTTTAATTAGCCCAAGTTATTGACCTAATGTTTAATGTAAAAGTGCACTCCAGAATGATCGAATAACGAGCTATCAAAGCGAGGAACTTTCCAAGTATAGGTATTATATTTTCTTTATCCTACAATAGCATAATAGGGCTCTGAGCATTTAAACGGCTTTTTTGCAAAGTATTCATGTAATTGCGAACATCACCTACGGGACTGAAAGGCTTTGTCTTTAATTGATGCCAAAGTGCATCACTTTGACAAGGTCAATTTTGCAAGTGGAGCGTTGTACAGTTTTGATTCTTTCGGAATTAACTACAATCTATAAAAATTATCAATAAAGAATAATATCTCTGTCATCAAATACTAATAATGATTACAATTGGAATATTCTACCTTTAATGTACACGAAAATTATGGGTAGAAATTATCTGTGCTGGAAAGCAGTGTTATGCAAAGAGATGACGACTAGAAAGAAAAATGTTATACAGCCAAGCGGAAGGTTCGAATCTTCAAGTGGAATTCACATCCAACATTGCCGTTTGGATCTATACGTTGATTTAAAACCCTCTGCAGATATTCCCACGGCATCCAGACTGAAAAGGAGGAAAGTGCTGGAACTACTGGGGTCTAGGAGAGGCCCATCCCCCTTAGCTACTGATTTTAGATAATTACAGGGGGAGTTAAGATGTGGCTAAATCGGAGGAAGTCAAGGGTGGTGTTTGTGGCTGGGTCACGTATACACCTACACACTTGGCATGGTTCTTTTTTAGTTCAGACTTGAACGGCTGCATTGGGCCTCAGGGATGCATGAATCCCACTTGATTATTCATCACGATAACTCACAGCTCAGTGTGTGAACTTATGCTACAGGAGAGCATTGTGTTGGAGGCACTCTGGGAAAGGTCTCTCTGTGCTGTGGTGCCTCAGAAGTTCCATTGCTGTAAGTGCCCTATAGGACTGGGCCGTTAGTAAGGTTACTAGTTATTAACTAATTACGGGCAGCCTGATCCTGCCAAAGATGCGGTGGCCGGCCTAAAGGGCCGGCCGCTGCATCGTAGTTGGGATACAGGCTGCGCCAGCACAGCACGGGCTCATCTCAGGAACTTCATCCCCTTCCCCCAGTGTAAGCACTGGAGGCCCCAATGGGCCTCCTCAGATGTGTGCCAACTTTTTATGGGAGGCCGTGTAAGGCCAGCCCAGCCTGGGAAGGGGCATTGAATATTGGCACAACCCAGCGCCGATATACCCACCCCCTCCCAGGCCGGCCCGACCAATGGACCCCTCCCTCGCCAACCCTGCCTGCCCTCCCCATGCCCCTGAGCTGACTGAGGCTGCCTCGGGGTCACTAGTGGCACTAACCTGCACACCATCAGAGCAGCTGCTGCACCAGGGGCCTGGGCCTTGCACTGACACATCACTAGATCCATCAGCACAAGGCCTGAATATGATTGGGCTGTTAATCTTCCTATGTTGTGCAGACAATTATTTTACCCTTGAAAGTGGACACATTTTGGTAATATTTTCTGGTGACACATACATTTCAATTACAAGCCAGGTCATCTGGAATATTTGGATTTAAACTAATAAAACCTTTTTGAAATCAATAGCACTTATCCGCCATTGGCACTTAACTTGACTTTAGTTTGGCCATGCACTTGCACCCTGCACTTGCCATGCACTTAGTTTGGCACTTGACCCTAACTTGCACCCCCTGCCCATACTATGTCTGCAAGTACATAATCTTCTTCAAGGGGTGCAAGTACTTAATCTTCTTGAAGTGAATATTTTGCCCAGTTTAAATGGTAGTTTGCATGAGCTGCCACTCACATGGAGGTAACCAGCTTAGTTACCAATATTGGGGTTGGTGTCCCAGACCAAATTGTCTTGCAGTGTAAACCTATGCATGTTTATGCCCTCTGAGTCCAATGAAATTTACTCAGTTTGCATAGGATCGCCTCTATAATCACAGCAAACACCACTAGTACAGTATGTCAGATTATCTATCTATCTATCTATCTATCTATCTATCTATCTATCTATCTATCTATCTATCTATCTAGGTAGCTAGCTAGCTAGGTAGCTAGCTAGCTATCATCATCTAATCTCTGTCACATTCAATTTCAATTAAGCTAAAGATCCTTTTAAAATATATTAGGAAGAAAACAACAAGAACTGCATCAAAATATTCCCACAGAGGAATATTTTAAAAAGGGCCCCAAATTTTTCCAGAGTACCTTAATGAGGGTTAAAGGTCATTGCTAAATAAAACTACGAAGCCGAGGACCAAGATCCTGTTTCCATTTTAATGTGCCTCTTGTTTATGTTTTGCCTTCTAAAGGGAAAAGGCTGAAACAATTCCACTGGCAGGGAGGCCACAAACAGACCCGGCATTGCAGCTGGAGGGGAAAGAACAGTATTCCATAACGCTGAGGTGAATGTTAGTTCACACAGAAGAAAGACAGTTACACGAAGCAGAGCACTGCCCTGGTGTTTTCTGAAAATAATAATTGTCCACTGCTGCAAAGATGGGTAGAGACTTGGCATCATCTTCATACATTTGGTATTACTCTAAAGCAGAGAATCTCTGGAATATAATTTATGACACTTTTTGGAAGTGTTTCAACATTTTTCAGTTCTGGTTGGCCTCAACATTGGTGATGTATGGGACCAATAGGGCCACTAGCCACCATATCAATTCCACACACCAGTGAACAAAGGACATTTGAAATAAAAGTCAGATTTCACATTTTCAATGGTACAAAACACTGATCTAGGGGCTAATCAGCACAAGCACTTTGGGGTTCTTTCCCTCATCTGTAATAAGCATTATGATTGCCATAGGTAGAAAACAGAGGTTATTATAAAGCAAGGCAACACTTCATCACAAGTCTGCTCCTCATTTAGTTCACCACTGTGAATATTTCATCGGCATCATTTAGGATGGGCTCCTAAACGTGAGAGCTGGGTGAAGTCTTCGGATTATTGCTTCACCACCTCTGTTTGACAAGGAAATGCTTTATGAATTAACTCTAATTCCTTACAACCATCAGCTAATTTTGGATTAACAATGCATAGGGGAAGGGAAGGGGCGGGTGAGAGAAAGGGGATGTAACCTGATATAGTGTTTTGGATGGTTCTGTTCTCTGATCCTATTATTCAGCAGAATGTACAGAATGCCTTGTATTAACTGTGGTCCACTTCATTGCAGGCTTTGTACTGGACCAATTATGCTAGACATGCAAGAAATTCTCCTGCATGATTCTTGTACATGCATGAGAATTCTTGCATGTCTAGCACAATTGGTCCAGTACAAAGCCTGTAATGGACTGCATCAAAAGTGGCCTGCAATAAAAACTTTTTTGTACAAAACGTTCAGTGCTGAAGCTTAAACCTCAGATGATACTAATCACTTGTTGCCCCCCTCTAAAGTTTTCCTTTTTTATATAAAGTAGCTGCTAAGATTGCAACCAGACTAGAATGGGGGGCAGTAGGGCTATCTGTGCCCTTTATGCTTTTGTTTAGTGGTACACTGTGAAGAGGAAGGAGGGGCTTCAGTAGTGTTGTATCCTGATGTACTCAGAACACTTGATGATGTAGGCTTGATGAGATGCTTGAGAGAGCAAACAGACTTTATCATTTAATATCCCAGGTACCTTCCATATGTTCCCTTGCCCCAAGGAGGCCTCTGGAGGCCAAAACTCCCCAAGCTTGTACTATCCCCAGTGGGATACAGTGGGTGCCACACTGCCTCCACTGAATCGCCGTATGGGGAGTTAAGATTGGGCTGTAAGGCTGCAATCCTATACACACTCACCTGTAAGTAAGCCCCATTGAACAAAGTGAGACTTACTTCTGAGCAGACATGCATAGGATTGTGCTATAATTGACCTTTGGCATGACAGGTTGATTACCCCCTATCCGGACATCCGAAATCCAGACTATTCCAAAATCCAGACATTTTGGGGGCTATGACTATTAAAAAAAAATAAATCCAGCACCTGATTGGCATAGTGCAAGGCATGCTGAGGCACAAAATTATTTTAAAATATTGTATAAAATTACAAAAAAATCAGGCTATGTGTATAATGTATATATGAGACATAAATGAATTTTGTGTTTAGACTTGGGTCCCACCCACCCACCCCCAAGATATCTCATTATGTTTATGCAAATATTCCAAAATCCAGACAAATCCGAAATCCAGACAACTTCTCATCCGAAGTAGTCCGGATGATGGATACTCTCAACCTGTACCATATTAAGAGACCAGGCTTTCTTTTTTGGTGGCCAGTATAAAGAGGGACTGGGTGGACAGGGACTCCATTCACCGAGAAACAAATGTATGACCACATCTTCCAAGGTTACAGGCATATGGGCACAAACTTATTCTTGTGTATATTCAGAAAGAGACGTGGTGGGGAAGGCATCCATTTCTCACACTGAAAATGAATCTTAAGCACTAAACTTGATGTTTCAGGCAGGGAATGAGATGCATTAATGGAGTTTGGACAAACTATATAAAAGGATAAAAACAGCAAACCTCGGGTGAAGGAAAAGTCTCTGTGAAGACAGAAGCTACCTGTAAGACGAGACCTGACCCTGGCATTTTTCTGGCAGGTTTATTATTTATTTATTTATTTATTTATAGAATTTATACCCCGCCTTTCTCCCACAAGGGCAACCAAGGCGGCTTACAATAAAAACATTAAAATACATCTATACATTTAAAATCAAGAGTTAAAACAATTAAAACAAACAACCCCAGTGGGTCATCCACATTTACATTTGTTAAAAGCCATCTGTTAAAAAGCCAGCCCACCATGTCAGACATCAACTTTGTTTACAAAGTTTACAGCTTTGTTAGGTAGATGGGGGCCTGCTAAGACTGCAGGGCATTCATCATACCAGCTCTTCAAGAAAGTACAGGGGAGATGGGCTTAGGCCCGTGGTTCTCAAAGTGGTGGGTCACGATGGACCATTGGAACCACAATCTGTCCCCTGCCCCCTTAAGGGGTGGGGACAGCATGGAGGTGGTGGCGGTGATCCCAGGAATTGCCACCGCTGCCGGGGGAAAAGCGCCCAAAAATGGTTTGTTTGTTTTTTATTAACCGCAGCCTCCGGGGAGTGCTGGGAAGCTTGCAGACCCCTCTGCAGGCCTCCCTGATCTTCAGATCGCTGTGATTTACGACCACTTCCTTTTTTTGTGAAAGGAAAGGTACCAGGTCAAGGAGGATGTCAGCCAGGCTCACAAGTGAAGTCAAGGAAGCTATAAAAGGCAAGGAAACTTTATTCAGAAAATATTTTACCCAAATGAGGAGAGCGAAAATGAACACAAATTCTGGCAATAGAAATGTAACAATAAGTGATGCCAAAAAAACAAGACTATGAGAAGAGCATGGGTAAAAACATCAAGTCAAACAATAACAACCTCTTTAAATACATCAAAAGCAGGAAAAAGTAGAAGGTGGCTGGACGGTTAGATAGTGAAGGAATAAAAAGGAAGTGTAAAGAGGATATGATGGCAGACAAGCTGAATGAATTCCTTATACCTCACTACAGAAGACGTAGAGCAGATACTGGTGCCTGAACTAACCTTCTCAGGCATGGAGTCTGAAGACCTGAGTCAAATGGAATGGACAAGGAATGAAGTTCTAGTGTATTGACAAATTTAAAATTAGCAAACCACTGGGTCCTAATGGCATTCACCAAAGGGTTCATAAGGTACACAAATGTGCAATTGCTGATATTACAAAAATATGTAACTTGTTCCTTAGATCTGTTTCTGTGCCAGAGGACAGGAAGGTAGCCAGCTTAACACCAGAATTATTAAAGAAGTCTTCAGGGGGGATCCACAAAACTACCAGCCAGTCTGTTCCAAGTAAATTGCTGGAGAGCATAATTAAAGAAGCACTTTTTAAGCATATAGAAGAATGAGCCTTGCTGCAGGAGAATCAGCACTGTTTCGGGCAACGCAATAGACCTAAGGATCCGGTGGGCGGCCCAGGACCACCCGCCGGATCCTGTGCACCAGAGGCAATGCTGCCGCTGGGCCAGAGGTCTACTCGGGGAAGGGGACATTTGTCCCCTTCCCCGGGTGTAAATGCCGGCCGGCCTGACCGGCCTCCTCAAATTTCCACCAGCTATTTAGCTGGCGGAAGTTGGAGGAGGCTGTGTAATGGCCTAGCCGGCCCGGTGGGGACTGGGATATGGCCGAGGCCATCCCCCGCCCCCTCCTCGGCCGGCTAGGCCAATGGCCCCCCTCCCTCACCCAGCAAACCGCCCTCGCCGGATCCCTGCTTACCTGGTCTGGTGGCCGCAGGGGTGATACTTCGACGGAGCAGGGGAGGCCGGCCTCTGCACCGGCCTTCCCTGCTCTCGAGTCATTGCGAACATGCTTTACGGCATGTTTGCGACGTCTCCCGGTGATGGAACGCTCGTTCCGTCACCGGCACCCCATGCAGGATTGCGCCGTAAAGGTAAGTTGTGCCTTACTAACCTTCTACGTTCTTTGAGAATGTCAACAATGCATGTAGAAAGAAATGACCAACTGACATTGTATACTTGGATTTTCAAACACTTCACACAAAGTCCTTCACCAAAGGCCCTTTAGCAAACTTAGCAATTCTGAAAACAGAAGACAAGACTTGTTTGTGGTTTGGTAACTAGTTAAAGCATCAGTTCTCAAACCTGCTGGGCTCACAACAAAACTCTGTCCTCCAGGGGTGGGTCACAACCCGCCTCTTGGCGTTGCTCCCTCATTGCTCCGGCCCAGGGACGGCCTCTGGAGGCTTCTGCGGGCCTCAGAAAGGCCTCCTGACATGACCAGAAGTCGCATCGGTGAAACCAGAAATTCTCTCCAGCAAGAGCGATGAGGAAGCAACGCCAGAGGTGGGTTGGGCCCAGGAAGTGGGTTCTAGTTGCCTCCATTTCGCTCCCACCTCTGCTTCAGGCCGCAACTCACACTTTGAGAAGCCCTGCGTTAAAGAACAGAAAGCAGAGAACAGGAAGCTATTTTCACACTGGAGAGAAGTAAGGTTCCCCAAGGATCTGTCTTGGGACCACTGTTTTTTTACCTGTTCATAAATTATCTGAAATTAGGGATAAATAGTGAGGTTGCCCAGTTTGTAGATGACACCAAACTATTCTCATAGTAGTAAACAAACAAACAAAACAAAACAAAACAAAGAAGATTGTGAAAGGCTCTAAAAGGACATCTCCAAACTGAGAGAATGAGCAACCAAATGGCAAATGTAGTTCAATGTAAATAAGTGCAAAGTGATGCACATTGGGGCAGAAACATCCCAACTTCACATATACACTGATGGGGTCAGAGGTGGCTGTGATGAAGGAAAGAGACCTTGGAGTTGTGGTGGCTTGAAAATGCTGACTCTGTGTGTGAGAGCTATGAAAAAGGCAAAATTTCATGCTAGGGGTCATTAGGAAAGGAATCAAGAATCAAGCTGCTAATATTATACTGTATATGTTATGCCTATATTATTATTATTATTATTATTATTATTATTATTATTATTAACAACAGTATTTATATACCGCTTTTCAACAAAAAGTTCACAAAGCAGTTTACAGACAAAATCAAATGATTAAATGGCTCCCTGTCCCAAAAGGGCTCACAATCTAAAAAAGATGCAGAAGAACACCAGCAAAACAGCCACCAGAAAAGACACTGTGCTGGGGTGAAAGGGGAGCAGTTACTCTCCCCCTGCTAATTAAAAGAGGAGCACCAATTGAAAAAATGCTTCTTGCCCAGTTAGCAGGGGTTATACAAATCACATTTGGACTACTATGTGCCTTTCTGGTTGTCACACCTGAAAAAGGACATGGTAGAACTGAAAAAGGTGCAATAGAAGGAAACCAAAACGATCAGAGGACTGAAGCACCCTCCTTATGAGGAAAGGTTACAACATTTGGTACTTTTTGGTCTGGAAAAACAATGTGATTAAGGAGAGAGAAGATTGAGATTTTAAAAGTTATGCATGATGTTTGGAGAGTGGATAGAGAAACGTTTTTCTCCTGTTCTCACAATACTTGAACTACAGGTCATTCAGTGAAATATTGGTAGGAGATTTAGGACAGGCAAAAGTACTTCTTCACACAGAGCATAATTAGCCTGTGGAATTCATTGCCACAAGATGTGGTGATGCCATGGTCACTAGCTTGGATGTCTTAAAAAGAGAACGAGACAAATTCATGGAGGCCAGGTCTATCAATGGGTACATAATGTTGGACTACACGGGCCAAGGATCTGTTCCGGCAAGGCTTTTCATAGGGCCATATATATTGCATTTTTAATTGGTGAGCGAAGATGGCCAGAAGAATACCTTACATTGCCGTAAACATTCGTGTACCCAACCTCCTTTTTCTAGACTGCATAAAGTTTTTTATACTAACAAACACAAATCTGATTGTTTTAAAAAAGCTCCATTTAAATAATATTCTAAACCACTTGATGAAATAACGAACAATAAAAAAGGGATTGAAGTTACCACGGGGAAAAAGCACTTCTGTTAACACTCCTAAATGTCCCTTAACCATGTACTCCTACTTACTTTCATAATGATTGCATGTTTTCCCTTTGGGCCCACTAAAGTATTTAATTGCAATTACACTCATTTACATAGCAGATGAGGCTAATTGCTGGTATTAGTTACCAAATGTATGCTTGCATTGTGAGGGTAAAAAAAAATGCCCTACAGAAAAGAAACGATGCCTCTAATTAAGGAGCTATGAGTCAAAGTGAGCTTGTTCAGAGATGTAAATATAGAATCAAGGTTTGTTTTTTTGTTGTTTTTCCCCTCAGAGCTCTCTGGTAAGTTGATTACACCCCAATATTTTCCATATCCCATAAATAAGACCAGTGGAATATACAACATGTATGTGATAAGGAATGTAATGCTTGGATGTTGTGATAAGAAACCGTGCCTTGGTATTGTGCTACCAGAAATATCAGTTCAATAATGCTGCTCCCTCCCTTTGGCGACTTCAGAAACTGGAGGTGGGCAGAGTCACACACAGAAAGGAGGTGGGACATAGTGTCAGGCCTGCGCTTCGACTGGACCAATCAGAGGCTGCAGAGTGGCACTATATAAGATGGTGCTACCCACCACCAGCCCTTTTTCGAAGGTAGCTTAGAACCCACCCTCCACCCACTTACTGTATGAGATTAGCTTGGGTGCCTAGGGGCCAAGTAGGAATTTTTACGTCTACTCTGATTATCATCAACAACAGCATTTATATACTGCTTTTCAACAAAAAGTTCACAAAGCGGTTCACAGACAAAATCAAATGATTAAATGGCTCCCTGTCCCAAAATGGCTCACAATCTAAAAAAGATGCAGAAGAACACCAGCAAAACAGCCACCAGAAAAGACACTGTGCTGGGGTGAAAGGGGAGCAGTTGCTCTCCCCCTGCTAAATATAAGAGGAGCACCAATTGAAAAAGTGCCTCTTGCCCAGTTAGCAGGGGAAGTCCCTGAATGACTGGGCTTTTGCCTTCCAAGTACTGAAGTATTCTAACTAGTGTATTCCCCAGTCACAGCAGCTAGTGAGTGCACGTACTGGGTGATCACCTAAGAGCATCGATGAGCATGTGGAGACATGTTATGGCCAAAGAGGGATTTCATGGAACAGCCTCAAATGGCTTTGGGGCTCTTTGGGGAATAAAATGTCTTGGGGGAGCTGCTTGCTTCGCCTACTCAGAATTCTGGGGCTTGAAGAGGATGCTGTTCAGGCAGTTGCCTCCCTCAGACCAGTCCTCTGTGTGGCTTTGAGGAGGAGAGAGCAGTCAGGTGATGGCTGCTCTTCTCTGAGCCCAGGTGGCACCAAGAGATTGAAAACACCAAGGGATTGATCACAGATCTCCCAGCATTACACGCAGTTGGGCTGTCAGGCCAGGTTTGAGATGTGCCTTACTGTGCTCCTGCTGGGATGGCCAGGTTCTGTCCCAGTGGAAATGTGCATTTTACTTCAGTAAGAAGATCTAAGTGTGATTGGGATGCCATTTGGTATATGAAGGGAGACTGACGTTTTGAGGTATGGAAGAGAGCCAACCATCTTATACCATCTGGAATCCCGAGTCTTTCAAGAAACGTCTACTTTCTAGCATTGTACTCCATGGAGTTTCTCAGGACTGCCCATGATTGTTATGAAGTGTTTTTATATTTGCCTCATGGTCAGTATTTGAGGGAGCAGGTTCCTTCCGGGCCCTAAAACGCCACAGTTTATCACGTTCATTCAGTAATTTCTTGAGAGGAATGTTTCCCTGTAGAGCCATGTGTCCCTTGCCACTCTACTGTCTCGGGAATAAGGGCATGAACTACAACATGCACCACCAGGATCCAGCAGTTTGGCTTCACTGGTGGGTGCCAGCAGTACAACACATAGAAAGTTGCCCAGGATAATCCTGTGGGCAGCAAAAGAATGACATACAAAGACACCTATAGTGATGGCACAAATTGTGTTTACTTTAGGTTCATCTTAAATTCATATTTGCCTCTTAAAAGAAACAAATAACCTCTTCTCTGGACTGTATCCTTTGAAAACAATCCTACACGTATGGTATGATCTTGTATGTTTTCCATTCATTTAAGGTTTGTGCAGGATACGTTCGCAGTGGCTGGAGGTCTTCAGCTTTACAATTAAAGCTTTCTAAAGCCATTTGCCTCTGACATTTCATAAGAACATAAGAAGAGCCCTGCTGGATCAGGCCAAAGGCCCATCTAGTCCAGCTTCCTGTATCACACAGTGGCCCCGCCAGATGTCTCAGGGAGCACACAATCAACAAGATAACCTGTTTCCTGCTGCCACTCCCCTGCACCTGGCACAGAGAAAACCTGCTTCTAAAACCAGGAGGTTGCTTATGGCTTGTAACCTGTGATGGTCTTTTCCTCCATGAATCTGTCCAAACCCCTTTTAAAGGCATCCAGGCCAGGTGCCATCACCACATCCTGTGGCAAGGAGTTCCACAGATGAACTACACGCTGGGTAAAGAAATATTTTCTTTTGTCTGCTTTAATCCTCCCTCCACTCAATTTTAGTGCATGTCCCCTGGTTCTGGTGTTGTGCGAGAGGGAAAAGAATTTCCCTCTATCCACTCTCTCCATCCCATTGGTATATGAAGTATATCCAATTGGTATATTGGTATATCCACTCTCTCCATCCCATTGGTACATCCCATTGGTATATTGGTATACAAATAAAAATACCATGCCCAATTTTGAAACCGGGGCCAAGTTTTCCTTGGCTTTCCTGCTAGTGCTGCTTTTCATACAATTGCACATAGAGTCAATCTTGCGTCCCTTCTGAAGCAGTCCTGCTCAATTAATGCTCATTTTGCACGAGCACCTTGTCAAAGGAATAGCTGGCCATGTACAAATCATTTCACCGCTGCATACTCGACTCAGATGAAATTCAATTCAGCAGCGATGGCTTACCTACACAGATCATGTTGTGAACTAAGACTGGCGGTTGGCCAAGTATCAGCTTGTCTCTATTTTCTTTGCTAAGGAGAAAAGAGCAGAAAAGCCTTCATGACAATCACAAAGCATTCTTGAGATACCACAGCATCTCCAGTCCTGTGTGCAGTTGTCCTTTAAAATATATACCCTCGGAGCACTAATTCTAAATTTTGCGATGACAGGGGTCACGCAAGTGTCATTCTTCAAATTTGTGTGAAAATCCCTTTCAAGTACTCTGGCTCTTTTGTTTCGTCTCACTTCTTGAGAACTCATGTCGTGTAATTACTTCGCTGTGGCTCAGAATGTAAACAGGACATCCTTTCAGATAGGAGATCCCAGCATGTCGTAAAGTAAATGTTGTCGTTCTTATGTGGCTCTGGAAGCAGCCCCAAGCCAAGTGTTACACAAAAGGAGATGCAGTAGCTGGGAAGTTCGCCTGCTATTGTAGGACATAAACACAAGCTTTATATATAGTATATAAAATTACAAAAAGGGGGAGGGAGAAAAGAAAGCTTTAGTTTTGACTTGTGGGTGGCAACCAGAAAGAATTATCCTTGTGTCACAGCAGCCCCTGCAGGCTAAAGATCGTTTGAATTTTCCTCTGGACAAGAGTTTATGATTATGAATCAAAAGGTGAAGGGTGAATTCTAAGCACACCTTTTGTCAGCCTGACAGCCAGATAATTTTCTGTTTGGTTTTTGTACTTGCAGTGGGATATTCTGCAGCTTTCTCTGTGGTGGAGGGCACTGGCGTTGCTCAAGGTGGGGCGTAACGGTAAGTTCTGCACTGTGCTAACCTCTGTTTACTCCCCGGCATGAGGCAGCCCCGCCCCCTCACCATTGGGGCCATTCAGTGCAGCGAAGGCAACGCGCAGTAGACTCCCTCGAGCGACGCCACTGGTGGGGGGTCACTGGAACTGGCTACCAAGGGAGCCAATGCATTTTCTTATTCTGGAGGGCATTTGGGGTAATAGGCTGAGACTGTTGGGGCTTTCTTCTGGGGGTGGATTATATCACCTTGCTCAGCTGCTATTTATAATTGCTATGTTATGTTTGAAATGTGGGAACATTTGCTTTAATTTTCTTAAAACAATGTTATTGTTGACCACACTAAAGATTCTGGAAGACCATTAAGAGGGAATATTAATATCCTTTATATTATTTTTCACATTTATATACTGCCCTTCCTCCAAGGCGCTAAAGGGCAGAGTACATGCCCCCCCTCTTTTTATTCTCACAGCAATCTTGTGAGGTAAGTAACACTAAGCGACAGAACAAAGTCACCCAATATGTTTCATGGCTGAGTGGGATTTGAACTCAGGTCTTCCTTACCCCAGTCCAACACTAACCACTACACTGAACTCTCTCTCTCTCTCTCTCTCTCTCTCTCTCTCTCTCTCTCATATAACGTTATAAATGTTTCCGCACAAGATGTCCTTATAAATGTACTAAAAACACATTTATTTAGCACATATTCATATTTGTTCACACCAATCAAGCAACGGCTGACTGCTGCTTCCCGCCAAATGAACATCCAGCAAAGCCAATGTGTCGATGTTGGTCACATGTCACAGTAACCTGCTTCTTCCTCTACGTGCAGCATTGGAAAGTCACCATCCATGGAGCAGCAGATCCTGGCGTACCAGTTTTGTCTAGAAGGCTCAGCTGCTAAGTACCTAAATCAGCTTCTTCTTGTTGTTGTTTTTTAGCTGCAAATACATGTATGAGCAAACCGCTTCATTGCAAACCTTAATAAATGTAAACTGAGATTTCAATTAACTGATAATCATCAGCAAAAGACCTTCCCCAGAATAGAGTCTCGCAGCAGAAAATGCTCCAGAGGCATGGCAGACGAAGTGCAACCTGCCCACCCTTTTCATGCCATGCCATAAAGATGGCTAATTAACTGTAAATAAAACATGCAAATTAGCCATGGCCCTCTGGCACATGGTATATTTCCTGAGGTTCTTCCTGTTGAACAAGTTCTCTCACCCTGCATTACATGTATTATTATTCCCTTGCAGCAAATCCAGTTGGTCGGTGGCAACACAGGATGGGAGTGTGCTGAGGTCTCCCAGAATTAGGGCAAGAGAGCAGAGCAGAAGGGACTTTTTAGGGCAGGGAGGGGATCGAGAAGAGGCAAATTCTCCACTAGCCCCTTGCTTGTCATTGGAAGGGATGAAAATGGCACTAGTGTATTCCTGAATTCTTAGTGTATTCTTCGGACACAAAGGGTGTGTGTGTGTGTGTGTGTGTGTGTGTGTGTGTGTGTGTGTGTGTGTGTGTGTGTGTGTGTCAGGGGTTGGCCAGGTCATGCTCTGGCTGAGATCCAACACACTTTACAAGGCCCACTTGGCTGGGCCAATGCCTGAGCCCTGAATGGCACTACCACCAATGGCAGTGGTAGTCCCCCATGTGACATCAGGGGCAAGCAGGGAACGTCATTAGGATCCCACAGGAGCCCACAACAACCTATCACCGGCACTGTCAGGCACACATCTTCTAAAGATAGGCTTACTAGATCTCCAACCGGGACAGAGTGCTAGACCTTTAGGAGAAGGAATGTGGGCAGGTGTAGCTTGTTAAACCCTTAGAGCACAATCCTAGGCATGTATACTCAGAAGCAAGCCCCACTGAACACAATGGGGCTTGCTTCTGAGTAGACATGCCTAGGATTGTGAGGCAAGGTTTAACAAGCTACATCTGCCCACATTCCTTCTCCTAAAGGTCTAGCACTCTGTCCCGGTTGGAGATCTGATAAGCCTATCTAAAGACATAAAGAGCTTTCCCTTATAATCAGAGTCACTCCTCCTGTAACTGCAGCGGCACAAACTCTGCTTGGGCTGCTAGCACCAGAGCCATTCCTTGGGTTGGGTAGGGCAACTGGGGCAGCCAACCCGGGCCCCATGCTTTCATGACCAATATACAGCCGTAAGAGGGACCCTGCCACTGGTTGAGTTGCCCTAGGCCTGCACCCTGCCCACAGCCTTTTAAGGAGAACCCTGGCTACCTACTCTCTATGGCATGAAGAGGACCAGGCCTCCTGGATGTAGTTTAATTTTGCCCCCACGCATGCTTCACCTGAAAGGTGTTTACGAATACTGTACATGGCATAATGACATTTTTCCATTTTAAAAAATAGTTATTTTAAGTAGTTAAATTATTCCACTCCTTCTGCGCAGCAAGTAATTGTGATTTATTGATGGATAAATACAGCACTTGAATGGGAATTAATGGTAATTAAAAGGTCTGTTTTATGATCAGCCTGAGGAGATCTAGCTAAGCCATAAAACAAAGAATTCACTGTAACCAGAGCCATTCTCAGAGAACCACAAAGCCAATCAGAGAGTTTGCTTGCGAGAAGGCACCCACTTAGAGGCAAGTGCAGAGGGTCTTGTAGACAGTCAAAGAACAGTGACCACGTTGGCCTAAAAAAAGTCCAAAAGGGCATTTGGGGAGGGAAACCTGTAGCAGCTTTCACATCTTGAAAAAGAGTTCAAAGAATATTAAAATGAAGAGTGCTTTGGTACGCAGTTTACTAACTATACTTAGCATTTGTGTAGCACTTGTTGAGCATGCAAAGTACTACACTTGTGTTATCATGGTAGAATCCTTACAACAACCCTATATGGCCAAGAACTATTATTATCCCTGCACTGAGAGCTGAGGCTGAGAGGTGGTGGCTTGAGCAGGCAGGTAAGAGGGTCAGGGGAGTGGGGTGGGTTCAACAGTGGCAGCACACGCCAAATCCTGACCCCCTTCCCAGGCCTGATCCGCCTTCCTGAGTGAACATGGACTTTCACCAGCCCCACCAGGCCCACAGAGGCTTACCCCAGGGCAAGGGAACAAATATTCCCTTACCCCAAGGAGGCCTCCCGAGGTCGAAACTCCCCCGCAGGATTCAGTGGAGACTGCGCCAGTACTGCTGCATTGCCATGCAGGGAGTTTTGGTGGATTGGGCTGCCCAACTAGGGAAATCCTAATTTTCAGCTCTTAGCAACTACACCAGTCTTAGGGTTCATTATACCCACCAAGGGTATGACACACCAAGGGATGACATACGAATCGTTCATCTTACTTTACCTTCCTGTAATGTAAAGCCAAACATTTGGAGTAAGTTTCCATAACAGTTAAAAGCATTTCAACAATCCAACAGATTGCATTAAAAAGATCATGGAATTTGACTCCTTATAGATCTTCCTGAAAAGCAGTATCTGTCATAGAAACATCTAACAGACCAACTCTTGCATTAGGGCAGGGTAGATGGTCCATATATTCCAATTATTGAAAAATGTGTTCTTTAATCAACATAGAAAGGCTATTCACTTGGCAGACACACATTAGCCCTTAGTGATGGTGAACCATTTGGGCTTGGTGTGTCAAAGATTTTGAAAATGCCTAACTTGACCCTGCTGGTGTGTCGCCCCCACCCCAGAACTTTTAATAGTACTTTGACTATTGCTACTTTTAATAGTAATTTTGAATTGAACTGAACTGAAAACTATAGAACACATTGCATTTTATTTAACATCAATTAGTGACTTTTTTGTTGCTGAGTTTTACTAGATAATAAAAGAGGTCTGCCAAAAATCTCTGCCTTAAATGTTCAAGACAAGCCTGTAAAACCTTTGCGAAAATGTAAGGTGTGTCGGGGCCCTGGGGGAAACACTGGCATGTCACCCAAAATGACCTCGTGTGTCACCAGTGACACGTGTGTCATAGGTTCGCCATCAGGGCCTTAGAATAACAAGGAGAAAATGCTTTTGGACATCACAGTAGTGTCCTAGACCTAGAGCAACTCCACAGTTACTCATGGGGTGACTCCTGTGGATCAATTTTATAGCATCTGTCACTAACAGAAGATCTAACTCGAAGTGCATATGACTCCTAGATTGCTTTCTTTATACCATATCAATCTATCTAGTGCTCAGGAAAGACGCAAGAATATGGCTTATCCCCATCTGCCATGTAGCGGATGATGGTACACAGTCTGACTAATTACGTTAATGAATAGATACTTCCCACCCTCCAACCATAGAAGCAATAGTTCAAGGCCAAATTTACGAGCTGGGCTGCCCATGTGCTTAATATAAAGCAATAGTCTTTATCTGTCCTATCCCAGCACCTGTTTCAGAGTGGGATTAAGCTCACCAAGAGAAAATAAAAGAGCAATTTGGTGATGGATGGATGGATTGATTGGTTGTTTAATCCATCAGCCTAATTATTTTCGATTTCATTTTTCTGAACTTCTTTACATAAGATATCTGTCAAATCTTCTTCAAGGGAATAATCTCTGTCATTTTCCCTATTATTTTTGTCATAATTCTTAATGGATTGTCATACATTGGATGCATAGAAAACAGCATTTAAAACTTAAAAGGACCTTATAATTAAGCAATACAGCAGGTCCTCTCAGATTCTGTGCTATACAGTGAAGGGCTCTGTATAGCAGAGCTGAAGCAAGTATTGCAATACTGTACATACATATCTGGGATCAATCAGCTAGCAGTCTCATCCCATGAAGAGTACAAAATCAGTCTAAAACAGGGGTTCTCAACCAGCGGTACTAGTACCACCAATGGTACTTTGGCTGACTGCTGGTGGTACACGGACTGCCAGAACATCAGAAACCCACTCCAACACGGCACTTTTGGCGGTGTGTTTTCGCACCCAAGAGGCTCCTGCCTTTGGCCGAGCCTCTTGGGAATGCGGAAAAGGGCCTCCCACCCGCCCAGAGCCTCCTACATGCATTTTTCTGGCCTCCGAAAACCTGAAAACCCAGAAGTAACTGGTACTTGGCTGGGAAGAGGTTGAGAACCCCTGGTCTAAAAGAAGACATGGCCTGAGGCTAGAACTAGATGCTCCACATCCCATTTTCTCCCTCTCCTCAGCAATAACTACTGATACAACGTGCATGAGGTGACATCGCATTGCCTCCACAAGGGGCAACCAATGAAGTTGAGCATGGGCATGGAAGCAGGTGGCATAATTGTATCACCTAGTACTAGATGTTATGCAGTGGAGAGACGAGGACGTGCCGGGCAGCTGTTTTTTAGGCTTTGTGTTGCTCGCAACATGGAATAACAGGAAATCTCTGTGGAATGGCAGGAGAACGTTCCACCCACTGGAAGCATCTCTTTTGCAGGATCTATCAACATTAATGGGATTGGTACAAACAGTATTATTATTATTATTATTATTTCCTCTGTGTGAGCTTCTTGGCATGCTAGCTGTCCAGGGCCTGGCATGTTGGCCAGCTGTGCAGGCACTGCCACACGTCCTATTGGCTTGAGGAGGGGGTGCTTGAGATGCTGTTGAAACTTTTTGAAGTTCTTATATTATAATATTCCCTCCAAAAAGCATTTTGAACAACTGAAAGGTGATGGAAATTCAAGTTTACTGTTGTCATTCATTCCTACCAGCAGTTCTCGGTTTGTTTTTTTGGCAGTGCATGGGTGCAGATGATGTGGTCTCCTGTTTTTCCTGTGTTGCCCAGGAGCTCCTGAGAAGCAGAGAAGGAAGGAAAGGCCCTGCTGGAGTCCTGGCTGAGATTGTTGCTAGTCCAGCAAAGTGTCAGATGCAGAGGTCTCACCTGTCACAGCTCCCTGCATAGGATGATAGGGATACTTCTAGCCTTCCTGCAAATCGTGGCTGTCTTTCAGAAATTGAGAAATTGCTTGGACACCTGGCCAGTCTGCTGTGCCAGCCAGTGCTAGCATGAGGTTGCTGGAAGCCCTCACTGGCAAAGGTCTGCACTGCCACTCCCAGGCTCACCAGATGATGGACAGCAGCTACTCCTACCCTCTCCATCAGCAAATGAGGAGAGAAAATATGTAGCAGCTGCCCAGTACTGAAGGATCGGCAATGTGAGACTTAGGGTGATTACGGGCCCTTGAGTGGCGCTCAGCTTGGTTGAGCCCTGGCACCACCCCTGGCCTGGTGCAACCTTATAAAGGGGAAAGGAGCAGCCTATGAGAAGGATGCCTGCTCCTTTGCCTCGGAACCGGGAAGGAGTCAGGAGCAGAAGGTAGGGGGGCTTTTAACCTGTTCCCTCCCTTGTCTGAGGCTGAGGAAGCAGGACAGCTACGTATAAGCCCCTCTCCCCCTTTCCGCCTCAGGAGTGAGAGCAGCACTACAAATGGCTACAAAAGGGGATATTCCAAAACATCTTTGTGACCTCAAAGTTTTCCCCATTTAATTTCTGCACGCCACTGTTGAAATATGAAGATTGGCCTTCTTTGGGCCATTTCTGAAGTAAGTTTGAAACTGTTATTCTATAAATGATATTGTTCCTTCTAGCCAATTTGTAATGCAGGCTAATCTTTGGGCAACAGAAACAATTTTGCCCTGATAGAGTCGGCCCAGTTGTGTGAGGAGTCGGTAAAGATCAAGTTCACAATCAGTTCAGTATCTGATCCATATGCTATCTTGGGACTGCAGTGTATCCGGCAGAGGCAAAATGATGGGCTTGATGATCTGATTGGTCTCTTCCATTTATCTAATTGCCTCCTGTGAAAACAAATTAATAAATACATTTACAGATAGTAGGGAGTAAACAGGGTTACATCATATACGAAAGATTTGCTCTTTGCTATAACTAATCGGTACGAAGTAGACAAATGTAAGAAGAAACATTTGTAGGATATAGCTGAAAATGTGGACATTTGGGGCTTTTGTATCAGGTCATCCTCTAGATATTACAGTACATTTTATAGGCCTTGGAAGATCACTAATATTGTGGTGGATCAAGCTGATATGGTGCTATATTCTGCTATGGTGATATATTCTATATATAAAAATATTCTGCTCTCACATTTTACAAGATATTTTAGTAAATTCTACTGGATGGACAGAGCAGTGATAGGAAAGTTTCATAGCTTGTTTGCCTTTCCCCCTCCAAGGTAAATACAAGTCAATTAAATAAATGAACTATTCTCCTCCAATCCAGACAGTTTGCATTCAACTCCCATGGAAATAAACTGGACAAGTTAGTTGCAATTTAACTTCAGTTCCATTGATTTCAATGGGGTAAACACAACTAGCTTACTCGAGATTGCAACCAATGTGTCCTTAAAGGCAATTAGAAGCAGATACTGATTATATAAAGATGGCTATGTAATCCCAATCTCAGAGAATGGAATGGAAAAATCAACGTACTCTTTCTAATTGTGTGCGGAGTGGTCTGATTGTTGTGTACTGTACCTGATTTTGGCATTCATTACAATACTTACTTTGTGATGTGATTGTCTGATTAACTTGTAAGCTACCTCGGGGTGACGTGTCAGGATCATGTATACATGTTTAGATGTGTACAGATCTGTATAATAAACAATATGACAATAATTGACTTTGAGAATTCGAAAGAAAAACGGGTAAATAGTCACAAGAACCAGGTCACAGTCACTCAAGTACTATAAGTGTATTCAAATATGGAATGAGACAAATATGGATGAGACAGCTGGCTCTTTGTAACATCAGCCTAACCTGAGTATGAAAAGATTTTTTGAAAGCTCTTAAAGTGATCTTGGAAATAACAAAGTGATATGCCTATCTTCAGTGCCCAGTAAAGTGGAAAAGAGACGATTAAGCAAATGGATGAAGATGTCCTCTTATGGTCAGCATGAGTTTTGTTGGAAGAGGAAATGATCACCCAGTCTTCTTTGGCCCTGATGGTGCCACTTCGGGGCTCTCGAGCCCCAGGCTATAAAGCATGATTGCCATTGCCAATGCCCAAATAAGTGGACCAATATTTTTTGTTGGATGATCATTTTACTGGGTGATGATTTCCTCTTACAACAAAACTCGTGCTCACCATAAGAGAACATTTTCACACATTTCTTTGGATTACCTTGTTTCTTTTGCTTCATCCGTGGCTTAGAACAGGACTGTGCAGCTTCTTATCTGCCAAGCCCAATGCAGTCTACCAGCCATGTCTTGTGGCCTGCCAGATGCTTGACAACACGCTTGGTTTTATAGTCTCAGCTGGTAGAAAAAGGGCACTTATCAAGCCACAGGTGGGTCACCGTACACCATTGGGGATTTATTGAAAGTTATAAAATTGTGAAACGCACAGCGCAATCCTATCCAGCTCCCCCACCGGTGCAGCCAGTGGGGGAGGGCAGGGCGGGAGGCTTTGGAGGAGAGGGGGATTTAAATCCCCCTTGAATCCCCCTTTGGAGGGGATTTGAATCCCCTTTCCATTCCGGGGCCTCCCATTCTGCCCTCCCCCGCTGGCTGCACGGGGGGGAGAGCTGGATAGGATTGCACTGACAGTGAGATCTCAGGCACTGTCTAAATTCTACTAATGCTGTTTTTGTTCCATTGGCTTCCTCAGCAAATCCAAGTGGTCTACTAGTTTTCAGAGAAAGTTAGTGTCGTAATAGCACCCTGATTATTCAAAAAAAACACAGAAGCCTTGTTGCAAAGACTCTACGTTTTAGTGAATATGTTCAGACTTATCCTTCATAGGCCTCCCCTCTCCCAGTTGAGTGAAAGGCAGGGAGGGCCGGCCCCTCGTGAGTCTGACTGAAGCAGCTGCCTCAGGCAGCATATTGATAGGGGGTGCCCACCTCTGTCTGCCCACTGACTTGCCTCCAATGCTCTTCGTTTTCCCACTAATAGACCACCATTCTTACTATAATATTCGGAAACAGGTGTGTGTGTGTGTGTGTGTGTGTGTGTGTGTGTGTGTGTGTGTGTGTGTGTGTCCAAAATCAACATAGCTAAAATGAAAGTGGGCAAAGACTGCCATTTTGGGATGCCATCTTTGATTTTTACTCTGTGTGACATACTTAGAAAACTATGTGTATCTGGACCTCTGTTGGTTCAATTCACTTAATACTAATGTCAAATTAAACGTGAGCAAAAACATACTGGCTGTCCCTGTCCCTTAGATGCTATCTGGAATGGTCTTCCCTAGAGATATGCAGAAGCAGCCTTCCTCCAGTTGGACTTTGGTAGACTTTGGATATGTTGATCAGAATATCTTTTGGAGTATAAAAACATATATTTGTGTTGCAGTTATTTTGAGGTTTACCATTTTTTTCTATAAAATGACTGGCCAAATACAACAAATCCAGGTTGAATTTGCATCTATAAATTATGGTAGTATTACAGCCTAATGCGATGTATGCTTACTTGGAAGCAAGCCCTACTGAGGACTAACTCCCTAGTAAGTGAGTTTGAGAGCGCAACTTCAGAGGCTCACATCTCATATACATACGTAGAAGCTGGGAACAAATTGGCGAGGCGGTTTACAAATCCTAGTATCTGTTGATCAGGGCATTTGCTGAACTTCCTTCACCTTGTCAGGATCAGGCTGGGAACCTTGCATTTCCCATGAATATAAGGCATAGCCTCATTTTAGTTTTGTTGAACTTCTGATTGACTTGTCTGGCCCTTTCCTAGAGAGATGAAATGATGGTCATGATCTGCTATAGATATCTCTATGATGTCTCCACACCCATACACTAAAATGTCATCTGGTATGACACTGATTCCTGTGAGACCTGCCAACGCATCCCATTGGCGGCACTGATACTCCTCTGCTGCTGGTTTTCTTCCAAAAGGCATCCTCAGCCATCTGTAACAGCCTTCTGGAGTCCAAAAAGTAGTAAAATTGCTGCTTTCTTCATCTAATAAGACATGCCAGTATCCATCTTTTGCATCCAGCATAGAAAATATATTTTTGCCTTGGCAAGATCAGATAAGATTTCTTCTCTGGTAGGCATTTGATAGTGAACACTTAATAATTCCTTCTTTCAATTGCTTGGGTCTATGCAAATGTGAAATTTTCTAGGTATCACTATGGATACTATGCTGTTCATCCATGTTGTACAATGTAGGGTCTGTTACTTTGGCAATGATGTCTTCCTGTACCATTTGTTTTATCGCTTTCATGATCAGTTCTCTCAATGTGATGGGGATTCAAGATGGCAGATGTTACACTAGCTCGATTGTTTCAACTACTTTGAATACAGTGTGCCAAGGAGACATCCAAGCCTTCAAAAACGTTGTGATTTGTGCCTTTGGTATGCGTCCTTGCGCTAGTCTCATGCATTCAGGAGTACAGTACTTACTGATAGGAAGGGCTTCTGCCTGGAGTCTTTACAACCTCATATTTAAGCTATCTTTTTTTCTTGCTGCATCTGTAGTAACCATTGTCCTAACAGCATGAGGACTAGAAATTGTGCCTACATAAAGTCTCTATTTGACGTTGCTTAGAGATAATTTTGCTGTTCAATCTTGAATAATGTTGAGAAAAGCCTTGTAACACATTACATTTGCAGATGAACCATTGTCTGTTTGGTATTAATTCCTGTGCTTGAGCAAGGAATTTGAACTTTCTTTACAGTGCTAAAACAAGTTTAATAAACCAACCTGTTCTCTTAGCATTTCCTGTTTTGAAGTCATGAGTATAGCACATCACTATCTGTAATGCTGTATAGATCAGAGGTTTTCAACCTGTGGTATGGGTACCCCTAGGGGTACACGGACCTCTTGCTGGGGGTACGCCAAGCCCTGTCCTTATCTGTCCCATCAGCAGCTAATTAAGTGTTAATTAACATGGATTTAAAATTTTAATCATTTTTCGCTCTGATTTTGGTTTGGGGCTTATTTTTGTACTTTGGAAAATGTACTTTGGTGGAGTGGGGGAGGGAGGAGCTGATTTTGGGAAGTGTGACTCGGAGAAAAAAGAGATCCTTGCATCTCTCTCACTCACTCACAGACAGACAGAGTTAAATAAGACATTTTTTCATATTTAAATTTGTTTTAGTACTTTTTTATTTAATGATTAATTACCTAATTAATTAATCCAATTAATTAGCAGTTAATTAGCAGGGGATACTTCAGAAAATTGGACCGTGATAGGGGGTACCCAGGCCTCCAAAGGTTGAGAACCCCTGGTATAGATCATCACTGGTTACCTTCCCAAAGTAGTGTGTGAGTTTCTTCTGCGTATAGTTACAGTATTTGCATATTCTGGCATAGTCCTTTCTCCTTCCACAGATTCTACATATGGTCACGAATGCTAGACAGTAGCCACGATAATGTCTTTTGCCACAGTGTCCACAGCTTCCATTGTGAGATCTGCGGATCTCCCCACCAGTCTTGTGCAATGGCATTTGTGAATTATTTTGTTTATTGTTGTTGACGTAATGCATACTCTCAGGTTTGGATGGGCCACTTGCATTTGTGTAGTTTTCCAGTAACTTTGCACACATCTATGTCTTCTTGTAGAGCAAATATAATCTTGCAAAGCATTCTCATCCGGGTTCCTTCATCCTTATAACATAGAACCCATCTGTGTCTGATTGATCCTTCTTTTAAAATGCCATATTCAAATGAATCTATCATTTGCTAAGTCTGGCAACATAACGATCAATGAGTCCAGCACATTCTTGTTAAAGAGATTAATATATGAATTTGCTAAATACTTTTGCAATGTTCCTAATAATTTGGAGTGGTCTTCCCGATCTGTTGATGGAATCAGATGCTATTGGAGCATGTCATTCCCTGTCACAGATAGTAGTGTTGAAAACAACTTTTTGTCTTTTTCATTTACTGTATTTCTTCAATTCTAAGACGCATGTTTTTTCCCAATTAAGCATTTCAAAAAATGGGGTGCGTCTTAGAATCGAAGGTCTCCAAAAAGCACCCCAAAATGCTATCTTCTTACTTACTGGGGCTTGGGGGAGCTTCAGGGAGGCCTGCGCAACCCTCTGCAGGCCTCCCTGATCTTCAGTTCAGCAAAAAACGGTGATTTTCAGCCATTTCCGGTTTTTTGTGCCCGCAGAGCGCACATTCCGCCAGTGCCAGCTGTTGCAAAAGCATCAGAAAGCACTTTGCGACAACTCAGAGGCCTGGTGTGCCAGCAGGAAGGCTGGAGTCTTCCCCCATGTGCCAACAGAGCAACAGAGGCCAATTTTAATCCAGATAAAATAGCTGGGGAGGCAGAATGGGGTGGGGGGTGAGGGAGGGTAGGGAGGGGATGAGGGAGGAGACAAAACAGAGCAGAGGAAGGGCAGCGACGGGGGTGGGCGGATCAGGCCTGGGAGGGGGCGGGATCAGCAGTGCTGCCATGTGCCATAACATATCCCCCTTCCGAGGCCTAATCCACCGATATGGATCAATGCAGACTTGCCCTAGCTATATAGCTCCTGCAGGTCCGTGTTGACCCATTGCACAGGCTGGGGCTTTCCCTGGGGCAAGGGAACAACTGTCCCCTTACCCTGAGGAGACTTTCTGTCTGTTGAACTTCCCCTGGGATGCAGCGCAGCCCGTGCCGGCACTGCTGCATCAGTGTGGGGGAGTTTAGTTAGGATTGGGCTGTTAGTATGATTAGAGAAGGGTTGGATGCCAAGGCCAGGGAATGCATGAGTGAGCCGTGGGTGCCTTTTCTCCTGCAGTAATGGGAGCAGTAGAGTCATTCTATTTCTCCAGCTGACTGATCTGGCAACCCACTAATACTCTCACTGTGCCCTGAAATACATCCATGTAGTGATAACATCCCCAGTTACATTCATAGGCCCTGGAATTGAAAAAGGCTGGCTGGGCTGCTGTTGCAAATACATCTGTGTGTTTCCCCTGGAAATCACTGCTGCATGGGCACTTGTCTCCAGAAAATTACTTGCACTCCTGACACCATGTTTTAATAGTGCCATGATGATCATTCAAAAGAATATAGAAACCTTCTTACAGTTACTCTGGTTTTATTGATTATGCTACAGTTTGCCAAGCTGCTGCTCAGAATCTTCCCTCATTTATCAGGCATGTAACATGAACCTGCATATCCAATTCCTTGTTGTAGAAGTCGGGCAAGATCTTTCCACATCTCCCTCTATTGGATTGGAAGAAATAAGTTGTAACAGTTACGACCCAAACCTATCAGGGCCAGATCTCCTACCGTAGGTGGCTTGCTACCGACAGCATGGGAGTCAGAAAGCCAAACCACTTCCAGGTAGGTCAACAGCGGGGGTGGTCTGCAGGGGGATCATGGGCTGTTCATGTGTGGGAAGGAGAGGAACTTGGCAGCAGCGGTGCATGGCAAGATCCTATCCCCCCCCCCTTCCTGATCCAGACATGTCCTTGGACTTAAACCAGCAAAGGAGCCGGTGTAGATGCAAGGAGCCCCATTGGAGCCTAGGCAGCCTACAGGAAGGCAAATAATAATTAAAAAAATACTTAGCTCTCTGGGCAATCTGGTCACCCCCCATAGCATGAGCTCCTTCCGTGGCTCTGCATGGTCTGGACTGGTGGGGGATAGGATTGGGTGGTAAGGTTTATTGTCCAATTGACTACTCATTCAGTTCCCTGATTCTCAGGGGGAAGAGAGCAAATGCATTCAGCTTGATAACAGCAGATGATCCTTGATTGGATCAGAAGGGGAATCTAGTTGGAATCATAACAGTAGGAGAAGGGATCTAACCCTTTCCTCCTGCACCATTTCCCCAATGAAAATTTACCTCCCCAGAAGTTGCTACTTGCCCTATGTTGCAAAATTTACAGGAATATATTATATCCTCTGATTGCAGCTAAATTGTTCTTGCTCGTAGTTGGAAATCTCCTTTTGTACCAATGATCAAAGACTTATTATTGAATGGTCTCGATATGGCACAGATGGATATGTGAATATATCTGGTCCATTATTTTGTTGTTCAGTCGTTAAGTCGTGTCCGACCCTTCGTGATCCCATGAACCATATCCCGCCAGGCCTTCCTGTCCTCCACTATCTTCCTGAGTTCGCTCATTTTCATGTTTGTTGCATCGGTGATGCTGTCTAACCATCTCATCCTTGGCCTTCCCCTTCTCCTTTTGCCTTCAATCTTTCCCAGCATCAGAGTCTTCTCCAAAGAGTCCTCTCTTCGCATTAGGTGGCCAAAATATTTGAGCTTCAGCCTTAGTACCTGTCCTTCCAGGGAACAGTCAGGGTTGATTTCCTTTAGGATTGACTGATTTGATCTCCTAGCAGTCCAAGGGACTCTCAGGAGTCTTCTCTAGCACCACAGTTCAAAAGCATCTATTCTTCGGCGCTCAGCCTTCCTTATGGTCCAAGGGATTTAATTATTATTCAAAAAATGGCTCACTTTTGTCTCTTTTTGGACTCATAACTTTAGTTTAGAACAATTGGTCTAGAAATTGTTGGTCCAGAAATAGGTCTAGAAATAGAAAAACCAAGCTGTGCCTTTCAATGTATCTGTACTGTTGTTTAAATGGAACGATAAATAAATAAATAAATTACGTTTGGCATAGTACCATAGGTAACAAGTATCAGGGCAGAGGAATGCAAAATAGGTTGTTACTTCCTGAAACACTGGAGGATGGGATTTTTCCCCAGGACAGGGATCTGAAACATGTAGCTGTCACTGAAATTCTTGACTACAAAATGCAAAGAAATAAACTATTACTATAAGACATCAGGTGACAAACAGGCATAGAAATATGTAACAATCAAACATAGCAGCATCTAATAATATGAATAGTTCTTGATGATTGCTACTTAATAAAAGATATGTGCACCTTAAAAAGCAAATACAACGCCTGTAGATTCAAAATTAATGGTGTTCCCCAGAGATACTTTTTTAATATTCTTAAAACAAAGAATATGTATGTGGTGCTTCTCAATATCAATTTGGTGCTTGTGTCTCCACCAGACTTGACCGTTTAACATTAGGGCTTCTGACTTGCCTTGACATATTGAAAGCCTCAACTGAGCACTTTGTAAGCCACAATCTGTCAGCTTTCGCATGAGCACAACACAATCTGACTGCTAGGAACCAGCCACTGACTTGAAGTCCTGTCCTCTGTTTTCCTGGAAGACCTGAGCCATGGAGTCAGCAGGAGAGAATCACTTGCTGGGACCCTGCCAATAGACAGGCTATTACATGGTTCAACTGGGACATCTACAATTTAAAGTACCTGGTGGAGAATTCGGGGAGACAGTTGGGTCCATGCATCTCTGGGGACAGACCAAGATAAATGAGATTCTGCCCTCAAAATCCATGTATATAAATTCATTTGATTTCAATGAGATTTATGGATAGATGATTCAGGATTGAGAATTTGTCAAAGTTTCATTCCTAACCTAGAGAACAATAGAGAAATGTCGTCTTATTTCTTCCTTATGAACACCATGCACAATTCAAAGATGCCAGTCGTATTTCATTACATGTATAAAAGCTGTTGGCTTTGTTCATTGTTATAGATTTCCATTATGTAAATGCAATTTTTTTTTCCAAGTTATATAAAGGATCTAAGAAAACTATCTGCAAACATAAATGGAAGAAGTGCTGCAGTGGTGGTAGAAGTAATGAAAAGGCACCTAAGAGCTGCTTATTAGTCAGACAACATGCAAAATTATGATGAGGAACGTAGGGTCATTTCTCAGTTAAATGGCACAAAATAGGGATTACACTGCACACGACACAAGAGACAAGCCAATATTTTGTCCCAGTTATCCTTTGTACAATTCTTCCTTCCTTTGAACAAGCTAGTTCCTCAAAGGAGCTTGGAGGATTCTTTATTTATAGGCCTGCTAGTTCAGGGCCCACAAACCCATTCATCATGTTCCTGCCTTCTGCCATCTGTTGTAAATGAACAAACCAGCCTGCAACTTTCTCAAGTATCTGTGTTTGCTATTATGTAGATTAATGTAAAATGAGGGGAAAAAATAAATCTATCGAGTATGTTGCCTATATGCCTAATGAACCTGCCTCAAAATTCATCACTTAGCATGCAGTAAATGAAAATAAGTCTCCAGTAATGCAAGAAAAACGTCAACCTATCGTTTACTAACAACTGTATCAATTTGTTAACCTAATTAGCTGCCAAAAATGGGTTTATTAACTGACTCACAATATCACTTGCAATCATTAAAATGAGGTTCAGAATTTTAATTCAAATATATAACCTTGTCATTTTGATTCGTGGAGTAATAATACACCAGTTGTACTTTAAATTTTGTAAAACTATGTGATAAATTCAGAGGCAATACACAGGGTTAACCCTTTTCCCCTTGTTTCTACAGGGGGCTATCAACATTCCAAATTCAAGTTCCAAATACATACATTTCTTAGAGATCAATCCTATCCTATCCTTCACCACCACCCCACCGCTGGTGGAGCTGAGTGAAAAGGTGTGTGCTGTATTTATTATTTATTTATTACAGTATTTATATTATACCGCCTTGATTTGTTCAAGGTCGACCAGTGAATGTCATGGCTGAGTGAGGATTGAATGTACATCTCTTTGGTCAGGTGTGACTCCAGTACTTTATCCCCTATGCCACACTATTCACTACTCTACAGTGTTTGCTGCAGTATCAAAAGCAATTGCTTACAGATGTGTCATATACCTGGCAAGGGTGAAGGTGAATTACTTTATTTCAGAGGTGGCCAACCTTTCAACATGAATGCTCCCGAACTTTTAATGGTTGCATAGGTGAGGGCATTTCAGCAGGTGCAGGTGCTTTAGCAGCACCATTAGCAGTTGCAGTTGCTACGTTTCTGTCTTCTACACAACTCTTAAGAACACAGAAGCCCTAATGGTGGAAGGTTGACCACCCCTTCTTTATTCTGACTTCTGTTGTCCCGACAGATAGGCTCAAAAGGTTCCATACAAGGAGTTGGAGGAGCCTTGGTCTCTTCTCATCATATATTCATCCTGTCTTTGCCATATCTACGTTACCATAGGACCATGGTTTTGTCATGGTTCCTATGGATTAATAGGCATAACCAAGTTATCATCTCCTATGTTTTATTTTGAGTTCGTAATTGAACTGAATTAATCCATCAGTATCCATAACCTATTGGGCTGTGCATGCATGTGTACATGCATCCATACGTGTGTGTGTGTGTGTGTGTGTGTGTGTGTGTGTGTGTGTGTGTGTGTGTGAAAATAAAATGCATTTTCTATTTTATTGAGGGTCATATTTTATATAGGTCTTTTCTGCAAATAAGATGCAAAATAAATTTTATGCAAATAAAACCAACAAGAAGAGCCCTTGATACATTTCCTCAACATGATGTGAGGCTATCTTAAGACTAGGAGAGCGGACCGCACTTCAAAGAGGCAAAAGAAGAATGATCTAGGAAATACAGTCAGTGAACAGAAAACTTTTACCAAAATAGACATTTTAGTAATGTCAGAACCTTCTATGTGCTCCAAACTTCACTTACGTCTATCAGTTTTGATAAGCAGCCTTCCTCACTGACGAGACTATGATAATGTCATTCAATAACTCTCACACCCTTTCCTGCTATTTGTCCAGGGCAGGAAGCTATGGGCTTTCTTGTCGTGTGGACAAAGAGGAAATATCCAGCAAGCAAACGCTGACCTTTGCATGCAACCCAGTTCATATCCTTTTTCCGCTTGACAACTTCCTGCTTGCCTGTTAGGAACAAATCCACTCTTCATTTTTCCGGTGTCCTTTATGCTGGCTACACAAAAAAAACCATTTGGTGGAAGACAAACATTTTCATTAAGGTAAACTGCATTGAGCAGCTGGACAACCATGCGACCATTCTGACATTTACAGTAGAGAGTTGTCTGCTGCTATAAAATGACAGCACAGCTGAGTCACTAAAGAGCCATGCCAGCAACCAAAATAAGCAGCTTTTAGATACATCCAACACGTTTTAAAAGAGTGGGTATATAGCCTGCAGATTTAAGAGAGTATTAGGCTACATTTTGAATGTTGATGTATTAAATAAGTTCAGAAAGGGGCAGTTTATGCTAAACGGGAATGTTAGTTTTTGTTTTAGATGGTATTTAAACATGATTTATTGGATGGGAAGATGTGAGATGCGTAAGATGCTATTTATTTATTTTGGTGCTTGTAACCTGTCTTTCGATAATAAACTGTACTGTCTCAGGGTGACTTACTTAACAAAAGATTACAACAATCCTAGAAGTAAAACAAATAAAGCAAACAGCAGTAGCCAGAGTGTCATAAAAGCTCTATCCATATCAACAAACAGCAAGTGTGTGTGTGTGTGTGTGTGTGTGTGTGTGTGTGTGTGTGTGTTTTCTTCAACAAAATGCAGCATATGAGAAGAAATAGATTTCCTTAAAAACTGTTCAAACTTTCTTGCATAAGCTTACTGTTAACAGTATGTTGTTACACAGTGTGTAACATCCCAAATGTCCCTGGGTTCTGCGCTTGTTTGTGGAGGCAAGTGCTGAACATAAGACAAATTCCTCCTGTCACAACAAGGCACATAACACACTAACTTAGGACCCTTCTTTCTCTGTGGCTCTGTCTTCACCAAACCAATGGCTGGTGAGCCCATACCAGTTTCCAGACAATGTCAGGATGACAAATGTTATGAAGAATTTTCTCACACATCATCAGGTATGGATTATGGTAAAACGGTCTTCTGTAACCAGTGCCTGTGGTTTGCCGCAAACCAGAAGTAATTGATTAAGCAAAAGCACCTAACAGGAGGGCAGAACATGTGAGTACAGGCTTGTTCCTGTAGTGCCAAATCATGGTTTGGCATTACATGTGAACTGATCCAGTTAATCCCCCCATTTATTTTCCTTCAATTTGTTCATAATTTTTACAGAAACTGGACAATCTGAACAGTGGAAAAGTATCTTTTGCAGAAGGAAGATAAGGACCCTGACTCTGATAAGCTATAAGATAAAATGAACTAAACGTGCCTTGACTAAAAGATAACTGTAAGTGAAGATACTTTCAAGATCTCTGCACATAATTATTTTAAGATTGTTAACATGTTCTTATTTCCTTTTGTAGCCTTTGTCTCAGAGGTTATCTATATCATAATGTGTCATGGGTTTCAAACAGTTTAAATGCTTATAACAAAGATTAGCCAAAATATAAGTTAGAAGGAATTGGTACAACATTAAGTAGTAAATGTAAGCAAGCTACCAATTGTGGTGCCCAGTGAATTAATAAAGCATGTCTCAGTAAAATATAATCAAGTTCTTGAAGGACTACTAACAATATCACAGTGCAATCCTGCGCAAGTTGCAGCGGCTGGCTTAAATGACCGGCCACTGCATCCTGCACAGGATGTGGGCTGTGCCAGCACAGCCCGGGCTCACCTCAGGGGGATGTTCGTCCCCTTTCCCTGGAGTAAATGTCGGAGGCCTGAATGGGCTTCTTCGGAGCTGGCACGCATCTGGGGAGGTTACGTAAGACTGGCCCGCCCTGGGAAGGGGCGCTGACTATCGGCGCAACCCAGCGCTGATATCCCCTCCCCCTCCCAGGCCGGGCTGGCCTCCTTTGCCACCCCAGCTCGCTCTCCTCATCCCCTCCCACTGCCCATAAGAACATAAGAACATAAGAAGAGCCCTGCTGGATCAGGCCAAAAGCCCATCTAGTCCAGCTTCCTGTATCACATAGTGGCCCCACCAGATCCCTCAGGGAGCACACAAGACAACAAGATATTTGTATCTTGTCTCCACTCCCAGTGCAGACCTTATCTGTGTCAGCTGGCAAAGCTACTGGAGGACAATGGAGTAAGCAGTGCCTGCAACCACGCCAGTGCCGATTACTCCCAGGGTGTCAAAATATGCCTTACGGCAGGTTTACAACACCCTAGAGCAGAGCAAGAGCTCCGCCGGCCTAAATTTGGGCAGGATCGGGCATGTAATTCATCTGTGGAACTCCTTGCCACAGGATGTGGTGATGGCACCTGGCCTAGATGCCTTTAAAAGGGGTTTGGACAGATTCATGGAGGAAAAGACCATGACAGGTTACAAGCGATAAGCAACCTCATGGTTTTAGAAGTGGGTTTCCTCTGTGGCAGATTGCAAGGGAGTGACAACGGGAAACAGGTTATCTTGTTGTCTTGTGCTCCCTGAGGCATCTGGTGGGGCCACTGTGTGATACAGGAAGCTGGACTAGATGGGCTTTTGGCCTGATCCAGCAGGGCTCTTCTTATGTTCTTATGTTATGCCAGTCATTCAAATATGCACTCAGCCCAGTTGTGGAGTTCCTAATATCAGAGCACACCAACTTTAAGATTTCATTCACTGAACATTCACTATTTCAATACTATGAATAATTCTATATGTGTGTGTGCATCCATATTGATTTCCATTTCTAACTTGTATACTAAGTTATGATTTGCATTGATTATACGAGAAAGTAAATTCTCCTGGTGGGATTTTTCATTCTTTTACTTTCCTGGAGTTTGTTATTTTCAGGAGGTCTCTCGAGGGAGCAAAACATGATAGCAAAACGTATTTAATTACTGGGTTTGTGAAGCAATGAAAACAAAGCAGGGGGGGGCTGTCTTGTCTTTAAAAATGGGTTGAATTTTGGAGTAAATCCCATATTTGGTTTTGTGTCAATGGCGTTGTTGATCGGTATGGGAGTTGTGGAATCAAACAGAACTCTCATACACAAAAGGACAATATTAGTAGAAAGGTTTTGCCATCAAACTGAACGTTCCTGCCTTTGTTGAAATAGTAGCTCGAGGTCTACAAGTTCCAGCTGTCAGTGGAGTCATTTGTCTTCACAGAAAGGTCACAAATCTCTTTGCACTTGTTTCCTTGTACTCTGTGGGAATCCCCTAAAGATTCTTTCTGTTGTACTCTTACTCATGATGGGAAGACTTTTAAGCATTCAGGGAGGGGCTATATATCTCAATGGAAGGTCGTAGGCTTTGCATGCAGAAGGGCCCAGGTTTAATCTCTGCCATCTACATTCCTTTCTGAAACTTTAGAGAGCTGTTGACAATGATGACCTAGATAGACCAGTGGTCTGATTTAGTATAAGGCAGCTTCCTACGCACTTGACTTGCTCAAATTTATGTTTACAGCAGCTGTGATGCATTGAACTGGAGAGTGGGAAGCAACCAAAGATGCCTGCCACCTCCTGCAGTGTTAAGTGCAAATCCCAGGTGCGCAAGAAGCCAGAAACATCTGAATCAATTAGGAATCTGGAACAAACACATATGAACCAGGGTTGGAAGCAGAGCCCCCTACTCCCTTTCCGTAGGTTCAGGCAGCTTTGTGCCCGCCCCCTCAAGCTGGTTAAAAGAAAATGAATGAAAAGCAAATCATTTAACAACCAAATAAAGCATCATAACAAAGAGAACAAATATAACCAATAGAAACCGGCAGGAGAAAAATTAAACCAACACACATCAGAATCAAAGGAAAGCCAGGCAAAACAAACATGTCATTACTCTCCATTTAAAAATGGGCAGCATCGGTACCAGTTGGGCCTCACAGAGGAAGGGATTCCAAAGCCTGGGAGGGCCACCAAAATGGCCTTAGTTATCCTGCATCACCACTAGTTAAATCTCAGACATGGAGCAGAGCCTCAGGTGATGAATGTGGACTTTCAGGTACCCAGGTCCCAGGCCATTTAGGGCCATTTAGGGCAGTGGGTTAAACCGCTGAACCATGAGCTGTTGATCGAAAGGTCGGCAGTTCGAATCTGCAATGGGGTGAGCTCTCGTTGCTTGGCCAGCTCCTGCCAACCTAGCAGTTCCAAAGCATGTTAATGCGAGTAGATAAATAGATACCGCTTGCGGGAAAGGTAAACAGTGCTCCGTGTTCCAGCCACATGCTACGCGCTGCGGCAAGGAGAGTCATGCCGGCGGACAACGCTGGCTCTTCGGCTTTGAAATGGGGATGAGCACCACACCCTAGAGTCGGACACGACTGGACTTAATTGTCAGGGGTCTCCTTTACCTTAAGTAACAACTAGCACCTTGAACTGTGCTGAGAAACATACCAGAAACCTATGCTCCTGTCCTATGGTTTAATGCAGGATAGTTTTAAACCTATGTTGTTTGCTGTTTTGATAGTCCCTTTGCAGTTTGAAATGCACACACATGCGCCCTTCCTTTACTTCATATCCAAGTGCAAATGTTGCATTGAAATCAGTGGGGTAGCTACTAAATATACAGGCACAATCAGTGGGAAGGTTTTCCCGTGCAAGCCCCATTCATTCATTTCAATACAGGAAGGCTCTCTGATGGACTGTGTCTTAAATGTGTTAGGGTGATAAATAACTGCATAAGAAATGGTGGAACCAGAGCCATTAGAGAAGTCTTTACAGTGGTGACTCTCCCTGCCCATCCACATCACCTGTGCTTATCTATGCGAGTGAAGCAAATATTGGGGTGAAGAATCCATGATTGCTGCTTGTTTGGGGAAAACGCTGGCTGTCCACTCTCGAGGGGTATTCAACTTGACTACATGTAGCAGCATCAGTTTAAGAGTTTCCTAAGAACAAAAGAAGACCATTGCTGGATCAGGCCAAAAGTCCATTTTGTCCAGCACCCTGTTTCCAACCAGAAACCTCCAATAAGCCCACAAGCGGGGCGTGAAGGTAGTAGCACTCTCCCACTGCTGGAGCTGGTATTCTGCTCCTAAATCTGGAGGTTTTGTACAGTTATCTTGCAGTGTGGCTGCCTCCTGCCTCAGTTCGATAGGATGCTGAAGACCAAGTGGTTAATCGTTAACAAAGTGATTATTAAAATTTTTCCAAGTTGCTAAGAATACATGCACTTCAGCAATAAATGTAATTTCTCCTTTTTATACAGCCTTGTGAGATTTAATAAATGTGAAGAGCCATATGGACTAATTTTATAATGATCAATAAACACTTTTTATTACTTTGAAATGAAAAGAAAATGAAGATCTGGAATCCAGTGATGAAGAATTGATTTCTGGCACACAAGCCAAATTGTTTGGTCTATTTTTATGGATGGCATAATTATACCCAAAGCCCATAAACAATGAACATCCACTTCTGTACTTTTTTCTGTACTGCTTTGGTCACAGAGCCAATCATAAACATGAATGAAATCAAAACATCCCTTTGGTAAATCAAAGGAAGTATCAGCAGAGTAACATAAACAACAGAAGAAAGCTTGGAGTCTTTCCACACTCGTTTCTGAATAAGTGGAACATCAAATGCTTCCATTCATAGCGGTGCCTTACATCTAAATTTGACTTCCGTTTTTGACATGGGGAGATTATTTAATTTAGTGTTAAGGCACCTCTCTCCTTCACAGTAGGGAACATGGAGACATTTTAAGCCAGCTATGGAGAGATGATGGGTTGTGAGTAGCGCTCAACCTGTTCAACACATTCCCTTTGGTTCCCCCCTTTGTATGTTCCAGTCGGTAAGATTGTCCTTATTAGAACATTCTCACACACATGCATCACTGAAATCAGTGGCAAAACTCCCAGAATATTTTAATATTTCTAGATTATTGGTAGCAGAACATCTGGAATATATTTAATTATATGTATACATTGCAAAATAGATATTGCTTCCTTCCTGGCTCTGCCCAGAAAAGGACAGCTCTCAACTCCTGGTTGTTAGCAGCAGTGCTTTTTGAAAACATATGTATCATGCACACATGGGGAAAAAACAGCTATATAATTTTGTGGGGAAAGAAAGGAGAGACAAGGGTGAAGGTGCTAAAGAGTTTGCCTTAGTGCTCAAAAACCAAAAAAGGGGGTTCAAACTGGGTATAACTAAGCTAAGCTTACTCACACTTTACTCTAGATAAAGATATACTCTTTACTCTAGATATTTTGCATCCGCAAAATAGCTGGGGTACATCTGAGGAGGCCCATTGGGGCCTCCAGGGCTTACACTGGGGGGAACGGGATGAATGTTGTGTTCCAGCTGCACCGACACAGCCCGCATGCTGACTAGGATGCAGCAGCTGGCCCTTTAGGCCGGCTGCCGCATCATAGGCAGGATCGGGCTGTCAATCAGGGAGTCCTCTGTTGCTAGTTGAGGATCCCTACTGGGTTCTCCCTTTGTTTTTCCACCCAGTTGAGGGTGGTGCACTAGCTAATTTGGATGAGCCCTTGACTTGTTATCCTGCCTCGTTGATGGAGCTTGGTGAGGACTTGATGGGGTTGGTGAGGACTGTTGGAGGTATGAAGCTTTTCGTTTGTTGTACAAAAGTTGTTTTCCCTCTAAACTCAGGAGTCCAGGAAGGTGGCCAGGGTCACAAGACACCAAACGTGTTGTTCCAGCAGGATTTGGAGCCGGATGGCTTTATCTTCATTTTGCAGGAGTGAAAACTCCATTTGAATGTAAGGCGTAAACAAGGCTCCATTCAGAATTCGGCACTTTGAACTCCATGGATCAATTAAAGAAGGGACGGGGGTGATTACATGCTTGGCAGCCCAATCCATCACAACTCCATTGTGGTGCCCGCTGTATCCCATGGGGGAGTTTCAGCATCTGGAGGCCTCCTCAGGATAAGAAGGAAACATTTGTTTCCTTGCTCTGAGGTAAGTCCATGCCAGCCCTCCAGGTCTACTAGGGACCTGTGCTAGTGCTGGCGCAAGTCCATATAGACCTGGGTCAGGGAATCAAGGCCGAGCAGGGGGTTAGGATTTGGGGGCACATTGCTGCCACCGATACTGCCCCTTCCCGATCCACCCTCCTCCCCGCCCCCTTCAGAGATGGGCACCCCCAACCAACTTTCTACCTGAGGTGACTACAGTTGGCCTTATGGATGGACCTTGACTGCATTGTTCATATGGGACAATCATGTGTTCTATTAACTAATAAATTAAAGAATGAGGTGGGATACAAGTTCAAAGAAAGAAATTCATGAATCAGTTCAACAATTTGGGTTACTGTAACACTCTTAATTCTGATGCCAAAAGCTTCCATAAGTCTTTTTCTTTTAAACTCCTTCTGTAGCAACATAATTCAAAAGTCTCGTCTTTCAGACAGGCATACAGGCATAACGCACATTTTCTTCACTCATACACCAAGTCATTTGTCTCTCAACACTCCGGGAGTCAAAGTTTATTTTTGTTAACTCTACTAAACCTGTGAAACTGAAACAGCCATGACTACAAACTGTGAGCTACTGTATTAGCTAGGGTTCTCATGTTTAATGAGAAGGCTGCTGTCATTGATGGCCATCACAAAGTGCTAATATGTGGTAAGTAAGACATGGTCTTTGGGACACCCTGTAACATTTTTTGAGACCACACAAATTCAAGCTTTAAAACAAAAATTGCATAGGTGATTTCTCATGTGTCTTCTCAGAAGAACTGACAAGAAAGGGTTGTTATGTGCCTCAAAACATGGTTAAAGTATTGAGAGTCTTTTCATTGGTCTTGATATGTCTGTTTTGTCCGAACCAGTTCATAAGAAATTGATGGCTCCAAGGTTTGCTATGCAATGCAAATTCCAAAAAGGAGAGTTAATTTCCCAAATGGAAGCTTTTGAGCAGGTTATACTGACAATTTTTTTATGTCAATCCAACTTGCCACCTACATGGCCTACAATGGATAAATGTAGTTGCCTTCTGTTTTCATTGATATAAATGAAATGGTTGACTTAGATGTTAAATCAAAGTTAAGAAAGGCCTGAATGCACTTCAAGCTTGGTGACACCCAGTTACCGCAAACAGCGATGTTATAAGGATGTTTCATAGCTTTGCCTTGGAGTGAACAAAGTAGTTTGGTGCTAGGAAAAGGAGCTGCACGGTTGTACATTGCAAAACAGAAGTGTACATTACAACAGCTACAGCACTATCTTATGCAATGCAAATAGGTATTACTGACAACTATGTTCTCTATTTAGGTAAAGGTATCCCCTGCTCGAAAGCCAGTCGTGTCCAACTCTAGGGTGCAGTGATCATCTCTGTTTCGAAGGCCGTAGAGCCAGCGCTGTGTGAAGATGCTTCTGTGGTCATGTGGACTAATGGAACGCTGTTACCTTCCCGTCACAGTGGTACATATTTATCTACTTGCAGTTTCTTGCTTTTGAACTGCTAGGTTGGCAGGTGCTGGAATAGGAGACGGGAGCTCACTCCATCACGCGGCACTCGGGTCTCGAACTGCTGTCCTACCTACCTTCCAGTCTGCAGTTCAGCGTCTTAACTACTAAACCACCATGGCCCTACGTTCTCTAATTACCTCCCCAAATCACCTCCCCTCGCATCCCCTACTGGTCCAGCACAAGTCACGAGGCTGACTCCAAGCGCCACAGCAGGGAAATCAACTGCTGGTGCTCTGAACTTAGTCAAGTCTATACTGCAGTTCTCAAGGGCATACTTCTGTTTCTCTGGATTGTGTCCTAACACTCCAGATCTTAATATTTATACACTGTATCTTAGGTAGTGCTGATGTATGGTTACTGGAGGTGTAATGTCTGCCTATTGTTCCAAAGCCCCTCTTGTAACACAGAGCACAACGAATTTGTGCTTAGATACTACCGTGGACATGACCTTTATGCATGGTACCAACATCTTTGCCTTCTGCACTGCATTCACCATCTGGTTCTGCTTGATAACATGAACTGTATCTGCATGAGAAAGGTGCAGGCCATATGAGGCCGGCATTCGAACAAGGTGAATGCTATGAGATAACCTGAACTAGTGCCCTTTCCACTCTCCCCCTCTTCCCATAAATCTTCCCTGTGTTTGGCCTGATATTATGTTCACTTTTCATAAATGTCCTCCGAGGAAATGAGAAAGATTACTTGAAATTCTCTCCAAGGGAAATAATGCCCTTTGGCCAATGCAGAAAATGGACACATGGCAATATTAACTGACTCATCACAAATACCTGTTCAGCCCACTCTCATTAGTAGGGCCCATTTACCAGTGGGTGACTGGGAAGGATCAGTGCCTTTATTTATTTATTTATTTATTTATTTATTTATTTAAGAAATTATATCCCGCCTTTTCCTATGCCAAGGCAAATGCCCAAGGTGGCTTACAACAAGTTAAAATACATAATTTAAAAACAATACATAAGGTAAATTAAAAAACAATAAAATCCACTGGGGGTGACAATGTAGAGCAGAAGAAAACAGCAAGGGAGAACATACTGAGTCACTTCGGACAGACTACAACCCATCACCCAAACGCCAGACGAAACAAAAACGTTTTGAGCCCCCGCCGGAAAGTCATGAGGGAAGGCGTTGTTCTCAAATCCCCTGGCTGGGAGTTCCACAATTGTGGCGCCACAGCAGAGAAGGCTCGCCCACGAGCTGCCATTCCCCTAACTTGAGACAGAGGTGGCACTCGCAGGAGAGCCCCCTCAGATGACCTAAGAGAGCGGGCCGGAATGTATGGGAGAAGGCCGTCCCTCAGATATCCTGGACCTGAACCGTGAAGGCCTTTAAAGGTCATTACCAGCACCTTGAATTGGGCCTGGAAACGAATGGGCCAATTCAAGTGCAGCCGTTGAAGTAGCGGCTCAGCAGAGTCAAACCGCCTAGCTCCATTGACCACCTGGGCCGCCGCATTCTGCACTAATTGCAGCTTCCGAACTGTCTTCAAGGGCAGCCCCACGTAGAGCGCATTACAGTAGTCCAGTCTTAAAGTCACTAAGGCATGGACCACCGTGGTCAGGTCCGATCAACTCAAGTACGGCCGCAGCTGGCGCACCAGCCGAAGCTGGGCAAACGCACCCCTAGCCACAGCCGCCACCTGGCTTTCCAGGGAGAGCTGTGAATCCAGAAGTACTCCCAAACTGCGCACCCATTCCTGCAGGGGGAGTGCAACCCCATTCAGAATGGGCAGATGACTCAGTACCTGCATCGAAGCTTTCCTGACCAGTAGGACCTCTGTCTTTTCTGGATTCAATCTCAACCTGTTAGCCCTCATCCAGACCCCAACTGCCTCCAGACAGCGTTCCAGGATTTCCACAGCCTCCCCAGAACGTGATGGCAAGGAGAGATAGAGCTGGGTGTCATCAGCATATTGGTGACACCCAACTCCAAATCCCCGGATGATCTCCCGGTTTCATGTAGATGTTAAAAAGCATGGGAGACATAATAGAACCCTGTGACACCTCACACTGTCAGGGGCAGGGCACCGAACAGGCGTTATTATCAATATATCAATACAGTTCTGCTCTCTCAACTCGCAGGCTGCTGCCATAGCAAGCTTTCTATTGTTCGGTTAACCATTATAACAAACATGAAATGATGGAATCAGGTTCCAGAAGAAATCAGACATTTTCTGTGTTGCCAAATCAAGAAGCTCCCTATTTTTACTGCTGGTTATACAGTAATAGCTATAGTTAGGCTTGCCATATTTTCCCGACCTTCAACCGGGACACCCCCCCCCCACCAATTAAATAATTTAAATAAATGGAAAATTAAATAAATAATAAAAATACATAGAAAAATACAACCACATCCACAATTTCTATTTATTTATTTATTTATTTAAAAATATAGGGGGTGCAAAGCACCTCCTATTGCCGTGCGAAGTGTGGTCGAAATTTTATATATTTATTTATTTAGCCTACAAACTAAATAAGTAAATAATTAAAGAAAGGAATTTAATGTCCAAAAACCAAGGAGGCACAAAGCGCCCCCTATTGCCGCGCGAAGCGCGTGCAGAATTTTTATTTATTTATTTAAGTTAAATAATTACTTAAATGTACTTACCCCACCATTGTCGGCAGTGCTGATCCGGCAGTTGTGCTGCTGAGATCCATGCTGCCGCTGCATCCTCGTCGCGCTGCTGATGCCGGCGCCGGGGTTAGTAACTTTATTTTAAACATGGTGGCAGCGGCAGCAAACGAGCGGGCTCGGAGCCAGTGAGACAGCAAGCGATCCGGAAACTGCACGGGCCCACGCGAGCCGGCCCCGGGCAGTCTCTCGTTCGCCTGCTGTCTCACCAGCTCTGAGCCAGTGAGACAGTGGGCAAACGGCCTACTCACCCGCTCGCTCGCCGCTGCCACCGCCACTGCCGCCGCTGCTGCCGCCTTGTTTAAAATAGAGTTACTTACCTGGGCGCCGGCATGTTGGCTTGCGAAATCTCACGAGAGCCAAGATGTAGGCGCACAAATCCCATGAGGGCATGATGCCCTCACGGGATTTGGGCGCCGACATCTTGGCTCTCGCGAGATTTCGCGAGCCAACATGCCAATGCCCGGGTAAGTAACTCTATTTTAAACATGGCGGCGGCGATCTGGGATCGCGCCCATACCTTCCGGGATGCCGGGATCCGAGCCCGAAATTCGGGATCGTCTCAGGCATTCCAGGACGTATGGTAAGCGTAGCTATACTTAATGCACACAAACTATAGCAGAGTAGGTTAATTTGTCCAAGTCTCTGTGATGTTATATATCTTACAGTATCTGCACATGTGCTAAATGTATCTTCTCCAAATGTCAGATATTGGCTCCGTTAACAGCTGGATCATTATGGTGCAGCCAAGAACGAAAATGGACTCCACCATTCTGAATTATCTGTACTGTTCAAGCTGGAAACTAGTTCTTGCAGAAACAATTCCCCTATAACAGATGAACAATAAAACTGCTTCCAACATCCAGAGAAGGGCCTTTCGGGTTTATCTGGATGTGCAGGCAGGCTCATATGGAAAGATACCCAAGACCCAACTAAGACTTTGGTTAACACCAACACTTTGTCCAGAAACATACTAAAAGACTGTGAAATCATTTTACTACTGTTGAGATATGTTCCATGTTGCTAGGTAATAAACCAACCACCATGTTTTGTACCAGCCAAAGTTTCCAGGTTATCTTCAAGGGCAGCCCAACATAGGATACACTGCAGTGATTTAGCATAGATGTTAACTTATGTATGCCTGGAACTCCCTCTCTCAATGGCATAGCTAGACAGGGGCTGCAGCAAGTAGTTCTGCAAGACTCTGTTACATCGGAGTCAGTGGCCCCTCCCCCTCGCCGTCAGAGCCATTCCGGTGGTGACGGGGGAGTGTACCACGCATTGCCATCGCTGCCGGAATGGCTCTGATGGCGAGGGGGAGGGGCCACTGAGTCTTGCAGAACTACTTGCCGCTGCCCCGGTCTAGCTATGCCACTGACCTCTCTGAGGAATGCCCCTGTTCTTACTTCCTTTAAATCCCTCCTCTAAACTCACTCTTCCCATGAACCCCCTTTGGCACTCTTCCAATCCATCTACTTGACTGCAATTTAGCCATAAAAAACTGCATATTCTTCCATGCATCTTCCCTGACATCATCCATCTCATCTCCCTCTGTTTTCTCCCTTGAGTCTGTTTTAGATTGTGAGCCCCTTTGGGCAGGGACCTGACATCTCTTCTGTTGTGAAATGCCATGCACATTGATGATGCTACAGTTCCCAAATAAAAGCTCTTGAAACTGCAAAGCACCAGGAAATTATATGTCCCTAGTCTCCTAGTATAGGATCCAGAAACTACCACTTAAAACATGGATGGCAGGTTCTGCAGCCCATGCAATTTTTTTCTTTTTCTTCTTCTGCTTCAGAACCTATACTGTCTTGCAAACTTCCCAGGTTTATTTAAATAAATAAATAAATAAATAAATAATGTTAAAGGGGCCCTTTTGACAAATTGATTAATAATCCTGAGCCGCTGAAGTTCAGTCAAGTGAGCAATTAAACATTCCAAACAGCAATGAACCTTCAGAGATAATTTATGATAATTTTATGCACAAGAGCTCAGTGGCTTTTTAATTAGATAGAATGTTAGTAGCGGGGATTTCTAACAAGGGAGTGTCAGTGCTCCATACATCACTGAGATTACTTAAACATTTCAAACATGGTTGATGAATGAAGTTTCTCGAGATTGGGGAGATACAGAAGGTGTTCCAGGGTTGAGATTATTCATCATATCAATTATTGAGAGTGGGCGCATTGACATCCAACTCCCCGCTCATATTTTATAGCCACTGCAAGATAACAGATTTCAGCATCGCCAGGAAACCTGAGCTCCTTCCCAGTCCCCTGGAGCCTAATTCGGCTGCCACAGAATATGACACTTCCCCTGGTTTCTTTCTGACCATCTTATATCTTGGTGCAACAACCTTGAGGCCAGAGAACCTTTCAGAAAACCAATAGGTAGAGTTTCCCATGTAAAATGGGGGGGGGGCGGGGAGACTCTATTTCTAATGCCACACATAGTTTGGTCCTCTGTGCTTGTGTGTGTGTTTTTCTTCCCCTAAGTTAAACAGCAGCTGCAGACAGTCCAATCAGGATTGGAACCACAGGATGGTGGGAGGGGTTTTTACCCTCTCTCTGCTCTAATCCTCAGCCACATCACACCCCCTGCAGAGGCCCTTTTCCCCTGGCACCAGTGTGAGCTTGCTTTCCAGTGAAAATGGCAGCTGTGGAAATACCCTATGTAGATCAGAACTGTGATGAGAAGCAAAAAGTTGATGTCCCCTCCCTCCATCCTAGAGTAACAATTTTGATCATCCCCACTGCTTTTTCACTTAGAAACAGGGCTCATCTGTGCATTTTTTCACATAGGAAACTGCCTGACAGTGACTCAACCCCTTGGTCCATCTAAGAGTGCAGCACTGTCCCCAGCAATGGCTGGCAGTGGCTCTCCAGGATTTCAAGCAGGGGTCTTTCCCAGCCTTCCAGGAGATGCTGCCAGGGATTGAACCCAGGGCCCTCGGCATGCAAAGCACCTGCTCTGCCACTGAGCTACAGTGGGTCCCTAGGATTCCAGGTACCTATGGCTCAATTATTTGTCAACCTTTCTACACATAATAGTGATACTGGCTGTTTTGGTTTTAGCTTTATATTTGCTTAATACGTCGTATGATGCATCCCGCCTCGCATACCAGAGGCCAAGCTCACAATCTCAGGTGTGTATACAGTATTTTATTACACCAACAGCTCTTCCACGTTGGCACAGACGGTACTTTCACAATTAGCTGTGATCCTCCGTCTCACTGAAACATTCCAACACGCTCACGGAACTCTTTCCCACAGAGCGGTGTCCTGCCCGCGTACCTGACTTCCTCACTTCAAGCCTATGGCGGCTGTTTTCCCATTTCCACACCTTTCCCTCTCCCATCATCCCCCCTCAGCACGTGCCCCCCTCTTCCCTCCCTCCCGCATTCCGTCTCTTCTCTGCTAGTCAGCCTCCTCCTGCTCCTCTATCTTCTTTCTCTGCTCCTCTGTACTCCATTCCGTCTCTCCCTGATCTCCTCCTTCCCTCTCACTCCTTCCCCTCTTATGCCTCCTCCAGTCCTCTGGACGGGCTGGTAACAGAGCCCCACCCTCATTCCAGTTCTCATGATGCACCATTGAAACTTGTGGACCACCAGCGCAAATGCCCAGGGGATGTCTGCGGGTGGCAAAGGCCCACAGATATTCCACAACGCCAGGTAAGCTGGTGGTGGGGCGGATCATGGGTGAACCAGGGTGGGGCGCAGGCTGGGCTGGGGGCAGATCTCAGTGACAGTGGCCAGACGTTGAGCCCCTGGCCCAGGCCCAACAAGCCCCCTTGGACCCACCGGATGTACGTTAGCTAAAAAGCGAGGATAGATCCAAGTAGGACCATTGGGGCCGGCGAGGGACAGAGGAGGTAAGTTCTTTACTTTCCTCTCCGCTGCTGCTTTGGTGCCAGCAGAGGGTGTGGGCCCAATCCTATTCAACTTTCCAGCACCGATGCAGCTGCAATGCAGCCCTGAGGTAAGGGGAAAAACGTTCCCTTACCTTGAGGCCTCCATGACTGCAGGATGCAGTGCGTGCCACATTGGCGCGGCTGCATCGGCACTGGAAAGTTGGATAAGATTGGGCCCTGTGTCAGTACCGCTGCATTCCCCAGGCTGGCTGAGGGCAGGATTGGGACCGATGTAGTCATCGCTGTACCCTATCCATTAAGGACAGCATTCAGCCCTAGGTCGAAGTAGCTATTGTTTTTCAAGAAGTCTGTTCCCATAGATCATGAGTCTTAGAATATCAAATTACCAAGCAGTACTAAAACTCCCTGTGTGGACTTTTTGAGGTGATTTTGTGAGGTCCATGCTCATGTGGGTATCTTGATGAGCCTTAAGGTACAATATGTATACTCATGCACTTGCGTGTGTGTGTGTGTGTGTGTGAGAGAGAGAGAGAGAGAGAGATATTCTTCTTGTACTACACTGATCAATGTTAAATTGACAACATGGCTACCCAAACAATAGATTCTTCCTTTTGTTTTCCAACTAGTAAAAGACAGTTCATGGCAAGACAAGGAGGGTTATTTGTTTTTCTGCTGCAAGGAAAGGAAAGACAAAAAGAGGAAGGCATATCTCTCCATAAGAAAGTAAAACAGAGTGTTTGTGGGAGGAAAGTGACGGAGAAAGCAGGGGAGGTTTTGTACCAGCAGGAAAACAAGAAATACTGAAGACCTGTTCTGGGCACCTTCCTTTAGTCCCCTGAGACATTTTAAAGACCTGGAGTTCTCAGAACCAGCTTCTCAAAATGATGTGAACAATTATAATTGTGAAAAAAGCAGAAAAAAATAGAAGAAAGAAAATATATGGCATTACCATATGTATACTCACCTCGGTTGACAATACATCTATTCATTGTTTTACTATCATTGTTTTTCTACTCTCTTTAATTTTACCCTGTGCTTTAGCTGTGATCAGTACAGTCTGAGGATCAGCCTCTAAGAGAGGCACATGTTTTAAAATCATACATATTAGGGTTCCCCTGGCAACGGATATACATGAAAGATTGCATGAAAGATCTCAGTTCTCCTAACACTGAGATCTCAGATCTCAGTGTTATGCAATCAGGTAGACTCCAAGCTAATCACCACAGTTAATCACTGGCATGAGTTCACTTGAAACTAAGAAGTCCCACTCCTGCCTTACTGAAGCTCTCCTTCTGCATTTTAGAGAATCCCATGCAACACTGTCCTTACCTGAAATAGGAGTGGGGGAGAATTGCGATTCTCCCTGCGCAATGTTCCAAACCTCTACATGTTGGCCAGAATATACTACTAGTAGCATTCGCATAGAGATGGGAATTGTGTGGCTGGGACATCCCATTGTTCCGATGCAGTGCTTGATGATGCAATTCTCATCTATGCATGAAGGTCACTGTGCACACATTCTAAACATATAGAGGGAACAGAGGGCCTGTCAGTTTCGCCCTCCATTTCTGCAGAGCCCATCCACCATAGGCTGATGTGTCTCCTCTCCTGCCTATATGCTGGTTAACACAGACTGAACCCTATGTAAAAAGGAGCCAGCAGGACTTAAACAAAAGAGAACAAAAGATGCTGCCACTCTCCATAGAATTTCCATGAACTTTTTAATACTATTCTTGCAGTTGCAGGATAGTTGTATGAAAGCTTTGCCCTGGGGAGTCTGCTTGCTCTTATCCTAGCCCCAAACTGTCCAGAAGATGTGCTCCCTCCCAGCCACAGCATTAAAACCACCACAGATCTGGACTTTCAGGGACCTTCAGGTCACTTTCAGAAACCAAGAGAGTATTTAAAAAATGAATAATTACACAAACATCAATACTTCATAACTTACAGCAGATGTGTCTCCTGTTTACATGAATACAGTATGTTTTTCCCTTTTACATTTTTTTGCTCAGATGTTCTGACCTGAGGTGCAGCAATGTCTCATTGCCTCTTTGACTGCCCTAAAAGCAGAAACAATCTTACTCCCTTCTCAAAGACACAGGCCCATATGCTGCAGCAGTAGCTATTCCTAATAACCAATTACGGTCCAATAGCCCAGCTGAAACATCTAACATCTCCGCTTGGACCTGATGCATGTGCCATCTCTGAAATACATATGAGCTGGGTTGGCTCACTTCCTGGAAGCAAGAAAAGCAAAACAAAAGAGCTCTAAAACAGCAACCCCACTGTATCACCACTTAATGGAGAGCAAAGGTGTGCAATCATTTTAGAACAAATTCAAAAACAAAACACACAAGGTCCCAAATGGGTCCATTTGTTCCAAGCACCAGGTCCATTTTGGATCCTTTTTCATTCATTGCAAATGAATGGGAAAAGTTCCCAGATGAACCGAATTGTATGCATAGCAAATCAGTTCAGTCTGGAACTTGCTTATTAATGTGGAGGTTTCCCTTGTAATGTAGTAGAGTGGTGGGCTTTGAAGCAGAGCTTCTTGGTGGCCCCTGGCAGTGGCCAGTTTTTTCACAGTACTCTGGACTGTGGACAATCCCAAGACATTGTGAAAATTAGCACATTGGGGGAAAATGACCGCTGCCAGTGCAGGCCCAGGTGTTTTTGAGGCACTGGTCATTTTTACTCATAATGTCCCAGATTGCCCAACGTCTGGGGCACAATGAGGAGACCATGGAAGAAAGACCTTCTCAAAGAAATCGCTTGCTACTCTTCTACATGCAAGGTAACCTCCCCCCCCCCCCATAACTATAAAAGGACAAACTGTAGCTCATAGAGCACATGCTTCTTAGGCAGTGTCTTATGTACACACATCATGTCTCCATGGTCCACATTCAGCCTGCACTGTGGGGGCAGCACAGCCTGTGTGAACTGCATGATGAGTTTCCCACTCTTAATCTGAATGAGAATTCGGATTCTCATTCAGATTAAGAGGAATGACCTCCGATGAGATGATACCTGCCCCTTGCAGGAAAAGGCTCCTTGTTTCCAGGTGTGCTCTACGGCACCCATCCCAGAGCCCAGGAGAATGCTCTCGCACAATTAGAATCAGGGTTCAAGCGCTTTTGCAATTTCAACTTCTATGTGTTTATCAGGAACAAAATGTGTTGCATAATTGACACTGTGTTACTTTTAGGCTATGGTGTATTTTAATGATCATATTAAAAAAAAATAACTTGCTGACACAATCAGGAAACAGATGGTGATAAAAACAAAAAACAACCCCCTCCAAAAACCCTCTTGTATTTAATGTGCCAATCATGATGTTTGACTTTCAGGCTACCTCATTCATTCATTCATAAGTCCAGTATATGAAGATGTCTTGCTGCTTCTATGGAATGCTTGGTAATTATTTTATTTTAAATATGTACAGTACATATTTAAGTATTCTATTCATCATCCATAGTATGAAGACACTTTTACTGAGTCTGGCTATTGATATTTCTAGTTCAGTATGCACTGGCTGGCAGCCCCCCTGATTCGAATTAGCATGGTGAGAACATCAGAAGAGCTTTGACCATTAGAGCTTTGAGATTAGACCAAACTGTTTCCAATCTTCAGATTCTTCCAGGAACCCCACAAGCAGGGCTTGAAGACTGGTCCTAAGAAATATCTACTACTACTACTACTACTACTACTACTACTACTACTACTACTACTACTACTACTACTGCCTACTGGGTGGGCATTGCCTTGTAGAGGTCACCTTGATATTTCTTAGGACCACGATTCAAAACCACATTTCATATTTCCCAGCAAAGTGACATTGCTCTTTCCCATTGAGCTACACCAGCAATCTATAGGAAGAAACCTGATGGTTTGCATATGTGCTGGAACTTTCTAATCTTCTGCTTCAGTCACTACAAGAACTGCAAGTAATAATATCATCTTAAGGAAGAATGTTATGGTATAGGAGAACCTCATGCAGCCAGCCTCATCAGACACACTGTGCCTGCAGTGATGTCAATGTTCTGACACTGGTTTTGAGACTGGCTTTCATTCGATACCTCACAGAAACAGAAACAGCCAGTGGAAGAACAATTATAATGCCCCTGCTACTGCTGACTACATACTAGGTGAATTTCTTAATTAAGAAATAATTTATTTACATATGCATTTGATTAAAAAATGGTTCTTCCTCACTTAAACAGACTTCAGAACAGAAGGTCTATGCCTTGTGTAGAATCTCCCTTTCATTTCGGCCTCTTGGCAAGTCATCCTTTCCATTGTGTCTCGAGGTTGATGATTCGTCATGGCAGCAGTGTGTATTTCTGTATTCCTCTCATCTACATTCCAAATAACAAAGCAATATTCAATATTAACCGTCCTTAAAGATGAGGTGAGATGGATTGTCTATTTCCTCACTGACCCCAGAAAGTGGTTTACATATCTTACTCCTAGACAGCAGCCTCTGTCAGACAGACTCTTGACTCGCATCCAGGTTCTATGGTGTAATTGTGATCTGGCACTTCCTCTTTGTTTGATTCATCATGAGTAGGATGAAAGTGTCCTCCAGTTTAAGAAAAGCCTTTTACCTCTTTATTTGGTGGTGGTGGTGGTGGGAATCAGGCATTGGGTTTGATTAGAGAACAATCACATCTTTGGGAAATGGTGGGGGTCGGGAGGAAAGAGAAAATAAAACACTGCAGAGGGAGAGCAAAACGAGAGGGAGAAAAGTGGCAACCAGACACAAATACATTTGCACATATAAAGCTGTTCTAATGAGAGCCAAATTGATTTGACATTCAGTGGCAGTTGCAAGCCAAGAAAAGCAAAGCAGCCTACAAAAGGCTCAGCTCATTGTTTATGGAGTGTCATACTGCATCATCTGTGAGACCAATAACAGTGATGGGAAGACCTTTAAAAGCAGGGAATGTGCAGAGGATGGTTGTGTGTGGATACCACGGATGTCAGAACCAATAGACAAGCTGTGAGCCATTTCCTGAACTGCAATCTTGTTTGTCAGATGAGGTGGGTGCTCTCCAGAGATTACAGCATTAAACAGATTTTGTCGATTGCTGGAACTCTCTCATAGGAAGGCCTGGGAGGAAGCAGGGCTGCAACAGCGAATGCTGTGATCATTCGGCAAATCACCCACTCTTATCATTCCATTTTTCTTTTTCTAACAGGTACACCGGCTAAAGAACAAAAAAGGGAGAGGAAAGAATCCCACAAGACACACAACAGCTAGATATGCACAGGTACCATTGTGTTTGGCCCAAGAGGATATAAAACGGAGATCCAAAATATATACAGATTTAGGAATTAGAAGGAAGGTCGCTAGCAGCTTGTTGTTGTTTTTTTTGACAGAAATATGTCTGTGCATTTTGGGTGCCTCCCGATGACACTGGAGCTGTGCCTATGGCAGTTCAAATGCAAGAATAGTTTAAGCCCTGAGATCCAATGTGGTTTACTGGATAGTCTATTACTCTGAACTGAGGGATCTGACCACACAATTCCTGGATGGCCGTGAACAATTTGCATGACCCAGAAAGTCAACCAAAA